>LT669793.1:21529589-22129589 GCA_900128785.1 Arabis alpina
AAGAGCAAAGATCGACACTTTAAAGCAAGATCTTCACAAAAAGACGAAATACTTAGAACATTAAGGTTTACAATGCTTTAAGGAAGCAAAACTTAGAAAGAAATCTAAAACAAAATTCTAGCTAAGCTGCTAAGGAAAAACTTGTTCTGCACAAACCTATAAGGAAGTATTTATATGCATTTTGAACAATACCAAGATGAACCCTAGTCAAACCAGGTCAACAATAATACGGCAGAAATATAAAGTGAACAAAATTCCTGCAGTTCGTCTTCAGTCCGTGCTGAAATATCGATTGTCTTCTCTACCGGCCTAGCCGATAAACCATCCTTTGTACTGCAATCCTAACATGGTCAATTAGTTATTACCGATGCGTAATGACCGATAACTGCCCCTCATCTTTCTCCTTCAAAGTCTTTAGCTCCCTTTTCACCCAAAATCCACTCCTGTGAAACCTTCATGTTCTGATAGCCAAAGCTTTAACCTTCATGTTCTTGACAGACAAAAACTTGATGTAGAATGAAAACTACCACGAAGCTTTAACCCTATATGTCAACCAAAAGTGCATGGAAATGTCGTGTAGCATTTAGGGATCGAATCCACAAGGAAATTGATTAGGACAATAAGAATGCAAAGAACTCTATAAGCTAAATCGATTCAAGTGATTGGTTTTAGTAACAATTTAAGAACCTAAGTAAATGATGCAATTAAACTAAATGGAAAGACTAAATGAAACTAAACACTAAAAAGAAAAAATGTTATGCAAAAGTAAATGGAAATTGAATAGAGAGGAATGATAAAGAGTGAAACATGATATGTGATGCATAACAACTCAATTAATCTAATTCCAAAGCATGATTCTACTGACCATAACTTGCCCTCATTACCGACCTGGGGATCAACCTACAAGTTGGTCTGATACTCCAGGTATTTCTTTGTCTTCGACTGGTGGACACACGTTCAGTAAATTGACCATAACTTGCGAATTCTAACTCCAAATGAGATGATTCAAATGCCAACGTGAAGCTAACTCAATTTCCTATCCCCTCAAAATTTCATATTGATCGGCGTTGTAGAATGCGTTCAACTGGCATGATTTTCGATAGGTTTAAGAATGAAACTGCATTTGAGCATAAGAGAGCATATGTCTTGTTCTTCCTTTGGTTATTCCTTTGTTCCAAGACTTCTTTGGTTTCAATCAGCATCGGCTGCCTCAAAGATGGGTTTTAGCATTGTGCTATAATAGAGGTCTGGGTGATACGTGTTCACAGCTCTGGGACACAATCCAAATTTACATTGCTGAAGTACGAGGAAAAGGGTTCCCCATTCCTCTTCATTATCTTGTCCTTAACACCTTGATAGAGGAGAGCAAGCTCATCAAATCTAATCTAACTTGTGTATGATCATTGTGCTTATAGCCAAGAGGCTCGACACAAATGGAAGAGTGCTCCAAAAAACCCTCATTACCATCCTCAGGTTCAAGATTCATCTGGTCTCTTTGCCTTTGTTAAGGTTCAATCCTAACCCCTTTAGACTGAGTTTTTTTTTATAAAATTAAAAACTATAAATCTCAAGCTCTAGTTGATGAAAGTTGCAAAAAACATTATATGAAACTCCACAACTAAAGGGTAGTATTTATAGTAGACGTGATTGTTTAGATAACATTAGCCATTACACAATATTTTAATTTTTTTTATAAACCTAAACACTTTTTTATATAACCAATCAAAGAATTTCTCCAGTTCACTTGCTAATTTTGTATGCAGTTAGTTGTATTTAAGAACATAACAAAAAAACGAAAAACCTTTAATGATTTTTTTCATTATGACAATTTAAACATATTTAATTTTACAACTAGATATGTTCTAGTGTATTACTAATTACTAATGACTAAATTATTAAAATAAATAATTTCTAAATATGTATACGTAACAAATCATTACAGGCTTTTTCTTATGTTCATAAATACAACTAATTACATAAAGTTAAAATTTAAAATGCCAGCTATGAGAAACAAAATTGATTGGTCATAAAAAGTTTTAAAGGTTTAAAAAGAAAAAAAAAATTAAAATCTTGTGTAAGAGCTAATGTTTTTTAAACTACCACGTCTATTATAAATACCACCTTTTGGTTGTGGAGTTTCATACAATGGTTTTGCAACTCCCATGAACTAGAGCTTGAGATTTTTAGTTTTTTCCTTCATAAGAAAAACTATGTCTAAGAAACTAGGGCCAAGCCTAACAAAGGCAAAAGAATCGCCTGAACCGTAAACCTGAGGAAAATGATGAGGTTTATTTGGAGGACTTTTCGATTTATATCGCGCCTATTGGCTAGAAGACAAATTTCATACTGTTGTGAAGTTGTGTTTTCTAAATGAGTTTAATCTTGGTAAATCTTTGTTTTTTTAATGGAAGTTTTTTTTGAGTTTCTCGTATGTGATTTAACTAATATTAAATACCTCCATTTTAATTCCATTGCAAATCTATAATTTCAAAAACATTGTATATGTGTGTTTTGTAGCTTTTTGTTCTGAAATATTGAATCTAGCTCATGCATTGAGAGAGTTGTTATTATGAGATATTGATTCAATAATGTCTCTTATATTTCCACCTTGTTTATTTAATACATCCATTAATTGATCATTTGTTAAGAATGCGTGTTTTTCTCTATATTAATATTTAGTTTGTCTTACTTACTATATTGTGATATCTAACAAATTTCTTTTGTTATTGACATATTTGTAAATATTGTATTGGTTCGGCTTTCAATGCAAAATACAAAATGCAATGTCCCTATGGCCCTCCAAATCCAAACCTAAGGATAATTATGAGGTTCCTTTGGAGCACTGTTCAATTTGTTTTGAGCCTCTTGTTAACAACCAATTAGTACTCCTACACCCTAGGAACGACTGGTGAAACAATGTTAAACTCTTTATTAACAAGGAGCTCGGCACAAATCGAACAGCGCTCCAAAAAACCTCATCATCATCATTTGGTTTGGATTTGGAGGGCCATTTGCATACAACCATCGACCTTGTTCAGTGTTGCTACAATTTGGACCTTGCATCTTGTATTTCGCAATGAAAGCGGAACCAATACAATCTTCAAAAACATGTCAACAACAAAATATTTTTGTTAGATAGCACAACATGGTACGTAAGAAAAACCAAAACTTAACATACACAAAAACACACATGTCTCAACAAAGGATTGAAATAATGGATGTATCCAATAAACAAGGTATAAATATAAGAGACATAACAACTACTGGACGATCCGCTCTAACACAATAAGCAAACACCTGAAGGCCACAAAGGACACTATAGTAGGTGCTTTCCAACTACGCTTGGACGTTGAAGTAAGAATGGTGGTCAAAGAGAGAGAAAGGAGAGAAAGAAAACGATGAGTCGTGGAGAGCCAGAGAACAAAAGTTGGAAAATAACAATGTAGAAATGTAGGAGTAATGAAATAGGAAGAGATAGAGAAGTTGAAAACGTTCTGGTCCATGATTGATAAGAATCGGAGAAGAGAAAGGAGGAAGAAAAGAACGGAAGTACGAAGATTTTCGTGGTGGAAAGGCTGTACATACCCGGAAGTCTATAGGTCTCTTAATGTGAATATTGATCTTCATGTATAGACATAATATTAAAAAGCTAAGACCCCTATATATGGAGTAGATAGTGGAGTATTTATATGGTTTTATCTATCCAGGTTCGTTATCCGCCTCGGGTCTGGATACGAAGGTTTAAATAGAGTTTTCCTATGTCTCTTTTGATTTTCCAAGGCATTTGCTTGACCGCTTAGTCAGTTAAGTTGCACTTGGACTCTTCATACTACTGGTAGACTCTGTTACACCTACTTTTGTACCAGAGTACTTCACGGGTATACCTTTACCTACTTCAATGAAAACTCACTGCATGGATCTTCTGCATTTATCCTACTTTGAGTAAGATAAATAGAGTTTTCACCTGTTGACAAGTAATTTAAATATCGAAAGAGATAGGGAAAAATGATTCTTTACCTTTCCCTCTGTTCTGATAAGAAAACTAGGGTTTAGTGCTTACCTCCTGAGTACCTTACACTCCTTTGATGGGATTCCAACTTGTCCCCTGGTAGGTTATCCGTGGGAAACTAACTACCCATAGATTGTCGGGCCCAAATTGTTCCTTGAAGAGGTGGTGAGAGTTTTACCAAGTGGATGTGTGTTAATATTTCAGCGATAACCTCTAGTCCTAAGGGAATCATTTTTATCACTAACGATAATAAATTACTGATTATTTGTTATTTATTCTTAAATACTAATTGCTATAAGGCTTGACTCAAATCGAACAGTGCTCCAAATTAACCTCATCATTTTTGTGTTCAAGGTTCAGATCAGAGGCGATTCCTTTGCCTTTGTCAAAATTCGACCCTAATTCCTTATACAAAGTAAAATCATTATAATGAACCAAATAATTTTTTTATTATTATTGGTTTGCTTTTATAAACTTAGGTCTTTCCCTATTTACTTTTATAATTACGAGATAGTACTTTTGATAATCGATTTTAAAATGTTGCTTTTGGTATCTTAATTGATGCCGAAGCAATGCGGAAGAAGTGGTTGAGATGAGAGTTTGCAAGTGAGATGATGAGGATGGAGGGATTGAGGAAATAGGACAAGAGCTATCTCTCGGATTTGGAAATTCTTAATTACAAAACCGAAAGGATTAAATCTAATAGAGTAAGAGATATTTGTAAAATGGTGAACATATAAATCAAACTTTTGGAAATTTCTGTGAAATTTTTTGAAGACACATAGGACGAGTGGAGGTGGGAAAACATGTTTCACGCTTTGCCGTTATCGGCAGAGATGAGCCATTACCAACAATTATTAATGGAAGAGGAAAAGGTTGAGAGGCTTTGACAAAGAGAGAGCTTACATGGTTGGAAGGTGCACGTTAGCGCATGTGTCCATGTACCATCCATGATCATCACAGTCTTGTAGGGTTATTGTGTTGGATGCTCCAGCAAGCTCTGATATGCTGAGAAACGACGCGTTTAATGATCATGTCTTCAAGCTTGAAAAATACAAAATTGTGTTGACCAACAAAAAAAAAAACTTTAGTAATATTCATGAATTTTCTAGCTGAAAGTATTGAAAACATCCAAAAATATTGTACTACCAGAAATGTCTATTTTCTTTTTTGGTCATCTCCAAGATTTGATTGATATTTTAAATCAAAATTACACACAAATCGGGAAAGAAAGCATTCCTTCCACACCATAAAACAAGGACAATAGAGAAACACTCATAACCAATATGAGACAGAAACAACCTACAAAACACATACATTAAACAAATAATATCAAATATAAAGGGCAAATGGTTTTATATAGGAAATTAAACAATTGAGAAACAAAACGCATATACCGCCATACCCATAACTTTTCCGAGGAAAAACCCTAAAATGCGCAACTTGCTTAATCCACTTAATCATAGAACCAATTACTCCAGCTTCGAGTGACTAGGTGAGGGAAAGTTGTCTCGAATTTTGATTCTTCACCAACAAGAAGACAAAACAGGATTTGGGCTTTACAAAAAATACCATCACCGGAAAAAACGCATTGAATAAACACTCGCGATTACTATGTAGACAAAACACAAAGAGTACAAATACGATAGACATCAGTCAAAGGTATCAAAGCAAGAGAAAATAAGAAATGAGATGTTACCCAAAGGCTTCATGGTTGATCGGAACCAAGGCACGGCCACAAGCATAATCTAGTTAACATCGAACCGGAAATGAAACGATCCATAACTAGATTTGAAGGAAGATGAGAGAGAACCGAAGCATGAGCAGCTATGATGCACCGAAGCAAGAGCAGCTATGATGCACCGTCAAACAATCCCCGAAGATTTTTGATCTTGTGTAGACGACCTTACAAATCCCAACTCTCCAAAACAGGACTACAACCTCAACCGATATGATACAAAACTCGTCTTCAAAAATCCACCACCTAGGGGACAAAGGGTAGCCTACGTGTAAAGGCAACGCCTGAAATCCCACCAACGTAAACAATCTACGATGGGAATCACATGATTGAAACCAAATAAAATCCCTTCAAAATCAACCGCGCCACACCAGCCATTAAAATACAGAGCAAACCAGCAAAAAAAAACATGAAACTTGATCCAAAATCTAGATCTATAAAACTAGATCTAAAAATATGAGAAGGGAATCACATGATTGAAACCAAGACTAAATCGCTTTAAAATCAACCGAGTTACACCAACCATTAACATACAACGAGGAACGTAAAGTGAAAAAAGGCAGGAAAGTAGATCAAAAATCTAGATATATAAAACTAAGTATAAAAATATGACAAGAAAATCATGAAACCAAGAATAAATCCCTTTGAAATCAATTTGAGGTAAACCAACCTTAGACATACAAAGAGGAACACCGATAAAAAAGGCAGGATACTAGATCCAAAATTTAGATCTATAAAACTAGATGTAAAAATTCTAGATCTATACAAAAGGTATTGTCGCGGTAGGAATTCAATATATCCGAAAAAGCAAAAAACTATAAACTGCTAAAGGAATGAAAGGAGATCGGGGTGCAACTCCAAGCTAACTAAGCCGCCGGAGTCGCTCAAGATAGTTTAGAGAGAAGGCAGAGGAAAAACAATTAGAGAGAGAGAAAGGAGTGGTCCCGTGTACCAAAAATATCTACGTTTTCATTAAAATTTTAATTTCTCTATTTAGTTTTTTTTTGCTATTTTCCTACGAATATATCTACTTTCTACTATTGTTTTAGAGATATATATATATATATATATATTTGTTTTTTTTAGTGTCCACTATTAAATTAAAAAAATTATATAAAATATTATCACTTAAAAATATGTAGTTTGGATTGAGATATTTGTTTTCTATATAAAAAAACTATTACTTTGAAACTAAACACCACCATTTATTTCTTTTCCTTTTGTAAAATTTTAAATTATGTACTGTTTTTAGATATTTGAGAAAGGTCAAGATGAAGAAAAACAATAAAAAAGACTGATGAGAGTTGTTTTTAGCACTATTGAGATTTATGCATACAATCCGGATCAAATAAAAAGGAAATAAGGTAAGAAATTAACTCATGGTTCAATTGTAGTAAGGAATAGCGTCGAACACAAAGACGCATGGTTGTAGAGTACTAAGCCATGGAACCTTCAAATTAAGCTAAATCGTTAAGTAAAGAGGTTGGTTTTGCAACGAGTTTAGACAAAAATAAAGTGCAGGAAATAAGAACAAAGAAATGACAATCGTAACAAGCAATATGAGATGAAGAGTTGAGCATCGGGTTAGCAACTGACTCGGGGTTCTGAGATGCGGGTAATGGCACTAAAGGCTTCCTTCTTTAAGCTCTTTCATTGAGCATGAACCACAAATACAAACTAGCCAACTTTCATGTTGGTAACTACTTTTATAAACTCATATTCTAACATAAACTTTCGTGGCTAGCCTTAAGAGCTCTCCAAGCATAATCTCACAAGATGAACTTAACTCACCTACTACAACTACATCAACTTTTGCGCTATGGGACACTAGGCCAAGAAAAAAGCGGTTCAGGCATTTCCACAAACACTTGTCAAGCCAGAACTTGCATAGAATCGAGGTTTGAGTGATTAGTCTACAAACAAAGATTTAAGCTCACCTAAGCTTGAGGATACTAACGACCAAGCCTAAGAACCATTACTCGCTTCTTTTTGAACCCCTAATCTACTAACCCGAAGCTTAACAAATTGACTACTCGCTCATGGTTACGGATGAAGACATAATTGGCTAAATGAAAGCGCTAAACTTGAAAACACAACCAATCAACAACTGAAAAGCAAAGATCGACACTTTAAAACAAGATCTACACAAAAAGACGAAATACTTAGAACATTAAGGTTTACAATGCTCTAAAGAAGCAAAACATAGAAAGAAATCTAAAAGAAAATTTTAGCTAAGCTGCTAAGGAAAAACTTGTTCTGCAGAAACCTATAAGGAAGTATTTCTATGCTTTGTGAACAATACCAAGATGAACCCTAGTCAACCCAGGTCAACAATAATAAGATAGAAATATAAAGTGAACAAAATTCCTACAGTTCGTCTTCAGTCTGTGCGATCAGTAGCTTGTACAGGCGCGGTCAGGGGAACTCAATCGGTCTTCTTCATCGGTCTCTACCGATATCGTGGGATATCGATTGTCTTATATATTAGGCCTAGCCGATAAACCATCCTTTGTACTGCAATCCTAACATGGTCAATTAGTTATTACCGATGCGTAATGACCGATAACTGCCCCTCATCTTTCTCCTTCAAGGTCTTTAGCTCCCTTTTCACCCAAAATCCACTCATGTGAAACCTTCATGTTCTGATAGCCAAAGCTTTAACCTTCATGTTCTTGACAGACAAAAACTTGATGTAGAATGAAAACTACCACGAAGCTTTAACCCTATATGTCAACCAAAAGTGCATGGAAATGTCGTGTAGCATTTAGGGATCGAATCCACAAGGAAATTGATTAGGACAATAAGAATGCAAAGAACTCTATAAGCTAAATCGATTCAAGTGATTGGTTTTAGTAACAATTTAAGAACCTAAGTAAATGATGCAATTAAACTAAATGGAAAGACTAAATGAAACTAAACACTAAAAAGAAAAAATGTTATGCAAAAGTAAATGGAAATTGAATAGAGAGGAATGATAAAGAGTGAAACATGATATGTGATGCATAACAACTCAATTAATCTAATTCCAAAGCATGATTCTACTGACCATAACTTGCCCTCATTACCGACCTGGGGATCAACCTACAAGTTGGTCTGATGCTCCAGGTATTTCTTGGTCTTCGAGTGGTGGACAGACTTTCAGTAAATTGACCATAACTTGCGAATTCTAACTCCAAATGAGATGATTCAAATGCCAACGTGAAGCTAACTCAATTTCCTATCCCCTCAAAATTTCATATTGATCGGCGTTGTAGAATGCGTTCAACTGGCATGATTTTCGATAGGTTTAAGAATGAAACTGCATTTAAACATAAGAGAGCATATGTCTTGTTTTTCCTTTGGTTATTCCTTTGTTCCAAGACTTCTTTGGTTTCAATCAGCATCGGCTGCCTCAAAGATGGGTTTTAGCATTGTGCTATAATAGAGGTCTGGGTGATACGTGTTCACAGCTCTGGGCATGGCTCTCTTGAGGTCATGCAGAAGGACACAATCCAAATTTACATTGCTGAAGTACGAGGAAAAGGGTTCCCCATTCCTCTTCATTATCTTGTCCTTAACACCTTGATCGAGGAGAGCAAGCTCATCAAATCTAATCTAACTTGTGTATGATCATTGTGCTTATAGCCAAGAGGCTCGACACAAATGGAAGAGTGCTCCAAAAAACCCTCATTACCATCCTCGGGTTCAAGATTCATCTGGTCTCTTTGCCCTTGTTAAGGTTCAATCCTAACCCCTTTAGACTGAGTTTTTTTTTATAAAATTAAAAACTATAAATCTCAAGCTCTAGTTTATGAGAGTTGCAAAAAACATTATATGAAACTCCACAACTAAAGGGTAGTATTTATAGTAGACGTGATTGTTTAGATAACATTAGCCATTACACAATATTTTAATTTTTTTTATAAACCTAAACACTTTTTTATATAACCAATCAAAGAATTTCTCTAGTTCACTTTCTAATTTTGTATGCAGTTAGTTGTATTTAAGAACATAACAAAAAAACGAAAAACCTTTAATGATTTTTTTCATTATGACAATTTAAACATATTTAATTTTACAACTAGATATGTTCTAGTGTATTACTAATTACTAATGACTAAATTATTAAAATAAATAATTTCTAAATATGTATACGTAACAAATCATTACAGGCTTTTTCTTATGTTCATAAATACAACTAATTACATAAAGTTAAAATTTAAAATGCCAGCTATGAGAAACAAAATTGATTGGTCATAAAAAGTTTTAAAGGTTTAAAAAGAAAAAAAAAATTAAAATCTTGTGTAAGAGCTAATGTTTTTTAAACTACCACGTCTATTATAAATACCACCTTTTGGTTGTGGAGTTTCATACAATCGTTTTGCAACTCCCATGAACTAGAGCTTGAGATTTTTAGTTTTTTCCTTCATAAGAAAAACTATGTCTAAGAAACTAGGGCCAAACCTAACAAAGGCAAAAGAATCGCCTGAACCGTAAACCTGAGGAAAATGATGAGGTTTATTTGGAGGACTTTTCGATTTATATCGCGCCTATTGGTTAGAAGACAAATTTCATACTGTTGTGAAGTTGTGTTTTCTAAATGAGTTTAATCTTGGTAAATCTTTGTTTTTTTAATGGAAGTTTTTTTTTAAGTTTCTCGTATGTGATTTAACTAATATTAAATACCTCCTTTTTAATTCCATTGCAAATCTATAATTTCAAAAACATTGTATATGTGTGTTTTGTAGCTTTTTGTTCTGAAATATTGAATCTAGCTCATGCTTTGAGAGAGTTGTTATTATGAGATATTGATTCAATAATGTCTCTTATATTTCCACCTTGTTTATTTAATACATCCATTAATTGATCATTTGTTAAGAATGCGTGTTTTTCTCTATATTAAGATTTAGTTTGTCTTACTTACTATATTGTGATATCTAACAAATTTCTTTTGTTATTGACATATTTCTAAAGATTGTATTGGTTCGGCTTTCAATGCAAAATACAAAATGCAATGTCCCTATGGCCCTCCAAATCCAAACCTAAGGATAATTATGAGGTTCCTTTGGAGCACTGTTCGATTTGTTTTGAGCCTCTTGTTAACAACCAGTTAGTACTCCTACACCCTAGGAACGGCTGGTGAAACAAAGTTAAACTCTTTGTTAACAAGGAGCTCGGCACAAATCGAACAGCGCTCCAAAAAACCTCATCATCATCATTTGGTTTGGATTTGGAGGGCCATTTGCATACAACCATCGACCTTGTTCAGTGTTGCTACAATTTGGACCTTGCATCTTGTATTTCGCAATGAAAGCGGAACCAATACAATCTTCTAAAACATGTCAACAACAAAATATTTTTGTTAGATAGCACAACATGGTACGTAAGAAAAACCAAAACTTAACATACACAAAAACACACATGTCTCAACAAAGGATTGAAATAATGGATGTATCCAATAAACAAGGTATAAATATAAGAGACATAACAACTACTGGACGATCCGCTCTAACACAATAAGCAAACACCTGAAGGCCACAAAGGACACTATAGTAGGTGCTTTCCAACTACGCTTGGACGTTGAAGTAAGAATGGTGGTCAAAGAGAGAGAAAGGAGAGAAAGAAAACGATGAGTCGTGGAGAGTCAGAAAACAAAAGTTGGAAAATAACAATGTAGAAATGTAGGAGTAATGAAATAGGAAGAGATAGAGAAGTTGAAAACGTTCTGGTCCATGATTGATAAGAATCGGAGAAGAGAAAGGAGGAAGAAAAGAACGGAAGTACGAAGATTTTCGTGGTGGAAAGGCTGTACATACCCGGAAGTCTATAGGTCTCTTAATGTGAATATTGTTCTTCATGTATAGACATAATATTAAAAAGCTAAGACCCCTATATATGGAGTAGATAGTGGAGTATTTATATGGTTTTATCTATCCAGGTTCGTTTGTTGGGTAATAGGTTCATTATCCGCCTCGGGTCTGGATACGAAGGTTTAAATAGAGTTTTCCTATGTCTCTTTTGATTTTCCAAGGCATTTGCTTGACCGCTTAGTCAGTTAAGTTGCACTTGGACTCTTCATACTACTGGTAGACTCTGTTACACCTACTTTTGTACCAGAGTACTTCACGGGTATACCTTTACCTACTTCAATGAAAACTCACTGCATGGATCTTCTGCATTTATCCTACTTTGAGTAAGATAAATAGAGTTTTCACATGTTGACAAGTAATTTAAATATCGAAAGAGATAGGGAAAAATGATTCTTTACCTTTCCCTCTGTTCTGATAAGAAAACTAGGGTTTAGTGCTTACCTCCTGAGTACCTTACACTCCTTTGATGGGCTTCCTACTTGTCCCCTGGTAGGTTATCCGTGGGAAACTAACTACCCATAGATTGTCGGGCCCAAATTTTTCCTTGAAGAGGTGGTGAGAGTTTTACCTATTGGATGTGTGTTAATATTTCAGCGATAACCTCTAGTCCTAAGGGAATCATTTTTATCACTAACGATAATAAATTACTGATTATTTGTTATTTATTCTTAAATACTAATTGCTATAAGGCTCGACTCAAATCGAACAGTGCTCCAAATTAACCTCATCATTTTTGTGTTCAAGGTTCAGATCAGAGGCGATTCCTTTGCCTTTGTCAAAATTCGACCCTAATTCCTTATACAAAGTAAAATCATTATAATGAACCAAATAATTTTTTTATTATTATTGGTTTGCTTTTATAAACTTAGGTCTTTCCCTATTTACTTTAATAATTACGAGATAGTACTTTTGATAATCGATTTTAAAATGTTGCTTTTGGTATCTTAATTGATGCCGAAGCAATGCGGAAGAAGTGGTTGAGATGAGAGTTTGCAAGTGAGATGATGAGGATGGAGGGATTGAGGAAATAGGACAAGAGCTGTCTCTCGGATTTGGAAATTCTTAATTACAAAACAGAAAGGATCAAATCTAATAGAGTAAGAGATATTTGTAAGATGGTGAACATATAAATCAAACTTTTGGAAATTTCTGTGAAATTTTTTGAAGACACATAGGACGAGTGGAGGTGGGAAAACATGTTTCACGCTTTGCCGTTATAGGCAGGGATGAGCCATTACCAACAATTATTAATGGAAGAGGAAAAGGTTGAGAGGCTTTGACAAAGAGAGAGCTTACATGGTTGGAAGGTGCACGTTAGCGCATGTGTCCATGTACCATCCAGGATCATCACAGTCTTGTAGGGTTATTGTGTTGGATGCTCCAGCAAGCTCTGATATGCTGAGAAACGACGCGTTTAATGATCATGTCTTCAAGCTTGAAAAATACAAAATTGTGTTGACCAACAAAAAAAAAAACTTTAGTAATATTCATGAATTTTCTAGCTGAAAGTATTGAAAACATCCAAAAATATTGTACTACCAGAAATGTCTATTTTCTTTTTTGGTCATCTCCAAGATTTGATTGATATTTTAAATCAAAATTACACACAAATCGGGAAAGAAAGCATTCCTTCCACACCATAAAACAAGGACAATAGAGAAACACTCATAACCAATATGAGACAGAAACAACCTACAAAACACATACATTAAACAAATAATATCAAATATAATGGGCAAATGGTTTTATATAGGAAATTAAACAATTGAGAAACAAAACGCATATACCGCCATACCCATAACTTTTCCGAGGAAAAACCCTAAAATGCGCAACTTGCTTAATCCACTTAATCATAGAACCAATTACTCCAGCTTCGAGTGACTAGGTGAGGGAAAGTTGTCTCGAATTTTGATTCTTCACCAACAAGAAGACAAAACAGGATTTGGGCTTTACAAAAAATACCGTCACCGGAAAAAACGCATTGAATAAACACTCGCGATTACTATGTAGACAAAACACAAAGAGTACAAATACGATAGACATCAGTCAAAGGTATCAAAGCAAGAGAAAATAAGAAATGAGATGTTACCCAAAGGCTTCATGGTTGATCGGAACCAAGGCACGGCCACAAGCATAATCTAGTTAACATCGAACCGGAAATGAAACGATCCATAACTAGATTTGAAGGAAGATGAGAGAGAACCGAAGCATGAGCAGCTATGATGCACCGAAGCAAGAGCAGCTATGATGCACCGTCAAACAATCCCCGAAGATTTTTGATCTTGTGTAGACGACCTTACAAATCCCAACTCTCCAAAACAGGACTACAACCTCAACCGATATGATACAAAACTCGTCTTCAAAAATCCACCACCTAGGGGACAAAGGGTAGCCTACGTGTAAAGGCAACGCCTGAAATCCCACCAACGTAAACAATCTACGATGGGAATCACATGATTGAAACCAAATAAAATCCCTTCAAAATCAACCGCGCCACACCAGCCATTAAAATACAGAGCAAACCAGCAAAAAAAACATGAAACTTGATCCAAAAGCTAGATCTATAAAACTAGATCTAAAAATATGAGAAGGGAATCACATGATTGAAACCAAGACTAAATCGCTTTAAAATCAACCGAGTTACACCAACCATTAACATACAACGAGGAACGTAAAGTGAAAAAAGGCAGGAAAGTAGATCAAAAATCTAGATATATAAAACTAAGTATAAAAATATGACAAGAAAATCATGAAACCAAGAATAAATCCCTTTGAAATCAATTTGAGGTAAACCAGCCATAGACATACAAAGAGGAACACCGATAAAAAAGGCAGGATACTAGATCCAAAATTTAGATCTATAAAACTAGATGTAAAAATTCTAGATCTATACAAAAGGTATCGTCGCGGTAGGAATTCAATATATCCGAAAAAGCAAAAAACTATAAACTGCTAAAGTAATGAAAGGAGATCGGGGTGCAACTCCAAGCTAACTAAGCCGCCGGAGTCGCTCAAGATAGTTTAGAGAGAAGGCAGAGGAAAAACAATTAGAGAGAGAGAAAGGAGTGGTCCCGTGTACCAAAAATATCTACGTTTTCATTAAAATTTTAATTTCTCTATTTAGTTTTTTTTTTCTATTTTCCTACGAATATATCTACTTTCTACTATTGTTTTAGAGATATATATATATATATATATATTTGTTTTTTTTAGTGTCCACTATTCAATTAAAAAAATTATATAAAATATTATCACTTAAAAATATGTAGTTTGGATTGAGATATTTGTTTTCTATATAAAAAAACTATTACTTTGAAACTAAACACCACCATTTATTTCTTTTCCTTTTGTAAAATTTTAAATTATGTACTGTTTTTAGATATTTGAGAAAGGTCAAGATGAAGAAAAACAATAAAAAAGACTGATGAGAGTTGTTTTTAGCACTATTGAGCTTTATGCATACAATCCGGATCAAATAAAAAGGAAATAAGGTAAGAAATTAACTCATGGTTCAATTGTAGTAAGGAATAGCGTCGAACACAAAGACGCATGGTTGTAGAGTACTAAGCCATGGAACCTTCAAATTAAGCTAAATCATTAAGTAAAGAGGTTGGTTTTGCAACGAGTTTAGACAAAAATAAAGTGCAGGAAATAAGAACAAAGAAATGACAATCGTAACAAGCAATATGAGATGAAGAGTTGAGCATCGGGTTAGCAACTGACTCGGGGTTCTGAGATGCGGGTAATGGCACTAAAGGCTTCTTTCTTTAAGCTCTTTCATTGAGCATGAACCACAAATACAAACTAGCCAACTTTCATGTTGGTAACTACTTTTATAAACTCATATTCTAACATAAACTTTCGTGGCTAGCCTTAAGAGCTCTCCAAGCATAATCTCACAAGATGCACTTAACTCACCTACTACAACTACATCAACTTTTGCGCTATGGGACACTAGGCCAAGAAAAAAGCGGTTCAGGCATTTCCACAAACACTTGTCAAGCCAGAACTTGCATAGAATCGAGGTTTGAGTGATTAGTCTACAAACAAAGATTTAAGCTCACCTAAGCTTGAGGATACTAACGACCAAGCCTAAGAACCATTACTCGCTTCTTTTTGAACCCCTAATCTACTAACCCGAAGCTTAACAAATTGACTACTCGCTCATGGTTACGGATGAAGACATAATTGGCTAAATGAAAGCGCTAAACTTGAAAACACAACCAATCAACAACTGAAAAGCAAAGATCGACACTTTAAAACAAGATCTACACAAAAAGACGAAATACTTAGAACATTAAGGTTTACAATGCTCTAAAGAAGCAAAACATAGAAAGAAATCTAAAAGAAAATTTTAGCTAAGCTGCTAAGGAAAAACTTGTTCTGCAGAAACCTATAAGGAAGTATTTCTATGCTTTGTGAACAATACCAAGATGAACCCTAGTCAACCCAGGTCAACAATAATAAGATAGAAATATAAAGTGAACAAAATTCCTACAGTTCGTCTTCAGTCTGTGCGATCAGTAGCTTGTACAGGCGCGGTCAGGGGAACTCAATCGGTCTTCTTCATCGGTCTCTACCGATATCGTGGGATATCGATTGTCTTATATATTAGGCCTAGCCGATAAACCATCCTTTGTACTGTGATCCTAACATGGTCTATCGGTTATCACCGATGCGTAATGACCGATAACTGCCCCTCATCTTTCTCCTTCAAGGTCTTTAGCTCCCTTTTCACCCAAAATCCACTCATGTGAAACCTTCATGTTCTGATAGCCAAAGCTTTAACCTTCATGTTCTTGACAGACAAAAAGTTGATGTAGAATCAAAACTACCACGAAGCTTTAACCCTATATGTCAACCAAAAGTGCATGGTAATGTCGTGTAGCATTTAGGGATCGAATCCACAAGCAAAATTGATTAGGACAATAAGAATGCAAAGAACTCTATAAGCTAAATCAATTCAAGTGATTGGTTTTAGTAACAATTTAAGAACCTAAGTAATTGATGCAATTAAACTAAATGGAAAGACTAAATGAAACAAAACACTAAAAAGAAAAAATGTTATGCAAAAGTAAATGGAAATTGAGTAGAGAGGAATGATAAAGAGTGAAACATGATAAATGATGCATAACAACTCAATTAATCGAATTCCCAAGCATGATTCTACTGACCATAACTTGCCCTCATGACCGACCTGGGGATCGTCCAGCAAGTTGGTCTGATGCTCCAGGTATTTCTTGGTCTTCGAGTGGTGGACAGACTTTCAGTAAATTGACCACAACTTGCGAATTGTAACTCCAAATGAGATGAATCAAATGCCAACGTGAAGCTAACTCAATTTCCTATCCCCTCAAAATTTCATATTGATCGGCGTTGTAGAATGCGTTCAACTGGCATGATTTTCGATAGGTTTAAGAATGAAACTGCATTTGAGCATAAGAGAGCATATGTCTTGTTCTTCCTTTGGTTATTCCTTTGTTCCAAGACTTCTTTGGTTTCAATCAGCATCGGCTGCCTCAAAGATGGTTTTTAGCATTGTGCTATAATAGAGGTCTGGGTGATAGTGTTCACAGCTCTGGGCATGGCTCTCTTGAGGTCATGCAGAAGGACACAATCCAAATTTACATTGCTGAAGTACGAGGAAAAGGGTTCCCCATTCCTCTTCATTATCTTGTCCTTAACACCTTGATCGAGGAGAGCAAGCTCATCAAATCTAATCTAACTTGTGTATGATCATTGTGCTTATAGCCAAGAGGCTCGACACAAATGGAAGAGTGCTCCAAGAAACACTCATTACCATCCTCGGGTTCAAGATTCATCTGGTCTCTTTGCCTTTGTCAAGGTTCGATCCTAACCCCTTTAGACATAGTTTTTTTTATAAAATTAAAAACTATAAATCTCAAGCTCTAGTTTATGAGAGTTGCAAAAAACATTATATGAAACTCCACAACTAAAGGGTAGTATTTATAGTAGACGTGATCGTTAAGATAACATTAGTCATTACACAATATTTTAATTTTTTTAACAAACCTAAACACTTTTTTATATCACCAATCAAAGAATTTCTCTAGTTCACTTTCTAATTTTGTATGCAGTTAGTTGTATTTAAGAACATAACAAAAAAACGAAAAACCTTTAATGATTTTTTTCATTATGACAATTTAAACATATTTAATTTTACAACTAGATATGTTCTAGTGTATTACTAATTACTAATGACTAAATTATTAAAATAAATAATTTCTAAATATGTATACGTAACAAATCATTACAGGCTTTTTCTTATGTTCATAAATACAACTAATTACATAAAGTTAAAATTTAAAATGCCAGCTATGAGAAACAAAATTGATTGGTCATAAAAAGTTTTAAAGGTTTAAAAAGAAAAAAAAAATTAAAATCTTGTGTAAGAGCTAATGTTTTTTAAACTACCACGTCTATTATAAATACCACCTTTTGGTTGTGGAACTATGTCTAAGAAACTAGGGTCAAACCTAACAAAGGCAAAAGAATCGCCTGAACCGTAAACCCGAGGAAAATGATGAGGTTTATTTGGAGGACTTTTCGATTTATGTCGCGCCTCCTGGCTAGAAGACAAATTTCATACTGTTGAGAAGTTGTGTTTTCTAAATGACTTTAATCTTGGTAAATCTTTGTTTTTTTAATGGAAGTTTTTTTTTGAGTTTCTCGTATGTGATTTAACTAATATTAAATACCTCCTTTTTAATTCCTTTGCAAATCAATAATTTCAAAAACATTGTATATAAATAGCTTGGTAAATATTTCTGCATATCCTACATCCCTAGAACTATTAATCTGAAGGCGGACTGCCTAGCACGTTCAGCCCGAACACGAGATTTTAATTTTTTTTATGTAAGCAAGATCCTTCTGGTCTGGATTCCAAGATTGGAGGGTGTTTTCTGATTAATAGTTAGGTTGCCAAAAAAAAAAAAATAGCTTGTGTGTTTTGTAGTTTTTTGTTTTGAAATATTGAATCTAGCTCATGCTTTGAGAGAGTTGTTATTATGAGGTATTGATTCAATAATGTCTCTTATATTTCCACCTTGTTTATTTAATACATCCATTAATTGATCATTTGTAAAGAATCCGTGTTTTTCTCTATATTAAGATTTAGTTTTTTTTACTTACTATATTGTGATATCTAACAAATGTCTTTTGTTATTGACATATTTCTAAAGATTGTATTGGTTTGGCTTTCAATGCAAAATACAAAATGCAATGTCCCTATGGCCCTCCAAATCCAAACCTAAGGATAATTATGAGGTTCCTTTGGAGCACTGTTCGATTTGTTTTGAGCCTCTTGTTAACAACCAGTTAGTACTCCTACACCCTAGGAACGGCTGGTGAAACAAAGTTAAACTCTTTGTTAACAAGGAGCTCGGCACAAATCGAACAGCGCTCCAAAAAACCTCATCATCATCATTTGGTTTGGATTTGGAGGGCCATTTGCATACAACCATCGACCTTGTTCAGTGTTGCTACAATTTGGACCTTGCATCTTGTATTTCGCAATGAAAGCGGAACCAATACAATCTTCTAAAACATGTCAACAACAAAATATTTTTGTTAGATAGCACAACATGGTACGTAAGAAAAACCAAAACTTAACATACACAAAAACACACATGTCTCAACAAAGGATTGAAATAATGGATGTATCCAATAAACAAGGTATAAATATAAGAGACATAACAACTACTGGACGATCCGCTCTAACACAATAAGCAAACACCTGAAGGCCACAAAGGACACTATAGTAGGTGCTTTCCAACTACGCTTGGACGTTGAAGTAAGAATGGTGGTCAAAGAGAGAGAAAGGAGAGAAAGAAAACGATGAGTCGTGGAGAGTCAGAGAACAAAAGTTGGAAAATAACAATGTAGAAATGTAGGAGTAATGAAATAGGAAGAGATAGAGAAGTTGAAAACGTTCTGGTCCATGATTGATAAGAATCGGAGAAGAGAAAGGAGGAAGAAAAGAACGGAAGTACGAAGATTTTCGTGGTGGAAAGGCTGTACATACCCGGAAGTCTATAGGTCTCTTAATGTGAATATTGATCTTCATGTATAGACATAATATTAAAAAGCTAAGACCCCTATATATGGAGTAGATAGTGGAGTATTTATATGATTTATCTATCCAGGTTCGTTTGTTGGGTAATAGGTTCATTATCCGCCTCGGGTCTGGATACGAAGGTTTAAATAGAGTTTTCCTATGTCTCTTTTGATTTTCCAAGGCATTTGCTTGACCGCTTAGTCAGTTAAGTTGCACTTGGACTCTTCATACTACTGGTAGACTCTGTTACACCTACTTTTGTACCAGAGTACTTCACGGGTATACCTTTACCTACTTCAATGAAAACTCACTGCATGGATCTTCTGCATTTATCCTACTTTGAGTAAGATAAATAGAGTTTTCACCTGTTGACAAGTAATTTAAATATCAAAAGAGATAGGGAAAAATGATTCTTTACCTTTCCCTCTGTTCAGATAAGAAAACTAGGGTTTAGTGCTTACCTCCTGAGTACCTTACACTCCTTTGATGGGCTTCCTACTTGTCCCCTGGTAGGTTATCCGTGGGAAACTAACTACCCATAGATTGTCGGGCCCAAATTGTTCCTTGAAGAGGTGGTGAGAGTTTTACCAATTGGATGTGTGTTAATATTTCAGCGATAACCTCTAGTCCTAAGGGAATCATTTTTATCACTAACGATAATAAATTACTGATTATTTGTTATTTATTCTTAAATACTAATTGCTATAAGGCTCGACTCAAATCGAACAGTGCTCCAAATTAACCTCATCATTTTTGTGTTCAAGGTTCAGATCAGAGGCGATTCCTTTGCCTTTGTCAAAATTCGACCCTAATTCCTTATTCAAAGTAAAATCATTATAATGAACCAAATAATTTTTTTATTATTATTGGTTTGCTTTTATAAACTTAGGTCTTTCCCTATTTACTTTTATAATTACGAGATAGTACTTTTTATAATCGATTTTAAAATGTTGCTTTTGGTATCTTAATTGATGCCGAAGCAATGCGGAAGAAGTGGTTGAGATGAGAGTTTGCAAGTGAGATGATGAGGATGGAGGGATTGAGGAAATAGGACAAGAGCTGTCTCTCGGATTTGGAAATTCTTAATTACAAAACGGAAAGGATCAAATCTAATAGAGTAAGAGATATTTGTAAAATGGTGAACATATAAATCAAACTTTTGGAAATTTCTGTGAAATTTTTTGAAGACACATAGGACGAGTGGAGGTGGGAAAACATGTTTCACGCTTTGCCGTTATAGGCAGGGATGAGCCATTACCAACAATTATTAATGGAAGAGGAAAAGGTTGAGAGGCTTTGACAAAGAGAGAGCTTACATGGTTGGAAGGTGCACGTTAGCGCATGTGTCCATGTACCATCCAGGATCATAACAGTCTTGTAGGGTTATTGTGTTGGATGCTCCAGCAAGCTCTGATATGCTGAGAAACGACGCGTTTAATGATCATGTCTTCAAGCTTGAAAAATACAAAATTGTGTTGACCAACAAAAAAAAAAACTTTAGTAATATTCATGAATTTTCTAGCTGAAAGTATTGAAAACATCCAAAAATATTGTACTACCAGAAATGTCTATTTTCTTTTTTGGTCATCTCCAAGATTTGATTGATATTTTAAATCAAAATTACACACAAATCGGGAAAGAAAGCATTCCTTCCACACCATAAAACAAGGACAATAGAGAAACACTCATAACCAATATGAGACATAAACAACCTACAAAACACATACATTAAACAAATAATATCAAATATAAAGGGCAAATGGTTTTATATAGGAAATGAAACAATTGAGAAACAAAACGCATATACCGCCATAACCATAACTTTTCCGAGGACTAACCCAAAAAAGCGCAACTTGCTTAATCCACTTAATCATAGAACCAGTTACTCCAGCTTCGAGTGACTAGGTGAGGGAAAGTTGTCTCGAATTTTGATTCTTCACCAACAAGAAGACAAACCAGGATTTGGGCTTTACAAAAAATACCGTCACCGGAAAAAACGCATTGAATAAACACTCGCGATTACTATGTAGACAAAACACAAAGAGTACAAATACGATAGACATCAGTCAAAGGTATCAAAGCAAGAGAAAATAAGAAATGAGATGTTACCCAAAGGCTTCATGGTTGATCGGAACAAAGGCACGGCCACAAGCATAATCTAGTTAATATCGAACCGGAAATGAAACGATCCATAACTAGATTTGAAGGAAGATGAGAGAGCACCGAAGCAAGAGCAGCTATGATGCACCGTCAAACAATCCCCAAAGATTTTTGATCTTGTGTAGACGACCTTACAAATCCCAACTCTCCAAAATAGGACTACAACCTCAACCGATATGATACCAAACTCGTCTTCAAAAACCCACCACCTAGGGTACGAAGGGTAGCCTACGTGTAAAGGCAACGCCTGAAATCCCACCAACGTAAACAATCTACGATGGGAATCACATGATTGAAACCAAATAAAATCCCTTCGAAATCAACAGCGCCACACCAGCCATTAATATACAGAGCGAACCAGCAAAAAGAAAAGATATGAAACTTGATCCAAAATCTAGATCTATAAAACTAGATCTAAAAATATGAGAAGGGAATCACATGATTGAAACCAAGACTAAATCGCTTTGAAATCAACCGAGTTACACCAGCCATTAACATACAACGAGGAACGTAAAGTGAAAAAGGCAGGAAAGTAGATCAAAAATCTAGATCTATAAAACTAGTTATAAAAATATGACAAGAAAATCATGAATCCAAGAATAAAAATCCCTTTGAAATCAATTTCAGGTACACCAGCCATTGACATACAAAGATGAACACCGATAAAAAAGGCAGGATACTATATCCAAAATTTAGATCTATAAAACTAGATCTAAAAATTCTAGATCTATACAAAAGGTATCGTCGCGGTAGGAATTCAATATATCCGAAAAAGGAAAAACTATAAACTGCTAAAGCAATGAAAGGAGATCGGGGTGCAACTCCAAGCTCACTGAGCCGCCGGAGTCGCTCAAGATAGTTTAGAGAGAAGGGAGAAGAAAAACAATTAGAGAGAGAAATGCGTGGTCCCGTGTACCAAAAATATCTACCTTTTCATTAAAATTTTAATTTCTCTATTTAGTTTATTTTTTTCTATTTTCCTACGAATATGTCTACTTTCTACTAGTGTTTGAGATATATATGTATTTTTTTAGTGTCCACTATTCAATTAAAAAAATTATATAAAATATTATCACTTAAAAATATGTAATTTGGATTGAGATATTTGTTTTCTATATAAAAAAACTATTACTTTGAAACTAAACACCACCATTTATTTCTTTTCCTTTTGTAAAATTTTAAATTCTGTACTGTTTTTTAGATATTTGAGAAAGGTCAAGATGAAGCAAAAAAATAAAAAAGACTGATGAGAGTTGTTTTTAGCATTACTGAGCTTTATGCATACAATTCGGATCAAATAAAAAGCAAATAAGGTAAGAACTTAACTCATGATTCATTGTAGCAAAGAATAGCGTCGAACACAAAGACGCATGGTTATAGAGTACTAAGCCATGGAGCCTTCAAATTAAGGTAAATCATTAAGTAAAGAGGTTGGTTTTGCAACGAGTTTAGACAAAAATAAAGTGCAGGAAATAAGAATAGAGCAATGACAATCGTAACAAGCAATATGAGACATGGGCGAATCCATGTAAGAAATAGGGGGGTCAGCTGACCCCATTAAAAAAATATATTGTGACTTATTGCTTAATGACATGAAACTCAATTAACTCAATTGGTTAACTTATTTACTTGGACCTAGGACCCAACTCTATTATTCTATACAATAAACACTTATGATTTACCTTCTAATACTTTATATAACAAATATTTAATATGATATTATATTTAAAAATAAATAATTAAAATTTTGACTCCAATAATTGTTTTTCCTAGATTCGCCACTGATATGAGATGAAGAGTTGAGCATCGGGTTAGCAACTGACTCGGGGTTCAAAGATGCCGTTAATGGAACTAAAGGCTTCTAACTTTAAGATCTTTCATTGAGCATGAACCACAAATACAAACTAGCCCACTGTCGTGGTGCATAACTACTTTGTTAAACTCATATTCAAACATCAACTTTTGTGGCTAGACTTAAGAGCTCTCCGAGCATAATCTCATGAGATGCACTTAGCTCATCTACCACAACTACATCAACTTTTCCACTATGGGACACTAGGCCAAGAAAAAAGCGGTTCAGGCATTTCCACAAACACTTGTCAAGCCGGAACTTGCTTAGAATCGAGGTTTGAGTGATTAGTCTACAAACAAAGATTTAAGCTCACCTAAGCTTGAGGATACTAACGACCAAGCCTAAGAACCATTACTCGCTTCTTTCTGAACCCCTAATCTACTAACCCGAAGCTTAACAAGTTGACTACTCGCTCATGGTTACGGATGAAGACATAATTGGCTAAATGAAAGCGCTAAACTTGAAAACACAACAAATCAACAACTGAAGAGCAAAGATCGACACTTTAAAGCAAGATCTTCACAAAAAGACGAAATACTTAGAACATTAAGGTTTACAATGCTTTAAGGAAGCAAAACTTAGAAAAAATCTAAAACAAAATTTTAGCTAAGCTGCTAAGGAAAAACTTGTTCTGCACAAACCTATAAGGAAGTATTTATATGCATTTTGAACAATACCAAGATGAACCCTAGTCAAACCAGGTCAACAATAATACGGCAGAAATATAAAGTGAACGAAATTCCTGCAGTTCGTCTTCAGTCCGTGCTGAAATATCGATTGTCTTCTCTACCGGCCTAGCCGATAAACCATCCTTTGTACTGCAATCCTAACATGGTCAATTAGTTATTACCGATGCGTAATGACCGATAACTGCCCCTCATCTTTCTCCTTCAAGGTCTTTAGCTCCCTTTTCACCCAAAATCCACTCATGTGAAACCTTCATGTTCTGATAGCCAAAGCTTTAACCTTCATGTTCTTGACAGACAAAAACTTGATGTAGAATGAAAACTACCACGAAGCTTTAACCCTATATGTCAACCAAAAGTGCATGGAAATGTCGTGTAGCATTTAGGGATCGAATCCACAAGGAAATTGATTAGGACAATAAGAATGCAAAGAACTCTATAAGCTAAATCGATTCAAGTGATTGGTTTTAGTAACAATTTAAGAACCTAAGTAAATGATGCAATTAAACTAAATGGAAAGACTAAATGAAACTAAACACTAAAAAGAAAAAATGTTATGCAAAAGTAAATGGAAATTGAATAGAGAGGAATGATAAAGAGTGAAACATGATATGTGATGCATAACAACTCAATTAATCTAATTCCAAAGCATGATTCTACTGACCATAACTTGCCCTCATTACCGACCTGGGGATCAACCTACAAGTTGGTCTGATACTCCAGGTATTTCTTTGTCTTCGACTGGTGGACACACGTTCAGTAAATTGACCATAACTTGCGAATTCTAACTCCAAATGAGATGATTCAAATGCCAACGTGAAGCTAACTCAATTTCCTATCCCCTCAAAATTTCATATTGATCGGCGTTGTAGAATGCGTTCAACTGGCATGATTTTCGATAGGTTTAAGAATGAAACTGCATTTGAGCATAAGAGAGCATATGTCTTGTTCTTCCTTTGGTTATTCCTTTGTTCCAATACTTCTTTGGTTTGAATCAGCATCGGCTGCCTCAAAGATGGGTTTTAGCATTGTGCTATAATAGAGGTCTGGGTGATACGTGTTCACAGCTCTGGGCATGGCTCTCTTGAGGTCATGCAGAAGGACACAATCCAAATTTACATTGCTGAAGTACGAGGAAAAGGGTTCCCCATTCCTCTTCATTATCTTGTCCTTAACACCTTGATAGAGGAGAGCAAGCTCATCAAATCTAATCTAACTTGTGTATGATCATTGTGCTTATAGCCAAGAGGCTCGACACAAATGGAAGAGTGCTCCAAAAAACCCTCATTACCATCCTCAGGTTCAAGATTCATCTGGTCTCTTTGCCTTTGTTAAGGTTCAATCCTAACCCCTTTAGACTGAGTTTTTTTTTATAAAATTAAAAACTATAAATCTCAAGCTCTAGTTTATGAGAGTTGCAAAAAACATTATATGAAACTCCACAACTAAAGGGTAGTATTTATAGTAGACGTGATTGTTTAGATAACATTAGCCATTACACAATATTTTAATTTTTTTTATAAACCTAAACACTTTTTTATATAACCAATCAAAGAATTTCTCCAGTTCACTTTCTAATTTTGTATGCAGTTAGTTGTATTTAAGAACATAACAAAAAAACGAAAAACCTTTAATGATTTTTTTCATTATGGCAATTTAAACATATTTAATTTTACAACTAGATATGTTCTAGTGTATTACTAATTACTAATGACTCAATTATTAAAATAAATAATTTATAAATATGTATACGTAACAAATCATTACAGGCTTTTCTTATGTTCATAAATACAACTAATTACATAAAGTTAAAACTTAAAATGCCAGCTATGAGAAACAAAATTGATTGGTCATAAAAAGTTTTAAAGGTTTAAAAAGAAAAAAAAAATTAAAATCTTGTGTAAGAGCTAATGTTTTTTAAACTACCACGTCTATTATAAATACCACCTTTTGGTTGTGGAGTTTCATACAATGGTTTTGCAACTCCCATGAACTAGAGCTTGAGATTTTTAGTTTTTTCCTTCATAAGAAAAACTATGTCTAAGAAACTAGGGCCAAACCTAACAAAGGCAAAAGAATCGCCTGAACCGTAAACCTGAGGAAAATGATGAGGTTTATTTGGAGGACTTTTCGATTTATATCGCGCCTATTGGTTAGAAGACAAATTTCATACTGTTGTGAAGTTGTGTTTTCTAAATGAGTTTAATCTTGGTAAATCTTTGTTTTTTTAATGGAAGTTTTTTTTTGAGTTTCTCGTATGTGATTTAACTAATATTAAATACCTCCTTTTTAATTCCATTGCAAATCTATAATTTCAAAAACATTGTATATGTGTGTTTTGTAGCTTTTTGTTCTGAAATATTGAATCTAGCTCATGCTTTGAGAGAGTTGTTATTATGAGATATTGATTCAATAATGTCTCTTATATTTCCACCTTGTTTATTTAATACATCCATTAATTGATCATTTGTTAAGAATGCGTGTTTTTCTCTATATTAAGATTTAGTTTGTCTTACTTACTATATTGTGATATCTAACAAATTTCTTTTGTTATTGACATATTTGTAAAGATTGTATTGGTTCGGCTTTCAATGCAAAATACAAAATGCAATGTCCCTATGGCCCTCCAAATCCAAACCTAAGGATAATTATGAGGTTCCTTTGGAGCACTGTTCGATTTGTTTTGAGCCTCTTGTTAACAACCAGTTAGTACTCCTACACCCTAGGAACGGCTGGTGAAACAAAGTTAAACTCTTTGTTAACAAGGAGCTCGGCACAAATCGAACAGCGCTCCAAAAAACCTCATCATCATCATTTGGTTTGGATTTGGAGGGCCATTTGCATACAACCATCGACCTTGTTCAGTGTTGCTACCATTTGGACCTTGCATCTTGTATTTCGCAATGAAAGCGGAACCAATACAATCTTCAAAAACATGTCAACAACAAAATATTTTTGTTAGATAGCACAACATGGTACGTAAGAAAAACCAAAACTTAACATACACAAAAACACACATGTCTCAACAAAGGATTGAAATAATGGATGTATCCAATAAACAAGGTATAAATATAAGAGACATAACAACTACTGGACGATCCGCTCTAGCACAATAAGCAAACACCTGAAGGCCACAAAGGACACTATAGTAGGTGCTTTCCAACTACGCTTGGACGTTGAAGTAAGAATGGTGGTCAAAGAGAGAGAAAGGAGAGAAAGAAAACGATGAATCGTGGAGAGTCAGAGAACAAAAGTTGGAAAGTAACAATGTAGAAATGTAGGAGTAATGAAATAGGAAGAGATAGAGAAATTGAAATCGTTCTGGTCCATGATTGATAAGAATCGGAGAAGAGAAAGGAGGAAGAAAAGAACGGAAGTACGAAGATTTTCGTGGTGGAAAGGTTGTACATACCCGGAAGTCTATAGGACTCTTAATGTGAATATTGATCTTCATGTATAGACATAATATTAAAAAGCTAAGACCCCTATATATGGAGTAGATAGTGGAGTATTTATATGGTTTTATCTATCCAGGTTCGTTTGTTGGGTAATAGGTTCATTATCCGCCTCGGGTCTGGATACGAAGGTTTAAATAGAGTTTTCCTATGTCTCTTTTGATTTTCCAAGGCATTTGCTTGACCGCTTAGTCAGTTAAGTTGCACTTGGACTCTTCATACTACTGGTAGACTCTGTTACACCTACTTTTGTACCAGAGTACTTCACGGGTATACCTTTACCTACTTCAATGAAAACTCACTGCATGGATCTTCTGCATTTATCCTACTTTGAGTAAGATAAATAGAGTTTTCACCTGTTGACAAGTAATTTAAATATCGAAAGAGATAGGGAAAAATGATTCTTTACCTTTCCCTCTGTTCTGATAAGAAAACTAGGGTTTAGTGCTTACCTCCTGAGTACCTTACACTCCTTTGATGGGCTTCCTACTTGTCCCCTGGTAGGTTATCCGTGGGAAACTAACTACCCATAGATTGTCGGGCCCAAATTGTTCCTTGAAGAGGTGGTGAGAGTTTTACCAAGTGGATGTGTGTTAATATTTCAGCGATAACCTCTAGTCCTAAGGGAATCATTTTTATCACTAACGATAATAAATTACTGATTATTTGTTATTTATTCTTAAATACTAATTGCTATAAGGCTCGACTCAAATCGAACAGTGTTCCAAATTAACCTCATCATTTTTGTGTTCAAGGTTCAGATCAGAGGCGATTCCTTTGCCTTTGTCAAAATTCGACCCTAATTCCTTATACAAAGTAAAATCATTATAATGAACCAAATAATTTTTTTATTATTATTGGTTTTCTTTTATAAACTTAGGTCTTTCCCTATTTACTTTTATAATTACGAGATAGTACTTTTGATAATCGATTTTAAAATGTTGCTTTTGGTATCTTAATTGATGCCGAAGCAATGCGGAAGAAGTGGTTGAGATGAGAGTTTGCAAGTGAGATGATGAGGATGGAGGGATTGAGGAAATAGGACAAGAGCTGTCTCTCGGATTTGGAAATTCTTAATTACAAAACCGAAAGGATCAAATCTAATAGAGTAAGAGATATTTGTAAAATGGTGAACATATAAATCAAACTTTTGGAAATTTCATTGAAATTTTTTGAAGACACATAGGACGAGTGGAGGTGGGAAAACATGTTTCACGCTTTGCCGTTATAGGCAGGGATGAGCCATTACCAACAATTATTAATGGAAGAGGAAAAGGTTGAGAGGTTTTGACAAAGAGAGAGCTTACATGGTTGGAAGGTGCACGTTAGCGCATGTGTCCATGTACCATCCAGGATCATCACAGTCTTGTAGGGTTATTGTGTTGGATGCTCCAGCAAGCTCTGATATGCTGAGAAACGACGCGTTTAATGATCATGTCTTCAAGCTTGAAAAATACAAAATTGTGTTGACCAACAAAAAAAAAAACTTTAGTAATATTCATGAATTTTCTAGCTGAAAATATTGAAAACATCCAAAAATATTGTATTACCAGAAATGTCTATTTTCTTTTTTGGTCATCTCCAAGATTTGATTGATATTTTAAATCAAAACTACACACAAATCGGCAAAGAAAGCATTCCTTCCATACCATAAACCAAGGACAATAGAGAAACACTCATAACAATTATGAGACATAAACAACCTACAAGACACGTACATTAAACAAATAATATCAAATATAAAGGGCAAATGGTTTTATATAGGAAATTAAACAATTGAGAAACAAAACGCATATACCGCCATACCCATAACTTTTCCGAGGAAAAACCCAGAAAAGCGCAACTTGCTTAATCCACTTAATCATAGAACCAGTTACTCCAGCTTCAAGCGACTGGGTGAGGGAAATTTGTCTCGAATTTTGACTCTTCACCAACAAGAAGACAAACCAGGATTTGGGCTTTACAAAAAATACCGTCGCCGGAAAAAACACATTGAATAAACACTCGCGATTACTATGTAGACAAAACACAAAGAGTACAAATACGATAGACATCAGTCAAAGGTATCAAAGCAAGAGAAAATAATAAATGAGAAGTTACCCAAAGGCTTCATGGTTGATCGGAACCAAGCCACGACCACAAGCATAATCTAGTTAACATCGAACCGGAAATGAAACGATCCATAACTAGATTTGAAGGAAGATGAGAGAGCACCGAAGCAAGAGCAGCTATGATGCACCGACAAACAATCCCCGAAGATTTTTGATCTTGTGTAGACGACCTTACAAATCCCAACTCTCCAAAACAGGACTACAACCTCAACCGATATGATACCAAACTCGTCTTAAAAAACCCACCACCGAGGGGACAAAGGGTAGTCTACGCGTAAAGGCAACGCCTGAAATCCCACCAACGTAAAAAATCTACGATGGGAATCACATGATTGAAACCAAATACAATCCCTTCGAAGTCAACCGCGCCACACCAGCCATTAATATACAGAGCGAATCAGCAAAAAAAAGACATGAAACTTGATCCAAAATCTAGTTCTATAAAACTAGATCTAAAAATATGAGAAGGGAATCACATGATTGAAACCAAGACTAAATGCCTTTGAAATCAATCGAGTTACACTAGCCATTAACATACAACGAGGAATGTAAAGTGAAAAAAGGCAGGAAAGTAGATCAAAAATCTAGATCTATAAAACTAGTTATAAAAATATGACAAGAGAATCATGAAACCAAGAAAAAATCCCTTTGAAGTCAATTTGAGGTACACCAGCCATTGACATACAAAGAGGAACACCGATAAAAAAGGCAGGATACCATATCCAAAACTTAGATCTATAAAACTAGATCTATACAAAAGGTATCGTCGCGATAGGAATCTAATATATCCGAAAATGGAAAAACTATAAAATGCTAAAGTAAGGAAAGGAGATCGGGGTGCAACTCCAAGATAACTGAGCCGCTGGAGTCGCTCAAGATAATTTAGAGAGAAGGCCGAGGAAAAACAATTAGAGAGAGAGAGAAGTGGTCTACCAAAAATATCTATTTTTTCATTAAAATTTTAATTTCCCTATTTAGTTTATTTTTCTATTTTCCTACGAAAATGTCTACTTTCTACTATTGTTTTAGATAGATATATTTTTTTTAGTGTCCACTAATCAACTAAAAAAATTATATAAAACATTATCACTTACAAATATGTAGTTTAGATTGAGATATTTCTTTTCTATATACAACTATTACTTTGAAACTAAACACCACCATTCATTTCTTTTCCTTTTGTAAAATTTTAAATTCTATACTTTTTTTTAGATATTTGAAAAAAGTCAAGATGAAGCAAAACAATAAAAAAGACTGATGAGAGTTGTTTTTAGCACTACTGAGCTTTATGCACACAATTCAGATCAAATAAAAACCAAATAAGGTAAGAACCTAACTCATGATTCAATTGTAGCAATGAATGGCGTCAAACACAAAGATGCATGGTTAGAGAGTAGTGAGATCCTAACATGGTCTATCGGTTATCACCGATGTGTAATGACCGATAAAAATGCCCCTCATCTTTCTCCTTCAATGTCTTTAGCTCTCGTTTCACCCAAAATCCACTCTTGTGAAACCTTCACGTTCTGATAGACAAAAACTTATATAGAATCAAAATTACCACGAAGCTTTAACCCTATATGTCAACCATAAGTGCATGGTAATGTCGTATAGCATTTAGGGATCGAATCCACAAGGAAATTGATTAGGACAATAAGAATGGAAAGAACTGTATAAGCTAAATCGATTCAAGTGATTGGTTTTAGTAACTATTTAGCAACCTAAGTAAATGAGGCAATTAAACTAAATGGAAAGATTAAATGAAACAAAACACTAAAAAGAAACAATGTTATGCAAAAGTAAATGGAAATTGAGTAGAGAGGAATGATAAAGAGTGAAACATGATAAGTGATGCATAACCACTCAATTAAGCTAACTCCAAAGCATGACTCTACTGACCATAACTTGCCCTCACGACCGACCTAGGGATCGACCCACAAGTTGGTCTGATGGTCCAGGTATTTCTTGGTCTTCGACTGGTCGACAGACTTTCAGTAAATTGACCATAACTTGCGAACTGTAACTACAAATGAGATGATTTAAACGCCAACGTGAAGCTAACTCAATTTCCTATCCCCTCAAAATTTCATATTGATCGGAGTTGTAGAATGCGTTTAACTGGCATGATTTTTGATAGGTTTCAGAATGAAACTGCATTTGAGCATAAAAGAGCATATGCCTTGCTCTTCCTTTGGTTATTCCTTTGATCCAATAATTCTTTGGTTTCAATCAGCATCGGCTGCTTCAAAGATGGGTTTTAGCATTGTGCTATAATAGAGGTCTGGGTGATACGTGTTCACAGCTCTGGGCCTGTCTCTCTTGAGGTCATACAGAATGACACAATCCAAATTTACATTGCTGAAATGTGAGGAAAAGGGTTCCCCATTCCTCTTCATTATATTGTCCTTAACACCTTGATAGAGGAGAGCAAGCTCATCAACTCTAATCTGATTTGTGTCATATCTAGCAAAGATTATGCTGCTAATGAAATTATTTTAGCAACACTAAAGACATGATTTTTAGTAAGCGAAGCCTTGGTTGTCCCATCCTTGTATGGGCCACTTACAATGATCTTCAAAAATTCAACATCTTTGATGAACGTGGGAAAGTCCTAGAGGTCCATCTGAGAATTCATAGGCCTTGCAAACATCAGAGACAAAGAGTGGGTGCAGGGCATCATCAATTTTGAAGGTTAGCTTTCCTTTCCTTTCCCGTATTTGAAGTCTATGGTAGCAAAGAAATTCTCACAGCTCCTTTGTGATGGAATTCTTGGTAGCCAAAGAAGATTCCCAACCCCATTTTCTTTATTATCCGCTTTAAATCTTTGTACAATCCCAGTTTCTTCATGAGCTTGATGTGTAGGAACATAGAGGGATGTATTCTCATTTTCGTGAACTTTACATACTCCTCGTGCTCAGATTTAGACCAAGTTAGAGGGAGCGTAGGTTGCATAGTTCCTATCTCTTGAGGCTACGCTGTTTCAGGGTCTTGATGCTTTCTCTTCTTCCCCTTTGACTTTGGGGTTTCGTAATCTTGATTTTTGAATATTACCTTTCCCTTTTTGGACTTTATCTTTTTTGGTTTCCCTTTTGAGGATGACACATTAGCCTTTTCCTTGGGTCTTTTCTGCGCATCTCTTGTTTGTGCTCTTTGGTTTCTGGAATGTACTACTGTGCTTGTTCTCTTCCTATTCTGGTCTGCACGGTTTATCGGATGAACCCTTTGGTCATAACCGATATTTACGTTTGCTCTATTTCTTCTTTAATCTTCATTTTCTTCTTCATTTTAAGCGTATGGAACCTACTGCTGAATGACACAGAACAGATACAAAATAAAAATAAAAGAAAGTAGAAAATAAGTATATACAAAAGGATAACCATGAAATAACCTCTCAAGTGCGCTTGTTTTATGTCACTGAGCTTGACAGTGTTGATTCCTTTTAATTGGAAGAAGGTGGAGACTCATGCCCTAAACTTGGTCCCAGTCGTGCATTGTTGCAGTCACAAATTCTCTATCTGCTCCCCTTGAACTCTAAGCAAAACTACCACTGATACCTGCAGTGGAGCTAGAACTTTCATCCTCCTTAAACTTCTCTTTGAAGTTTAGAGTGCTACCAAACAGCTTGGAAGGAGGGTTTGGTATGGTGGCAGTCATAACACCTAGAGTTTTCTTATACTCAATAGTGGCAGGTTCTCTTATGAGGAAAAGAGGGATTTTTTTGGGTCACCGTAGTCATCCATAACACGTAAACCTCCACTTATTAGTGTGGGAGTAACTTCTATGTCATAGGTGACCTTTGCATCAATGTTGGTGAGAATTACCTTCAAGTCATTCATGTTCATCACTTCCCCAATTGTCTTTAAGAAGAGCATCCCCAGATTAATGGGAAGGTCCTTATCAGTCTCAATATGTACAACCACAAAGTCTGTGGGGATCTGTATGTATGCTATCCTCAGAGGGTAGCTCTATATCATTCCTAGTGAGTTCACTGAAGACGAATTAGTCATTGTTAGGGTACATACCCTTTTCTTGTTCAACTTCAGGGCTAGCCGTCTTACCATTGCAACTAAGATGAGATTAATACTAGAGCTAGTGTCACATACTCCATTAGTTGCATAGATCCCAAGGAGAATGGCATTATGAATCTCGATGGGTTGTTTCTTTTAATAAGTGTCTTCAGAGCATACACTTCCTTTTTCCTTTTATCAAATGTTTCTATAGAATCTTTAAACATCTTATGGCAGGTCAAGATTGTCTATATGAATCTTTGTTCCGCTGGGTCTCTAAGTGAGACATCTCTCCTTAGGAGCGGTACTAGGAGTTCATTCATTAATCTGTTAACTTTTGGAAAAGCTTCTTCAAAACTTTCCCTCTTGACTGTTAGAGCATACTTACCAATAGAGTCTTCTTCATCCTCAACATCAGCTGAAACTTCCCTCATTACCTTATCACTGTCACATTCTTCTTCCAGGAGGGGTCCCTCTAATGATTCTTCTGTGCATTGATCCTCTGAGAAGGTGACATTGCATGTCTCCTTAGGATTAGGTTCACACTTCCCCGGAAGTGTACCTGGGGTTCTTTGAGATGACGACGTAACCTGTGCAACACGGGTATCCAAAGACATGAACTGGGTGTTCAGGGTTTCAAACTTAGCTTGGAGATCATTGTAGCCACATGATTCTTTAACTGTAGAATCTTAAGGTTGAAGTCTTTTTGAGTTTTGGCTTGACCATCAATGATTTGCTACAAGACACCTTCAAAATCAAAACCCGGAGGAACCAAGGGTGCAGACGCAGCTTGTTGATCGTTCTGAGCTTGTTGTTGTTGGAAACTTTGAGTTGCAGCTGGAACAAATTAGTTCTTTGGTTGAAACCCCTGAGTCTTGAAGTTCTGTTGTTGTCCCTGAGGGTAGTTGTTGTAGGTTTTAGCTTGAAAACCATGGCCTTGAGGTCTCTGTTGAGGCGGATAAACTTGATCATGTAGGTTTTCCTTGGAGGTTATTGTTCCTGTAGTTAGAATTGGTAACCTCCTTGGTTTCCAATGTAGTTCACCTATTCTTGATTCTATGTGTAACCCTTAATGTTCTCTTCTTGATACGCAGGTGAGAAACTATCTATCTCCCCAACAAAGTGGACTCCATTCTGGTTGACCAACAAGACCTTTCCCATTCAGTTCAATCTCTCACTGAGCTGCTTGAAGTTGTGTTAATTGTTGCTCTTAGACGAAGGGAAGCTTATGTCATAGTCCCTTCTATAGCATGCATCACTCTGAGCTAAGTTTTCAATCAGCTGCTCTGCTTGGGTCTCATTCAGACCGCTGAAGTTACCGTAACTAGCAGTGTCAAGCTGGGTGCTTGTGTTCTTGTTAACCCCTCTGTAGAAGATGCCTAGAAGATGGGAATTCCATGATGAGGGCAACTTCTTGTGTATCCTTTCAATCTTTCTTAGGCGTCACTGGGTGATTCTTGACATCCATGCCTTAATGAGTTGATATCATTCCTGAATTTTGCAGTCTTATGCTTCGAGAAGAACTTGCTCAGAAACACCTGCTTACAGAGATCTCATGTGTTGATGTGTTGACAAACTCAGAGGAAATATCCCGCTTCCACTCTGAAGCTTTATTTCCAAGAGAGAAAGAAAATAGGATCATTCTGATGGTGTCTTCAGGAACACCATTCATCTTAATTGTCCTGCATAACTTGTCAAACCTATCAAGATGATCGAGAGGATCTTTAGATTGCAATCCATTGAACATGGAGTTCTGCACCAAGCTTATTATGCTAGACTTAATCTCAAAGTTGTTGTTAGGAACAAGAGGAGGACAAATTCCCATCTCAATGCTTCCGACATTTGGCTCATCAAAAGCCCAAATCGATCTCATAGTAGTTGCACGACTTCCCTGAGCTAGAGGTGGAGCTCTAAGCTGTTGACCATCTCCCTGATTCTGGTCAATTTAGGAATGAGCTTTGAATGTCAGGGTTTACCAGGTTATTCTGCATTGCAACAGGTACAACAGGTGGGTTTACTTGAGCTACAGGTTGTGCTACAAGTGGATTAGCCAAAAGATGTTCCATATCCTCTATTTCTCTTAACCTTTTGAGTCGAGCTTGTTATTTATTTTGCCTCTCCAATTTGTGTATGTCTGGTATCTCATCAGGAAGTTCTCCTTGCTGGTCCCTCCTTTTCATACATTGCAAAAGAGAGAAAGGAACGCAAATCCAAACAGAGCATAATTCACAAATAAAAATGCAGGAAAAGCAAAAGCTATAGTCTTAATTCTAGCGGTGTTTCAACTTTTTAGTACCTTAACTATGGGTAACTGTGAAAATTTATACCCAAACTGTGAGAAAGTGCATATACATACCCAACTCAGTAAAATTCGATTTTTTTACCCGAACTTATTAAAATCAGTTTATTCGTACCTATCGCTTGACAAAGTTAATAATTCCGTTACTTGTGCTGACCGTAAATGCTGAGTCATCAGCTCCAAATACTTATGCATATTACAATTTTTAAAAACAAATTCTGGTAAACAAAACGATGTCATTTTGTATGCGAATCAAAAAACCTTTCTAGCAGTTCAAACTTAATATATATATGCGTTGGCTTCCCCGACAACGGTGCCAATTTAATCAGATTTGGTTTTACCACTACTAAGCTTTATGCACACAATTCATATCAAATAAAAAACCAAAAAAGTTAACAACCTAACTCGTGATTCAATTGTAGCAAAGAATGGGAACAAACACAAGGGAGCAAGGTTATAGAGTACTAAGCCATGGAACCTTCAAATTAAGATAAATCAATAAGTAAAGAGGTTGGTTTTGCAATGAGTTTAGACTAAAATAAAGTGGAGGAAATAAGAACAGAGCAATGAAAATCGTAAGAAGCAATATGAGATGAAGATTTGAGCATCGAGTTAGCAACTAACTCAGGGGTTCTAAGATGCGACTAATGGAAATAAAGACTTCTAACTTAGGCTCTTTCATTGAGCATGAACCACAGATACAAACTAGCCCACTGTCTCTCGTGGTGGATAACTACTTTGTTAAACTCTTATCTAATATCAACTTTCGTGGCTAGACTTAGGAGCTCTCCAAGCATAATCGCACAAGAGTCACTCAGCTCACCTATCACAACTACATCAACTTTCATGGTAGAGAACAGTATGCCAAGCAAAAAGCGGTTCATGCATTTTCACAAACACACCTGTCGGGAGGGAACTTGCCTAGAATCGAGGTTCGAGTGATCAGTCTACGAACCAAGATTTAAGCTCACCTAATCTTGAGGTATTAACGACTAAGCCTAAGAACCATTACTCGCCTCTTTGTGAACCTCTAATCTAGTAACCTGAAGCTCAACAAGTAAACTACTCGCTTATGGCTACGGTTAAAGCCATAATCAAGCTAAATGCAAGCGATAAACTTCAAAGCATAAACAATCAACAACTCAAACGCAAAGAAAGAAAATTTAAACCAATATCTACACTAAAAGATGAAGTACTTAGAACATTAAGGTTTACAATGCTCTAAGGAAGCAAAACTCAAAAAGAAATTCAAAAGAAAAACTTAGCAAAACAAAAACTTGTTCTCCACAAAGCTATAAGGAAGTGTTTGATAAGTCTCATATTTTACTTACAATACTATGGTTTTCTATACATATTTATTGCATTTATGCATGGTTATAAGCCTTTAGAGGTAGTTTTCCCGTATTTGTAGTTCAAGCGTCTTTACTAGCAAAATCAGTATAAAAGGACCAAAAGGAGCATTATGGATTATACACCAATCAACAGCAACTCACGCGAGCCAAAGACCCCATTGGAGCCAAGGAATTTCCAAGTTTGCACATTTCACCAACATGGACAAATTACATATGCCGAACGTTTAGCTACAAACGGACGCCCAAATTGATTTTCAATTGAAATCACCTTTCTAATGGAGATGGAATCGCATCATTTGAAATTGTGTGGAGAGAGTTATACCCAGAAGATTGAAGACATGTCAAACTGCCTAGAAGATGAAGAAGGAAGAGAATAGACCCCCCATACCGACCGGATCTCACATTCGGTACCCAGACCATCAAGACGCATCAGGACGTGGCAAATTGATCCCCTATACCGACCTAATAATCCGATCGGAGCCACGGCCCTCGGTGGAGCTGTTTCGACTGTTTTGACGTTTTTGCCTTTTTCGAAGCCCTAAAAGATTCAAGACCCTATATATACTTGCTTTTAGCCTCTTGTTAGGTGTGTGCCAAACATTAGACCTAGGATACATCCCAAAAACGCAGCCCCATTGTTCTTTCATAGATTTGTGTTTTGAGAGCTCTAAGGAGGAGATCTCGCTTTGTACTTCGTTATAGAGAACAATCTGTTAACCCTTTCTCTTTTAATCAAGTTTATTCATCATGAATTCATCATCTCTTTGCTTTTTTCGTGCACCATGTTTGAATAGTCCACTAGTTAGGATTTAGGGTTTTCAATGAGACTTATGTTTCAATAGAATTGATGACTGTTTAGGGATAAAATCTAGTCTTCATCTTTGCTTGTTCTTAATGCCTATTACTTTACCGCGCATCTAGCAATTTGATCATAGGTAGGTGTATCCACGGAAGTGTTCTTAATACCTCCGGATCTAGTATTCGATGAGCTAAGCGTCTTAACAATCATACCAATTAATTAAGGAGTTTAGTGAACTCTATCAGAACTTGTTTATACCGCGTGTCCTCACATTTTAATAACCATGCGACAGCTGAGTCTATTAGGGTGTAGGGCATAGAAGGTTGGAGCCACGATAGTGGAAAACCTTACAATCGTGTTCTAAGTTCTAGACATCCCAATCATTATCTTTATCCCTAGGCTTTCATTCGATCTTTGTTGTTGCATAATTCTCTGCAAATTTCCCGAGTCCTAGCGCTTTTCTCCCATTGATTTACAACTTACAATTCACGTTTCACTTGCTCACAATTGACTCAATCACAAACGACATCATATTCTGTTCTACCTTAGTTTTATTCATTACAATTCAAAGTGTGGTTAAGAAGTCCATGTGGATTCGATCCCTTTACTATATTAACCGTGAGTGTTGTGCACTTGCAGGAAGTTGGTTAAGAGGTTAAAACTCGACTGAGGAAAACCACCGCATCAAGTTTTTGGCGCCATTGCCTGGGACTTTGAAGAACATCACCTTCGAATTTTTGCTTAAAACCTCGTCTAGAACTTTTCAATTTCAGTTTTTCAGATTCTTACTCTTTCTTTTTCACCACTTTGATTTCGTTTTCTTTTGTTTTTCTCTGTGTGTTTCAGGTGTTTTATTTCTATCACTAGGAACTCTCAATGAGGGAATCTATTTTTACCTGAAGAAGAGATTGACAGACTTGAACGAGCTCTTAGAAGAGAAAGAGCGCTTAAGATGGCCGGAGAAGATGACCATCAAGAGATGACCGAGGAGGAGAGACCCCTCGCTAATGTTGCTGCCCGTGGAGAGGAACACCAAGGGGTTGAACAACCCATTGATGGACGTCCTAACCCACGAACTCGTGACAATGTCGACGAGCCCCTTGAAGATCTTGTGCGAGATCAACACCGTGTGGAAGACCAACACCTTATTCCACCGGTGAATCAAAGAAACCAACCACGTGCTCGTCAACCTCAACACCAACGGATTGCCAATTTCTAGTAACCCCAACACCAAAGACAAGCACCACTCGCTAAGCCTCAACACCAAACCATTGGAGATGTCGATTCCTCCAACGCTTTCTTCTTAGATAGCAACCCAATTCGTCCACCACCGCCACAAAGGCACAATTTTGAGATCAAGCCCCAAATCATAGCCTTGGTGAAGCAAAACCAATTACATGGTTTGCCATCCGAGCATCCGCTTGACCATATCAACACCTTTGAGGAAATCTGCAGTACAACTCGTGCTAATGGAATTCCAGTTGATTACTTTAAATGCAAGCTCTTCTCGTTTTCTTTGAACAACAAGGCACTTAGATGGATGAAATCACTGCCCCCTCAATCCATTACCACTTGGGACGAATACAAAGGAGCCTTCATGAACCAATTCTACACGAAGCAAAGATCGAGTTCCATGAGGAACAAAATCTCAAGTTTCAAGCAAGGAGCCACAAAGTCATTCTTTAAAGCATTGGAACGTTTCAAGGAGTACACTAGGGACTACCGTAACCATGGTTTTAGTGAAGGAAACCTATGGAATGTTTTCTACAATGGAGTCGATTACAAGAATCAGACATCTTTGAATGTTGCGAGTAATGGAAACTTCATGACCAAGCTTGTACCGGAAGCTAAACTATTGATTAAGAAACTTGATGCAAGTGATTCTCATTGTTCTCAAGACTACAATAGGAGCATCAACCCCACACGATCTTCATTTGAATCAACTCAAATCGCAGAGCTTAAGGCAATGGTTTCAAAACTACTTAAAGCTCATTGTGGAGTTCATGCTATAGAGGAGGTTGTTGGTCCAAATTTTGAGCCTAACTTGGATAACTTTGAAGGCATAATAGAGGATAATCAAGAGGAAGTTAACTACTGATATGCTCAAATTTACCCTGAGTTATTCTCTCAAATTAAGAGATCAGTTGTAGTACTTAGGGGTCGAATCATTGGGAATCTTAATCACACAATGGAATTTCAACTTCGAATTAAGCTAAGTAGAATATATGAAAGCAGAATATCAATGTAAATAAACTTGAAAGTGATTTGTGTTTTGAACTTCAATTAGACAAAGAGCTAGGTTTTCGGGAAATTCGCAGGCAAAGATAAATTGTAGATTTATAAAACTGTCAGGATTTTAATGAAGATTTGTTCTCGAACTTGAAACTCTAATGTAAAATTAAACAACTTCCGTTGAATTAATTAGCTATGCATAAACCATAGAAAACCAAATTCCTTTGTGAGTTCTAACAATTTAAGCAAGCATTAAAGTTTAGGTTTCAATTGTTCACAAAATCCCTAAACCAAATTCCTTTGAGAATAGGTGATTTTGCTCATCTAAGATTCTAGTCAGATTATCAATTGATGCTTCCGCTTCTAATTAATCAACCTAGGATGACTAATTCAGGGTGATCAATCCTAAATCAAAATTAATGCAACCTAGATGAAGAATCATAAGATAATCCTAACATGAATTCAATTCGAGCAATTCATCTTAATTCCTTTGAAAAACCCTAAACCTAACAAGTAGATTACTCAGACATGGATGCAAAAAACATGATGATTAAATAATACTGCATTAAATAAAGATAGAGAAAGAGATACAAAAGGGTTCGAAGAAATCTGAAACGTCTGAAAACTTGTCTCCCGAACTCTCAAAATCTCCCAAAATCTCTAAGTCTTTGAATAATAAAAAGCATAATGAAAACTAAAAGAAAACTGAGTATTTATAGGATAGGATTCGTGTTGGCCTTTATTTGTTAACTTCTGGAACTTCTGGGTGAAAAAGAAATCTTCAGAATTGGAAAATCTGATTTGTTCGCGACTTAACATCTTCCATCGATCGATGCTAGGATTCTTCCGTCGATCGACGCGCCAATCTTACGGCAATTGAAAATCCATCTTCGCGACTTCAGCTGCTCTTTCATTGATGATCCAAAATGCTCAATAATCACCAATTAAGCTCCAATCATACATGAACCTGCCAAGACACTAAAACACCGAAAAGACTCGATAAAACCGGGTTAAATCATGGTCAAAATATGGTAAAAACCATTATATTTCACCTCCCCAGACTTAGCTTTTGCTTGCCTTCAAGCAAACTAGAGACTAAGAATGAAGTCGAAGTTTGAAAATCGCGGGAACTCGCTTATCCTTTGAAACATTGCTTTCGCTTCCTTGACTCTTTTGCTGCATATAAACAAAATACCTTTTGCGGTCATGAATATCAACCATCATAGGTTGGGCCTCAAATCTTAACCTGCAAACCCATCAATTTCACATTCTCCTAACTGTCGCACACTTGATCAAAGTGATGATGAAATTCTCTCTAACAATGTCAACCAGTAAAAGGCTAGGTATTATGTAAAAAGGCTTTTGGTGTTTAGTGGAGTTAAAGGTGTTTAGGGTTACCAGATTTTATTTGGTGGATGCAGAAATTATGCATAAACACAAGAGAGAGACTGGTCCAGTTGATGCCCACAGTTTCTCATTCACATTGCACTCTCTCCTCCAAATCGTAATCAGGAACCAAACATCATTATAAAGTACAAGAATCACAAGTTCCACTACTCACATCCATCCACTCCATTCCTTGGGATTTTTGTAGAAGGTAGAGACTTATTGAAAATGATCATTCCCTTTCCCTTATGAAACTTTTTTTATTTTTTTTATTTTTATTTTATGACTACAAGGGTGGAATGATCTACATAAGTGTTAGTCTCGAAAATTACCATTGTTATGCATGAAATCCCAAGGAATGCCTAGCATCGTCACTCATTGTAAAGTTCTCCAACTAAATCCTCATCCTGTGCAATTTTGTGAATGAAAAACTGTATCGATCCTTTTTCTCTCCGGTGTTTATACACATGCCTGCACATAAAACAAAGGGAAAAAGATCGCATGAGGCTTGAACAAAAGGTTAAGGCTAGGGGTTGGATACCAAATAACAAAATGAGTTGGCCATTCAGGATCAACAAAGAGTGGTAAAGTGAATAAAGAATCATGAATGTTGGATCGATTACTGTCGTGACATCATCAGAAAGAATATAGCGAGATGGAGATCAAGTGTGGTAGTCTAGAGTTTGATCTATTTCGTTTTGCAGACCGCGATAAGAGGGGAACCTGCACTATCATCTGGTTTCGAATTCGCTTCATCCAAAGGCTTCGTTGCAACAGCTAAAAGTCGCAAAAAACTGAGCGTTTGTTCCTAGAATAGGTCATCATTCCCTAAAATTTTTGACTCAATAAAACGACTTTTGACTCTCAAAACAGAAAATACTGTTAGCAACTACCTCCTCCAGACTTAAACAACACTGGCCCCAGTGTTAATCAAGCTTGAAGTTGGTGAAAGAAAAGAAAAATAAAAAGTTAGAAAATTGTGAAAAAGAGTCGGACCATTTGATGTACTCGTCGATCGTTGCAAAAACCATCCGTCGATCGACGGTCTGTCTGAAAAACTGACGCAACGTTGCTGTTTTACTGACTTCGTGGTTGCTAATTTCAATGATTGGTAACTGCAAAATCACTTAAAACAGAACAAAATTAAAAGCACCAACATCATATTATCCAATCAAGTTCAGAATTCATAATTTCTAAAACAAACTTACTCAATAAAAATAAAATAAAAGAGAAAGAAAAAGACTCACAAATGGGTTTCCTCGCACCAAGCGCTTGTTTACAGTCATTAGCTTGACTATGTTGGGGCTTAGGTTGAAGGTGGATCTCTTAAATGCACTCCCACAGACTTGCAAGGAACAATATCTGGAAAGAGCTTCATAGTATTGTTTACCATCTCTTGGATAACAAACTCTCCTTGCTCCCTCAACTTTAAAGGTATGACAATTCTGAACTTGGATAATGGTTTTGAGGGCTTTCCACGCTTGACTTTGGGGATCTTCTTGCACTTGGAAATCGCAAGATTGTTGGCTTCATGATGTGCAGTGGAAGAAGCCAACTTAAGGACGTTTTGAACTTTCTTCATCTCATCTCCATGGTCTAAACCTAGCGTATCTCCAACATTGACACTCATACAAGAAGTCTGTGTGACAAGAACTGCAGGATAAAAGACATTCTTGTTGATAATCGAGAAGGAGATTCGATTATTAAGAAAGTCCACAATCGCTCCCACTATTGCAAGGAATTGTGCACCAAGAACCAATGTTTACAGCTATTATCCTTGGTCTCAATGATGTAGAAGTCCGTAGGAATAAGACAATCTCCTATTTGAATCAACACGTCAGGAATGAAGCCTTTAGAAATTGTAGAAGACCTATCTATAAGCTCGATATATGTCTTTGAAGGTTGTAATTCCAAAATCCCTAGCTTCTTTGCAACAACCTCACACATAACATTCACATTAGCCCCTGTATCACAAAGAGAATCCTTCAATTCCACACCTTTGATTGAACACGGAACAACAAACATACCCGGATTCAACAACTTTAGGAGCTTCCATAATGATGGTGGAGCTTGTTGTCCTCCTTCTTCATGTGCTCTGTCACTGCATTGGTTGTTAGGTAAAGGATATGAGCTCCTTGGATACGGAATCTTGGGCTTGTAAACTCGTTCATTGGCGATTGCAGACTGATATTTGGCTTCGCTAATGGCAGAACACGAACTTTTCCATTTTTACCTGGCGTCGATCGTTTCACAGCCTTGGCGTCGATCGACTCTACGTATTTTTCAATTGCCATCAGATTGGCGCATCGATCGTTGCCAAATTCTTTGCGTCGATCGACGCTGGGGTCTACAACCTCAAAATTCACGTTTTCTTCAAGCTCCACGAATTTTTCCTCATCTAGACCTTTCTCAAAAGCTTGTATCACCTGTTTTTCACTCCCTAGCGTGATTGCATTGGAGAAGTGCCTTGGATTCATGTATGTCTTTCCTGGATGACAACCTTCTTTTCTCTTTACTGACTCTGCAGTTTGAGCAACCTGAGTATCCAGCTTCTTCACATGAAGATTGAGAGCCTCAATTTTTCCATTCAAATAAGTATACACGGCATCAATCTTTCCATTGATAGGTGGTTCTTAAAGGAGAGACTTTTAACTCGTTTAGCTTGACCTTGCTAGTTCTAACCTGTTGCTATTCCTAAAGCTCAACGCTTAAATCATCCTGCATCTAGAAATCATACTCTCTACGTTTAAAGTTCTTTATTTTCTCATTTTTTAGCTCTGTTACATGAAACAAACCACTCTCTTTGTTTGCTTTAGCTTAATCTGGATGACATGCATCTTAGTACTCTGTAACCATGCTTCCTTGTATTCGATCTCATACCTTGCTACAATCGGATTATGAGATAGGTTGTTAGCTTGCTTTGGTTTTTATTTGTTACTTATTTTGTGTTTGCATTTCACTAGGTTACATAAAAACAGTCTCATCAACTAGCCACCACCATTCATTTCTTTTGTTTTTGTAAAATTTTAAATTTTATACTGTTTTTTAGTTATTTGAGAAAAGTAAAGATGAAACAAAACAATAAGAAAGACTGATGAGATTTGGTTTTACCACTAATGAGCTTTATGCACACAATTCAGATCAAACAAAAACCAAACAAACTAACATTCTAACTCATGATTCAATTGTAGCAAGGAATGAGAAAAAAACACAAGGAAGCAAGGTTATAGAGTACTAAGCCATGGAACCTTCAAATTAAGTTAAATCAATAAGTAAAGAGGTTGGTTTTGCAATGAGTTTAGACTAAAATAAAGTGCAGGAATAAGAACAGAGCAATGATAATCGTATGAAGCAATATGAGATGAAGAGTTAAGCATCGGATTAGCAACTAACTTGGGGGTTCTAAGATGCGGTTAATGGAACTAAAGGCTTCTAACTTAAGCTCTTTCATTGACCATGAACCGCATATAGAAACTAGCCCACTGTCGTCGTGCATACCTACTTTGTTAAATTCTTATCTAACATCATCTTTCGTGGCTAGACTTATGAGCTCTCCAAGCATAATCGCACAAGATTCACTCAGCTCACCTAGCACAAATACATCAACTTTCATGGTAGAGGACACTATGCCAAGCAAAAAGCGGTTCAGGCATTTCCACAAACACTTGTCGGGCGGGAACTTGCCTAGAATCGAGGTTCGAGTGATTAGTCTACGAACCAAGATTTAAGCTCACCTAAGCTTGAGGATACTAACGACTAAGCCTAAGAACCATTACTCGCCTCTTTGTGAACTTCTAATCTACTAACCTGAAGCTCAACAAGTTGACTACTCGCTCATGGCTACGGATGAAGCCATAATCGAGCTAAATGAAAGCGATAAACTTCAAAGCATAAACAATCAACAACTCAAACGCAAATATCGAAACTTTAAAGCAAGATCTACACTAAAAGATGAAGTACTTGGAACATTAAGGTCTACAATGCTCTAAGGAATTAAAACTCAGAATGAAATCCAAAAGAAAAAGTTGTTCTCCACAAAGCTAAGTATTTATATGATTTGTAAACAATACGCGGGGTAACCCTAGTTAATATGGGTCAACGAAAATAAGGTAAAAATAAAAAAAGTCAACAAAAGTGATAACGATCGGTCACACCCGATGTGGAGTGTGATCGATAAGCCATGCAGTCCGTCTTCAGCTTGTGCGGTCAGTAGCTGGTACATGTACGGTCAGTAGCTGGTACATGTACGGTCCATCGATCTTCTTCATCAGTCTCTACCAATATCGTAGGATATCCATTGTCTACTCTATCGGACCTAGCCGATAAACCACCATTTGTATGATGGTCCTAAATATAGTCAATATGTCATCATTGATGTGTAATGACTGATAACTCCTCCTCTTGTTTCTCCTTCAAGCTCTTTACCTCCTTTTGCACCAAGAATCCACTTTTGCAACCTTTAGGCTCTTGATAGCCAAATATCTCTAAATATGCACATATACCATCTGAAAAAGGGTAAAAGAGAAGAAATATGTACAAAATCTAGTCTAAGACCCTAAGATGCGAATCTAATCTAAACTAAGCTAAAAGTGTCTTAAATGATGCAGAAGGAGAGATAAAGGGATGCAAATGATATGTTCAAATTTACTCACTGTAAAGGAATACTGTAAATCACTTAAACGAAACACGATCAAATAGCACAACACATAGTCTTAAGTAACAAGTTTCACAAATCTGAAAAACAAACAAAAGCAAATAACAAATTGAATCAAAGAAAAAAAAATGACTCAAACGAAAAGAAAAAGGGAAAAGTAAACCGGGATAAAATGGAGACGAGCTAATCCTCCTCTTCGTCCTCCTCTGCGTCCTCTTCTGCAAGTGGTGAACGAGCTGGTGGAGGAGTCGGTGAACGAGGACGAACACAACCGCAGCAGGATAAATCAGCAAAAGCATCCCAAAGTGTCTGAATGCTCGTGACAATCCATCTCTGAACTGGATCCATGTCAACCTGAGGAGGAGGTGCTAAACGACGAGTTGAGGAAGTGGAGGTGGCAGCGGCTGAAGCTGAGGAAGAAGCACCCCTGCGGCGAGTAGAAGCTCTGCGAGTGGTACGTTTACTGACAACGTGTTGACGCTGATCAGGTAGAAAGTAAAGTGCAGTTGTACCAACTCTAGTGTCAGTCAACTCTGGAAGCGGCAGAAGGACCTGAAACTGTGTTCGGGAATCATCGCGGATGAGCCACTGGCGATCTCCTCCAATCCATGTGGTACTCACGATGTGCCTGTTTTCTATAGAGCAGGGGATGCGAATCGCGGCGTAACGAGTACAGTCAATGCCACTGAAGTCCAAGATAGGAGTAATGAGGCTACCTGCGCGAAAGTCCTTACCAGTCCCAAGAGTGGAAGGGCCGGTCTTCTGCTTCACCAAACGCTCAGCTAGAATAGCTCCCTAGTTGGGATCCTCAAGGAGATCACCATACGACTGCCAAGTAATGTCCTCTGAGATAAGATAGTAGAGAGCCAGGAGCTCGTCATGTCGCACCTTACCGGGCTCGTTCCTGTACAGAACTATGTTGGAGAGCAGACGAGTCAGATAACGGAGGATGGGATGGCGAATGTCTGTGTGAGAGGCGCGACTGCCTGCGTATTCGCCAGCTCCAAACAATCCCCGGAAAACGTACTCGGCAAAATGACGTTGTCCCTCTCTGGTGGAAAACCATAGACATCACAAAGTTGCCTGAGGCTAACTCTGTATCTTTCCCCTTCAATCATGAAAGTCAATGTCCCATTTCCTCCTGTTTGCAAAACATCATTGGGGTAATAAACCCAAACTGTAGCGAAGAACTGACAAACAAAATCAGGATCCAGGTGGTGATGCTTGGTGGTGATGTTACCCAAACACCCACGTTCCAACAACCGCTTAACCTCATCAAAAATACCTAATTCCTTCAATGCAGGTCGGTCTGCAATCCGCGTAGGTTGCATAGACACACTCAACCACTGATTGTAGAAGAGAGAATCATAATCATCTCAAACCTCTAAATCCTCCTGTTAGCAACCTCAGGCTTGGAAAGAACCACTTCTGCGCAATCTCACCATCTTTGACCAATTGGAATCTTCTCTCCCTCTCTCTTTGGCCATGGGTTAGCACCGCTGGATCGTGATCTCTTAGCCATCTGCAAAACAATCAAACAACAAACACACAAACCGATCAGGTATGTCGAACGACAGGTATGAAAAATCAGACAATCGACCTTCAAGTTTCAATTCTCAAAATTCCATTAATCTAATACTAAAACACAACAACGATTGTTCCCTAAACATCACTAATGCCAGCCCAATCCGTGAAACAATCAAGATCTATCCCAATTTGAACTTAAATTATCCTTCAAAAACGAGACCAAGAACAAGAGATTTCGGATACATACCTTTGTAGATAGAGAAAACGAGTGATAGAAATGGAAAGATGAAGAGATTTAACACAATTTAGAACCAGAAATCACTCGAAACTGTTAAGATTTGAGAGATCTAGGGTTCTTGAAAGTTTTGTGCCGAGCAAATGGAAAAACATGTGTGTGTCGAGCAATATATAGTGACTTACCTCGTTGGCTCCGCTGCAAGGCCTGTCGATCGACACTCCTTGTGTGTGTCGATCGACAAGATCCCGATTTCCCTTTCTTTTTTTTAACTGAAAGAAAACTAAACAAATTCAGTAGAAAATGAAAGAAAAACGAATTTTGTACAGACACTTACCAGTGGGTTGCCTCCCACTAAGCGCTTGTTTTCAGTCATTAGCTTGACTGTGTCTGAAATTAGACAACGGGTGCATCATCGAGCGACACAATGTGTCCATCTGGAATTTCGGCTTACGCCCAATAATGCTTCACCCTTTGGCCATTCACAGTAAATTCTTGGCCATCTTTACAGACAAGGACAACAGCTCCATGTGGTCGAACTTCCTTGATGGTGAATGAACCTGACCAACGAGAACGCAACTTTCTAGGAAACAAAGTTAAACGAGAGTTATAAAGGAGTACCTGATCATTTGGTTCGAAAGTCCTGTCATGATATGCTTTAGTCCGCTCCTTGTATAACTTGGAGTTTTCATAAGCGTGATGTCGAATCTCATCCAACTCGTTCAACTGAATCATACGTCTCTCCGTAGCAGGTTTGATGTTGAAATTGTACTGCTTTACTGCCCATGCTGCCCATGCTGCTCGGTGCTCAAGTTCCACCGGAAGTTGACATGCTTTCCCATAAAGCAAATGGAAAGGAGTCGTGCCTAATGGTGTCTTGAATGCAGTTCGATAAGCCTAAAGTGCGTCATCTAGCTTTGCAGACCAATCATTTCTCGTAGCATTTATAGTTTTCTCCAAAATTTCCTTAATTTGTCGATTGGAAACTTCAACCTGTCCACTCGTCTGAGGATGATAAGGACTAGCCACACAATGCTGAACTCCATACTTAGCTAATAACCGATCAAAAGCCTTGTTGATGAAATGCGTTCCTCCATCACTAATGACAACTCGAGGCACTCTGAATCGAGGGAAATGATGGTTTTAAACAGCTTAATAACCCCCCTGAATTGTTCTTTGGACTAGCAATCGCTGCTACCCACTTGGAGACATAATCCACAGCAACCAATATATAGGAATTCCCATAAGATGAGGGGAAAGGACCCATGAAATCAATGCCCCAACAATCGAAAACTTCCACTTCCAGGATAAAGTTCTGAGGCATCTCATGTCGCCTGCTGATTTTCCCTCTTCGTTGACATGCATCGCACTACTTAACAAAGGCGTGAGCATCTTTGAACAATGTAGGCCACCAGAAACCCGCTTGAAGAACCTTGGAAGCTGTCTTAAATGTAGCAAAATGCCCTGCATAATCAGAACCGTGACAATGGAACAACACCTCTTGGGTCTCGGGCTCAGCAATGCATCTCCTGTAAATACTATTAGAACAAAACTTGTAGAGATAAGGTTCATCCCAATAGTACCTACGAAGTTCGCGGATAAACTTCTTCTTTTCATACCCCTTGAGATCACTTGGCATGTCCTGTGCAGCAAGGTAATTGGTCATATTTGCGTACCAAGGACGAGTAGAAGAAGAAATGGTGAAGACATGTTCGTGAACTGCGTTGTTGATGATTTGTGGAAGGCAATCTAGTGCTCTGTACAGAGGCTGTCGATCGACACTCATTGGGTCTGTCGAACGACACATCTGTAGTTGGCCTGTCGATCGACACTCAATGTAGGTGTCGAACGATAGTGCCTGTCTTTTTCTCGAACTCTGCAGATTTTCACCTTGTAACCCACTTTCAACGAAGTTGCATCCCTCCGTTGGGAAGAAATCATCAATAGGAACATGATCCTCGATCCTAATCCTTGAAAGAAGATCCGCGACTCCATTTTCAACTTATTTCTTATCTTTAACCTCAACGTGAAATTCTTGAAGAAGAAGAATCCACCTTAACAACCGCGGCTTCTCATCCTTTTTCTGCATCAAATACTTAAGTGTTATTTGATCTGTATGAACAATCACCTTAGAACCAATCAAATATGGACGAAATTTCTCAAACGCAAACACTACTGCTAACAACTCTTTCTCCGTGGTAGCATAATTCCTTTGTGCATCATCAAGAGTCTGGCTAGCGTTGTAAATGGCTTGAAGCTTCTTGTCCTTCTTCTTACCCAAAACAGCGCCAACCGCGAAATCACTAGCGTCACACATTACTTCAAATGGAAGAGTCCAATCAGGAGGTTGTACAATTGGAGCACTCACTAAGGCTTGCTTAATCTATTTGAAAGCAGCGAGACAATCAGCAGTAAACACAAACTTGACATCCTTACAAAGTAGGGAGGTAAGTGGGCGGGCAATCTTGGAGAAATCCTTGATGAATCTCCTGTAAAAACCAGCGTGACCAAGAAAACTCCTAACAGACTTCACACAATTAGGCAGCTGCAAACTTGTCATAACTTCAATCTCGGCACGATCTACCTCAATCCCAGCTTCTGACACTTTATGGCCAAGCACAATGCCACTGTTTACCATGAAATGAGATTTCTCCCAATTCAGAACTAAGTTTTTCTCTTCACATCTAACAAGTACCTTCTCCAAATTACCCAAACATTCCTTGAAAGAATACCCGTAGACTGAGAAATCATCCATGAAGACCTCCATGTAATCCTCAATCATATTTGTGAAAATCGACATCATGCATCTCTGAAAAGTAGCTGGAGCGTTACATAATCCAAATGGCATTCTGCGATATGTAAAAGTACCATAAGGACATGTAAACGTGGTCTTCTCCTGATCGTCCGGATGAATCGAAATCTGAAAGAACCCTGAATAACCGTCCAAGAAGCAATTGTAGGGATGATTGGCAAGTCTTTCCAACATCTGATCAATGAAAGGCAAAGGGAAATGATCCTTCCTTGTAACAGCATTGAGCTTCCTGTAATCAATACACATCATGTGCCCTGTAATAGTCCTTGTAGGAATAAGCTCGTTTTCTCGTTTTTGACCAATGTAACCCCACCTTTCTTAGGAACCACATGAATCGGACTAACCCAAGGACTATCTGAAATAGGGTAGATGATCCCAGCCTTCAGTAGTTTCATGATCTCTTTCTTGACCACTTCCTGAAGATTCAGATTCAGCCTTCTTTGATGCTCAACTGACGTCTTTGCTCCTTCTTCAAGGTGAATCATGTGCATGCATAAGTCTGGAGAAATACCTGCAATATCATCAAGGGAATAGCCAACAGCTTTGCGATACTTGTGGAGCTTGCTTAGTAACAAGGTTTGCTTTATATTGTTCAAAGAAGAACTAACAATAACAGGATAAGTAGAATTAGAGCCAAGAAAAGCATACTTGAGTCCTGTTGGTAGTTGTTTGAGTTCGATCTTTGGAGTTTTGTTTTCACTACAATCACTTACCCTTTCTGATTTCTCAGAAACTCCAACCAGTTCCACATTTGCAACCACTTGCTTTACTAACTCACTGTCATTCATCATCTTAGCATATCCTTTAGAAGCATCCTCAAGATGTCCAGTCTCAATCACAGAATTAACCAATTTTCTTTCCAATGGATCAATGGGATAGTCTTCTTAAAAAACCTCCTGTGTGATATCATCCAGCGTATCCACATAGAATGTCTGACCATCAATGGTGGGTTTCTGAACCACTTGGTCCATATCAAACTTCATTTCCAAATCTCCCACACTTAAAGTAATTCTTCCTCCTCTTACATCTATCATAGCAGCAGCTGTAGCTAAGAACGGACGTCCAAGAATAAGAAGATCCTTAGGCTCCTCACAATACAAAAAACCATGAAATCAGCAGGAATCAAGCAATCTCCAACCTTGATTAGAACATCTTCCAATACACCTTCTGGAACTCTCACTGATCGGTCGGCAAGGATAAGAGAAATCCTTGTAGGCTGGCAGTCCGTCATCCCAAGACTTTGAGCAACTGAAAGTGGCATCAAGTTGATGCTACAATCCAAATCACACAAGGACCACGGAAACCAATCCGAGAAAATGAAACAATCCAACACAAAGCTTCCCGGATCAGCTAGCTTCTTTGGAACCTTGTTCAGAATTATAGCGCTCACTTGTTCTGTGATCATAGCTACTCCTTCTTCAACGCACAAGTTCTTAGTAACCAATTTCTTCACATACCGTCGAATAACCGGAGAAGTTCTAATCGCCTCAACCTTGATCTTGTCAATGATTGCCTTACACTTACCTTTCTCAAGCTCCTGTCTAGACTTCTTAGGACCTCTAGGATAGGGTACCTTTGGCTTGTACACTCTCTCAGTACGCAAAATCTGGTTTTGGTCCATCTGGGGTACCTGTCGATCGACACCTAATAGGTGTGTCGAACGAGACTCCTTAAAAGGACCTAACGATCGACACTCAATGGGTGTGTCGAACGACAGCTCTGCCAGATTTATGTTTTCATCGACAATTTATGGCCCTGTCAATCCACACTCCTTGTGTGTGTCGGACGACAGTGCATCTGGAATAAACAAGATCCTGAACATCTTCAAGCTCGTCTAGTTGCTCGATTGTGAGTTGTTTATTCAGTACTGGCTTGATAACTTTACCACTTCTGGTTGTGATAGCTGCTACACCATGCTGCTTACGATTCGTATCAGTTCTTGCAGGAAGAAACCCATCTTGTCTTCTCATATTCTCTGCAGTCTAAGCTACCTGAGTGTCCAGCTTCTTCACGTGAATGTTGAGGGCCTCTATCTTCCCATTAAGATCAGTGTAGAGGCTGTCAATCTTCCCATTGAAGTTCACCGTTTGTAGCCGTTCTGGTTGATGTAATTAACATACTCTTACTCTCTATCTTCATCCTGATAAAAAGTGCCAACTTCCTGTGCAAAATGAACCGACTTCTTGTTCACCAGAAGGTTATGCATGGAATCTATCTTAGTTTTAACCTCAGCAATCTTAGCTCCACCCGACATACCAGATTCTCTTCTTCATTCCTCATCGCTCTTCTTCGTATTGTTGGTAGTAGATACGTTCTTGATGAGCTTGAGGCAGTCAGTTGGGAATCTGGTCTTGAAGTTCCCATTACTTGCAGCGTCTAAAGCCATCTGATTCTTCCAATCCATTCCTCTGTAGAAGATACCCAGCAACTGAACCTCTGTAAACCCGTGATGAGGACAATCTCTATGATATCCTTTGAACCTTTCCCACGCAGCTTTGAACGCTTATGTTGGTCCTTGATTGAACATGGAGATCTTAGCTCGTAGATCCTCTGAACGCGATTCATCATAAAAGTGGTTCAGGAAAGTGTTCTTGGTATCACTCCAATTAGTCAGCGAGCCTGGCTCCAACTGCTTCAGCCAAGAGGCTACCTCTCCAGCAAGAGAAAAGGGGAAGAGCTTACACATGATGTAGTCTTCAGACACGTCGTTAGCCTTGATGCTAAGCGCAAGATCCTCGAACATCTCGAGATGATCCATGGGGTGCTCAGACGGTGCCCATGGAACTGATGTTGAGCCACTAAAGAGAAGTAAGCGGGCTTCAACTCGAAATCCCTTCTTCGAAATCCGGGAGGCCGAATCGCTACCCTGTTGGCATAGTATTCTTCAGGATGGTTGTAGTCTCCCAAAGTGTGTTGGTTAACCACACCCTCCTGAATTCTACGATTCGCCCGAGCCTGATGCTCTAGCTCAGCACGCTGATGCTCTAGCTCAGCACGCTGACGCTCCCACTCAGCCCATTGACGATCAAACTCAGCTTGCTGGGCTGCAGCCGGATCGTCGACTTCCTCTGCCATCACGATGACATTACCAGCTTCGTCAATTCGATCTCCTTGCTCATTTTATCGGTTTCTTTCTCTGTCAAACAACTCTCCCTGAGCATTTGGAATAGCAACTACAACACGATTGACCATCTTAGCTAACTTCGCTTGTCTTCTGTTCTCTCGTTCTAGAACACCTAACTCTGGAACGAAATCTGCTAACTTTTGATCCTTGTTGCTTTTGATTCTGCTAGAAGGCATACACCTGAAACACCAAAAACAAAACAAAATAAATCAAAAATAAAAAGAATACTTAGTCAAAATTCTAGAATCAAAATCCTATGGGTGATTTTGACTCCCGCCAACGGTGCCAAAATTTGATATGCTCAAATTTACCCTGAGCTACTCTCTCAAATTAAGAGATCAATTGTAGTAAGGGGTCGAATCACTGGGAGTTAAATCAAACAATAGGATTATTGACTTCGAATAGAGTTAAGCGAAATAAGTAAAATAAAGAAAAAATAAATTCGAAACAGGCAAGATTGTTGATTTCTTAAAATTTAATTAAACAAAAAGCTAGGTTTTCAGGTAATTCTCGGGACGAATCAAAATTGCAGTTTAAACAAAATCAGAATTTAATTAAAAACCGTTCTTGAACTTGGAACACTAAGATATAATTAACCAACTGTCGTTGCGAAAATTAACTATGCCTAAATTCTAGAAAGCCAAATTTCTTTGCGAATTCACTGAATTTAAACAAGCTTTAAATTCAAGTCCAATTTGTTCATAAAATTCCTAAACCAAATCTCTTTGCGAATAGGTAATTTTGCTCACCTAAGATCTAGTTCAGGTTAATCAATTACTCTTTCGTGTCAATCTATCAACCTAAGATATCCAAATTCAGGGTTGCGAATCCTAAATCAGAGTTAAAGTAATCTAGGTGAATAACCAAATAGATAATCCTAACAAGTGAGTTTAACCTAACAATTCATCTTCAATCCTTTCGAATCACCCTAAACCTACCAAGAGAACTACTCAGACATGGAAGCAAAGCAAATCATAACTGAATAATACTGCATAAATAAAGGAAGAGAATAAGAGATACAGTAGGGTTCGAAGAATCTCAAAAACAAAGTAGACTTGTCTCCCTAAAAACTCTCAAAATCTCTCTCTCAATTTGTTCAATAGAAACTAAGATCATGATCTAAAAACCTAAAAGTAAACTATATATAGTGTTATAACTCGTGGTGGGCTTTTCTGATGACTTCTGGTAACTTCTGGCCCGAAACAAACAATTTTCCTTTCTTTAAAAGTACTTTGTCGGCTTCTGAAAAGTGGGTATCGTTCGACAGTCACATGGTGTGTCGATCGACAGGTGACCATCGTTGGTGTCGATCGACACTCGTTGAGTGTGTCGATCGACAGGTACTATCATTTCTGCTTCTCCACTTGCAAATCCGACTTCTATCTCGTTTATGCTCCAAAACACACCATAATCATCAAATAAGCTTCCCACGTATAATAACCTGTTAAGACACTAAAAAGACTCGAAAACAATAAAAAGACTCGTATCATGGTCGAAAACCGGCGAAAACCATGATATATCAGCAAATATATGGCTAAATAGTGTAAATATATGGGAATATCAAAGACCATAATTACAAACGATAGATAAAACAATAGAGCCTTTTACACTCAACTTGGGTTCATTGGATCATGACTTGTGTGACTACTGTCACTTTCTAAGTTCTAATCAATAACCAGCCTTATAGTATGATCACTCTATCATGAGGATTAAGACAGGGAGATCCTCTCTCGCCCTTCCTCTTTGTGATGTGTACAGAAGGTCTCACTCATTTGTTGCATCAGGCTGAGAAGCAGAGCCTTTTAAATGGGATTCAGTTTTCACCATTTGGTCCTCCCATACATCACCTCTTGTTCGCAGATGACAGTCTGTTAGTTTGCAAAGCTGAAATGAATTAGTGTAGGGAGCTAACTAAGATTTTTTACAGTGTCTGGTAAAGCTATTGGTCAAGTTGTCAATCTGGTTAAGTCTTCTATTACCTTTGGGGATTAGGTGGATCCACTTATCAGAGAAGGGGTTAAGAGCTTAACTGGTATTGAGAGTGAAGGTGGGGCAGGCAAGTACTTAGGGATACCAAGAAGGATCTACTGGCTTCTATGCAAGAGAAGCTAAAGAAGAGACTATCAGGCTGGTTTGACAGGACACTATCATTACGTGGAAAGGAGGTGCTTCTTACAGCGGTGGCATTAGCATTACATGTCTATGCTATGTCATGCTTCAAGTTGCATCAGTACACTTTTGAGAACATTACTAAGGTCATGGCTAGTTTCTGGTGGAATTCACAGGAACACAAGAGGAAGATTCATTTGATGCGATGGGAAAAACTCTGCCTGGACAAAGATCAAGGTGGTTTGGGGTTCAGGGACATTCAATGTTTCAACCAAGCGTTGCTAGCCAAACAAGCTTGGAGAGTTCTTCAATGCCCAAACACCTTGTTCTCTAAAGTGCTCAAGTCTAGATATTTTGATAACTCTGAATTTCTTGTGGCAGGGGAAGGTTCTAGACCATCCTATCCTTGGAGAAGCATTCTCTTTGGCAGAGAGCTCCTGGCCAGAGGGCTACAAAGGAGAGTTGGCAATGGGAAATCCTTTCTTGTTTGGATTGATCACTGGATCCTTGGGAATGATGAAAGGTCTCCTATGATCAAAAATACACTATCAACCTCAACCTCTGGGTTTCTGAACTTATTGATGGAAGTTGTAGAAGATGGGACAACAGGAAGCTGGCTGATTTGTTTTATGAGGCAGATATTGACTTAATCAAGAAGAATCAACCAATAGTTTGGAAAGAAGATTTCTTGAGTTAGAAGCATAACAAAGGAGGCAATTACTCTGTAAAATCAGGTTATTTGCTGGCGTGGACTTCAAGTAGAGCAGACCTCATTAAGGATTCAGAAATGAAACCTTCTCTCAATGAGTTGAAATCAGCAGTGTGGTCCTTAAAAACGGCTCCGAAGATTAAAGCCTTTCTCTGCAGAGTTCTAAGTGGTATTACTCCAGTTTTTGATGTGTTACTTACAAGAGGTATGAAGGTGGATATATGATGGGAAAAGCAGTTAATCATGCTCTCTTCACATGTGCTCTAGCTAGACAGGTATGGGCTCTCTCCTCCTATCATTTCCCGGAAGATGGGTTTAATGGTGAATCAGTGTATGAGAACTTCTACACATTACTGAGAAACCAAGAGAATAAACAGATTCCAGAAGAGTTAAGAAGATGTTTCCCCTGGATACTCTGGTATTTGTGGAAGAATAGAAACTCATTGCTCTTTGAAGGAAAAGTATACTTGGACTCTGATACAATATCCAAGATCATGATTGAGTCAGATGGTTGGTTCTATGCTTAATCCCTTCCAACGGAAACAAACTCTCCTATCATTAGGCCGAGGCTAAAGTGGAAACGTCCTCCTGACCCTTGGCTAAAATGCAACATTGGGTTCTCGTGGTGTGCAGAGAAAAAGTTGAGTGGTGTAGCATGGGTTTTGCATGACTTTACATGTACTGTCTTACTACATAGCCGTAGGGGCTTCTCTCAGACTTGCTCTCTTGATGAGGCCAAGCTCTTTAGCATTATGTGGTCTTTACACATTGTTAAATCTCATCGGTTAGATAGAATTATTTTTGGTGTTGAAGCTTTGGAGCTGGTTGGAGCGATTTCACGGCCAAGAGCCTAGCCTTCCTTCCTTTACCAAGCCGGCGAAGTGTGCTATAAGCTCGAAGCTTTCTCCCATTGGAAGTTTGAGAATGAAGTAAGATCAATGAATAGAGGAGCTTTGGGTCGTATGTGGCTTCGGGTTACCCTTCTTGGCTTAAGGATATTTTTGACTCTGAGAAATGCTCTTCCTCTATTTTGTGAGTGTGATCTGATTTTTTTGTTCCATAAGTGTCTTTTTGAGCTTCTGGATGTTAGTAGTTTAGGCTTGTATGGCTAGTTTGTACTAAGGGTATGCTCGTTATGAGCTTGTAACAATTACTCTCTGACGTTATGTTTATGAAAATGATCCTTTTAGATGAAAAAAAAAGAAAGATAAAACAATAGAGAATAGAGACAAACAACAACTATATGACTAATCAAACACCAAATCGAGATCGTTAATCTACAAGCGACATCGAAGTTGCCACGAGCTATTAATCAGCTTTTGTAGCGTTTTAATCTTATTACGAAAATAAGTGTGTCATTTATGATAATATTGGCTAATTTTTAGAAAAAAAAAAAAAAAAAAACAAGATGTCACTCTAAATAATTTGAACGGAGTTAAAATATCGTTATTTCTGAATTTGAAGACAATTAGCAACTTTCTTACCCAAAACAGTTTATAGAATTTTACTTTTCTTTTCATGAAATATTTTTTATATATAACATCTTTTTCATTTATCCGCATAAGAATTTCAAAACCGTTAAGAAATATTTTTTTTAGGGTTTTCTTCTTCACAAATAACGATTAAGTAGAATAGTATCCGCGTTTTACGCGGGATAAAATATTTATCAAGTAAAATTAATATATTTTTAGTTAAATAACTAATTGTACTAACTGATACATTTATTATACGGAATTTAAGATTAATTCTACATATTTAAATTTGCGATTGTTTTTTATAAAATGTGTTCCACCCGTGAAATAATTGAAACCAACAAAACATATTTTTCAAAGATACAAAAATAGAAGATTGTATATATAACCAAAAACTTGTCACCAATTTCCGATCTTATAAATCAATTATTATTTTAGTATTTATTTAGTAGATAATTCGTTTTTCGGAATTGTTTGGTAATATGCATTATATTACCCAAGTTAATATTGTATATTGAAATAATATTTAGGTAGTGAGATCTTATATGTATAAATACAGTAATGTTAATTATGTTAACTATATGAGTAACCTTATTTAATATTTGTTTAAATATAAAGATTAAGGTATTTTGAGTGTTTAGATATGAATATAGTAGTAGTTAATGATAGTTATAATTTGTTTGGGTATAAGGATTAAGTTATTTTGGAGTGTTTGCATATGAATATAGTAGGAGTTAATCATTCTAATTAATTAAATGAAAAATATAAGAATAAAAGAGAGCTTGACACATAAGCTCAAAATGCTTCTCCTTTAATATATGGAAGATAGTTTAATACTCATGAAGGAGAGGAGTTATACTAAATTAATAGCTTAAGCTTTATTGTCTCTTCTTAATGACTTTTCTTTTGACAATTCAAGGTTCGACCTTTTCTTCTTCTTCTTCTTTATTGACTCAAACAACCTTTTTAGATATAGGTTTTACTCAAACAACATTTTATCTTTTCAGCTAAAAAAGGTTACAAAGACATTAAAAATACCCCAAATTCGTTTACTAACGAAAATGTTATTTTCTTTTTAGACAAAAAAAACAACATAAAACAAACAAAAAAAACAGATTTCAACTCTTCATCTTCTTCTTCCTCTCTCCAGCGACTCAAATCGCGACTTCTTCTCCGGCGACGAGATTCGTTGCTTTTGACGGTAAGATTCGAAACAAATCATGAGTTATCTTCTTCTCTATCATTCACGAGTGTTTTGAGTTCGGATTTATGAACTTCAATATATTCGTTCGCTCATAGGTTTCGAAATTCCGGCGAAGGAAAGTTCCGGCGAGTGTTCGGATTTCGTTTCCGTGCTTGTAGAGAGGTAATCTCTTGATTCTAACCGGTTTCGTTTGAGTGTGTTGAAGTTTTGTAAAATCACGTTCTGGTCCAGATCTGGATTTTTCTCAGATCTGGATTTTTCTCAGATCCAGAATCCGACGTTATGGTAGACTTATTTCTCTGGGAAAAAACATACGTTACGGTAGATTTATAACAGACATTATGGTAGACTTATTTCTATGAGATGCAGACGTTGTGGTAGACTTATTTCTTTGAGATGCAGACGTTGTGGTAGACTTATTTCTATGAGATGCAGACGTTATGGTAGACTTATTTCTATGAGATGCAGACGTTGTGGTAGACTTATTTCTATGAGATGCAGACGTGTGGTAGACTTATTTCTATGAGATGCAGACGTTATGGTAGACTTTCGACTCTTGATCTGCTAATGAATGAAATCTTTTTTGACGTTGTGGTATACTTTTTGCAAAGAGATACAAACATTATGGTAGACTTTTCGACTCTGGAGCTGCTAATGAATGAAATCTTTTTTGGCTAGTTTTAGATGTTCTAATTTCCATGAATTTCTTTACAGGTATTCTTTATACGTGCAATGCGTAACCGCATGAAGATTGTAAAGAACATCCAAAAGATCATGAAGATGGTCTATACACCATTGTTTCTTGTTATATTTAGGTAGTATTTGGTTAATCTTTGTATTGTTTAACAAGCTTATTCTCCTATACGGCCTTATGGTTATGTAGCATCAAGTCCTCAATCTCACTCGTATATATGGCATGTAAGTCCTTAGTGGTAGCTTTATTTTTTGTGTAATGGTAGATTTATTCTATTCAATGGTAGATTTTTGACTCTGAAGCTGCTAATGAATGAGATTTTTTTGGCATAGTATGAAAGACTTATGTGATTCCAATATGCATGCTATTCGCCTCAAACGTGCAGCTGATATCATGGATGACTTACCACGTAATGAGATTATTCAGTTATCAGAGTCAAACTCTCGTGATGGATCCAGTAATTTTTCAGTTATCCCTCGTGATTCGGATGAGATGTATTTTCGTTTGATGGTAGATTTATTTTTATGAGACACAGACGTTCTGATTTGTAATATACATTATGGTAGATTTATTTCAATAAGATACAATTGTTATGGTAGACTTTTTGCAAAGAGATTCAAACATTATAGTAGACTTCTATGAACATTTTTTTGTAGTGTAATGAATGAATTGACAACAATTATGTATGGTTAAAACATGGCTTCTGGAATGTCTCTGTAACCATTACAATATCCTTAAAACACGAGTACGAGTTCATACGAAAAGATAGACAATATATGAAAATATATAGTACATACTAAATCTACCATCACTTGTATATAACTCTACCATCACTTGCATGATATGCCCCTAGAACTGTACCATCTTTTGAATTGTCAACAAAGAACACCCATCAATTCTTCTCAAAACTCTGACTACCACAAACAATAATGATTTGTTTTGTTCCCAATTTACCTCCTTTTGTTCAAACCCTAAACCCTAAACCCTAAACACAAAGAAAGATCAATCACGGATCCGAGCTATGCGGCTGTAACCCTAGTTCTTCACCATTGTTGCAGGTTTTTTCGTGCAAATTTGTCTATTTTTTAAGGGTCAAATTGACATTTCGCGTTCCCTGCAAATAACTCTACCACCTAGCAAATAAGTCTACCACCACAATAGTTTCCTAAACATGAAACAAGTCTACCACCAAGGACTATAAGTCTACCGCTATCACAATAAGTCTACCAAATGTCTAATGTGAAAAAAGTCTACCGTAACTAGGTTGGATAAAAAGTCTACCATCACTCGACCTAGTAAAAACAAATCTACCACTGCGATCGCTACCAACGCATAAGTCTACCACTGTTGGTCCTAAAAAATTAAGTTTACCAGTCAAAGGTTGGTTTCGTTGACCGAAAATACTGAATAAGTCTACCGCTCATTATAAATCTACCACTACTACAATAAGTCTACCACACTTATACACAAAATAAATCTACCACCGCCATAAATAAGTCTCCCACTAACTATAACTTTACCGCTACTAAAATAAGTTTACCATCACTATCCACAATTATAAATCTACCGCTGCTATGACTAAAAATCTACCACCAAAGAAGACAAATCTACCAGTCAATATAAAATATACCATCAAAGAAAAATAAATTTACCGTTCAAAATAAGTCTACAGAAATAAATCTACCATTCGACTAATAAGGGCTTGATTGGTTTACCCGCTACCACCCGCAAACGCAGCGTTTGCGGGCGGTTGCGGTTGGTAGCGTTTCACACCAATCACTCGTACCACTTTGTACCGCTTCGTATCGCTCCGTATCGCCCAAAATCAAAAGCTACTTTCCGCAAGCGTTTGCGGTTGCGGGTGGTTACGGGCGGTAGCGGGTGGTTTAAAAATATATATATATATATATGTACGTTATATACCTATTTACCTTAAAAAAATTAAAACCCTACATACCTTAAAAAAAACAAAAGCCCTAGTAACGAATCCTATATATTTCACGTTAAACTTTTATCCCTAAATTTTGTGTTTCTCCATTGCAGTCATGACAAACGAAAAAAATCAAGATGCAAACGTAAGTGATCATTTTTTTTGTTATTGTTGGAACGTTTCTATTGATTTTTCTATTGCTAATACAAAAATAAGTGAATTTAAGGTTTATAATCCGTTCATGATTTCTTGAATTTATGATTTTTCTCTTTTATTAGTTTTGAATCTAGGGTTAATCAGTTCATGATTTTTTGAGTTTATGATTTTTTGAGTTTGTTAGTTTTGAATCTAGGGTTCGTGCTTCATATATATTTGTTTTTGTAATTGGATGTATGCTTCTACTGATTTCGATTAGAAAATCACATGGACCGACGAGATGACCCGTTTGTTATTAGAATTAATAACACTCGAAAAACAAGATGGGAATTGCAAAGGCAAAAGTTTGAGTGAGTAGGAAAAACAGAATGTTCTCAAAGATTTTAAAAAGGAATTTCCCAAGTTTATCTTAACTTGGAGCAAGATCAAGAACAGACTAGACACTTTAAAGAAGCAGTATAAACTTATCGTAAAATTACGTTTGGGTCGGCTGGTGTTAATATTTTTAATCATAATAATATAATTTTTTTGGTGTTAATATTTTATTTTATATTTATTTTGATAATTATTTTTAACCGCCAGCGTTTTCGCTACCAGTCATAAACATCCCCCAAACGCATCCATTTTCAACCGTTGTGCCAGTCGTGTAAATCGCTGCGTAACGCTTGAAACCGCAATCGCCCGCTTCCGCAAACTCCCGCAACCGCAACCGCTGCGGCTGAACCAGTCAGGCCCTAAGTCTACCGCAAAAAATAAGTCTACCATTGGGTGAATTTAAGTCTACCGCTCAAAAAATAAGTCTACCGTTCGGAAACAAATCTACCAGCATAGAGACACAATAAGTCTACTATTCAAAAATAAGTCTACCGGTCGTAAAATAAGTCTACGGACTAAAAAATAAGTATACCAGATCGATAATAAGTCTACCTTCACTGAGCGGTAGATTTATTTTTTTTAGGCGGCGGCCCGTTTTATTAATGGCATTTTCGTAAATACGTTTTTTGTTATCAAAAGAAAAACGGTAAAACGGACTCAAAAATATCTTCAGTAATTAAAATCTAAAAAAGTTGTTTGAGTCAATCCAAAATCTAAAAAAGTTGTTGTGGAAGCCGGAATTCGCACAATTAGATTTGTAAGGGTTTCGGGAGGAAGCAGAGATTTATGAAGATAAGCTATGAAGAACAATGATGAGCGGAGAGAAATTAGGGTTTGTAATTGCATTGTATTGCTTGTGTGATAAAAATTGTCAATGTCTCCTTTTACAAGCGTTTCTGCCTTCCTATATATAACCCCCTAAGTCAGCTAAGCCTTTTTCCTAAACCTTCGCGGATTGCCTTTTTCGCCTATGTCGGTCGAGCCTGTGTGGGCTTCGTTGCTGGGCTTTAACGTGTTGAACCTTCTGGAACCTTCGTTGATGTTCTGAGGGGCGACGAAGGACCTGAAGCCGTTGGGAATGGCTTGGGCACCGAAGTCAGCTGCCTGGACACCGATGAGGCCAGGCACATCGGTGTCACTGGGTAGTGACATCGGTGCCACTGCCTGTCATCGGTGTCACTGCTCAGTGACATCGGTGCCAGACAGTCTTGGTCTCTGCAGTGCCTCCTGTTGGCTCTGTGACTTCTCCGACGCTGCATTCATGACTTCTCCTAAGGTGAAGATAGCTTTGAAGGTTCCTTCACCAGGCAGAAGGTTCAAGGGACTTAGGGGTTTTTAAGAGTCCTTCACCCTTTCTTGTAGGTGAAATGACTTAGGGCATTTCAAGAGGCTTTCACCCTTTCTTGTAAGTGGAATGACTTAGGGTCCATATTATCTTTGTCCGTTGAAATATGCTCGTTGCTTATCATAACTTTGAACGTCAACGTTCAGCGGGTGAAATCCGACCCCAATAGTTAGCCCCCCAGCTCGGTAGTGTTAGTGATAACAGTGTCGAGTTTAAGGACCATTGGGCGTTGGAGTTAGCTATTCAAAGTTATGATGTTGTTGTTAGCATGATGCTATAGGCTGAGCCTTTAGTGTTGATAACACTGTGAACGTTATTTTTCATTCTTCGAAGGTTTTAAGACTTCGTGTTCTGCTTGCGAGAGCTGATAGCGTTTGCTGTTGACAATGGTCTTTATACTTAAGGATTTTAAGACCTTGCTGAAGATTTAAAGACTTTGCGCTTCGCTTGTCGAAGCTAATGATGAAGATTTTAAGACTTCATGTTTTTGTGAAGATTTTAAGACTTCGTGCTTCTCTTGTCGAAGCTGATGATGAAGATTTTCGGGACCCGCTGAGGGAAAGAGAAGCCCTTTTTTTCCTTTTTTTTTTAGGGTTTTTCTCTTCTCTTCCTTTGCTTTTCCGCTGCCGTCGTCAAGCTCAACCTCTGCCGTCGTCGTTCACGTTTTTCCGACCACCTGAAGCCTTCTTGATTTATTTGTAAGTTCCCCCCCTCATCTCCATCAAAGCTTATTTGTTCTCCAAAACTCTCTAGCTTTTCAAATGTGATAGATCTTTGATTGTTAATGAATGGGTCTTTGGATTTGAGTGGATTGTTGAAATCTCTTCCATTTTTATATATGAGGAAGCTTTTGATTTGAATGTTGTTGATGAATAATCTTGAAGTGGTTGAAGATGAAGAGAAACTCTTGATTTTGATCCTTGGTTCGGTTTTGATATAGGCAAATTGTCGTGAATTCGTTTCCAAGTCTTCGGCCCTGTTCTCCGTTGCCGTTTTCGTCGAACCACGATGACCACAAAAGTCGGCGCTCATGGTCCCCGAAGACCCGACGGGTTTGGTCAAGCACCCCGATGACTCTGGGTCTTCGGTATGCACAAGACCAGATAACCCGAGGTCTTCGGTATTGCTGCCAAACCCCGACGAGGTCCACGGCCCTCTTCGTGATTACACCGATGAGCAGATCCCTTCGGTACTCGACGAAGTTGGCCCGAGGACGTATCCTTCTCAAGACCCGAAGACTCAACCAGAGACCGAACCTCCGATGCCTTCGTCGCGTGCCGATGACTTGACATGAACGCGGGCCAAAGACATCGGTGAGGATGGGGTCGTTGGCATCGGTATTGGCGGCATCGTCAGCGTCGATGATGGTGTCGGCATCGGTGGAGTCATCGGTGTGGATGATGGCGTCGGCATCAGCGGAGTCGACGTAGATGGTTCGGGGGTTCAGCATGCCGATGTCATCGAAACCGTGGGTGGCACGATCCCTCTAAATGACGAGGATCCTGACCTTCCATCGGGGAATGCTTTCAGATCGTCTTCTACCTCTTCGTCTGTTTAACGAGCCTCTAGTGTTGAGAGGGAAGGATGAATAGACATCTCTGTTATTCGGGAAAAGCAGGTAAGCGAGGTTGGTGAACCTTTTGCTGCGGAGACTACCTCGCCGGAGTCCTTGGTTGGAGCGCATGTCCTCGTTGGGACAAAGTCCGTTCGGCAAGGTGAGGATGTCGAGGTAGTCAACACAGACGACGACGATGTCGAGGCAGACGATGACAACGTCGAGGCAGACGATGAAGACGTCGAGGCAGACGATGACAACGTCGAGGCAGACGAAGACGAAGACGATGTCAAGGTAGACGAAGACGATTTCAAGGCAGACGATGATGATGATAGTGGCGAGGAGGAGATCGATGACTGACTGATTGACTTTCTCGTTTTATGCCTTTCTTGTTTTGTCTTTGATAGATCATAAGAGTAATGATACTTGTTTCGCTGACCAAGCCTTTAGTATAGGTTGAAGATCGTTTACACTTGAAACATCTTTGGCTGGTTGTACCAACGTTGTTGTTGGGTTTATGATTGTGGGGTAGCAAAAATAAGAAATATGTTTTTGCACCTTTTCCACCAACGTTGTTGTTGGGTTTCCGTTTTTACCAACGTTGTTGTTGGGTTTGTGATTGTAGGGTAGCGAATTCGCAAATGCGTTTACGCTCCTCTTTTACCAACGTTGTTGTTGGGTTTTGTAGAATAGCGGTGCTTTCCGAACACGTCTGTTCAGAAGCGATCACGCCTTTTGACTTGACCAACGTGGTGTTGGGTTTTCTGAATGATTATTCGGTGTATAAACCTAAGTAATCATTGGCAGCTGCTTTTTACCAACGGTGTTGTTGGGTTTTTGAATGAACGTCCAGGGTCAACAGCCTAGGATCTGAACATTAGAATCAGCCGGGGTCAAAAGCCCAGAAACTGATCGTTATAACTTATATAGCGCACTTAGGATCCGATGATGGATGTCAATGTGTTCAGGTTCACACATTGTTGCTGTGGGCAGCAGCAACGACAGTGGATTGAACTTTGCTTTTGAAAAGGCTTTGAAGAATCCCTGGAGGATGTAATTGATAACATTGCTTAAACAAGGCTTCCAGTAATCCATAGAGGATGTAAGTGATGAAGTCTATGAGACTTGTGTCAAGTGAATCCTGAGAAGGACGTAGACGAAGTGCTCGAGACTTGTCTAATAAATCCAGAAAAGGATGTTTGATGTTTTCCAGCATGGTGGAAGTAAAGGAAGGAAGTATACGAGTATACGTACCCCCACTCCCCCCTCCTTTTACGGAGGAGGGCAACTGAACTCGTCCGGAGAGAAGCTGCCTACGTACCCTTTTGCAGGGATCAAGTCGCCTCATAATTCATTCCAGAGGTCTCAAAAGGTACTAGTGGCAGTACCCTTCGAGTGCCTTACAAACCACTAGGGAGTGGTGTGGGAGGTTTTTCGGTAATGTAGGCTCGCGGTGGTGACATGCTGCAGACCTTGCTACTTGCAGACGCGTTGGCTCTGCGTTTTCAGTAGCTTATGCGAGCTGTAACTGCTATAGAAGGTCGGTCAAATCATTGACATGTTCGGAACTGGTCCTTCTCTTCTTTCGTGATTCTTGAGGTGAAGATTCCTCCTTATTTTTCTCGGTGTTCCTCAGCTTGTGCTCTGCCATGAAACACATACGAGACTCCTTCTGGTTGCCCCATTTCGTTTTTACGCCGATGGGTGTAGGAAACTTGAGGCATAAATGGTATGTTGAAGGCACAGCTCTCATCAGGTTGAGCCAAGGAGTCCCCATGATCATGTTGTAAATTCCTGGATGATCGGAGACGGTGAAGTCGACCATCTTCTTAACGTTGCCAACTTGGACGGGAAGGCGAATTGTTCCCATCGTCATAGTTGGCTCGCCAGAGAAACCTGTTATGGGTTTAGGCCTCCCTTTGATCGTGGATAGGTTAATCTTCATTCGCTTAAGTGTTTTCTTAAAGATGACATCCACCGAGCTTCATGTATCAATAAGAACCCGAGCGACGTTGAAGTCGTAAACAGTCAAGTTGATTACTAGAGGATCGTTGTGTGGTTGATCGAGACCCTCAGTGTCTTGCTCGTCGAAGGTGATAGGGTCGTTGGAAAGCCTTGGCTTTGCAGGTGCTGATATGTTCGCGCAGACGTCAGCGCGGCATTGGTAAGCTTCGATCGCAGTCTCATTGTCAGCACAGTACTGTGAGCCTCCCATTATCATGTTGATAACTTCGTGCTGGTCCTCGTTTTCCATGCCATCATCGCGACGTTGGCGCCTGGGAGTATCTACTTGTTGTTCGGTGTTGGCAGGAGCTTTCTCCTTGGGTTTGAAGTCTGACAGGCTGACGTTGCCTTTCAAAGTGCCTTCAGTCAGTTTGGCTATGAGCTGCTGCCCCAACTCCTGACACTTTGCAGTTGAGTGTCCATTTGCCTTGTGGAAATTGCAGTATAACTCTTCGTCATACTCCTTCGGTTCTTCGTAACCCGACGACTCCACTTGGTAGTTATGGACCCCTCTGGATCCTCCCTCGTATTGGATGTAGGCGGGATTCACACCATTCCTAGCACGGACTTCTTCTTCGGTTCGAGCGAAGTCAGCAGCATGGTGCAGAGCGTCTTGGATCGTCGTTGGCGTGTTGAGACTCATCTCTTGCCAGAATGGAGATGGACACTGAAGTGCTCCTCGCAAGGCTTCTAGGGCTGACTTGTTGCTGATACCTTCAACCTTTGAAAGCGTGTTCTTGAACCTTGTCATGAAAGACCGAAGACTCTCGGTATCACCTTGTTTGTTATTCCATAGTTCCGAGTCATAGATTTTCCGCTCCATGAAGATGTTGTAATGTTGCACGAACAACTCGGAAAGCTGGAGGAAAGTGTGAACTGAATTCTTCTCCAGCTTGTAGAACCATTGAAGGGTAGGCCTCTTGAGGCTTTTTACGAACAGCTTGCAGTAGACGATGTCCCTTTTTGCGTCTTTAAAGTTTGCTCTCCCCAGGGCCACTTCGAATTCCATCAGATGATCCGAAGGGTCTGTAGTTCCTTCGTAGACTGGTAACTTGATTCTTTCGGGGTCGGAGATTTTTGTCTTAGCGATTCGACCGTCGAAGGGTGTATTCCTTGCTTTTTCTAGTACGTGAGCGATGACAGGAGCCTTCCCCGTTCCGTAGTGTATCTGCGATTGGGTACGCTTTAGGTCTGAGGTTACCCGATCCATCAGAGCCTTTACTGCAGTGAGCTCTGCAGCATAAGAGCGTTTGAACGCTCTACGCTCTTGCTCTTTTTTGCACCGCTCTTCGCTAGAGTAGTTGGTGTACTCCGAGGTGTCTTTCACGATCTCTGTCTTGGAAGAGCCTGACGCGCTTTGAGTATCAGAGGCGTGTGGTTCTTGTCTGTTGCCTTCTGCACCTTCCACGCGTGCACGCTTTGTAGGAGCTGGTTCTTCTTGGTCAGAGATATCCACGACGCGTTCGGGAGACTTGTCCGTTTCCCGACGTGGTGGTGGTGGTGGTTGGTCCTCTGGGTTTCCCCGAGTAGTGCGAGGCGCTGAGAAGTCGAGGCGTTGAGGGTCGACGCGCGCTCTGAGTCTCGCCGTGTTGGGTCTTTTGCGTTTTCTTCGCGAAAGAGCTTTGAGTTCCTTTGAGTTTTCCTCGATCATCTTGGCTTGCTTCTGCTGCTCGGTGAGGAAGTCTTCTAGCATATTCTTCACCTCGATTAGGTCACCATGAGCAGGGGTTTTGGCAGTAGTAGCCTCGACCAAAGGTTCTCTTTCCCGGTTCTCTCTGCGGGACGTGTTCTCTTCGCCGCTCACCATCTTTGAGTTATTACGTAGCTTTTTGTGTAAGAAAGTCTCTAGATCCCCTTAGTCGGCGCCAAATTGTGGAAGCCGGAATTCGCACAATTAGATTTGTAAGGGTTTCGGGAGGAAGCAGAGATTTCTGAAGATAAGCTGTGAAGAACAATGATGAGCAGAGAGAAATTAGGGTTTGTAATTGCTTTGTATTGCTTGTGTGATAAAAATTGTCAATGTCTCCTTTTACAAGCGTTTCTGCCTTCCTATATATAACCCCCTAAGTCGGCTAAGCCTTTTTCCTAAACCTTTGCGGATTGCCTTTTTCGCCTATGTCGGTCGAGCCTATGTGGGCTTCGTTGCTGGGCTTTAACGCGTTGAACCTTCTGGAACCTTCGTTGATGTTCTGACGGGCGACGAAGGACCTGAAGCCGATGGGAATGGCTTGGGCACCGATGTCAGCTGCCTGGACACCGATGAGGCCAGGCACATCGGTGTCACTGGATAGTGACATCGGTGCCACTGCCTGTCATCGGTGTCACTGCTCAGTGACATCGGTGCCAGGCAGTCTTGGTCTCTGCAGTGCCTCCTGTTGGCTCTGTGACCTCTCCGATGCTGCATTCATGACTTCTCCTGAGGTGAAGATAGCTTTGAAGGTTCCTTCACCAGGCAGAAGGTTCAAGGGACTTAGGGGTTTTTAAGAGTCCTTCACCCTTTCTTGTAGGTGAAATGACTTAGGGCATTTCAAAAGGCCTTCACCCTTTCTTGTAAGTGGAATGACTTAGGGTCCATATTATCTCTGTCCGTTGAAATATGCTCGTTGCTTATCATAACTTTGAACGTCAACGTTCAGCGGGTGAAATCCGACCCCAACAGTTGTTTTAATCAACTTTCCGTTTTTTTATTTGATGGTTACTGGTTCATATGACAACATTTATTTACGCGAATCAAAAGGTGAAAATGATCGGTATGTTCATTTCGTCATCGAAACCCATTATATATTGATTAGAACTTAGTCTTTATTGAAAAAAAAAAGAACTTAGTCTTTATTAGTCACCCAAAATTGGACACGTAATAAATGCTACAGACTCAAACTGTTGAAAGAGATAAATTACAAGAAGGGAAATTGGAAAAACTAACCCACAAAAAAATTATAATTCACTAACTATCACAATTTTCTGTACAATTGGTATAATGTATATTTTGACCATTTTACCCTTATCGACACTATAATGTAGTATTCTATATAGTATAGTATACAATGACTTTTTTTCTATGTGTTTATTTTATTTTGTGTAATTTTTTTCTATCATTTCCATATTATTTGTTTAGATTGTGTTATTTTCAAGGGTTAAATTTTGAGGTTTGGGTTAACTCTTTTAGATGTAGGGTTTAGTTTTAAGATTTAAGGTTTAGGGTTTAGTATACAACTTCAAACTTCATTTTCTCTATTTTTGTAACTTTTTATTATTTTTTCTCCTCTTCCCATATTATTTGTTTAGATTGTAACATTTTCAAAAGTTTATAATTTAATTTTTTTAGTTTGGGTTAACTATTTTAGTATAGGGTTTAGTTTAAAGTTTAGGGTTTAAGGTTTAGATTAGAGTTTATAGTTTAAGTTTAGTATACAATTTCAAAATTGCTTGTAGTGTAGTATATTCTATGTTATCTAAATATGATTTATTCTATGTGTATAAATAAAAGTAGAACGAACAAAAATAGCTTCATTGACTAATTTGGCCACATGTGAAGGAGAAACATGTCACAACACTATGTCTTGTGCTATTCTCTATATTATATTTATTACATAGCTATTACACTAATTATAATTGAAATTTGTGTTATTTTCCTAATTGACCCTTAGAAGAATTGAATCTATAAAATAGATTCAAAAATCCTATTCTATCCAGAATTACGCGATACCATATACTTTTATTTACTCTTGAACATAAACATGATCTATCCAACTTAACCACGCAACAACGATTACGTGTCTCTTTGTTCACTCACAAACCTAAATTGTTTCTTTTCTTGAAATTGAATTAATCCAAAGCTTTTTAAGAAAAAAGAAACTCTTTACCCGCCAATCTCATTCCCTTTTATATTTGTTGCACCCAGGGCCGGTCCGGAGCATAAGCGAGGGAAGCCATCGCTTAGGGCCCCAAAATTTAGAGGTTTTTTAAGTGAAAATTTTAAACCGTTTATGTTTATAAAATTAGAAAACATGTGAAAAAATGCATTTTTTTTATATTTGCATAGAGCATCCGAATACATTGGACCGGCACTGGTTGCACCTGCAACATAGAACCCGATGGCCTCCCTTAGTCCCAAAGGGTAAGTTATTGTTGCTAGTCTTTTGATGTAAGACTCACTTCCATTTCTTCTCTAGATGTGACTGAGTCCAATTATATCCAGTAAACCCCACTTGCTTTATTTTTTAAAGGGTCTGATCCCAACATTTTGGGTTGGCAGGATTGTACACATTAAATCCTATATTAAATTTAATAATATTGTAGATTTAGGTCTATTCAACATAGTTTTTTGCAATTGATTTTTTGATAAACTAATTCGATTCTATGAAAAAATCGAGTTTGGTTTGAGTAATGTAGAATAAAAATTCCTATTATATTTGAGTCCCGGTTTACTTATACAATAGAAATTTCTACCATATATGACTCGGGTTCGGATTTGGTTTAGTTCGAATCGTTTCAATAATCTTGCTCAGTCCTTGTAAGGATTATTTGGGTCTCTGTGTTCAATTCAATTTTCGGACCAGACATCGTTTGGTCTGATTAGTTAAACAACACTGACCACCACAGAAGAAAATGAACCTGAAAGATTAAAACATGAGAGATATAAAGATTACTACCATCAACATTGCAACACAATAGATAAGCTTAAATTTAAAGTATCAACAAGATACAATACAACAGACGAGCATTATCAATGTGACTCAAGTTGTCTACATAAAAACTTGAAGTCAATTATTATTATTACTCTTCTAAGATATAATGTTTCTTGACAGCTTCAGTTATCTCCCAAACAACTTTCATGTCTTTAGGGAAAACAACCACATCTCCTTTCCCTATCTCAAACGCTTCTTCTTCCTTGTCGTATCCGTCTACATTCACTATCACCTTCCCTTCCACCAAATACATCGTCTCTGTCTTCTTAAACGTCCATGGAAACTTGCTTGGTGTACCTTCCCACCTGCTCAGTGTAACATCATGACTCAGTCCTCACAAACACAAAGAGTAATGCATTTGCCCTGCTTCAGTTTTTCGTTGATCTCTAATAATCAACCAAACTAGGAGCACATAGAGCAAAGGAACCAACCATAGAATCAGAAGAGGTATCTAATATTCATGGTTTCTTTTGTAGAGACCAAAGACACAAATTTTCAGACACAACTAGACTTAACAAGATAAATGTCAGAAGATTCTAAGAGCAGGGAATCAACTAACAATGGTGAAATTTGGTAAATAAGGGATGTAAATCACCAGGTTTGATCAACAATAACAGTAAAGCTATTGGTTTTCCACTGATTCTAAACAATTTGAGGAAACCCTAGTTCAGTATCTAGTGAAGCAAAGAGGCAGAGATATAGAGAAAGGAACGGACTTGGGCCAAGAAGCGACGCCTAGTTGAGCAAGTTTGGTGTCTGAAGGTTGATGAAGGATCTTGACTCCATGAATCTCAGAAGCGAATTCGGAAGCAGAGATTGTAGTTTCTTTAGGGTTTAGCTTAGTGGTGATGATGGAAAGGCAAACGCAGACAATTACAAGGAGCAGAGACAAAGTCAGGAAGTGATTCCCCATTGGATTCCTAAACTGTGAGTGTGTGAATTGTATTGAAGAGAAGGCAAAGTCTCTTCGACTTCTTAAAGGTGGTCACTTTACCAAATCAGAGAAGTGAAGCCTTACGGATGTTTTATGGTTTAAATGCAAACAGTGGAATTTTCCAAAATATTGAAATTGGTGTCGCAAAATACTAACGAAATCATAAATTAGCTGAATCACCGGATATACTCAATAATTTTTGTTTTTTTTTAAGTACATGGAAGAATTTGTACAAATTTGGAAGAAATTATCCAATTAGCAGTTGATTATAAGGGTTTATTATCCTCACACGTACTTTCTCAAACTCTTATTACAATAGACATATTTTATAAGGTAATAAACTTTTGGAGGCACTATTCACAAAAACTTTAATTTTATTACCTAAAAATTTTTTGGGTAAATAAACCATCAGATTTGGTTTCACTTTGTATTTTCTTTAATTCTGTCCATCCATTTTATTAAAGAGAAAAACAAAATCAATATAGAATAACTCAATCCTTGCAAAATTAGATTACCCTTTCTTCTTCGTTTTCATCGTCCCCAATCAAATCTCGACATCTCTGTTTGGCGATTGTTCTTTTGATTGTTCTGACGGTGGCGACGTCTAGATTCCGTCATATATCCACCTATACACATATTCAGAACTCTTGCCCCGTTTGCTGATTCGAGCTACCTTCAAATCCTAACCGAAGGAGTAGCAACGAGGAGGAGCAAGCTGTTGGTATGACGATTTGGAAACACCCTTGATGTAGATTCGTCGTGGGTAGGTTTAACACGGCGATGAGAGACAAATAGATAGAGTTGTGCTTGTGTTTTTGACATAAATGGACGGTGGACGGTGGTGAGATTGGTAATAGCGACGATCCTAGACGGATCTCATGGGTGGTGGAAGAAGTCCAATCGATTCCGAGGGAGAACGTAACCACATTGTTCTCGTTCCAAGGTTTTGTTTTTGTTCTACCGCTATTAAGTAGAAAACTTTGAATTTTGTGAAAGTGTGTGAAGATGAAACTAATAAACGACGAGAGGAATGGCTCTGGACAGAGACGAGCCACTAAAGCAATTATTTCTTCTTGCTCTTGCCTCTTAGACGTCATGTGTCTCCCAATGCATTTTTTGATTTCGATTCGTCGCGTTAGGAGATCCGACGAAGCTTCGAGAATCAAACGAAACTCATCTCTGCATTTGACTCAAGATTGTGAATAGTATATTTTTAGATTTATGGGTGTATTTGTACATCAATAAAGGAATTGCTAAGATGATATCAAATTTTTTGGTTACGGTTTTGTGGTTACTGTTTAGACAAACTAACCATGTTGATGGTCACGAATTTTGTGGTTGCGGTTTTGTGGTACGTATGGACAAACTAACCATGTTGATGGTCATGGCTAGAATAACCCAAAAGCTCTGATTGTTTTCACCTGCACTCTTTGAATTTCATGTTTGTTTTTACAAAAAGGATTAACCACATGATTTGTTAAAGATGGACATGATGTGAATGTCTAAACATCTCTTAAATTCCTTGTTAGCTTAATGTTCAGCATTTGTTCAAAGACATAGAATAACCTTCTCATTATATTAGTTTCTAGAACATATAGAATTGTTTGGTTTATCTCTAGTACAATCTTTAATATATGAACTTTAGAATGTCAAATGGTTAATGAAATATTAAAGACAACCAAGACAATAAGCCTAATGAGCAGTCACTTGAACACATAAGACGTACTCAAACACACCCAACCCTTTTTGCAACAACAAACCATGGATAATGCCAAATCTAGGAACATGACAATGCAATTGAAAACATACGTTCACAATTTCACATATTACCATCGACTATGGTCGACATAATATTTGGATTTTATTGCTTGTGTATGATGGAGTCATATGTGGTTGATAGGAAATGGGTGATCATGTATGGATAGTATGAATTTTTTTAAAAACTTGGTTATTAGTCAAAATTACTAAGCCACGAGGAAAAAGTGAGATCCATGCGTTATTGCAGCGCTTGGCAAAGCTTAGCGAAGTAGCTATGTTGTCCCTCTCCAACCTCCATCGCGTGGTGCTCTCACTTTTTCCGGCAGCGACGAAAGTTGCATTTCTCTCGAGATGATGCCGCGGAGGATGCAATGTAAACCACCAAACTGAGATCATGTAAAACTTGGATTCAATGTGAGATTTGAAACACCATAACAATTATAATCTATTCAATCTTCTCTTATACACAAACCACCAAATTGATAAATTGTCAATCAATTATTCAATCAATTGTTCAATCTTTGAAATTCCTAAATCACTGCGATGAAACCTACCCAGAATTCCTCAAGCTCATATTCCTCTCTTCCTCTTCTCCTCCACCAATGCATCGTTTTCAGATTTCACTTTACCAACTTCTTCTCCCAAACTCGTTTTTTCATCTCCATCCGAAGCGGATTACGATTCTTTGGAATATGAGACTTGATAAACCTTCAGCCATCAGAGATTGTCGTTTTAATTGCTCGCCATCGGTGAATTTGTCAAAACAAAAAGTAAATCTTGGATTTTTAATGTCTTAGTAAAATTACACAGAAATATTTTTCTCGGTAACAAGATTAAGGGTCATTTTAGTCTTTCACCAGGCAGAAAGTATACCTACACTTTTAAGTATGTTTGTTGTAAGACAATTCTTAAAAAGTATATGTAGGTGTAATAAACCCTTGATTATAATCAGGACTAGCTCAAGAATATTGTGGGCTCCAGGGAAAAAATTGTTTTTTGGCCCTTTAGAATATTGTTTTTGGATTGTTTTACAACTCCAGGACAGGGCAATAGATTTGGCTGGAACACGCGGCTTATGGCAGACCTTAACACCTCTACATACAGAGATGCAGAGTTTACTTTGGGTTATAGAGAGTCTCCGCAAAAAAGGCTATATTGCGCGGCCTTTTTAACCGATTCTCAAGAATTGGTTAATATGGTCGCGACCTAAATAGTTGCCTTCGTTTCAAAGCTGAATTGGGGGAACTTAAGGAGTTACATATTTCTTTTCCGGACTTTACTCTAATGTTTTGTCCCCGGGAAAAGAATGAAAAGGCAAACCTTCTCGCGAGGAATGCTCGTCTCCGTCAAAGATTGTTTTCTAATGTTAGCACTTCCATTCCTTGTTGGTTCCTTGATACTTCGGTATTTTTGTAATTAATAGGTGTAGGTGCGTTCGTGAAAAAAAAAATCCCTAGGTTTGGATGCGGAACACCCGAAATGGATAATATATGAGTTCTTTATCATTTTGAGAGTATTACAACCATGAGGATTCCGACATAGAGAAAAGCATTGTTTATGTAAGAGCAACATTGTAATTCATCATTTTTTCAAAAAAAAGCATTGTAATTCATCCCCTGCTTGTCCTATTCATTCATAATGTGTTTCGAAAAAAGAAATTAAAGAATTTCAAGATGATGAGATTTGAGTTGACCAAAAGTAATACACAAATCTCTTATTTGATAAATAATTCGACCTTATAAAACACATGACCACAAGAACATTAGACCCAAGCTTACTTATATAGGTCTTAGAAGACTTATGAAGGAAATGGGAAACTAAAATGTTCGAATCCATTAAACTATGCTTTTGGAGGTAATTCAGACTCCAACATCTCTGATTCTCTATTATAACGTTTCTTCACATCTTCGATTACATCCACAACAACTTTCATGTCTTTAGGAAAGACAACCAAATCCCCTGCCATTAATTCGACGGCTTCTTCTTCTTCTTCCTCGACCTTCACTTTCAACTTCCCCTCCACGAAGTACATCGTCTCTGTCTTCTTAAACTTCCATGGAAATTTGCATGGAATGCTTTCCCATATGCTTAAGTTTGGTCTCCCTGGTTAGTGAACTATCTATATACATGACTCAATGACTTCAAGTATTCCAAGGTTTTTTGGTGTTTCAGTTTCTTTTCGTAAACTAATTAACCAAACAATTCGAGGGCATGTGCTTAATTATTACCCACACCATAGAACAAATAGAGATCTTTTTTGTAGAGACTACTAACACAATAGGATAGTTTTTAGGTATACTCCATCTCGTCGGTTTCATTTTTCATTTTGTATTATAGACCTAACTAAACAATTTTAACAGACTTCCAACAAGAAATGTCTTAGTTAATTGATTTTTTTTCGAATGCATTTCTAACTATGTTTAACAAATGTAAACGACTTAAACTGTTACAATCTCACACTCTTCCACATGTTCCGGTACTAGTTTGAACGTCTGGTTATGAAAACAAAACCAAGTTATCCTAGATGGTCAGGTTGGAGATCAACAATATAATAACATACTGCAACTTTAGATTTACCTCAATGGGATGGTAAAGATAGTTGTGTTTGGTTGTTAGTTTTTATGGTATTTTCAAACGTTGAAACACAAAAATTAACTATCGAAAATCCTAGAAAAATGAACCGAAAACAAACAGAGCCATAGTTATACGAGATTAAAAGATAATCAAAAGAGTGTAGAGAAATGAGCTAACATCGGCCAAGAGGCAACCCCGAGTTCATTAAGCTTTGCATCCGAAGGTTGTCTCAAGATCTTGATTCCTTGAATTTCAGAGGGAGTCGCAGGAGCGAAAACTGAATCATAATTTGGTTCCATAGTTGAAACTCAAACTAGATCGATGAAGAACAAAGAAAAGATGAGTATGAGTTGTTTTTAGAGAATGGTGGATCATAAACTTCCGCACTAATATCTCTCATTGATAGTATGGTACATTTCAGAAAATAATTCAGAAAACGAGAAACACATGCAAGTTTTTTTTGTTTGCAGAGGACAAATCTAAGGTAATTCAATTCAAAACTAAGTAACAAAATATGGTCGACCACATGACCAATAGAGACAAAAATGTGGTTGCTAGTCCCTTTTTTTTTTTGGTGTTGCCAGTTATGATTTTTTTCATCCACAATCTAATAACACAAGTCCAAATGATGTTGTTACCAGTTTTGATAAATTAAAAGTTACTAGGTGAAAGCCCGCGCCGCGCTACGCGCGGGTTTGGTTTTGAACTATATTTCCAATTATAATTTCCGAAATGCTTACATCATAATTCACAAGCAAAAAAAGCTCCAAAGTTGAATTTTAGATTCCTATACTGATGCAAATTCTTCACCTCAACTGTTGTAAATCCTCTGACCCAGAAATTTAGTTAACATGATGTGTCCATAGATGATAAAATAGTCATGTCCTGAGTAATGAAGAAATACATGGATATACAAGTTCAAACTTTTTAAAATGAATAAGTCAATGTGAGTCAAGATACATATGAGTGGTTACAATATAAAATCTAACCAATAATATGTATTTTTATCTTTTTTTATTAAATTAATCATGTATGCCATAAGTCAGCTGTAGTTTTATTTTCAAAATTAGGATACTTGTTCTATGTCCTTCAAAACTAAGGTATATGAGTTAGAAGTAAGTTAAAATTAAAAAAAATTGGCTGGGTGGGTAGTTTTGAAAATTATAATTGCTGTATTGGGCCGTTTACTGTTCATATTTAGAGAAATAGGTAGTTTTGTGTGGGACCCAATTTTTGTCAAGCAAATAATCCTAACATCTATAAATAATTACAAAAGTGCCACCGAAGATTTTTTCCAGATCTTCTTCTACGGGTTTGATTGACACAAAACTATTCATTAACTGATTTTTCCGACGATTATTTCTCGTTCTGTTTTTCCGCCGCTTGGTACAAAAGCTTTTGGTCTCCGACCCAAATATCTGAATACACAAATTATGTAATCAAATACCAAATTGACAATCATTGATTTATCTTCAATCAGAGAAATCTTCAAACCAACGATTATTAAGTTTGATGAGTTAGAGAGATGAATTTCTAATCGAATCCTTCAACAGTCTCTATACATTTTTTATAACCTCCGATCGGATAAACAACGTCGAGTTTCAGATTCCAAACACCCTACCATTGAGAGAAACTGGAACTCTTGTTCCATAAATTAGCTTTGGATTTAACTATAGGTCCATAACAGAGACGAAGCATTAATAGCGAAGCATTAATGGCGAGAAGAGAAACCCAAAAATGGGAATATTACAACGAAACATCAATAATTTGGTTAGGAAGTTTTTTTTTGTCGTGGTTAGGAGGTTAAATTAAGTAACAATTTAGTTTAGTAATTATGATTTGTATTATATTAGATAATTATGATTTTTTTAGATAAAGGAAGTATAAATTGTTGTTATAAGAAAATTAGGCCAAATAACCAAGAAAAAAAAATTATAATTCAAAATCTAACCAAATTCCCCTATATGGCTAAATCATAACCATTAGATTTAGAAGTTTTTTGTTATCTTTTTAGATATAATTTTTGTAAATGCTAATTTTTGAAAGTTATTTTATTTTTAACTGTGTATCGGACGGTATACACAAAGGTGTATCGGAAAAGCTATATGATGATACACCAAACGATCTACACAATGGTGTAAAAGAAGACGTAGACAGTGGTGTATCGATGTACACAGTGGTGTATCAAACAGTGTAGACGATGGTGTACCAAAAGACGTGGACGATAGTGTATTGGTGTACACGGTGGTGTATTGAACGGTGTATACGGTGGTGTATCGAACGGTGTAGACGATGGTGTACTGAAAGACGTCGACGATGGTCTATCGGTGTACACGGTGGTGTATCGAACGGTGTATACGGTGGTGTATCGAACGGTGTTGACGATGGTGTACCAAAAGACGTCGACGATGGTCTATCGGTGTACACGGTGGTGTATTAAACGGTGTACACGGTGGTGTACCGAAAGACGTAGACAGTGGTGTACCAACGGTGTACAGAGCTGTGTATCGGACAGTGTACTGAGCGGTGTACAGAACGGTGCACACGGCGGTGTACATGATAGTGTACCAGACGGTGTACAGAACAGTGTATCGGACGGTGTACAGAGCGGTGTACCAAACGTGCACACGGCGGCGTACATGACAGTGTACTAGACGGTGTACAGAACGGTGTACCGGAGGGTGCACACGGCGGTGTACCGGAGGGTGCACACGGCGGTGTACAAGAGCGTGTACCGGAGGGTGTACATGACGATGTACCGGAGATGTACCGGAAGATGGTGTACTGGAGAATGTACACGGTGGACAATTTCGAAAGACAGTGTACACAATCCTGTACACCTGCGTGTTTTGTCTTTTCTCTCAGGGCATTTGTGTCTTTTCCACCCATTTTCTCTATTACACAAAGAGTGCAAAACTGCATATTCCTTAAATTATGAACAGTGAATAGCCCAACTATCTTATTATTTTTTTAAAAACTGCCCATATACCTAAATTATCCTTAAAATTATAGAGACGATACTTACATTGACCAAAATAAGAAGGATATGTTCATCGGGATATGATCTCGGGGTATGACCAATTTTTTTGTCACCGAATCAAAACGTTTAATATACTTAGCTATCCGAAGTCAAATTCTGATATAACACGTTGGCATAAAAATATAGAGAAGTTACCGAAAATAAAAAAAAAATATTTTTCTTTTGAAAATGCAAAAATTGTGTTCACATTTAGTATCAACCTTATGGACTTTGTTCACAAGAACAAACAATATAGATGTTTCTTCTCCCGAGAACTCTCTCTAGGTCTCTTCCAAAGATTTATGAAGGTAAAATTATAGTAAGAAAGCTTCACAGTTTCATCTTTATAGCAAAGTTCCTGAACATTTGTTCCACATTTCTCTTCTTTCGTTTTAGAGTCAAAAGAGCTAACGAAATCAATTACACAATGTCCATAAGTTTCTTATTTTTCTTTACATGTCAAAATGGCTCAAAATTATCCAAAAGTATTTTAGAAACTAAAAGTTATTTAACAATAATTCCATTCTTTTGGTCAAATGAATCTTAGAGCATGATTATAGCTGATATTTGGGTTTCTTTTCAGCTCAAATATGAACATAATACATTTTTTGGGTTTCTTCTCAGCCCATATTGTATCAGTTTATTAATATAATATGTACAGTAAATATCGCCACGTGTCGTCTTCTCATTGGCGGAGAAATTTAATGTTCTACTTTGTTTTTACGATTTGCAATTCACTTTTACGTGGTTATGAACCATAATAAATTTGTGTTTTTATAAAAAAAATTATATTTATCCAAAGCAATTTGATTATTCTTTGATTTTAATTTTTTAATTTCATTTTTTTGTAAACATAAATTAATTTTTTTTTCTTGTGAACTTTAAATATCACTAATAAACACTAAAAAAACCAGAAGAATCAGATTGAGTCTCAACTAACAGAATTAATACTAAAAATGTTAGTGATACTCAAAACAGTATCACCAATAATGATGCTCTTAAATACCCAAGGTTTAATGATAAAAATGAAATAACAAACTTTAAAACATAAACTTTTAATACACAATATCAAACTTAGGTTTGTAGGCTAACTTCGAAGGCAGAGAGTAAACAAGCCAGTTGTTAGGATTAGAACCAGAAAAATTGACTCTTTGTTCTACTTAGACTCAAGAACACTTAAAGCTTTATGTTTGAATCTAAGTGAAACTCTCTCAAATCTCTGTATCACTCGTTTATATGATTTGTAAGCTTGAAAAGTTAAGAACACACAGCAAATTATCGAGTTCACGCTCTTAAATGGGTCGCTACGTCTCGCCGAGATTGTACCCAGAAATCCACTAAGACACTTGCTCAAAACCTGAGCCTTTAGGGTTCTTACAACTTCTCTCTCTCATACAAGCCTTGTTCTAACCTTAAGCATTACAAGCATAGCTTATCCTTACTTATAAAGAGAACTAAGCGTAAGGACCAAGCTTCTTACCCGACAACTTGTGCACACATCTTTCGAGAGTTGTCAGATTGCTTGTCTTTGATTGAAGCTTCAATTAAGCCATCAATCACGATTAGGCACTAATACAGAGGGAGCTCCTTCATGTTTCGCTCCTTGGCCAGCTCATGTGCTTGTACGAAAAAATTGCAGAGATGACGACATGGGTTTGGAGAAGAAGCAAAACATCGATCTTTGCTTTAAAGTAAACCCTCTTCTCCAACTAGAAACTCTTATCTTGTTTCTCAATTCCCTTGTCCCTTTGAACCCTCTGAACCACTTGGAGTCTTTCAATGACTTAGTGAGTTTTCTACCAAAACCCACAAAACTCCTCCTTGGTGTAAAACCCACTTGGTTTCTGTCTTAGTGTTACTTGATTTCCAATCTCGGATCTTTGGTCTCTTAGTGACTTGAGACCCTGAGAAACTTCAATGCATCCTGAAGCTTGCTCACTGGTAAAACATTGGTCAAGATATCAGCTGGATTCCAGTTGGTTGGAATCTTCACAACTCGAATCCCTCCTTCCGATATCTTCTCTCTGATGAAGTGAAACCTCATATCAATATGCTTTATCCTCTCGTGATGAACTGAATTCTTCGACAAAGCAATAACACTTTGTGAGTCACACATTACCTCAACAACATCTTGTTTGAAACCCATCTCTTCTGCCAAACCTTTCAGTCAAATTGCTTCCTTGACTGCATCAGCTAATGCCATGTATTCAGCCTCTGTAGTAGAGAGAGCAACAACCTTTTGAAGTCCAGACTTCCAGCTTATTGTGTTCCCTCCAGCTGTGAATACACACCCTGTAACTGACCTTCGGTTATCCGGATCTGTGGAATAATCGGAGTCACAATACCCTCTGATCTCAAACTTTCCTTCCTTCTTGAACTGCAAACAAACTGCCTTTGACCCTTTCATGTACCTCAGAACCCACTTGACTGCCTGCCAATGTTCCCTTGTTGGACTTGTCATGAACCTGCTGATTACACCAATTGTGTAGGCAAGGTCTGGTCTTGACCCTATCATCAAGTACATAATGCTTCCAATAGCATTTGAGTACGGCACAGACTTCATGTAGTCTTTTTCTTCAACAAAAACTGCTTGAGTAGCTGCCCTTAGCTTGAATTGAGCACCCAATGGTTTTAGAACAGCCTTGCATTCATCCATATTATAAGTATGCAACACCTTCTCAACATAACCTTCTTGAGACAATTCCAGAATACCTCTTTCCCTGTCTCTCTTGATTTCCATACCCAATATCTTCCTTGCAGGCCCCAAATCCTTCATTTCAAACTCTTGTTTCAACAATTGCTTCAGTTTCTGAATTTCTTCCTTATCTCTTGAAGCTATCAACATATCATCTACATAGAGAAGCAAATAGATGTATGTGTCGTTAGATAAATCTTTGATATAGACACAAGGATCATACCTGCTCCTTTGATAACCTGAGTTAAACATGAATGAATCAAATCGTTGATTCCATTGTCTAGGAGCCTGCTTCAGGCCATTCAACGATTTCTTAAGAACACAAACTTTCTCTAATTTCCCTTTAACCTCATAGCCCTCTGGTTGATCCATCAAGATATGCTCTTCTAAATCTCCATGGAGAAACGCGGTTTTAACATCTAATTGCTCCAGCTCCATATCAAAGTGAACCACAGCTGAGAGTAAGAACCTTATAGATACATGCTTAACCATAGGAGAGAAGATCTCTTGATAATCATAATTCATATCAAACATGAATAGACAAAGCTTCCATCTTTTGACGAATATATATATGCGCATACTAATCAATTAATCATGAAATAATTAACTTAATTCTGAAATTAAGCACAGAAGTGAGAGTAATTTGAATCCATGACAATTACCAGGTGGAAAACATTAAGCAACACTATCTCTTATTCACTTACTTGTTTGCGTGTGCTGGGCGAAGGTAAGACTCATTGCAGAAGACAAAGGTGAAAAACTTATAAGTGTAGACGTTTCTCAAAAGACCTATGAGAAGAAATTTAGATATTTTTCATAGAAGAAATAAAGTTTTAACGAAGCTGGAGAGCATGGGAGCTACACGGGACCTTTGAAGCTGGCAAAAGTTGACTGAGAATCACAAAAAGCTTCATTTTTAGTTAATTAAGAGAGACACAATCTATGTAGATAAGACAACGCTTAACTAACTTGCCCATTATTTCATAAATCAAATTATCAAAATGCAATAAGACTTTGTGATGATAATTTGCAGGCATGCATATAGAATCAATTATCTTTGAATAGATACTAAACTCTACAGGGAGGTGCATGCCTTAAAGAGGGACCTAGATGCAGAGAGGAGGAAATCTAAAGATTTGTTACTATCACTATCTATGCAACTGATAAACAAGAAAGTAATGTGCTTGAGAATTGCTTAAGAAACAGTGTAGATAGATAGATACATGAAGAGAAGATTAAAGATCAAACCTGTTCCTGAGTTGTTTTTTCTAGGAAAGAGCAAACGAATTTCCAAATAGTTTCAAAGAATCCAGGCATATGCAAGGTGTAGCATTTTACAAGGTGTTCCAGGTAGTGTGAGTGGAGAAAACATTATAAAGTTTTATAATATGTGACTTTTCTTTGTGATTTATGTAGTTTTAGAAAGAGAGGAGATGCTTACTTGTAAGAGTTGAGAGCCGGTGAACAATTCACGACCATGAAGGTCCTTGTCTGTAATGTTTGCTAGGTCTATAATGGCTACCAATTTCTCATCTCCTACTTGTTTGCCTTTGATGCCACTGAAACATATGAACCAAAAACCTTGTAAGTTGGAATACAAAAGAGATATCGGAAGAATGGCATTTGGATATGGTAATGTGTAAACACCTTTTGATTGTTTTGTTTAGCACATAAACGATGAACTCTGCAACAGCCAGGGCCGGCTCAAAGTTTTTGTGGGCCCACAAAAACGTTTTTGGCCCCTTAAACTAAGTTTTTTAAGACTTTTTGCTATATAAATTTTTTTCTAATATATATTTTTATAAAATAACGGAAAATATATTTCTTTAAAAAAAATTATAGGCCCTTTATTTATTTTTTATTTAAATTTTTACTAATTTTATATCTATTTTTGAAAAAAAAAAAAAAAAATGGACCCCTAAATATGAGGGGAGGAAGTGGAGCACAGGGGAAGTGCACCACTTGACCTCCCCTGTAAGCCGGCACTGGCAACAACAAACACATCAAAAGATTAGTTCATAGATACTAATCTCAAGAATCAACACAAAGCAAACACATGATACGCCTCTGCGCAACTACACTATATTAAAAATGGAAGAAAGAATCTGCATAATTAAGGGAGAAGCATCGAACCATATTCAATTGATTCATCCATTTCTAAGTTTGCCGATACCCAAACTATAGAAAGCTGGGAAATTCTCAATTGATAAAAAGTGAAAGAAAATCCCCATATATTTTACCTTCAACGGAGAAGACTACGGGTTTCAGTCGGAGAAAACATTATAGTCATCGAAATCAAAACCATGAGGATCACAATCAACACACGAATTCTCTTCCTAGCAAAAAACTTTCCAAGTCATCGTGAAGATCAAAGAATCTGGAACGGTTCTTCCGAGTTGCGATTTTTTTTTCGGTGTGGACATTGTCGATCATACAAGATGCCACATTGTCCTCTATTATGACATACATGAACAAAATAATTTCAGAACAAACCTCTAGAAAAGGAATCGAAACGATGAAGAACTCTGAAAACATGGAGAAGAAGCTCGGTCCAAGGCATCTCAGATTGTTTTGTAATCTGAAGAGAAACCTCAAGGGTCGACGACCTTTGGTTTTCCGGTAAATCCGAGGAGAAGGTATTTTCGTTTTTTATTTTTAGAATTATTTTCAACGCTTTTTCGTTTGCTTGCTATAGAGGCCGCCACTTCCATTTTCTGGAGAGTGTCGACCCTCTTTTATAGTATAGATATCATTTATTAAGTTGTTAAATTAAATATGTAAAGTAATGACTTATTAAACTTGAAATATATTAAAGTATAGTGTGTTTTTTTCTAACCGGATGAACAGATGAGGCATCCGATGACATGAGCACTACAAGAAAAATGCCTATTCTTAGCACACGATAAACGCTATAATAGGTGATTAATAGCGTTTTTGTAAACACTATATCTGCCCCAACTATAATAGGATCACCTCATATAATAGCATTTTTTCGGTATGCTATTATAAATCATTCTATCATAACACTATTAAAGTGCTTTAATATATGTTTTTATAGCTCATTCTTTGTGACGTGAAATGTTATGTTGTAGCATTTTGTCAGTGCTATTTTTCCAATTACATTTTACATATTTTGGATTATATATTTATATATATTATTTGTATATAAATTAAATTTGGTCAAAAAATTATATATTTAAATATTTTTATTTCATAGAAAATCCATACAAAAAGTATTACAAGTCTTACAAACTTCTAATCCAAACCAAATCCTAAACAAAAATATCAAGTACTACTCTTACACAACAAGATACAAGAGTGATAAGGGTTTATGAGATCAACGACAAAGAGAAACAAACTTCGTTCTCGGTTTACTTGCACTTCTAAGCTTGCTCTTCTATGTTGTGGCTTCAGCTGATTTAAAAGTTTAATAACCTGAAACAGAGATGGAGACTAGAGACAATTTATCACCTTCTTCGCAATACCAATAAGACATGTAAAATCTTTTTGATGAAATCTAAGAAGCAGCTCAACCTAACAAATAAACAATTCAGATTTTTAATATCATAATACATATAAAACAGGAAAGAGTAATGAAGATAATCTACAAGGATATAACACTTACTTTTGGTATGTGGTGGAATGGAATGGAATTGAAATATTTCATTAGTAAAACCCAAAACAAAATATTAGAGCAGAAGTAAATAACACTCTAACTGGTGGAGATGCACGCACTTTTCTCTTTAGAGAAAAACTTGATAAGTTATGATCCTGAAACTATATCATTGATCAGTAATGATGACAAGTGTAAGATATATATTTCATAGAAGAAAGATCTCACAAAGAGTCCTCTTCTTACGTGTTAACTCATTGCAATTTATAGAATTAAACTATCACCTTATTAGAACGTTTAACCATGATATTTCCCAGATACCTCAACATGTATGTGGGCATAAAGCATATGCTCATCAAAGCAGCAATCGAAAATTAGAGTAAGGTAAAGAAGCATCTTCTTACATAGCCATTGCATTGCTGCTCAGCTGCCTCAACTAACGCAAAGCGAACAGTGCAAGTTCTCTTCTCTCCATTGTCATAATGCAATTTCAAAACCCTTGAGGAATCATAGCTAAAAACAAAAAAATCCAATTGCTAATCAATCTAAGCAAATACAAACATAAAGAATGAAACAAAATATAAAAAAAGTCTGTCACCTTCACCAATCTTTAGAGTCACATTTCACCGTTATCTCTTGTAAAATAGAAATTTTTTCCCATCAAGCAAAGTACCAACGTAGCAAACTATACTCGTGCCATCAAAAATAAACACCGTAGAGATCTTAAGCATCTAGCCATCATCAATGTAAATGCGTTAAGTATTATAAGCAAAGATTGGTTCAAGCTTACAACACTAGCAAAGGCTGAGAACAACACTAAGGCCTTTTTCCAGAGATGAGTCCATCTTGAACCCGGAATCTGAAAAGGCCTCAACATTTAGCTAATTCTTCATACTTCAACTTGAACTCATTATATCTTTCCTACACAATAAGAAGAATAGAAATACCACAAAACATCAAAAGATAAACCACAAGAACAAGGAGACTAAAACTTAATCTTGCCACATAACATCTGAGGAACTGAAGAGAGCATCTTGCACCTCCTCAAAATTAGTCTTGCCACATAACTTAAACAAAGAAACAGAAATTCACCAGAAAAACCAATTCAATTCTAGACAAGGCAACATTACTACAGATCTAAAACCGGTAGGAAAAGAGAAAGAGAGACAAAGGCGTTTTTCCTTCTCAATCCCAAACGCACAAATCACAATTACAAGAACCCTAATATCGAGTAACCCAATCAGTAAGAATATAGAAGAAACCTCGAGGTCTTCGCCCTCTCGATGAAGAGCTTAAATCCTTTCAGCATGGCCAGAAATAACAATTACCCTTTCCAATCTTTGACTCTCGCTGGTCGAATCACAGCAATACAAAGAGAAGCCTAAGAGTTGCGACGTGAGCCGGAGGCATGGAGGAAGGAATCCGAGAATCGAAAGAAGATAATGTGAGATTGAGATCTGAGATTTAAGAAGACAATGAATAGAAGATGGAGGTTGAATTCCATGGTCATAAAGCTTGGAGAAATCAGAGGTCAAGGTTAATTGTTTTCTAGAAAGAGATTTTGGTTAAAGGTGGAGAAAGACGGTGAGGAGAAGAGATTTAAAGTCTAGAAAGGGATTTAGGTTAAAGAGAAGAAGTTGAATCACGATTTAGGTTTTGTGCTTTTTTAATTGATTTTTTTTGTGTGTGGCTAAGTTATTGTTTGTCCCAAATTTAGGCGCTAAATGAAAAAATAATAATGACCAAGGTGGTGCTTCGTAATTACTTAAATTTATACTTTTGGCTGTAAAATTTTTGGCTGTTAATGTTGTAACTTTAGGCTATAAAGATTTTGGCTGTTAATAAAAGACTGTTTGGTAATATAATTCGTAGAATCTTTGACTGTTATTTTTATAAATACTTTTTTTCACTTATTAATAAATACTTATAAATAATTTTTCTGTAAAAAATATAAATGATAACATAAACCAAAAAAAAAATATCTAAAATAAAAAAATTTCATTTATTATAACAAAAAGCTTCATCAAGAAGTGGAACCAATTGAAACACATTTGGATGGAATTCTAAAGCTTATGAATCTTTCTTATAAATGCATTATTGACGTTTCAAAAAATAATCCATATTAAATATGTCATAAGATAAATAATATATTAATTAAAAATACTAAAGTGTAATATACCTTTATACGATCATCCCACCATTCTGAGTCCATACCGATTTCGCCATCATCTTTGATGTATACTCATGTTTATTCATGTTACAAAACCTTGATATTTTTATTCATTTGACAAAATTTTATTATTTTTATTCATTTTGCAAAAAGTTGTTATTTTCATTCACTTTTGTAAACTTTTGATATTTTATTCATTTATATAAAAATGGATCTCAAAAGAATAGAAAAAAAACAGATAGTAATTAATCAATCAAAATATTTTAGTTATAAATATATGTAAGTCTACAAAGAGTTTTTTGATAATTTTGGGAAAAGAGAAAATAATAGATAAATCATTTTGTAATAGTTAAAGCTTGCATTTGGTGGCTTTAGGAAAAAAGAGAAAAACAAGAGGAAAAAATAAAAGACAAGCTTTTAAGTCTTTAACATTAATAAAGCCTTTAAATCATGCTTGACAAAAAACAGTCTTTTAAATCTTTTAAATTTTTTAAAGCCTTAAAAGACTCTTGCCAAGCACCCCCCAAATGTCGTAACTTTTTGATTTGATTAAGTGTTGAGCGGTAATTATAAATTTTTAGCTAAATGTTGGTGCTTTAATGTGATTTTAGCTTCCCGCTTAGCTATTATTGAGCTTAGCGTTTTGTAAATGCTATGATATAGTTACCAAATCTTGAATACCACCTTTAATAGCATTTGTAAAATCCGTGCTATTATAATGTGCTATCAATGTACACTTTTTTTGTAGTGGAGGATTGGTATTCTTTTCCTAATCTATTTGATCATATATCTATGGGGGCTGATGGTTCTACATGTTGGTGGTGGTATGAGAAATTTCATCGGAATTAAGCATCTACAATCTGTTATCTCCACGCTTGAACTTTCGATCAAGTGTGATGATCAACCGTACAATGGTTGAAATCTGGTAACCCTAAACACTTCTAAAGCTCCACTAAACACTAAAAGCCTTTTTACATAACACCTAGCTTTGTACTTGGTTGACATTGTTAGAGAGAATTCCATTACTATCGATTGAGTGTGCGACAATTAAGAAGATGTGAAATTTATGGGTTTGTAATCTAAGATTTGAGGCCCAACTTATGATGGTTGCGAATTCGTGACCACTAAGGTTACTTTGTTTATATGCAGCGAAAGAGTCAAGGAGGCGAAAGCTGTGTTCTAAAGGATATGTGAGTTCCCGCGATTTTCAAACCTCGACTCCATTTTAGTCTCTAGTTTGCTTGAGGGCAAACAAAAGCTAAGTTTGGGGGGGGTCGATATATCATGGTTTTTACCAGTTTTTTACCATGATTTAACCCGGTTTTATCGAGTCTTTTCGGTGTTTTTCTAGTGTTTTAGAGTCTTTGCAGGATTGTGTACGAATGGAGCTTAAATGATAAATATGGAGCATTTTGGAGCATCAAGGAAAGAGCAGTCGAAGTCACCAGCTTGGTGCAGAAAATTGCAGAGTGCGTCGATCGACGCAGCTTAGTGACACATTTAGTTTTTATTGGGCTATCTTTTATTCAATACTTAGAGATTCAGAGAGCTTTTCAGAGAATTAGGGAGAAAAGTTTTCAGATCATTGAGATTTCTTCGAACCCTTCTTTATCTCCTTCTGTTTTCTGGATCCATGTCTGAGTAATCTACTTATAGGGTTTTTCAAAGGATTTAATATGAATTGTGAGAATCGAAATCATGTTAGGATTATCTTATGGTTCTTCATCTAGATTATTTTAATTATGATTTTGGATTAATCACCGTGAATTAGACATCCTAGGTTGATTCAATTAGAAGCGGAAGTATCAATTCGTAAGCTGAATAGAATCTTTGATGAGAAAAATTTTCTATTAACAAAAGAATTTGGTTTAGGGATTTTGTGAACAATTGAAACCTGAACAATTCAGAAAGAAATTTAGTTTTATAGGGTTTATGCAAGTCGCTTAATTTTACATTAGAGTTTCAAGTTCGAGAATAAATCTTCATTAAAATCGTAACTATTTTCTTAATCTGCAATTTATCTTTGCTTGCGAAATTCCCAAAAATCTAGCTTTTTGTCTAATTGAAGTTTAAAACACAAATCACTTTCAGTTTATTTACATTGATCTTCTGCATTCATTCATACTTATTTGCTTAACATAATTCAAATTTAAAGTTCTATCGTGTGATTGCGATTTTTCTGTGTTCAATCCCTATTGCAAACGATCTTTTAATTTGAGAGAGTAACTCAGAATAAATTTGAGCATATCATGTTTCCTAATAGTCGTTCGGTTGATTCGGATTTGGATCATGCCTTTAGGTGGGTGTTAATCCCGCCACCATCACTAAATAGGAATCATGATGAGAAAGATCTCTCGCCACAAGTATTACGAGGGAGACAATCCATGGGCCGGTCGATTAGAAGTCTGGGCTTGGAGAAGGTAGTATAACAGTTGAAAACTTCATATTTGTGTATTACGGTCCATTATCTTTGTCTTTTTCTTCAAATCATCAAATTCGAAGAAATCTCATGACAAGAAAAAAACACAAAAATCTAAAATAATTTTTATCTGGCTGAAGAGATGAGGCATGAATGGACCATGTTATACCAAAACCAAAAATTTACGGATTGGTCACAAAAACAAAACAAAAATGGAATTTCGGTTATACTCGGAAGCAGAGAATATTATTAGACTCACAACAACAAAATTCTGAACAAGGAAGCCAAATGGGCTGTATTGGTCTTGTAAATTTAACAAGCATCAGTCCATATCGACTGGTGCTCGAAAGAACATCAAACAAACCCTTCAACTCAAGAGGACAATCCATGGCTGCGATTCGAGCCGAGTCAATAGCTACTGAGAAATTAGGAATCTTTGTTGAGAAGAATCCTCCTGAGTCCAAACTCACCCAACTCGGTGTTCGTAATTGGCCCAAGTACGCACTTCTTCTGCTTTATCTCACCTCTCGATTCAAATCCATAAGTGTTCATTTGATACTTCTTTCTGAGTAAGAAAGTCTTTTGCCTTTTTGTTGCCCAGAGAAGAAAGCCTTTAGCTTCTTCATCTTAGCTCTTGATTCGAACCCAATTAGTACAGAGTCGTTAAATTGATCTACATATTCATCTGTTAGTGTTGATGTAGCAAGTTTTAGGCTTTTTGTTGGCTGGAGGAAGAAAGCCTTTAGCTTTTGTGTGTTTTTTGTCGAATTCAATCTCCATGATACTGCCATATGTAGAAGCTATTTGCAATGGATGCAGATATTCTGATTGTGTGGGTAAATTGGTTGGTACAGGTGGGGTTGTGCTCCCAGCAAGTTTCCATGGACGTACAGTGCAAAGGAGACATGTTATTTGCTAGAAGGGAAAGTGAAAGTGTATCCTGATGGATCCGAGGAAGGCGTAGAGATCGAAGCAGGCGACTTTATTGTTTTCCCTAAAGGAATGAGTTGCACTTGGGACGTCTCTGTTGCTGTTGATAAACACTACCAATTCGAGTGAATGAAATGGCTTTTAATCTTTGCTCTGCATATTGGTGAATTTGATGTATTCGATTGGGCTTGACAGTCTTCTTATGTTGATGGATACTTAGTTTTGTATGTCTTGTATCAGTCTAGACGTTTCCGGGATCTGTTTGCTTCAATATCTAAGAAAATTTCTCATATTGTAGTGGCGTGTTGCTCATGTTTCTTGCTCAATCCTCATCTACTAAATATAGGTTGGAGCATCAAATTCATGGGACTGCCCAAGGATTTTGTTTCGAAGTTTTTTGTGATTTACTAGAGTATAGAGTTTCTGAATAATATGCCAAAATAAGCACATCAATAAGACCAGAGAAGTTGAGATTTTAGGAGTACACTAGATGTATTCAGTATGAATCTAGCTGGTATAGTCTTAAGTTTACTTTTCTCTTACCAATCAACTTATATCAATTTCTTTAAGAATTGTACTTGTTATATCAACTTATATTTAACCACTATTTCTAACCGCCTTATTTCAAATGATATTCCATAAACCGTTCAAATTTTTTTAACCGCTTTATTTAAACGGGGTTACCAATCTGACCCTTTAGCTTTTATTGGAGTCATGCTACTTATGTATGTATATGGACATAAATCTCACCTGAAATCCATGCTATTTGAAATTCTTTTTTTATGTCATCTGGTGTTATTGGTAAAAGATCCCGAAGTAAAATACATAAGTCTTCTAACATATGTCGAGGAACACAAACACGTTTTCGAAACCAAATGTCGTCGGACAAAAATGTGTCACCGGAGCCAAAAGCCCAAAAAAGAGAGAACTCCAAACATCCAAATACGAATAAATAGAAGGCAAAATGGTAGACAATACAAATAGTAATTGGCCAATATCGAAACTTGAGGAACGCGGAAACACACTTTGCCGCGAACACACGTCCCAACGGGATACACACCACGAATCGAATGAAATCAAGGGACCGATATAAGGGAACGAACCACTTACTCAACTCTAAATACCCAACCAAACAACTCAAAGATGGGAAACGTACACAAATCACCGCTTTTGTTGGAAACACCACGAAACTGAAACTCCACCCGTAAACAGCCTACACCAAGTGCAACAAAGCCGCGATGCCAACAACTCCAAAGACTTGTACAAATGGCACTTGCCTCAAGACGAACACCATATCTAATGACCAGATCCGAAGCTTCATACAAGAGAGAACCATAGAGTAACCCGCCAATAACCACCCGAAGTCAGACAAGCAATTTTTGTTAATTTGAAACTGAAGCAAACTTAGGATAAAATCTGGTGTGGTAGGGTTTTTAGTTTCAAGTTTTAAATTTATAACCCTAGATTGAAATTGCAAGTGAACAGCAAACGCAATAGTACTTAGGGGTCGAACCCAAATGAATTGATGATGCACAAAGAACCTATATGATGCATAATAAGCTAAGTCAAATATATTTTTGGGGTTTTGGGTTTATGGAAACAAAAGTGCAAGGGATAGATAATCAATGTTTAACTAGGTGCAATCAATGAAATTATGCAACGAATATAACGACGAATTAGGGTTTAGATGCAAGTTGCTCTAGAACTAAAACCACAAAATAGGAATCTTCCCACTATCGTGGCTCGGATTCCTTATGTCTTACACCTAATAGAATCAGCTATCGCATGGTTCTTAAAAGGTTAAAACACGCAGTCTACATTAAGTTCACATGAAAGTTTTTGGAAATTGAAAGAAAGTTTTTGAAAATTTGTCATTAACATGAAATCCGAAAATTATGATAAGAATTTGAAAAGGTTATTTATCTTTGGATTATCACTGTTACATGTTTCTAAACAAGTGATGTGATTTGAGCTGATTTAATTTCTCATTAGAAGAAATTCGTTTGGATTTTTCAAAATTCTTGGTAGTAATATCGATTTTCGAGGTTTTTCTTTTGTAGGTACTATGATGGATGGTGAGGTTGCTCAAAGGAGATCCACTAGGATCCTTAGACCTGTGGAGCCGACACTACTCATAGGAGAAGATGGGACACTAGTTTCACAATGTCCCCATTCAAAGAGACCATCGAAAGGCGCTTCAAAGAGACGTGATAAGGAAATATTGAGAGGAGATGATGAAGGGCAAGCATACATTCTTAGGGATGAGGAAGATGAGGCTAATGATAAGCCTATGATATTTGTGGAGTCGCACAAACCATTTCTCCAAAACCGACACATAAAAGGGAGAAATCGAAGAAATTGCGCGCTACACCAAACATGGAGATGACCTCTACACCACAAGTGAGAATGAAGTTTGTTGTGTGTGAGATGAGAGCCAATATTGACCATATGGCTAGTATCAAAAAGTTCGCGATGCTCTCAACTCCAACTATCGATTTTGACACTCTAGATTTACTCGGTTTTTGACAAGATGTTGAATGGTATATTTGTGGAGGTTTGTTTTTAATTCAAAACTTTACGAGATGCAAAGTTTTAAATTTATAGTTCTTAATTTATGTCCCTAGATAGAGACTGCAAGTGCACATCAAACGCAATAGTACTTAGGGGTCGAACCCAAAGGAATTGATGATGCACAAAGAACCTATATGATGGAGAATAAGCTAAGCTAAACATATTTTTGTGGTTTTTTTGTTTTTATGGAAATAAAAGTGCAAGGGATAGATAATCAATGGTTAACTAGCTTGGTGCAATTAATGAACCCATGAAACGATTACAATGACAACTTAAGATTTAGATGCAAGTTTGTTCTAGAAGTCAAACCACGAAATTAGAATCTCTCCACTGTCGCGGTTCGGATCCTCCATGCTTTATACCCTAATAGACTCAACTTTCGCATGGTTATTAAAAGGTTAAAACACGTAGTAGAATTAAGGTTCAACTGTTTACTAAACTCCTTATGGTATGATTTTTAAGACGATAGCTCATCAAATACAAGGCTTGGAGATGTTAAGAACACTTCCGTTGACACATCAACCTAGGATAGATTACTAGTTAGCTACGCCATATCAAGCATTGAGCATGAATAAAGATGAAGAACAACTAAGAACAAACCCTAAGATGCAATCATAAAAGCATACGCATGGAACTTTAAAGGCAACAAATCTAGTTAAGCTCTACTCCAACGAGTCAGTTTGATATCGTTAGCAGCAGGAGTAAAGCATAAAATATAATAAATTCATGATACACAAAAGTACATAGAGATCTCTTCCTTCAACCAAGAAGGTCTCATTGATCTAGCCTTAAGGAACTCTTAAAAAATAGATGTATTATTAAGAACAAAGGGGAAACGAAAATACATGGTTTAGGTATTGATTTGTGGCTGCCCTCTCTTCCTAGAGAGGCTAAAAGCAAGTATATATAAGGCTAGATAAGATCCTAAGTCGGTTAGGGTTCTAATTCTAAGAAAAAGGAAAATTGCCAAAAGTGGTCGATAATGTCTCCACACCGACCGCCCATACCAATCGGATTCCCGGGTCGGTATGGAGGCTAAGTGGGCGTGTCTCGGTGTGCTCGATGTCCTGGTATCGATTGCGTTGCTCGACCGGTGTGGCCGGTCGGTACTGGATGCTTTCCATCTTCTCGGCAGCTTGACATGTCTTCATTCTCCAGCTCATATCTCTTAGCGTACAATTCCATTGGAAAGCTAACTCAAAGGGCTATCTTCACTCCAAGTTTCATCTAATTCCAAACTCATTTGGTCCTCCGTACGTTGCTAAACTTCTGGCATATGTAATCTGTCTAGTTTGGGAATGTGCTTTATCTTCAAGATATGATGACTTGGGTCAGCTCCTTTGGCTTCTTAGATGGTATTGACATGATGGATACTCTTTTTTCTCCTTTTTGCATCCTTTTTGATATTTTAACCTGTTGGGACCTTAAAGCCTATTTATACGAGAAAACTACCTGTTTTGGTTGATAAAGGAAATAAAATTCACAAAATAAGTATGAAAATCGATAGTAAAATGGATAAAATATAGGGTATATCAACTCCGCCAGACTTAAACTTTGCTTGTCCTCAAGCAAACAAAAGGTCAAGAATAGAAAAGAGGTTTGAAAACACGGGAACTCACATATCCTTTGGATCCATTGTCTCGAAGTCTAAACCTGTAATCCACATGAAACAAGATTAGTTCGCAAACGCTCTCATCATCTCCCATCATGACTTCGCAAGCCCATCCTAAATCTTTTCCCCTCACACTTTAACTCAATCGACTCCTCTACTCCACCAGGTTATTGAAAACTCTCATCAAGGCTATCATCCAAGGAATACGGGCTAAGTATAAGGGAAGGCTGATTTTGGTAGTGAGGTTAAAAGTGTTTAGGGTTACCATAATCTCCGGGTGCGAGACATTATGCAAAATCGTAAGAGAGAATGGATCTATTGATGTCTGCAATTCCCCATCACTTTGTTGTTGCTCTTCTTCCCCCCAGACTTAGATTATTTTTTGGGAATCACTGAAAATCTTCTCTTCCTGTTTATCACGTCCTTCCTTGGGATATCTTTGGCTATATGATCCATTTGAGCAATCGTTTTCTTTCCCCTTACTTTTCTTTTTCTGTTTTTTTTTTAATTTTTTTTCTCTTAAGGGCAAAACGAATCTCTTTGGAACAATGGATCATAGGCACGAAATTGATACTTTGTTTTAAGTCCCAAGGAATGACAAGCTCTTTGAATTTTGCTATTTATACTCCACCTCTCTTTAACATATTGAGACATCTCTTAGTGATTAGAAAATTGCATCAATCATATTCTCTCCGACGTTTTTTCACATATCTGCAAATATGAAACGAAAGGAACGAATGCATGAGGTCTGAAAGAAGGTTAAAGGATTTAAGGTGGGGAACCAACTAAAGATGAGCTGGCCATTCATGACAACAAGAGGGTGTTAAAAAAGGGATAAGATGTCATGAATGTGATTCGTTTCCTTGATCTAATATCCTTGACTTGAGATAGTCAAAACCTATGTTAGTAGTGCAAATAGAGTCAAAACTGTATTCGTTAAAACCTGGCAAGTAGAATTTCTAGGCGGGGAGTCCATCATGAGGTGTTTGAATCGATTGTCCTTGAACTCTCCCTGTGACAATGGTCACTTGGTCTTTGAAATCAAAACGCCAGTTCCTAGAAAAGTGTCATCATTCCCTACTGGTTTTGACTCAATAAAATGTCTTTATGTTTTTGATAAATAATTTTCAAAAAATCTTTTGAAAAACCGAAAAATCAAACATGAGCAAACGCGTTAGTAAACAACAATCCCCCCCAGCCTTAACTTACACCGTCCCCGGTGTAAATCAAATCAAATTAAGGGAATCATGTCAAAAATAAACAAATCTGAACAAGTGGAAAAAGGAAAAAGAACGATATTACCTAATTGTAGACAAAAGTCATAAAATTTGGTAAAAGGTGCCAAAGTTGTTGGTGTTTCGGATCGGTGGTGATGGGCTCGTATCAAAGTGGTTATGTAGCTCCCTTTTTTTCCTAAGATGATTAGGAACAATACTTCTCAAGTTGCCAACAACTCACTCTCTATGGATTGATGAAGAAATCCATGATGGTGATGGTATGTCACTCTTACACAATGAACTCTCTCTAACCAAATTGAGAGATCGCTGGATTATAGGAAAGGTCTAAGCTCTTGGTGATATTTCAAACCTTATGATCGAATGGTTGAGCTCGTGATCGTCTAAGGTGCTCGGCTTGCTCCGTTTACGAGCTAGAGTTTGAAATATGAAAATTGGCTCAAGCAAACTGGATTTGTCATCAAGCGTAGTGCTGAAAACGTCCTATGGGTTTGTGGTGGTACCGGGTTTAGCACCCATTCCATGATCCGACCCGGATCATGGACAAACTCGGAGCTTCATCGAGAAGTATGAAGAATATCCCAGCGAGGGCCTATTGAGAACTCGGCCCAAGAACATAAGTGGCCGACCTTGGTGAATCCGAGGAAAAAGGAAGAGTTAGCTCGGATAAAAGGAAATACTTAGAATTAAGTATATTTTTCTTTTATCTTTTAGGAGATTTTCCATATCTCTTCGAGTTGATTCCACCGTCTTAACATCTTGTATAAATACTTGATGTCCTTCTCCTAGAGGAGACATTTACCTCCCAATACACATTCATTCAGAAATCCACCTCCACCATGGATTCAAAATTGGATTCAAGACCTAGTAACACCTCTCAAGACAGATTCGTCCTGTTCTAGCAGACGAAACCAACGACGTAACATATCAACTGCGAAGGTCAGACTATTTGGTACATAAATAGAAGACAGCCATACAAAGCTACATGCAAAACCAGAATGTAATTTGATGTTACGGTTCGAAAGTTATGCTCAGTTTCCTGAGACCAAAGAAGAAGGATACAAAGTTCCGAAGAGCCAACTTCATACCTTCGTCCACGCCGAACCACAACGAATCAGGTAACAATTTCTATACCGTTGGAAAGATCTCTCTGTTTAGTTTCCAGAACAGGATTCGGATAATACATCTGAGGTTTGTAACGTCCTCAGTAGTGTTTCCAGTAACGCACGTTCTCGAAGAACTAAACTCAACACGTATGTGACTTGCCTATGAAGGCATAACTTATCACCTTTGTGACTTGCCTATGAAGGCATAACTCATCACCTTCGTGACATGCCTAAGAAGGCTTAATTCATCACCTTTGGTGACCTAGCTGTTTGGCTGCCTAGCTGCCAAGCTGCCTACCTGTCTAGCTGCCTAGCTATTTATCTGCCTAGCTGCCTAGCTCGCCTAGCTATCTAGGTCGATGATCTAACTCGGTAAACGAGTAATAAGGAATGTTATAAAGACCTAACGCGTTAAACGAGTAATAACGAATGTTATAAAGACTTAACTCGGTAAACGAGTAATAACGAATGTTATGAACATGAACTACGAATGGCTTGATCCCTATTCTAAAGGGTACATAGGCAGCCTCTCACAGGACACAGCTATAACATATAAATCTTCCCATAGTTTATATCTATGATAAGGAAGAGGATCTGTATAGAGAACTCTATACACATCTTTTTGAGTACTTGTTTTCTTATTGATTTTACACTTAAACCTAATTCCTCTATTTTTTGGAACGATCTCTGAGTGTTGCTCAATCCGACATCACCAAATTGGCGCCATCTAAGGGGACCGATTAGGTTTACTGCGTCAAAACCGACTGGAAAATCTCTCATAAGATCTTTGGAACCAAAGATCAAACACCATCTGTCACAAACGTGACCGAAACCGAAGGTCATACTATATCCTCTACGAACGTGATCGGATGTGAGAAAAACGTTGAAGGCTTAAGCCAACCACATAACAACACGTCGTGATCAAACTAATGGTGAATGATTATAAAGTCAATCGTGTGTTAACCAACACCAGATGCTCGATAAACTTGATTTGTCAAGTCTGAAAGATGAAATCTTGACAATGAACATATGACCTAGCTCACAGCCCGTCATTCATATGACCTAGCTAGTAGCTTGTCATTCATATGACCTAGCTCCAGCCCGTCATTCATATAACCTAGTTCCCAGCCTGTCATTCATATGACCTAGCTTACCGCTCGTCATTCATATGACTTAGCTAGAAGCTTGTCATTCATATGACCTGGCTCATAGCTCTCCCAGCTTGCAGCTCGTAATTCAACTGACCTGCCTCGCAGCTCTCCCGGCTCGCAGCTCGTCATTCAAATGACCTAGCTCGCAGCTTTTACAACTCGCAGCTCGCCATTCAACTGACCTCGCTCGCAGCTCTCCCAGCTCTGAACTCGTCATTCAAATGACTTGCCTCGCAGCTCTCCTGGCTCGCAGCTCGTCATTCAAATGACCTATCTCGCAGCTCCCCCAGCTTGCAGCTCGTCATTCAGATGACCTGCTTTGCAGCTCTCCCAGCTTGCAGCTTGTCATTCAGATGACCCACCTCGCAACTCGTCATTCAGATGACCTGTCTCACAGCTCTCCCAGCTTGCAACTCGTCATTCAAATGATCTGCCTCGTATCTCTCCCAGCTCGCAGCTCATCATTCAGATGACCAGACTGCACAACTCGTCACAGCTCAGCTCGTAACAGCCTAGCTCATCGCAGCTCAGCTTGTAAAAGCTCATCGCAGCTCAGCTTGTAATAGCTCAGCTCGTAACAGCTCAGTTCGTCAGATCTCACCTCAAAGCAGCTCAGCTTGTCGTAGCAGCTCAGCTCGTCAGATCTCAGCTCGTCGCAGCTCCGATCAGAGCAGCTCAGCTCAAAGCAGCTCAACTCGTCGTAGTAGCTCAGCTCGTCAGATCTCAGCTCAACTCAACTCAGCTCGTCGTAGCTCTACTCAGCTTGTCACAGCTCAGCTCATCGTAGCTCTGCTCAGCTTGTCACAGCTCAGCTCAGCTTGGCACAGCTCAGCTCAGCTTGTCACAGCTCAGCTCATCGCTGCACATTAAAAAAGATGATTACTAAGGTAAGACCAACAAAAGCCCTTATAAATATAAGAGGGTTTGTTGTAAACAACGATTCTATCTTACAAAGGTAAGACAATCTAAAGCCCTTATGAATATAAGAGGCTTCGTTGAAAACAACGATTCTATCTTACAAAAGTAAGACGATCTAAAGCCCTTATGAATATAAGAGGCTTCGTTGAAAACAACGATTCTATCTTACAAGGGTAAGACGATCCAAAGCTGTTATGATTTTTTGAGGCTACGCTGAAAACAACGATGTTATCCTACAATCCTAAGCCCTTATGAGTATAAGAGGCTCCGTCGAAGAAAGGAATTATGTTGGATCAATCCAATATAACAAAGAAACAAGCAGGGATGTCCTGCCAGAGGAATACCTAACCTCGTCAACATAATTGTGTGTTTTAAACAGAGTCTAATCAGCTCGTAGTTTAAATAGACAATATACCCCGAAAATAAACTCGGTACGATCCGTTCGTCCAGTTCTACACATCAGTTCCCTAGCCAAGTATCTGATCAACGCGCTTCTCATAAGTGTCGTGGTGAAATAATCCACAACCTTTAATAAGCCGGAGCCAGGTCCGCACCCCGCTCTTAGGACAACCAAGTAAATTACACACCGACTCTCGGTCACATACTAAAATATCGTCCTAAGGCAAAAGTTGAGCTAAGCCAAAGCACTAGTCCTTTGCACTCTCAGACCCCAAACCGAGCCTACCTCGTACCTAGGTACATATTCTAAGAACCGACACCGAGCTGGTAAGCAGCGGAGTCTCGGAGGAATCTTGCTTCTAATAAGCCGAGTTTCATAGCTCGCAACCGCTAAGAGTCTTCTGAAAGTAATCTTAGTGTCTATCAAGCCGAGTTCCATAGCTCACAACCACTTAAGAGTTCTTACAAAAGTAACTCTAAAGTGTCAAAATAAGCCGACAACCATAAGCTTGTGATCACTGAAGTTTCTTAAGAAGCGATAGATGCTAATAAGGTCGAGTTTGTGGCTCGCATATACGAAGAAGGTTTTTTACAAAATAAAAACCTAAGTATTTTTAAATATTAAACAAAGCCGATCTTCCATAAGTTCGCAAAATAAATTAAGAGTTTATGAAATACTTAAAGCCGATCTGCTATAAGATCACAAAAGAAACATTCAAAGTATTATGAAATATTTAAACCCGATCTTCCATAAGATCGTAAAAGAAATTCAAAGTATTATGAAATACTTAAAGCCTATCTTCAGTAAGATCGCGAAAGAAATTTTTAAGTATTATGAAATACTTAAAGCCGATCTTCCATAAGATCGCAAAGGAATTAAAAGTATTATGAAATACTTAAAGTCGATCTTCCATAAGATCGCAAAAGAAACTTTAAAGTATTATGAAATACTTAAAGCCAATCTTCTATAAGATCGCAGAGAAAACTTCTAAGTATTATGAAATACTAAATGCCGATATTCCATAAAATCGCAAAAAAAACTTAAAAGTATTTTAATATACTAAATTAAGCAGAGCTCCATAGTTTGCAACAATTAAGTGTTCTACAAAAGAAACTCTCAGTGTCATTTACACTGAGTTTTGTAGCTCGTAATCATAAAGGATTCTCTATAAATCCTAACTCTTTCGAAAGAGTAAAACAAAAAAGGTTGCTTAAGAAACCTAAGTGTCTTAATGGCCAATAATACAAAAGCCGAACACCAAGCTTGCGCCAATGAGTTTGAACTCATATAAAATAAGTATAAGCCAAAACCTAAGTTTTGGATCAGTTCCCAACTCGTCAGCTCGTCGAACTGAACAGTTCGTCGCTGACCACCTCGTCGCCTTACAGCTTGACAGCTCGTCGAACTAAACTGTTCACCGGCTCGTCAGGTTCCAGCTCGTCAGTTCGTCGAACTGAACAGTTCGTCACTGTCCAGCTCGTCGCTTAACAGCTTGACAACTCGTCGAACTAAATTGTTCGCCATCTCGTCAGGTCCCAGTTCGTCAGCTCGTCGAACTGAACAGTTCTTCATTGACGGGCTCGTCGCTTAAAAGCTTCTCAGCTCGTCGAACTAAACTGTTCGCCAGCTCGTCGCTTTCCAGCTCGTCAGCTCGTCGCTTTCCAGCTCGTCAGCTCGTCGCTTTCCAGCTCGTCAACTCGTCGAACTGAACACTTTTGCATTGAGCAGCTCGTCGCTTCACAGCTTCTCAGCTCCTCGAACTAAACTGTTCGCCAACTCATTTTCGTTACAGCTTCTCAGCTCCTCGAACTAAATTGTTCGACAGCACATTCCATTATGACTCGTCAGATCGTCGAACTAAATAGTTCATCACTGAGGAGCTCACCGACTAAATTGTCGAACAAAAGTCGAGTGAACACTCGCACTTCCTTAAGCCGAGTCCGCCTCGGATACTCACAAATCAGAATGCACAAAACAACATGAGTTGAAATCATCATCTCGCGTTTAAACGCGCTCTACATCTCAGATTGCAAGAGACTTTCATCTTCTCAACAAGGTTAATTTCAATCCACTCCGAGTTGATACTTCTCTTCTAAATTCATCGAACTTGACTAAGATTCGACGAACTGAGGGGGGGACTAGTTGGTGGTACCGGGTTTAGCACCCGTACCATGATCCGACCCGGATCATAGACCAACTCGGAGCTTCATCAAGAAGTATGAAGAATAGCCCATTGAGAATTCTGCCCAAGAACATAAGTGGCCGACCTTGGTGAATCCAAGGAAAAAGGAAGAATTAGCTCGGATAAAAGAAAATACTTAGAATTAAGTATATTTTCCTTTTATCTTTTAGGAGATTTTCCATATCTCCTAGAGTTGATTCCACCGTCTTAACATCTTGTATAAATACTTGATGTCCTTCTCCTAGAGGAGACATTCACCTCCCAATTCACATTCATTCAGAAATACACCTCCACCTTGGATCCATAATTGGATTCAAGACCTAAGAACACCTCTCAAAACAGATACGTCCTGTTCTAGCAGACGAAAAAAACGACGTAGCATATCAACTCCGAAGGTCAGTCTAATTGGTTCATAAATAGAAGACAGCCATACGAAGCGACAGGCGAAACCAGAACGTAATTTGATATTACGGTTCGAAAGTTATGCTCAGTTTCCTGAGACCAAAGAAGAAGGATACAAAGTTCCGAAGAGCCAACTTCGTACTTTTGTTCACACCGAACCACAACAAACCTCGTAACGATTTATATACCGTTGGAAAGATCTCTCTGTCTAGATTCCAGAACAAGATTCGGATCATACATCCGAGGACTATAGCGTCCTCAGAAGCGTGTCCAGTAACGCACGTTCTCTAAGAACTAAACTCATCACGTATGTGACTTGCCTATGAAGGCATAACTCATCACCTTCATGACATGCCTATGAAGGTTTAATTCATCACCTTTGGTTACCTAGGTGTCTAGCTGCCTAGCTGCCTAGCTATTTATCTGCCTAGCTCGCCTAGCTATCTAGGTCGATGATCTAACTCGGTAAACGAGTAATAAGGAATGTTATAAAGACCTAACTTGGTAAACGAGTAATAACGAATGTTATAAAGACCTAACTCGGTAAACGAGTAATAACGAATGTTATGAACATGAACTACGAATGGCTTGATCCCTATTCTAAAGGGTATATAGGCAGCCTCTCACAGGACACAGCTATAACATATAAATCTTCCCATAGTTTATATCTATGATAAGGAAGAGGATCTGTATAGAGAACTCTATACACATCTTTTTGAGTACTTGTTTTCTTATTGATTTTACGCTTAAACCTAATTCCTCTATTTTTTGGAACGATCTCTGAGTGTTGCTCAATCCGACATCACCAAATTGGCGCCATCTAAGGGGACCGATTAGGTTTACTGCGTAAAAACGACCGGAAAATCTCTCATAAGATCTTTGGAACCAAAGATCAAACACCATCTGTCACAAACGTGACCGAAAAACGTGATCAGATCATACTATATCCTCTACGAACGTGATCAGATGTGAGAAAAACGTTGAAGGCTTAAGCCAACCACATAACAACCCGTCGGGATCAAACTAATGGTGAATGATTGTAAAGTCAATCGTGTGTTAACCGACACCAGATGCTCGATAAACTTGATTTGTCAAGTCTGAAAGATGAAATCTTGACAATGAACATTTGTCTAACTTATCTCTACGGAAGAGACTGTCATTCATATGACCTAGCTAGCAGCTCGTCATTCATATGACCTAGTTCACAGCCCGTCATTCATATGACCTAGCTAGTAGCTTGTCATTCATATGACCTAGCTCCCAGCCCGTCATTCATATGACCTAGCTCCCAGCCCGTCATTCATATGACCTACCTCCCAGCCCGTCATTCATATGACCTGGCTCATAGCTCTCCCAGTTTGCAGCTCGTCATTCAACTGTCCTGCCTCGCAGCTCTCCCGGCTCGCAGCTCGTCATTCAAATGACCTGGCTCGCAGCTCTTACAACACGCAGCTCACCATTCAACTGATCTCGCTCAAAGCTCTCCCAACTCTGAGCTCGTCATTGAAATGACCTGCCTCGCAGCTCTCCCGGCTCGCAGCTCGTCATTCAAATGACCTATCTCGTAGCTCCCCCAGCTCGCATCTCGTCATTCATATGACCTGCTTTGCAGCTCTCCCAGCTCGCAACTTGTCATTCAGATGACCTACCTCGCAACTCATCATTCAGATGACCTGTCTCGCAGCTCTCCCAGCTTGCAACTCGTCATTCAATTGATCTGCCTCGTAACTCTCCCAGCTCGCAGCTCATCATTCAGATGACCTGTCTCGCAGCTCTCCCAGCTGGCAACTCGTCATTCAAATGATCTGCCTCGTAGCTCTCCCAGCTCGCAGCTCGTCATTCAGATGACCTGACTGCACAACTCGTCACAGCTCAGCTCGTAACAGCTGAGCTCGTAACAGCCCAGCTCGTCGCAGCTCAGCTTGTAATAGCTCAGCTCGTAACAGCTCAGCTCGTCAGATCTCAGCTCAAAGCAGCTCAACTCGTCGTAGCAACTCAGCTCGTCGTAGTAGCTCAGCTCGTAACAGCCCAGCTCGTCGCAGCTCAGCTTGTAATAGCTCAGCTCGTAACAGCTCAGCTCGTCAGATCTCAGCTCAAAGCAGCTCAGCTCGTCGTAGCAGCTCAGCTCTTAACAGCTCAACTCGTCAGATCTCAGCTCGTCAGATCTCAGCTCGTCGCAGGTCCGATCAATGTAGTTCAACTCATCGTAGTAGCTCAGCTCGTGAGATCTCAGCTCGTCGCTGCTCAGCTCAAATCAACTTAGCTCATCGTAGCTCTGCTCAGCTTGTCACAGCTCAACTCATCGTAGCTCTGCTCAGCTTATCACAGCTCAGCTCATCTTGTCACAGCTCAGCTCATCGCTGCACATTAAAAAAGATGATTACTAAGGTAAGACCAACAAAAGCCCTTATAAATATAAGAGGGTTTGTTGTAAACAACGATTCTATCTTACAAAGGTAAGACAATCTAAAGCCCTTATGAATATAAGAGGCTTCGTTGAAAACAACGATTCTATCTGACGAAAGTAAGACGATATAAAGCCCTTATGAATATAAGAGGCTTCGTTGAAAACAACGATTCTATCTTACAAGGGTAAGACAAACCAAAGCCGTTATGATTTTTTGAGGCTACGTTGAAAACAACGATGTTATCCTACAAACCTAAGCTCTTATGAGTATAAGAGGCTCCGTCGAAGAAAGAAATTATGTTGGATCAATCCAATATAACAAAGAAACAAGCAGGGATGTCCTGCCATAGGAATACCTAACCTTGTCAACATAATTGTTTGTTTTAAACTGAGTCTGATTAGCTCGTAGTTTAAATAGACAATATACCCCGAAAATAAACTCGGTACGATCCGTTCGTCTAGTCCTACACATCAGTGCCCTGGCCAGGTATCTGATCAACGCGCTTCTCATAAGTGTCGTGGTGAAATAATCCACAACCTTTAATAAGCCGGAGCCAGGTCCGCACCCCGCGCTTAGGACAACCAAGTAAATTACACACCGACTCTCGATCACATACTAAAATATCGTCCTAAGGCAAAAGTTGAGCTAAGCCAAAGCACTAGTCCTTTGCACTCTCAGACCCCAAACCGAGCCTACCTCGTACCTAGGTACATATTCTAAGAACCGACACCGAGCTGGTAAGCAGCGGAGTCTCGGAGGAATCTTGCTTCTAATAAGCCGAGTTTCATAGCTCGCAACCGCTAAGAGTCTTCTGAAAGTAATCTTAGTGTCTATCAAGCCGAGTTCCATAGCTCACAACCACTTAAGAGTTCTTACAAAAGTAACTCTAAAGTGTCAAAATAAGCCGACAACCATAAGCTTGTGATCACTGAAGTTTCTTAAGAAGCGATAGATGCTAATAAGGTCGAGTTTGTGGCTCGCATATACGAAGAAGGTTTTTTACAAAATAAAAACCTAAGTATTTTTAAATATTAAACAAAGCCGATCTTCCATAAGTTCGCAAAATAAATTAAAAGTTTATGAAATACTTAAAGCCGATCTTCCATAAGATCGCAAAAGAAACATTCAAAGTATTATGAAATACTTAAACCCGATCTTCCATAAGATCGCAAAAGAAATTGAAAGTATTATGAAATACTTAAAGCCTATCTTCAGTAAGATCGCGAAAGAAAATTTTAAGTATTGTGAAATACTTAAAGCCGATCTTCCATAAGATCGCAAAAGGAATTAAAAGTATTATGAAATACTTAAAGCCGATCTTCCATAAGATCGCAAAAGAAACTTTAAAGTATAATGAAATACTTAAAGCCAATCTTCTATAAGTTCGCAGAGAAAACTTCTAAGTATTAGTAAATACTAAAAGCCGATATTGCATAAAATCGCAAAAAAAACTTTAAAGTATTTTAAATTACTAAATTAAGCAGAGCTCCATAGTTTGCAACCATTAAGTGTTCTACAAAAGAAACTCTAAATGTTACTTACACTGAGTTTTATAGCTCGTAATCATTGAGGATTCTCTATAAATCCTAACTCTTTTGAAAGAGTAAAACAGAAAAGGTTGCTTAAGAAACCTAAGTGTCTTAATGGCCAATAATACAAAAGCCAAACACTAAGTTTGCGCCAATGAGTTTGAACTCATATAAAATAAGTATAAGCCAAAACCTAAGTTTTGCATCAGTTCCCAACTCGTCAGCTCGTTGAACTAAACAGTTTGTCACTGACCACCTCGTTGCCTTACAGCTTGACAGCTCGTCGAACTAAATTGTTCGCCCGCTCGTCAGGTCCCAGCTTGTCAGCTCGTTGAAGTGAACAGTTCGTCACTGTCCAGCTCGTCGCTTAACAGCTTGACAACTCGTCGAACTAAATTGTTCGCCAGCTCGTCAGGTCCCAGTTCGTCAGCTCGTCGAACTGAACAGTTCTTCATTGACGGGCTCGTCGCTTAAAAGCTTCTCAGCTCGTCTAACTAAACTGTTCGCCAGCTCGTCGTTTCCCAGCTCGTCGCTTCCCAGTTCGTCAGCTCGTCGAACTGAACAATTTTGCACTGAGCAGCTCGTCGCTTCACAGCTTCTCAGCTCGTCGCTTCACAGCTTCTCAGCTCCTCGAACTAAACTGTTCGCCAACTCATTTTCGTTACAGCTTCTCAGCTCCTCGAACTAAATTGTTCGCCAGCTCATTCCATTATGACTCGTCAGATCGTCGAACTAAATAGTTCATCACTGAGGAGCTCACCGACTAAATTGTCGAACAAAAGTCGAGTGAACACTCGCACTTCCTTAAGCCGAGTCCGCCTCGGATACTCACAAATCAAAATGCTCAAAACAACATGAGTTGAAATCATCTCGCGTTCAAACGCGCTCTACATCTCAGATTGCAAGAGACTTTCATCTTCTCAACAAGGTTAATCTCAATCCACTCCGAGTTGATACTTCTCTTCTAAATTCATCGAACTTGACTAAGATTCGACGAAGTGAGGGGGGGACTAGTTGGTGGTACCGGGTTTAGCACCCGTACCATGATCCGACCCGGATCATGGACCAACTCGGAGCTTCATCAAGAAGTATGAAGAATAGCCCAGCGAGGGCCTATTGAGAATTCTGCCCAAGAACATAAGTGGCCGACCTTGGTGAATCTGAGGAAAAAGGAAGAGTTAGCTCGGATAAAAGAAAACACTTAGAATTAAGTATATTTTCCTTTTATCTTTTAGGAGATTTTCCATATCTCCTAGAGTTGATTCCACCGTCTTAACATCTTGTATAAATACTTGATGTCCTTCTCATAGAGGAGACATTCACCTCCCAATTCACATTCACTAAGAAATACACCTCCACCTTGGATCCATCATTGGATTCAAGACCTTAAAACACCTCTAAAAACAGATTCGTCCTGTTCTAGCAGACGAAACAAACGACGTAGCATATCAACTCCGAAGGTCAGTCGAAACCAGAACGTAATTTGATATTACGGTTCGAAAGTTATGCTCAGTTTCCTGAGACCAAAGAAGAAGGATACGAAGTTCCGAAGAGCCAACTTTGTACTTTTTTCCACGCCGAACCACAACGAACCTCGTAACGATTTATATACCGTTGGAAAGATCTCTCTGTCTAGTTTCAAGAACATCATTCGGATCATACATCTGAGGTTTTTAGCGTCCTCAGTAGTGTTTCCAGTAACGCACGTTCTCTAAGAACTAAACTCATCACGTATGTGACTTGCCTATGAAGGCATAACTCATAAGCTTTGTTACTTGCCTATGAAGGCATAACTCATCACCTTCGTGACATGCCTATGAAGGCTTAATTCATCACCTTTGGTGACCTAGCTGTCTAGCTGCCTAGCTGCCTAGCTGTTTATCTACCTAGCTGCCTAGCTATCTAGGTCGATGACCTAACTCGGTAAACGAGTATTAATGACTATTATAAAGACCTAACTCGGTAAACGAGTTATAATAAATGTTATAAAAATCACTTGTGCCGGAATCCTGTATGAGTACGAAATATCCTTGCAAAAACACTTGAAAATCACTTGTTAAATGTCACTTGGAACAAAGTTCTCAACACATGTGTATTGAGTTCTAAGTCCAAGGAAGAAAAACAATGGCTTAAAAGAAAGAAATTCATAAATGAATTCGAAATCTATTAATTTGCCAACCTTAGTGGTGGATAATTGTCAAGATGTCTTATTCAAAATCCAATTGAAAATAACCAAACTCAAAGAATTTCTAATTGCAAAATTTTAAAGTTGTGATTAAGTGATGTTTAATGATGTATGAAATTGGTTTGTGAGTTGAGAGAAACAGTTTAAACTTAGCTATTGGACCGTTGGTGTTGGTGGTGGTGGTGCGTCGATGATCGTTTGCTCCGGATGGATGAAGGTGATTCTCCAATCTGGTCGTGGTATGCGACTGCTTATAGGAGGTGGTTGATGGTGATGACCGTCCTTATGGAATGAAGTTCGAACCGTTCATGACGTGGTATGCGACTATGTCAAGGTGGATGGTGGTAGGTGAGTGATCGTCATCAGTTAGAGATGGCGAACGGTGCAGGATGGGTGAGATCGTCGGTTGATGGTGGTGATCGATGCTTAGTACCGGGTGGATGGTGAAAGATGGTCGAACCAATTCATGTCGTGATATGCGACTATGGATCAGGTGGATGCCGGTGATGGTGTGGGAACGGTCGTGGTATGCGACTCGGTAAGAGTGAAGGTGATGATAGGCCGGTACGTTCTTCGGTCATTGTGCATCAGGATGGGTGGGAACATCCAACCGCGCGGTCAAGGGATGGTCGGGTGGTCGAGTTGTCCCGGTACCAACCCGCGGTACCGGCCATCGATCCCGATTGGTGTGGACGTGCGGTCGAGGAGCTCTTGTACCGACCTGCGGTACCGAGCATCGAGGCCGATCAGTACCGAGCATCAAGGCCGATCAGTACCAAGTATCGAGGCCGATCAGTACCGATTGTGGCCGATGGGTGCGGGTCGTCGGTGCTCGGTACCGATCATGTTATACTATCGCTACGAGCGGTCGGTACAGGTCGCGTCTGGATATGCCTGTACCAATCCGTGGTACCAACCGGCGGTCCCGATCGGTATCAGAGTTCTCCGGTCTGATTTCTTCGTCTTCCTTCCTTGGCTTGCGATCTTCGTCTTAAAGCACTCCTTAGTCAAATAATGATAAAAAATTTGACCAATATCTCAAACAACACTTTGGGATTCCTCGTTCTTATCCAAAGACCCTAATTTTTTTAAAATAAAAATCATGGATTAAGTAGGTGGATAATAGTGCTTACAAAAAGAAAACCAAAATATGGGTTGCCTCCCATAAAGCGCTTTGTTTAAATTCTCATAGGTTGACTTCTTGGGATCTTTAGATGGTTGAAGGATCCTCTAAAGGCTTGTGGTTGCCCTTAGCTTGTTGGTGTATTCCTTGATTGTTCTCATCATCTTCATCATTGAAGTATCCGGGATGTTCAAGTGCCACTTCTCTCTTCTCCATTGGAAGGTATCGAGTTTGATTTGATCTAAAGCCTGGCGGTGCTCCATAGTAATAGACGTGTTTGTCTATGTTAGCGAACAAAATTCTCTGCAAAGGATAGTCCATGATAGCTCCAACAGTCGCCAAGAACGGCCTTCCAAGTATGAAGGGTGTGATGTTAACGTGCATTGATGCTACTTCAAAATCGACGGAGACAATGCAATCGTCAATCTTCACTGGGAAATTAAAGAGTTCTCCCAAAGATGGTGTTGATGCTCCATTAGCAAGTGCAATCTTGACGTTTGATGGTCCAAACTTGGTGATTTTATGCATCTTGATGTTTAACTCTGAGTCGCAAAGGGCATCATCATAAACGAATGCCTTGAGTGAACAAGTGATGTTGAAAGCTCTTGGGTCGCGAATCTTAATGAGAACCCTAAGAAACTTTTGTGGGTTCCTAGCTTCATCGAAAAGCTCCTCAATCTCATCTTCTTGACTTTGCGTGAAGCATTGTCTTAGAGATGGATTCATTCTCCAAGCTTCGTCAAAGGTGATGGTGGAAGGAAGTTCTTTCACAAGAGAATTGAAAACTACCAGCATCTCATCACTGATACATCTTGATCTCTTAGTTGCTTCTTTCACAAAGATGCTCGACTTCACTGACATCCTTGTTGTTAGTCTTGTGTGGAAGGTTTTTGCTCTCTTGAGGGATGGTGAAGCGTCGCTCAAGTCAATGCTTGAGGCGTCTTTATCGTCTTCAAGTATGGTTGTGGTGCAGCAATGAACCAAAGACCTTAATCTTCTTTCCGCGAATCAAAAAAATCTCGCTGTTTCTTCAAGGGTTTGTAGGCGATCGTCTAAATTCTTCATGAGGTTGGTCACGGCCTTTGAGTCTTCTTCTAGGGTCGTGATCTTCTCCACAAGATCTTCTTGACGGTGTTTAACTCCATTGAGTGTTTGAATCGTGATCCTACTATGTGCCTCTAAGTTCTTCACACGTAAGCGAAGCATCTTCTGTGTAATTCCAGCGTCACTTACTCCTTTCTTAACTTGATAAGCATTAATAGCTACTGAATTTAGGTGTGTTAGGAGCTCCTCCACATTCTACTTAGCTTCGTTGATCAACCATTCATGATGGTTCCATTGATTTTCAATCTTGTAGTTGGCGTTGATGATGTCATGCTCGGCTTCTTTGATGATGCTGGATATCTTCAATGGTGACAAGCCGCGTCTCCATACTCTTTGCTTGAGTAGCAAGAGTGTCAAGTTTTTCCTTAAGAGATAAGCTATTAGCTTCGATCTTTGTTTCAAATCCACGGATGACGTTTTTAGTGTCATCTGTGAACTTTTGCATCAAAGCTTCTAGGTTATCATCTTGAGGGTGTTGGTGAACGTGTGGTGGGGGCAGTATAGGTGATTGTGGTAGAATGTTGATGCGATTTTGATGATGGTCCATTCGTCCATTGATCCCTTGAGGTTGGTACACGGTGGTGGTGCTCCGTGCGTTGAAAGTAAGTGTGGCTGGAGGTCGATGAACTCGTGAGGCATAAGGATGTAACTCCCGTTTGTTACATGGATCAAAGTGCTCACCATTCTCCTTCGATTGGTGGTTTGATGTTCCATAGACGAATCTCTGAAACAACAAGAAAACAAAACAAAAACAAAGCGAAATTAGCAAAGAGAAAAACCAAAACTTAGACTTATTCTTTATCAAAAATTCTAAGGCAAATAAATAAATTCCCCGGCAACAGCGCCAAAAACTTGGTGGAGGTTTGTTTTTAATTCAAAACTCTACGGGATGCAAATGTTTAAATTTCAAGTTCTAAATTTATAACCCTAGAGAGAGACTACACGTGCACAACAAACGCAGTAGTACTTAGGGGTCAAACCCAAAGGAATTGATGATGCACAAAGAACCTATATGATGCAGAATAAGCTTAGTTAAACATATTTTTGTGGGTTTTTTGTTTTTATGGAAATAAAAGTGCAAGGGATAAATAATCAGTGGTTAACTATGTGCAATTAATGAACCTATGCAACGATTACAATGACAACGATTACCAAACTCCTTAACTAATTGGTAATTGTTAAGATGCTTAACTCATCAAATACTAGGTCAGGAGATATTAAGAACACTTCCATGGATACATCAACCTAGGATCGATCACTGGTTAGCTACGCCAGATCAAGCATTGAGCATGAATAAAAATGAAAAACAACTAAGAACGAACCCTAAGATGCAATTATAAAAGCATACACATAGAACTTTAAAGGCAACGAATCTAGTTAAGCTCTTCTCCAACGAGTCAGTTCAATCTCTTTAGCAGAAGGAGTAAAGCATAAAACATGATAAATTTGTGATACACAAAAGCATATAGAGATCTCTTCCTTTAACCAAGAAAGTCTCATTGATCTTGTGACGTCCGTGAACCATTTTTGAATAAAATGGAGGGGCTGTCGATCGACACACGTGGTGTCTGTCGATTGACAGGCTCATTAAGGGCTGTCGTTCGACACATCTAGTGTCTGTCGATCGACAGGGCCTTAATTGGGTAAGTTTTCTGGTTCGATTTTAGTCGTTCAATTGGACCGGGCCGGTTTGAGGAAACCCTAGGGCTTCGTATTTAAGGCGTTCTGGCCGTATTTGAGTGAACCAAAGTCCCAAAAATTAACAGAAAGAGTTTGTGAGGAGTTCTCTTATTCCTGTGAGTTTTTGTGGATTAGGGTTTCGATTCATGAGTGATTTGGAGTAGATTTTCGTGGTGATTGTCATGGATTTCGTGTCTAGCCTCAATTCTACAAGTTTCTATCCGATTAATTCAAGATGAGTGCGTGACCATGGCTTCTGGGCCGGTGGATTCGTTAGGATTGATTGGTGATAGGTTTGGAATTTGTGATTTGACTCAGTGATGTTTGTTTGAGACTGTGAGTTGTGTTTGTTGCATGTGGATTGTGGTTTTCGAGCAGGTTTCGTGTTGACGCAGAGGAGGAATCGATTCGAGAGGATAATGATCGATTTCCCATGATTTTACGAAGGCGTATCGATCGACAGACCAACACGGAGCTGTCGATCGACAAATCAACACGGAGCTGTCGATCGACACCTAGAGGGTGTGTCGATGGACAGGTATGTTGAGGTGCTGTCGATCGACACCTAGAGGGTGTGTCGATCGACAGGCACATACAGGGGGTGTCGATCGACACCTAGTGGTAGTGTCGATCGACAGGCCTGCGTGTTTGGCTGTGGTTGAGCCGTTTTCTTGTGTTTGTGTGCTGTTTGTTGTATGTTTGCTTGAACGATTTCATCATGCCTGAGTGCGCAGTCGTAGATGGGATGACCGTCTCACTGAGTATTTATGATAATACTCACGCATCTCTTTTTCCCATGTGATGCAGGTAAAGGCAAAATGTGATCGTGGAATCATGGCTACGAAGAGGGAGATGATCTAGGGTCTCGGTTTTCGTGTTTGTGATGTTTCAGTTGTTGCTTTCTTTAGAACTGGCTAGGTTGTTGGTTAGTTCTGGAACTTGTTGGTTTTTGGTGTTGAACCGGTTTAGCTATTTTAATGGAATTGATTGCTTGGTTTAATTGTTTAAGTTATCCGCTGTTCTTGTATTGTTTGTTTGGTCGTTGAGGATAACATTTATGGGAATGCTAGTCCGAGACCAAGGGTTAATTGTTAAAAAAAAAAACGGGTCGGCTCGTTTCAGTTTGGTATCAGAGCCCTTACGGTTTTAGGACGGGCTAGAACTGGTAGGATTGAAATTGGTAAATTTGCAATTCTATGGGTTTGGGGGTTATAGATCATCTTCCTTCGAGCCTTCAAAGAGATTCCACGGTAAGTGTTGATTGTTTGTGTTTTGGTCTTTCTAGTGCTTAGCATATCTGGCTGTGAGTGCACTGAGATGGCTAGGACACCTAGAGGACGTGGCCGTGGAGGCCGAGGCAAAGGTCGTGGACTCGTGGATGAGCCATTCTTGAGTGAGGCTCAGAGTTCCGCGCGTGGGCCTGTGGCAGGTCCGCAGTCGTTGCATGATGGTCAGACCGCCAATGTGACTGCCAATGTGGGGACCGGTCTGGGTCTGGTCTGGGTCCCGTTGAGGCTAGTGGTGCTGGTGGTGTTGGCGCAGCTGGGGGTGCGGTCGCGGCCGCAGGTGTAGCCCAGGCTGGAGATGATCGTCTGGCTGATCTGCTGAGACAGTTGTTGGAGCGGTTACCGGGTGCGGTGCCAGTGCAGGCTCCGGTGTTGCCACGAGTGGCAGAGGTGCAGCCGAGGGCTGCGATTGCTGATGAGGTTCCGTCGTATATTCGTATGATGGAGCAGATGCAGAGGATCGGTACGGGTTCTTTTGCGGGAGGAGTTATGCCTGAGAAGGCTAATGAATGGAGGATGAGGATGGAGCGTAACTTTCGCTCGATTAGGTGTCCAGAGGGATACATGGTAGACTTGGCAGTCCATTATTTGGACGGTGATGCACACCTATGGTGGAGGAGTGTTGCAGCTAGATGGGCTAGGACAGTTATGTCGTGGGCAGACTTTGTGACGGAGTTCAACTCCAAGTTCTTTCGTCAGGAGGCGTTGGATCGTTTAGAGGCGAGGTTCTTGGATTTGGCTCACGGAGCGATGTCTGTTCGGGAGTATGACGTGGAGTTTAACCCACTCTTGGGGTATGCTGGTAGGAGCTTGGAGGGTGAGCAGGCTCAGATTCGGAGGTTCTTGCGGGGACTTCGACCAGATTTGAGGACTCGGTGCAGAGGCATCAGGTTTGAGTTCAGAGTGGAGCTGGTAGATATGGTTGCACGGATCGAGGAGGATCTGAGGGAGCAGGTTGCGGTTGTTGTTCCATCTGTTCAGCCTCGGAGGCCTCAGCAGCAGGTGCAGCAGGTAGGTCCTAGCAAGGGCGGCAAGCCTGCGCAAGGACAGAAGAGGAAGTGGGATGACATTTCGAGATCGGGTCAGAGAGGCCGGGAAGTGGTTATGCTTGTGGTAGTTTAGACCACAAGAGGGCGAGTTGCCCGAAGCAGAGTGAGCTTCAAGCGGTTTGGACGTGTTATCAGTGTGGAGAGTCGGGGCACATCAGGCCGAACTGTCCCAAGTTACAGCCGTTGGCAGTGGCAGTGGTCTAGCCAGTAGCTCAGTATGGGGCGGTGCAGCCTTTGGACCAGATTACGGCGATGCCGCGCCGGGTGAGCCGAGCTCGAGGCCGATCACATGTAACTCTCTAATTCAGACTTTGTGAATTCAGTAGTGTAGAATTTCTTGGTGCTTGTTTTGGATTGTTTGCCTGTGATAGAAAGTTAGGTTGCTTAGCACATGGGATTTGTGTAGGGACCTTGTTTGTGGGCGGGTGTGAGTCCCACGTGTTGTTTTATTCTGGAGCATCGAATTACTTCATTCCTCCGGATCATGCTGAGAGAAGTGGTATTCGGGGTGACGCTGGTGAGCAGACTGGACCGGTTATGGTTGCTGGAGGAGAATTTCTAGCTACGCATGGTCGGGCGAGGGATGTGGATATTCTGGTAGCGGGCGAGTTGATGCCAGCAGACTTAGTGATTAGTCCGGTGGAGTTGTACGATGTTATCCTGGGTATGGATTGGTTGAATCAGTATAATCTGGATTGTCACCGGGGTGGAGTGGTGTTTGAACGTGAAGGTGGTAGGTTGGTTTATCAAGGTGTAAGACCGACTTCAGGTAGTCTCGTGATCTCACTTGTCCAGGCTGAGGTGATGATTGAGAGGGGTTGCGAGGCATACCTGGCCACGATTGTAATGCCGGAGGCTGTTGGTGGGGTTGCTGTGAGAGATATTCTGGTTGCTCGGGATTTCAAGGATGTCTTTCAATCGTTGCAGGGATTACCGCCGCCTCGGTCTGATCCTTTCACGATTGAGTTAGAGACCGGGACAACGCCGTTGTCTAAGGCACCTTATCGAATGTCCCCAGCAGAGTTGGAAGAACTGAAGAAGCAGTTGGAGGATTTATTGGAGAAAGGTTTTATTAGACCGAGTACTTCACTGTGGGGAGCACCGGTGTTGTTTGTGAAGAAGAAAGATGGTAGTTTCCGGTTGTGCATCGATTATCGAGGGTTTAACCGAGTCACTGTGAAGAACAAGTATCCTCTTCCGCAAATTGATGAGTTGTTGGATCAGTTGAGAGGGGCTACTTAGTTCTCCAAGATTGACTTGGCATCCGGTTACCACCAGATTCCTATTGACGAAGCAGATGTTCGGAAGACGGCTTTCAGGACTCGGTATGGGCATTTTGAGTTTGTAGTGATGCCATTCGGGTTGACGAATGGACCGGCGACATTTATGAGGTTGATGAATGGAGCGTTCCAGGAGTATCTGGATGAGTTCGTGATAATCTTCATCGATGATATTCTGGTGTATTCGAAGAGCCTTGAGGAGCATGAGGTTCATCTGAGGAGAGTTATGGGGAAGGTGCGGGAACAGAAGCTGTTTGCGAAGTTGAGTAAGTGCAGTTTCTGGCAGAGAGAAATGGGATTTCTGGGTCACATCGTTTCTGTAGAGAGAGTTTCTGTGGATCCGGCAAAGATTCAGTCTATCCGAGATTGGCCTAGACCGAGGAATGCAGCTGAGATCAGGAGTTTCCTTGGGTTGACAGGCTATTATCGGAGATTTGTCAAAGGTTTTGCGAGTATGGCTCAGTCTATGACGAAGCAGACGGGGAAGGATGTTCCTTTCGTGTGGTCTGCTGATTGTGAGCTGAGTTTCGCGAAGCTGAAGACGATGTTTACTAGTACACCAGTATTGGCGTTGCCTGAACCGGATAAGCCTTATGTGGTGTACACAGATGCTTCGGGAGTTGGTTTGGGTTGTGTGCTGATGTAGCAGGGTAAGGTGATTGCTTATGCTTCGAGGCAGTTGAGGAAGCACGAGGGTAATTATCCTGTTCATGACTAGGAGTTGGCTGTAGTGATCTTCGCGTTGAAAATCTGGAGATCTTATCTGTATGGTGGCAGAGTTCAGGTGTTCACTGATCATCATAATCTGAAGTACATTTTTACTCAGCAGAATTTGAATGTACGACAGAGGCGATGGTCGGAGTTGTTGGCTGATTATGACTTGGACATTGTTTACCATCCGGGTAAGGCTAACACTGTGGCAGATGCTCTTAGTCGAAGGAGGTATGATTCATCTCAGGAGCGTGATGTGGAGACTCTTCTGAGCATGTTGAGTACTTTAAGGTTGTGTGTTACTTCAGAGGAGCCATTGGAGTTAGCGGCGGCGGATCAGGCGGATCTTTTGAGCAGGATTCGAGTAGCCCAGGAGAAGGATCACGTGTTGTTAGATCTCTCTAAGGCTACTAGTTCTGAGTATCAGATTTCTGCTAACGGGACTATCTTGGTGCATGGACGAGTCTGTGTGCCAAAGGATGAGGACTTGAGGCAGGAAATTCTGAGAGAAGCTCATGCGAGCAAGTTTTCAATTCATCCGGGAGCAACTAAGATGTATCGGGATCAGAAGCGGTATTATCATTGGGTCGGGATGAAGAGAGATGTGGCAGATTGGGTTGCAGCTTGCAATGTGTGTGAGCTGGTGAAGGCTGAGCATCAGGTTCTTAGTGGCGTATTGCAGAGTTTACCCATTCCGGAGTGGAAATGGGACATGATTACCATGGATTTCGTAGTAGGGTTGCCGGTTTCTCAGACCTATGACGCGATTTGGGTGATTGTGGATCGATTGACTAAGTCTGCACATTTTCTGGCAATTAAGAAGACAGATGGAGCTGAGGTCTTGGCTAAGAAGTATGTGAAGGAAATTGTGAGGCTGCATGGTGTGCCAGCGAGTATTGTGTCGGATAGAGATCCGACGTTTGCTTCAGTGTTCTGGAGAGCCTTTCAGGCTGAGATGGGCACTAAGGTGCACATGAGTACGGCTAATCATCCGCAGACGGATGGGCAGTCCGAAAGGACGATTCAGACACTTGAGGATCTGTTGAGGATGTGTGTGCTAGATTGGAGTGGTCATTGGGCGGATCACTTGAGTTTAGTGGAGTTCGTATACAACAACAGTTTCCAGGCGAGTATTGGTATGGCTCCTTTTGAGGCGTTGTATGGGAGGCCATGTCGTACTCCGCTGTGTTTTACCCAAGTGGGGGAGAGAAGCATTTTTGGGGCTGATTTTGTTCAGGAGACGACGGAGAAGATCCGTGTTGTGAAGCTGAACATGATAGAGGCTCAGGATCGGCAGAAGAGTTATGCCGATAGGAGAAGGAAAGATTTGGAGTTTGCAGTCAGAGATCGAGTGTATCTCAAGATGGCTACGATGCGGGGTCTGAACAGGTCCATATTCGAGGATAAGCTGAGTACGAGGTACATGTGTCCGTTCCGGGTTGTGGAACATGTGGGACCAGTTTCTTATCGGTTGGAGCTGCCTCCGATCATGGAGAAATTCCATGACGTGTTTCATGTTTCGAAGCTCAGGAGATGTTTGCATGCTTCTGAGGAGGTAGCAGTGACGATTCCTGCAGATCTTCAGCCTAATCTGACTGTTGGGATGAGGCCGGTTAGGATTCTTGAGAGAAGTATCAAGGTTCTTCGCCGGAAGAGAGTGCCGTTGTTGAGAGTCTTGTGGGACTGTGACGGTATTCAGGAGAAGACTTGGGAACCAGAGACAAAGTTGAAAGCAAAATTCAAGAAGTGGTTCGAGAAGCAAGCCGAGGAGTGATTTCGTTTTTCTTTGTGGTTTCCAGTTTCAGTTTTGTGTTGTGAGCACCGTGTGTGGTGAGGTTTTTGGTTATGGATTTTGTATTTTCATTGGAGTTGTAATGATTATGACATTTTCCAATTGAATAAAAAGGGTTTTTTCTTATGTTTTGACTATGAGAGTCATGTGTTTGTGGTAAGAGAACCTCGAAATGGAATTTTTATTGTGAATAGATCTTGCCAGTTTCGGTGGGGACTCTAACGGGTTTGTGTGTGTATGTGGGAGAGAGTCTCGGAATAGAAGTTTTACGGTGGTTAGAAATGTCTAGTTTCAGAAAGACTCTGTAGGGAGATCCGGGGTGATGGATGGTCCGGGTGATCTGTGATGATCACGATTGTGATGGTATTCCGGGTTGGGAATATCATGTGAGACCTTGGGAGGTAGTTCCGGTCAGAGGTGCATTATAGACGTTAGGAATTGATTGCATAGCTCAGAGATAGACATTAGTTCTTTCTTGGAGATGAGTCTCTGGCAGATCTTGAGAGATGCGTCCCTCCAGGGAATAGTGGGTTCCCTGCATACCGATCATCCGTCAGGACTGCGAGGACTGAGAGCGTGAGGGTATGGAGATAGTTTGGGATGTTGCGACCTCTGGCAGATCTTTGAGAGATGCGTCTCTCCAGGGGATAGTGAGATCCCTGCATACCGAAAGCTTGATAGACTGTGTGTCTTGTATGAGCTATGGGCAATCAATGTCTGAGATGGGTCTATATGCATAGGACGGATTTGAGCCTCAAAAGGGTCTGGGAGATGTAGTCTCCGGTGTTACTGGCAGGTTGGCCAGGGGGTTAGCTTGGTAGGTAGTGTTTGAGGATTCGAGGACGAATCCAATTTTAGTGGGGGAGAATTGTGATGCCCGTGAACCATTTTTGAAGAAAATGGAGGGGCTGTCGATCGACACACGTGGTGTCTATCGATCGACACACGTGGTGTCTGTCGATCGACAGGCTTATTAAGGGCTGTCGTTCGACACACCTAGTGTCTATCGATCGACATGGCCTTAATTGGGTCGGTTTTCTGGTTCGATTTTAGTCATTCAGTTAGACCTAGGGCTTCGTATTTAAGGCGTTTTGGCCGCATTTGAGCGAACTAAAGTCCCAAATCAACATAAAGAGTTTGTGAGGAGTTCTCTTGTTCCTGTGAGTTTTTGTGGATTAGGGTTCCGATTCTTGAGTGATTTGGAGTAGATTTTTGTGGTGATTGTCGTGGATTTCGTGTCTAGCCTCAATTCTACCAGTTTCCATCCAATTAATTTAAGGTGAGTGCGTGACCATGGCTTCTGGGCCGGTGGATTCGTTAGGATTGATTGGTGATAGGTTTGGAATTTTGTGATTTTATTCAGTGATGTTTGTTTGAGACTGTGAGTTGTGTTTGTTGCGTGTGGATTGTTTTTTTCGTGCAGGTTTCGTGTTGACGCAGAGGTGGAATCGATCCGAGAGGATAATGATCGATTTCCCATGATTCTGCGAAGGTCCTGTCGATCGACAACCACTAGGTGTGTTGATCGATAGACCAACACGGAGCTGTCGATCGACACCTAGAGGGTGTGTCGATCGACAGGTATGTTGAGGTGCTGTTGATCGACACCTAGAGGGTGTGTCGATCGACAGGCACATACAGGGGGTGTCGATCGACACCTAGTGGTAGTGTCGATCGACAGGCCTGCCTGTTTAGCTGTGGTTGAGCCATTTTCTTCTGTTTGTATGCTGTTTGTTGTATGTTTGCCTGAGCGGTTCCATCGTGCCTGAGTGCACAGTCGTAGATGGGATGACCGTCTCACCGAGTATTTATGATAATACTCACGCATCTCTTTTTCCCATGTGATGCAGGTAAAGGCAAAATGTGATCGTGGAATCATGGCTACGAAGAGGGAGATGATCTAGGGTCTCGGTTTTCGTGTTTGTGTTGTTTCAGTTGTTGCTTTCTTTAGAACTGGCTAGGTTGTTGGTTAGTTCTGGAACTTGTTGGTTTTTGGTGTTGAACCGGTTTAGCTATTTTAATGGAATTGATTGCTTGGTTTAATTGTTTAAGTTATCCGCTGTTCTTGTATTGTTTGCTTGGTCGTTGAGGATAGCATTTATGGGAATGCTAGTACGAGGCCAAGGGTTAATTGTTTAAAAAAAAAAAACGGGTCGGGTCGTTTCAGATCTAGCCTTAATGAACTCTTAAAAAGTAGATGTATTATTAAGAACAAAGGGAAAACAAAAATACATGTTTTAGGTATTGATTTGTAGCTGCCCTCTCTTCTAGAGAGGCTAAAAGAAAGTATATTTAGAGTTAGAGAAACATGGGAGATAGTGGGTAAGGATGTGACAATGGCTGTGCAATCGTTTTTTGATAAAAGGTTTCTTCTGAAAAGGATTGACTCTACCATCTTGGCTCTTATTCCAAAAAGAAAGAAGTGGTGGTAATGAAAGATTACCGACCCATCTCCTGTTGTAACGTCCTTTACAAGGTCATATCCAAGCTTTTGGCTAACAGATTGAAAAGAGTATTACCTCGTTTCATCTCCTCAAACCAATCCACTTTTGTCAAAGATCGCTTCCTCATGGAAAACGTGCTACTTGATTCTGAGATAGTCAAGAATTACCATAAAACGTCGGTGTCTGCAAGATGTTCAGCGAAAATTGATATTTCAAAGGCTTTTGATTCAGTACAATGGTCTTTCTTGTTAACTACTATATATGCTTTGAACTTCCCTGATAGATTTATTCACTAGATTAAGCTATGCGTCACAACAGCGGCTTGCTCTGTTTAGGTTAACGGCAAACTAGCAGGCTTCTTTAAACGTGAGAGAGGCCTAAGACAAGGCTGCTCATTATCGCCTTATCTCTTCGTTATCTGCATGAATGTGTTATCTCGAATGATAGACAAGGCTGCTCAAGACCGAAAGATTGGTTATCACCCTAATTGTAAAAACGCAATGCTAACTCACTTATGCTTTGCAGATGATTTGCTTGTGTTCTCGGCGGTACAAAGCGCTCCATTGAAGGAATTCTTGGTTTATTCAATGAGTTTGCAAAATTGTCGGGGCCAACAATAAGTCTAGAGAAATCTATAGTTTACATGGCAGGGGTTGAGCAAGATACAAAGGAAGCGATTTTGGACCCATTCCCATTTGATTCAGGTTCTCTCCCGGTGAGATATCTCGGGCTCCCTTGCTCACGAAGAGAATGTCCATGATTTTACTCCCTTGATCGAAAAGATATGGGCTCAGATCAATAATTAGACTGCAAGATATCTCTCTTTCGTAGGACGCCTTCAACTCATCGGTTCAGTCATCCATAGCCTACCAAATTTATGGATGTATGCTTTCAGATTAGCAAAAGCTTGTCTTCAGGAGATAGATAGAATATGCTATGCATTCCTTTGGTCAGGTCCTGGACTAAATACTAAGAACGCGAAGATTGCGTGGACGGATGTATGTAAACCGAAACTAGAAGGAGGTTTGGGGCTAAAACCTTTGGCTGAAGCAAATAAAGTGTGTTGTCTTAAGCTGATATGGAGGATACTATCAGCCCGTTCCACTCTTTGGATGAATTGGGTGCACTGTTATCTAATATAGAGGTAACAAATGGTGCTCGGACCTCGTTCTGGTATGATGTGTGGCATGATAAAGGTCGACTTCTTGACCTCACGGGGATGCGAGGGTGTATAGACTTGGGTATTCCAATACATGCATCAGTGGAATTAGTTATGACCAACCATCGACGTTGTAATCATCGTTATGCTAGATACAATGAGGTGGAAAATGTCATAGAGGAACAACAGAGTAAGGGGGTTCAGGTCGGGGATGATAGAGTCTTATGGAGAGTAGAAGGAGACAATTTCAAAAACCGATTGAAAGCGAAAGACGTTTGGTCACAAATCCGAAATGCAGAACCAATCAAGATTTGGTGGGAAAGCTTATGGTTCAAATATCATACACCTAAGTACACTTTCCATGCGTGGCTTGCAATGCACGACCGGTTAGCTATGGGTGAAAGGATGCTGAAATGGAACATGGGAGCCAATGGACTATGCACACTCTGTTCTGGTAATATCGAAACACGAAATCATTTATTTTTGGAGTGCCCATTTTCAGAGGAAATTTTGAGGGGTTTAGTCAAAAACCTCTTAGCGCAACAATACACAGAGAGATGGGAAGAGATTTTGATCTTACTCTGAGATAACATATATGAGTTCTCAACAAGATTCTTATTAAGGTATACCTTCCAAACCATTCTTCACACCATTTGGAGGGAGCGGAACAATAGAAGGCATGGTGAGAAACCACAAACAATATCAAGCTTAATCAAGTTCGTGGATCAACAAATTCAAAATCGCGTCTCAACAATACGGGGAAGAGGAGATGGTCGTCTCGAAAATGCCATGGAAACATGGTTTTCTTCACGTTAAAGAAGTGGTGGAAGAGCATGTAAATTAGTGTTTTATTCAAAGCTATAGAGAAAACAATAGCACTTGATGTAAAAACTTGTTTTTGGTTTGAATAAATTTGAAATTCAATTCAAAAAAAAAAACAACAAAATCCTACGTCGGTTAGGATCTTGCCAAAAGGAAAAAGGAAAATTGCAAAAAAAAAAGGATCTTCCTTTTTCCTAATTCTAAGAAAAAGGAAAATTGCCAAAAGTGCTCGATAATGTCTCCACACCGACTGCCCATACCGATCGGATTCCCGGGTCGGTATGGTGGCTTAGTCAGCGTGTCTCACTGTGCTCGACGTCCTGGTACCGATCGCGTTGCTCGACCGGTGTGGCCGGTTGGTACTGGATGCTTTCCATTTTCTCGGCAGCTTGACATGTCTTCAGCTCATATCTCTTTGCGTACAATTCCAAATGATGTGATTCCAACTCCATTGTAAAGCTAACTCAAAGGGCTATCTTCACTCCAAGTTTCATCCAATTCCAAACTCATTTGGTCCTCCTTACATTGCTAAACTTCTGGCATATGTAGAGAATGTGTTTTATCTTCAAGATATGATGACTTAGGTTTGGTCCTTTGACTTCTTAGATGGTCTTGACATGATGAAAACTCCTTTTTCTCCTTTTTGCATCCTTTTTGATATTTTAAACTGTTGGGACCTTAAAGCCTATGTATACGAGAAAACTACCTCTCTTGGTTGATAAGGGAAATAAAAACTACAGAATAAGTATGAAAACCGATAGTAAAATGGGTAAAATATAGGGTATATCATATATTGATGCATTGGGATTCAAGAAATTCGTGGCCACCACTCACCCAACCTTGTGGACATCACAAGAGAGAGTTCTTAGCCACCTTGACCCTAGCCTAGTTGTTGAGTGCCATGAGATGACTAAGTATAGCGGTAGTGATGAGCACTATGACGTATGGTTGAAGACTGCAAACAAGAGGAGCAAACCCGACGAATCTAAGGCCGCATGAATTACAAACCCGGCGATTTGTTATGTGTATTACCTTGTTTCGCAATAGATTTTTAGTAGGAGTGGCCGTGTGATAAGTCCCATATTTTACCTATAATACTATGGTTTTCTATACATATTTATTGAAGATGCAATAATTCTTGGAATTGAAATTGCAAATAGAGATGGTCTTCACGATGATGTTGAAGCTGCAAAACACAAAGCAAAAAGGTAATTGATATTAGAAGCTTGTAGAAGCTATGAAAAAAATGGAAAAACAAGAAGAAAAGGAATTCAAGAGATAATAACAAAAAAGGAAAATGTTCTTATCTTAGGAAAAGAAAAGTGTAAAGCATGACTCTATTGTGTATAAATAGATGTCATGGCTTCTTTAAAAAATTAGAGATTAAGAAATTTGAGTTTTCTAAAGAGAGAAAAGGTTTTAGGGTTCCTTGTAAGGAAATCATGAGAGAAGGTATCAAGACTTGTATGGTCTTGAGAAGCTTATGAGTGATTATATTTATTAAGAGATACTTGTAAGTTTTCTATTTTGGTAGACTTGTAAGTTACCACTAAAAATAAATATAATTGAGGAATTTGTTTGAAAAATCTATTTGTTCGTATTCGTTTATGTAGTTGCTTGCGTTTTCATTTATTGCATTTATGCATGTCTTTAGAGGTAGTTTTCTCGTATTTGTAGTTCAAGAGTCTTTAGTAGAAAAATCAATCAAAAAGGACCAAAAGGAGCATTATGGAGTATAAACCAATCTACAACAACTCACGTGAGCCAAAGAACCCATTGGAGCCAAGGAATTCCCGAGTTTACACATTTCATCAAGATGGACAGATTACATATGCCAGAAGTTTAGCAACGGACGGAAGACCAAATGGATTTGGAATTGGATGAAACTTGGATTATAGATAGACCTTTGAGTTAGATTTCTAATGGAGGTGGAATCACAGCATTTGGAGCTGTGTGAAGGGAGTTATACCCAGAAGACTGAAGACATGTCGAACTGCCTAGAATAGGAAGAAGGAGGAGAAACGATCCCTCATACCGACCGGATCACACGATCGGTTCCCAGACCATCAAAACGTGGAAAATTGATCCCCCATACCGACCTAAGAATACGATCGGTGCCACGACCCTCTGTGGAGCTGTTTCGAGTATTTTGACGTTTTTGTCTTTTTCGAAGCCCTAGAAGACTCAAGACCCAATATATACTTGCTTTTAACCTCTTATTAGGTGTGTGACGAAAATTAGACCTAGGATACATCACAAAAACGCAGCCACCATTGTTCTTTCATAGATTTGTGTTTCAAGAGCTCCAAGGAGGAGATCTCGCTTTGTACTTCGTTATAAAGAAGAATCTTCTAACCCTTTCTCTTTTAATCAAGTTTATTCATCATGAATCCATCATTACCTTGCTGTTTTTTGTGCACCATGCTTGAGTAGTCCACTAGTTAGGATTTAGGGCTTTTCAATGAGTCTTATGTTTCAATAGAATGGATGACTGTTTAGGGATAAAATGTAGTATTCATCTTTGTTTGTTCTCAATGCTTATTGCTTTACTGCACATCTAGCAATTCGATCTTAGGTAGGTGTATCCACGAAAGTTTTCTTAATACCTCTGGATCTAGTATTCGATGAGCTAAACGTCTTAACAATCATACCAATTAGTTAAGGAGTTTAGTGAACTATATCAGAATTTGTTTATACCGCGTGTCCTCGCCTTTTTATAACCATGCGAGAGCTGAGTCTATTAGGGTGTAGAGCATAGAAGGTTGGAGCCACAACAGTGGAAAAATTTTACATTCGTGTTCTGAGTTCTTGACATCCCAGTTATTATTCTTATCCATAGGCTTTCATTCGATCTTTGTTGTTGCATAATTCTCTGCAAATTTCCCGAGTCCTAGCGCTTTTCTCCCATTGATTTACAACTTACAATTCACGTTTCACTCCGTTCACAATTCATTTAATAACACACGACATCATATTCTGTTCTAGCTTAGTTTTATTCATTATAATTCAAAGTGTGGTTAAGAAGTCCCTATGGATTCGATCTATTTACTATACTAACCGTGATTGCTGTGCATTTGCAGGAAGTTGGTTAAGAGGTTAAAACTCGACAGAGGAAATACTTGACAGATCAATTTTTTGGCGCCGTTGTCGGGGAACTTTGAAGAACATCACCTTCCAATTTTTGCTTAAAACCTTGTCTAGAACTTTTCAATTTCAGTTTTTACTTTTCCTTTTCACCACTTTGATTTCGTTTTCTTTTGTTTTTCTCCGTGTGTTTCAGGTGTTTTATGCCTATTACTACGAACTCTCCAAGAGGGAATCTAATTTTACTGAAGAAGAGTTTGACAAACTTAAACGAGTTCTCAGAAAACAAAGATTGCTTCAGTGATATATCATGGTTTTCGGCAGTTTCCGACCATGATATAAGTCTTTTTATCGAGTCTTTTAACTGTTTTCGAGTCTTTTTAGTATCTTAACAGGTTATTGTACGTGAGAAGCTTATTTGATGATTATGGTGCATTTTGGAGCATAAATGAGATCGAAGTCGAAGTTGCAAGAAATAAAGCACCTGTCGATCGATACACGTCGTGACTGTCGATCGACACACAAGATGATCAGCTGTCGATCGACACACTCTATGAGTGTTGATCGACACACACTTTTCAAAAGCCGACTAATTGCTTTTTAAAGAATGGAAAATTGCTCTTTTTGGCCCAGAAGTTATCAGAAAAGCCCACCACGATTTCAAAGCACTATATATACTTTGCTTTTAGGTTTTTAGACCTTACCTTAGATTTTATTAAATAAAATTGAGAGAGAGTTTTAGGGAGACAAGTCTACTTCGTTCTTGAGATTCTTTGAACCCTTTGTATCTCTTCCTTATTGTTTTCTTTATGCAGTATTATTCAGTTATGATTTGCTTTGCTTCTATGTCTGAGTAGTTCTCTTGTTAGGTTTAGGGTGATTCGAAAGGATTGAAGATGAATTGTTAGGTTAAACTCACTTGTTAGGATTCGCAACCTTGAAATTGGATATCTTAGGTTGATAGATTGACACGAAAGTGTAATTGATTAGCCTGAACTAGATCTTAGGTGAGCAAAATTAGTTATTCACAAAGAAATTTGGTTTAGGAATTTTGTGAACAAATTGGACTTGAATTTAAAGCTTGTTTAAATTGATTGAATTCGCAAAGAAATTTTGCTTTTTAGAGTTTAGGCATAGTTAGTTTTCGCAACGACAGTTGGTTAGTTATATCTTAGTGTTCCAAGTTCAAGAACGGTTCGTAATTAAAACCTGATTTTGTTTAATTTGCAATTCTGATTCATCCTCAGAATTACCTGAAAACCTAGCTTTTTGTTTAATTAAATTTGAAGAAATCAACAACCTTTCTCTGTTTCGAATTGTTTTGCTTTTATTTTACTTTATTCGCTTATCTCAATTTGAAGTTATATATCCTATTGTTTGATTTAACTCCCAGTGATTCGACCCCTTACTACAATTGATCTCTTAATTTTAGAAAGTAGCTCAGGGCAAATTTGAGCATATCAAATTTTGGCGCCATTGCCGGGGAGTCAAAATCACCCATAGGATTTTAATTCTAGAATTTTGACTAAGTATTTTTTTTTATTTTGTTACTAATCTTCAATTTCTTTTCTTTTGTTTTTGGTGTTTCAGGTGTATGCCTTCTAGCAGAACCAGAAGCAACAAAGATCAAAAGTTACTCAGATTTAGTTCAAGAGTTAGGGATTTTAGAACGAGATAACAGAAAATAGGCGAAGCTAGCTAAGATGGTAAATCGTGCTGTGGTTGTTCTTCCGAATGCTCAGGGTGAGTTGGTTGACAGAGAGGGAAACAGATACAACGAGTAGGGAGATAGGATTGATGAAGCTGGTAATGCCATAACGGTGGCAGAGGAGGTTGACGATGCAGTTGCAACAGAGCGAGCTGAGCTAGATCGTCAACGAGCTGAGTTAGAGCATCAGCGTGCTGAGTTAGAGCGTCAGGCTCGGGCGAATCATTGATTTCAGGAGGTTGTAGTTAACCAATGCACTTTGGGAGATTACAACCGTCTTGAAGAATACTACGCCAATAGGTCAGCGATTTGGCCTCCTGGATTTCGAAGGAGAGATTTCCAGTTGAAGCCTGCATACTTCTCTTTAGTGGCTCAACATCAGTTCCATGGGCACCCAACTGAGCACCCCATGGATCATCTCGAGATGTTCGAGGATGTTCGAGGATCTTGCGTCAAGCATCAAGGCCAATGACGTGTCTGAAGACTACATCATGTGTAAGCTCTTCCCTTTCTCTCTTGCTGGAGAGGCAGCCTCTTGGCTGAAACACTGGAGCCAGGCTCGCTGACTACTTGGAGTGATACCAAGAACACTTTCCTGAACAATTTTTTCGACGAGTCGTATTCAGAGGATCTGCGAGCTAAGATCTACACATTTGTTCAAGGTCCAACGGAAACATTCAAGGCTTCGTGGGAAAGGTTCAAAGGATACCAGAGAGATTGTCCTCATCACAAGTTTACAAAGGTTCAGCTACTGGGTATTTTCTACAGAGGTATGGATTGGAAGCATCAGATGGCTTTAGATGCTGCGAGTAATGGGTACTTCAAAACCAGATTCCCAACTGACTGTCTCGAGCTTATCAAGAACGTGTCTACAAGCAACAATACAAAGAAGATTAATGAAGAAAGAAGAAGAGAAGCTGGTATGTCAGGTGGAGTTGAGTTTGCTGAGGTTAAAGCCAAGATAGATTTTATGCATAACCTCCTAGTGAACAAGAAGTCGGTTCATTTTGCACAAGAAGTTGATACATTCTTTCAGGATGAAGATAGAGAACAGGAATATGTTAATTACATCAACCAGAATGGCTACCAGAATCAGCGCTATGGGAATCAATCAGAGAACAAGGGGTATAATGGTTATAATCAGAGGAGCTCATTCTCAGGAAATCCTAGTTCTCCAAGCTATGCTCAGAAGTCACAGTATCAGAAGCCATTTGGCAGCACCAACAACCAAAGGAATTCTGGATCTTCGTCATATCAACCGGTTCCTGCTAAGTGTTCAGAAAACGACACGAAAGCTATGTTTGAGCAACTTCTTGAGGGTCAACAGGCAATAACAGTGAATTTCAATGGGAAGATTGACAACCTCTACACTAATTTGAATGGAAAAATTGAGGCCATCAACATTCACATGAAGAAGCTTGATACTCAGGTAGCTCAGACTGCAAAGAATATGAGAAGACAAGATGGGTTTCTTCCTGCCAAAACTGATACGAATCCTAAGCAGCATGGTGTGGCAGCTATCACGACCAGAAGTGGGAAAATTATCGAACCAGTGCTTAAGAAACAGTTGACAATCAAGCAACTAGGCGAGCTTGAAGATGTTGAGGACAAAGAGCCTGAAATCGTCGACAAAAACAGAAATTTGGAAGAGGTGTCGTTCGACACACCCATTGAGTGTCGATCGACCGGGACCTCGAAGTAGTGTCGTTCGACACACACAACGAGTGTCGATCGACAGGGACCCCAGACGGACCAAACCTAAAATTTACCTACCGAGAGAGTGTACAAGCCAAAGGTGCCTTATCCTAGAGGTCCTAAGAAGTCTAGACAGGAGCTTGAGGAAGCTATGTGTAAAGCCATCATTGATAAGATTACAGTTGAGATGCCATTGGTTGAGGCGATTTGAACTTCTCCGGTAATTCGACGATATGTGAAGAAATTGGTCACTAAGAATTTGTGCGTTGAAGAAGGAGTTACTATGATCTCAGAACAAGTAAGTGCAATAATTCTGAACAAGGTTCCAAAGAAGCTAGCTGATTCGGGAAGCTTTGTGTTGGATTTCTTCATCTTTTCGGATAGGTTTCCGCGATCCTTGTGTGATTTGGGTTCTAGCATCAACTTGATGCCACTTTCAGTTGCTTTAACCTTTGGGATGACGGATTTCCAGCCTACGAGGATTTCTCTTATCCTTGCCGACATATCACTGAGAGTTCCAGAGGGTGTTTTGGAAGACGTTCCAATCAAGGTTGGAGATTGTTTGATTCTTACTGATTTCGTGGTTTTGCAGTATTGTGAGGGGCCTAAGGACCCCCTTATTCTTAGATGTGCATTCTTAGCTACAGTTGGTGCTATGGTATATGTGAGAGGGGGAAGGATTACTCTATGTGTGGGAGATTTGGAAATGACGTTCAATATGGACCAAGTGGTTCAGAAACCCACCATAGATGGCCAAACATTTTATGTGGATACATTGGATGATATCACACAAGAGGTTTTTAATGAGAACTATCCCATTGATCCATTGGAAAGGACATTGGTTAACTCTGTGATTGAGACTGGACAGCTTGAGGATGCTTCTAAAGGGTATGCTAAGATGATGAATGACAGTGAGTTAGTGAAACAAGTGGTTGCTAATGTGGAACTGGTTAGAGTTTCTGAGAAATCGGAAAGGGTAAGTGATTGGAGTGAAGAAAAAGCTCCCAAAATCGAACTCAAACAACTGCCAGCATGACTCAAGTACGCTTTTCTTGGCCCTAATTCCACTTATCCTGTTATTGTTAGTTCTTCTTTGAATAATATAGAGCAAACCTTGTTACTAAGCAAGCTGCGCAAGTAACGCAAAGCTGTTGGCTACTCTCTTGATGATATTGCAGGTACTTCTCCAGACTTATGTATGCACATGATTCACCTTGAGGATGGAGCAAAGACGTCAGTTGAGCATCAAAGAAGGCTGAATCTGAATCTTCAGGAAGTGGTCAAGAAAGAAATCCTGAAACTATTGGAAGTTGGGACTATCTACCCTATTTCAAATAGTCCTTGGGTAAGTCCAGTTCATGTGGTTCCTAAGAAAGGAGGGGTTACAGTGGTTAAGAACGAGAAGAACGAGCTTATTCCTACAAGGACTGTGACAGGGCATAGGATGTGTATTGACTACAGGAAGCTCAATGCTGCTACAAGGAAGGATCATTTTCCTTTGCCTTTCATTGATCAGATGTTGGAAAGGCTTGCAAATCACCCCTACTATTGCTTCTTGGACGGTTATTCAGGGTTCTTTCAGATTCCGATTCATCCGGACGATCAGGAGAAGACCACATTTACATGTCCTTATAGTACTTTTTCATATCGCATAATGCCATTTGGATTATGTAATGCTCCTGCTACTTTTCAGAGATGTATGATGTCGATTTTCACAGATATGATTGAGGATTACATGGAGGTCTTCATGGATGATTTCTCAGTCTACGGGCCTTCTTTCAAGGAATGTTTGGGTAATTTGGAGAAGGTACTTGCTAGATGTGAAGAGAAACACTTAGTTCTGAATTGGGAGAAATGTCACTTCATGGTGAAAAGTGGCATTGTGCTTGGACATAAAGTGTCAGAAGATGGGATTGAGGTAGATCATGCCAAGATTGAGGTTATGACAAGTTTGCAGCCGCTTTATTGTGTGAAGTCTGTTAGGAGTTTTCTTGGTCATGCTGGATTTTACAGGAGATTCATCAAGGATTTCTCCAAGATTGCCCGCCCGCTCACCACCCTGCTTTGTAAGGACGTCAAGTTTGTGTTTACTGCTGATTGTCTCGTTGCTTTTGAACAGATTAAGCAAGCTTTAGTGAGTGCTCCAACTGTACAACCTCCGGATTGGACTCTTCCTTTTCAAGTAATGTGTGATGCTAGTGATTTCGCGGTTGGAGCTGTTTTGAGTTAGAAAAAGGACAAGAAGCTTCATGCCATTTACTACGCTAGCCGGACTCTTAATGATGTATAGAGGAATTATGCTACCACGGAGAAGGAGTTGTTGGCAGTAGTTTTCTGCATTTGAGAAATTTCGTCCATGTTTGATTGGTTCTAAGGTAATTGTGCATACGGATCATTCAGCCCTTAAATACTTAATCCAGAAAAACGATGCGATGCCGCGGTTGCTAAGATGGATTCTTCTTCTTCAAGAATTTGATGTTGAGGTTAAAGATAAGAAAGGAGTTGAAAATGGAGTCCCGGATCATCTCTCAAGGATTAGGATCGAGGATCATGTTCCTTTTGATTATTTCTTCCCAACGGAGGGATGTAATTTCGTTGAGAGCGGGTTACAAGCTGAAAATCCGCAGAGTTCAAGCAAATTACCGCAGTTGTCGATCGACATACCTGATGAGTGTCGATCGATAGGTCAACTACAGAGGTGTCGTTCCACGTATCCATCGAGTATCGATCGACAACCCCTGTACAAAACACTAGATCGTCTTCCACATATCATAAATGACGCAGTCCAAGAACACGTCCTCGCCGTTTCTTCTTCTACTCATCCTTGGTACGCTGATATCGCCAATTACCTTGCTCCACAGAACATGCCAAGTGATCTCAAAAGGTATGAAAAGAAGAAGTTTATCCGAGAACTTCGTAGGTACTATTGGGATGAACCTTATCTTTACAAGTTTTGTTCTCATAGTATTTACAAGAGATGCATTGCTGAGCCCGAGACTCAAGAGGTGTTGTTTCATTGTCACAGTTCTGATTATGCGGGATATTTTGCTACATTCAAGACCGTTTCCAAGGTTCTTCAAGAAGGTTTATGGTGGCCTACATTGTTCAAAGATGCCCACGCCTTTGTCAAGAAGTGCGATGCTTGTCAGCGAAGAGGGAAAATTAGCAGGTGACATGAGATGCCTCAGACTTTATCCTGGAAGTTGAAGTTTTCGATTGTTGGGGCATTGATTTCATGGGTCCTTTCCCCTCATCTTATGGGAAATCTTATATTTTGGTTGCTGTGGATTATGTTTCCAATTGGGTGGAGGCGATTGCTAGTCCAAAGAACAATTTAGGGGTGGTTATTAAGATGTTTAAAACCATCATTTTCCCTCGATTCAGAGTGCCTCGAGTTGTCATTAGTGATGGAGGAACACACTTTATTAACAAGGCTTTTGATCGGTTATTAGCTAAGTATGGAGTTCAGCAACGTGGGGCTAGTTCTTATCATCCTCAGACGAGTGGACAGATTGAAGTTTCCAATAGACAGATAAAGGAAATTTTGGAGAAAACTGTGAATGCTACGAGAAAAGATTGGTCTGCAAAGCTAGATGACGCACTTTGGGCTTATCGAACAGCATTCAAGACGCCGTTGGGCACTACTCCTTTCCACTTGCTTTATGGGAAAGCATGTCATCTTCCACTAGAGCTTGAACACCGAGCAGTATGGACAGTGAAACAACATAATTTCAACATCAAACCTGCTGCAGAGAGGCGTATGATTCAGTTGAACGTGTTGGATGAGATACGACATCACGCTTATGAAAACTCCAAGTTATACAAGGAGCGGACTAAAGCATATCATACAGGAAGATCATCTCCCGGACTTTCGAACCAAATGATCAGGTACTCCTGTATAACTTTCGTTTAACTTTGTTTCCTAGAAAGTTGCGTTCTCGTTGGTCAGGTCCATTCACCATCAAGGAAGTTCAACCACATGGAGCTGTCGTCCTTAGCAATAAGGATGGCCAAGAATTTACAGTGAATGGCCAAAGGGTGAAGCATTATTGGGCGGAAGCCGACATTCCAGATGGACACATTCTGTCACTGGATGATGCACCCGCTGTATGATTTCAGATACACTCAAGCTAATGACTGAAAACAAGCGCTTGGTGGGAGGCAACCCACTGGTAATTTCTTTCATTTTATTACTGACTTTAGTTTAGTTTTGTTTCAAAATAAAATAAAATATATATATATATACAGAAAAATGGGACGGCTGTCGATCGACACACATAGGGAGTGTCGATCGACAGGCATTCAGCGGAGCGAATGAGGTAAGTATTTATAACCTGCTCGACACAACACACAAACCCTTTCGTTTTTGCTCGACACAAAACGACTCAAGAACCCTAGATCTCTCAAATCTTCATAGTTTTGGTCGATTTTTGGTTCTAAATTGTGTTAATCTTTTCATCTTTCTATTTCTATCACTAGTTTTCTCGATCTGCAAAGGTATGTATTCGAAAACCCTTGTTCTTGGTCTCGTTTTTGAAGGAGAATTTGGGTCCAAATTTGGTTAGATCTTGTTTGTTTCACGGATTGGGATGACATTAGTGATGCTTAGGGAACAACCGTTGCTGTGTTTGAGTATTAAATCGATGGAATTACGTAAATTGAAAATTTTGGTCGTTGTCTGAATTTTCCCAGGTTGTCGTACGACACACCTGATGAGTGTCGATCGACAGGTCAATTATAGCCATCACGATCCAGCGGTTCTAACCCATGGCCAAAGACAGAGGGGGAGCGAATCCTCATTGGTCAGACATGGCTAGATTGTGCAGAAGCTGTTCTTTCAAAACCTGAGGTCGCCACAAGCAGGATATCAGAGGCTTGGGATGATTATGACTCCCTTTTCTACAATCAGTGGCTGAGTGTGTCTATGCAGCCTACGCGGATTGCAGACTGAGTTGCACTAAAGGATTTGGGTCTTTTTGATGAGGTTAAGCGGTTGTTACAACACGCATGTTTGGGTAACATTACCACCAAGCATCACAACTTGTATCCCGATTTGGTTTGTCAGTTCTTCGCTACAGTTCGGGTCTATTACCCCACGAATGAGTTCCCAACCGGAGGAAATGGGACATTGACTTTCATGATTGAAGGGGTCAGATACAGGGTTAGTCTCAAGCAGCTTTGTGATATCTATGGATTTCCACTAGAGAGGGAGAACGTTATTTTGCCCAATGCATTTTCAGAGATGAAGTGTATCTGGGATCTGTCTGGAGCTGGCGAATACGCTAGAGGACGTACCTCTCACACAGACATTCGCCATCCAGTCCTCCGCTATCTGACTCGTCTGCTCTCCAACACAGTTCTGTACAGGAACGAGCCCGGTAAGGTGCGACATAACGAGCTCCTGGTTCTCTACCATCTTATATCCGATGACATTAAGTGGTAATCGTATGGTGATCTCCTTGATGCTCCCAACTGGGGAGCTATCCTAGCTGAGCATTTGGTGGAGCAGAAGACCACCCCTTTCACTCTCGGGACCGGTAAGGACTTTCGCGCAGGTAGCCTCATTACTCCTATCTTGGAGTTTTGTGGCATTGACTTTTCTCAGAACTCCGCGGTTCACGAAACCTGTTCTATGGACAACATGCATATGGTGAGTGCCACATGGATTGGCGGAGATCGCTAGTGGCTCATCCGTGACGACACTCGGACACAGTGTCAGGTTCTTCTGCCACTTCCGGAGTTGACTCACATCAGAGTTGGTGCTGCTGCACTTTACTTCCTTCCCGATCAGCGTCAGCGCGTCATCAGCAGACGATCCACTCGCAGAACTTCTACTCGCTGCGGGGGTGCTTCTTCATCAGCTTCAGCCTCTGCCGCCTCTACTTCTTCATCTCGTTGCTTAGCGGCTCCTCCTCAGGTTGACATGGATCCAGTTCAGAAATGGATTGTCACGAGCATTCAGACACTTTGGGATGCCTTTGCCGATTTGTCTCGCTGCGGTTGTGTTCGTCCTCGTTCACCGACTCCTCCACCAACTCGTTCGCCATTTGCAGAGGAGGACTAAGAGGAGGATTAGATCATCTCCGTTCTATCTTCTTTTCCTTTGAGTCATTTTTCTTTCTTTGAGTCAGTTTGTTATTTGCTTCCGTATGATTTTCACATTTGTGAAACTTTTTATCTTAAGACTATGTGTTGTGTTATTTGATCAAACTGACTCAGAGTGATTTACAGTGTCCCTTTAGACTGCTAAAATGACAGAAGCCCCAAAAGCCACAATTGCAGAATTTTGAAGGTCCTGTGGATCGACACACGTTGTGACTGTCGATCGACAGACCCACGCACTTCTTGTTGATCGACACACATTGTGACTATTGATCGACACATCCACAGTACAGGTCCAAGTTTCTCGTTTTCACAAATTTTTCCGTTATTGATCGACAGTGTTGTTTAAGTCTGGGGGAGGTAGTTGCTAACATTGTTTTTTATTTTGGAGTCAAAAATTTGTTTTTGTTGAGTCAAAATGTAGGGAACAACGATCTTTCCTAGGAACAAAGCTTAGTTTTTACGACTTTTAGCTGTTGCGACGAAGCTTTTGGATGGACCGAATTCAAAACCAGATGATAGTACAGGTTCCCCTCTTATCGCGACTTGCAAAACAAAGTAGATCAAACTCCAGACTAGTACACTTGATCTCCATTTCGCTATATTCTCTTTGATGATATCACGATAGTAATCGATCCAACATTCAGGACTACTTATTTACTTTACCACTCTTTGTTGATCCTGAATGGCGAGCTCATTTGTAGTTGGTACCCAACCCCTAGCCTTAACCTTTTATTCAAGCCCCATGCGATCTTTTTCCTTTTCTTTTGTGTGCATGCATGTGTATAAATACCAGAGAGAAAACAGTCTGACACCGTTTTTCATTCACAAAATTGCACAAGATGAGGATTTGGTTGGAGAACTTCACAAAGAGCGACGATGCTAAGCATTCCTTGGGATTTCATGCATAACAATGGTAATTTTCGAGACTAACATCTATGTAGATCATTCCCCCCTTATTCAGTTAAAAAAACAAAAAAAACATTTCGAAAATTTAGTAAGGGAAAAGGGAATGATCATTTTTATAAGTCTCTAGCTTCTACAAAAATCCTAAGGAATGGAGTGAATGGATGTGGATAGTGGAACATGTTATTTTTATACCATATGATGGTGTTTGGTTCCTGATTACGTTTTGGAGGAAAGAGTGCAATGTGAATGAGAAACTGTGGGCATCAACTGGACTAGTCTCTCTCTTGTGACAGTTAGGAAAATGTGAAACTGATGGGTTTGCAGGTTAAGATTTGAGGCCCAACCTATGATGGTTGAGATTCGTGACCGCCAAAGGTACTTTGTTTATAGGCAGCAAAAGAGTCAAGGAGGCGAAAGCAATGTTCTCAAGGATAAGTAAGTTCCTGTGATTTTTAAACCTCGACTTCATTCTTAGTCTCTAGTTTGCTTGAGGGCAAGCAAAAGCTATGTCTGGGGGAGTTGATATATCATGGTTTTCGCCGGTTTTCGACTATGATATATGTCCTTTTATCGAGTCTTTTTACTGTTTTCGAGTCTTTTTAGTATCTTAACATGTTATTGTACGTGGGAAGCTTATTTGATGATTATGGTGCATTTTGGAGCATAAATGAGATCGAAGTCGAAGTTGCAAGAAATAAAGCACCTATCGATCGACACACGTTGTGACTGTCGATCGACACACTCGATGATCAGCTGTCAATCGACACACACTTTTCAGAAGCCGACAAATTGGTTTTTAAAGAATGGAAAATTGCTCTTTTTGGCCCAGAAGTTATCAGAAAAGCCCACCATGATTTCAAAGCACTATATATACTTTGCTTTTAGGTTTTTAGACCTTACCTTAGATTTTATTAAACAAATTGAGAGAGAGTTTTTGAGAGTTTTAGGGAGACAAGTCTATTTCGTTCTTGAGATTCTTCAAACCCCTTGTATCTCTTCCTTATTCTTTTTCTTTATGCAGTATTATTCAGTTATGATTTGCTTTGCTTCCATGTCTGAGGTGTTCTCTTGTTAGATTTAGAGTGATTTGAAAGGATTGAAGATGAATTGCTAGGTTAAACGCACTGTTAGGAATATCTCTTTGGTTCTTCAACTAGATTGCTTTAACTCTGATTTAGGATTCGCGGCCCTAAAATTGGATATCTTAGGTTGATAGATTGACACGAAAGTGTAATTTATTAGCCTGAACTAGATCTTAGGTGAGTAAAATTAGTTATTCGCAAAGAAATTTGGTTTAGGAATTTTGTGAACAAATCGGACTTGAATTTAAAGCTTGTTTAAATTGATTGAATTCGCAAAGAAATTTTGCTTTCTAGTGTTTAGGCATAGTTAGTTTTCGCAACGACAGTTGGTTAATTATATGTTAGTGTTCCGAGTTCAAGAACGATTCGTAATTAAATCCTGATTTTGTTTAATCTGCAATCCTGATTCATCTTGAGAATTACCTGAAAACTTAACTTTTTGTTTAATTGAATTTTAAGAAATCAACAACCTTTCTCTGTTTCGAATTGTTTTTGCTTTTACTTTACTTTATTCGCTTAGCTCAATTCGAAGTCATATATCATGTTGTTTGATTTAACTCCTAGTGATTCGACCCCTTACTACAATTGATCTCTTAATTTGAGAGAGTAGCTCAGGGCAAATTTGAGCATATCATTAAGATGGCCGGAGAAGACGGCCATCGAGAAATAACCAAGGAGGAGAGAACCCTCGCTGATGCTGCTGCCCGTGGAGAGGAACGCCAAGGGGTTGAACAACCCGTTGATGGACGTCCTAACCCACAAGCTTGTGACAATGTCAATGACAATGTCGACGAGCCCCCTGAAGATCCTATGCAAAATCAACACCGCGTGGAAGACCGACACCTTATCCCACCGGTCAATCAAAGGAACCAACCACGTGCTGGTCTACCTCAACACCAAAGGATTGCCAATTTCCAGCACCCCCAACACCAAAGGATTGCCAATTTACAACTCCCCCAACACCAAAGGCAAGCACTATTCACTCACCTCAACACCAAACCATAGGAGATGTCGATTCTTTCAATGCTTTCTTCTTAGATAGAAACCCAATTCGTCCACAACCACCACAAAGGCACAACTTTGAGATCAAGCCCCAAATCATAGCCTTGGTGAAGCAAAACTAGTTCCATGGTCTGCCATCCGAGCATCCACTTGACCATATCGACACCTTTGAAGAAATTTGCAGTACAACTCGTGCTAATGGAGTTCCAACTGATTACTTCAAGTGCAAACTCTTCTCATTTTCTTTGAACGACGAGACACTTAGATGGATGAAGGCACTACCCCCTCAATCCATTACCACTTGGAACAAATACAAAGGAGCCTTCCTAAACCAATTCTACACGAAGCAAAGATCGAGTTCCATGAGGAACAAAATCTCGAGTTTAAAACAAGGAGCCACAGAGTCATTCTTTGAAGCATTGAAATGTTTCAAGGAGTACACTAGGGACTTCCCTAACCACGGTTTTAGTGAAGGAAACATATGGAATGTTTTTTACAATGGAGTTGATTACACGCATCAAACATCTTTGAATGCTGCGAGTAATGGAAATTTCATGACCAAGCTTGTACCTGAAGCTAAGCAATTGATTGAGAACCTTGCTGCAACTGATTCTCATTGTTCTCAAGACTACACTAGGAGCACCAACCCCCACACGATCTTCATCTGAATCAACTCAAATTGCGGAGCTTAAGAAAATGGTTTCGCAACTACTTAAAGCTCATCGTGGAGTTCATGTTATTGAGGAGGTTGTTGGTCCGAATTTCGAGCCTAATTTGGAGAACTTTGATGGCACAATAGAGGATAATCAAGAGGAAGTAAACTACATTGGAGGTAACTATGGAAATCGAGGTTTCAACACAACTATCGATCGCACCCAAATCTGTCCTACTGGGGTAACAACGTGGAGAAACCTCAAGATCAGTTTTATCCTAAGCACAACACCACTCAAGGAGCCCAATACCAGCCTACGCAACAACCCTACTCGTCGGGTATGTACCAAGTGAAGCAGCCATTCCCTACCGCTAAGCCTAATGCACCATTCTCTCTAGATGCTAAGCTTGAAGAGATGAAGAACCAATTATTAGAAGCTCTTTGTTGGGGTCAAATCTCACCCCACCTGAGATTATCAAGAAAATGACTAAGTGTCAAAGGTGCGCGCAGGACACCAGAACTAGCACTGCCAGTCTCTGGGAAGACCTGCGCTTATGAAGATGAGCACTACTCATGCGCAGGACGAGCTCCGAAGGCCCAAGACGATGTGGTAGCAAGACAGATAAGTCGGGCCGACCTTTGACACGAACAGCTCCAGATGGGCCTAGGTGACTTCTCAGGCCTAGGCCCAGGACGAGGACGAGGGCGAAAACCCTAAGCAGCTGCCGATTACGCAGGAAAGATATCACGAAGAATTAGGATATCGTGCTTATCTTTTAACAGGCCTAGCCGACTTAAGACTTGTATAAATATATCTTGTACGCCTCATTCAAAGGCATTCGCAATTTAATTCACACACGCTCTTACGCAAACAACAATAAAGAACTACTTCTTTGATCTTTGCCTACGTGTTTTCACCTAAGAATTCTCTGTTTCCTTAGAACCTTTGTAAAGTTTATTGTGTAGATTCCGGCACTCACAATTGAGACTTTCTGACACAAACCGAAACCACGTTACGCATCAGATCCAGGAAGATGACCAACGAAACGGAGAAAGATAACAAGTCTTCGCTGCGCAGAGAGAACCCCGAAGGAGAGGAGGCTATCACAAACCCTACTGCAAACCTGGAGCCTTTAACCGAGGTGAAGAAGATGTTCGAAACACTCCTCGCCCGCAGAAGGACAACAAGGCAGCGACGATCGACTCGGCAGTTAAAACCTCATACCCTCTGCTTCTCAACTCCGCGCACTAAGCCGAGAACCCGAGGAGACTTACCCCCGCCGCCGACGCTACAGGCTGGAGACCAGACTCCTGAACGCGTCAACATCCGCGGAAACAACAACCCTTCATCGTCAGGAGAAGGCGCCCACGCACGTGACGATCCTCGTGAAACGGCAGAACACGACGCACCAGCGAGAAGGACTTGACCACGTAACCAAGAAGAGGCAGACGCGGAATACGCCAGACACCTCACTGAAGAAGAGGAGAACTCCCTTAGGGCCGAACCATCTAGTTTCCACCGAGATGGCCCAGATGCGAGCACAGATGGAACAAACGTTCTCGAGCATGACATCACATATGTATCATACGGATGTCGACCGCGTGCTCTAGGAGGTGCGCAACACGCCGTTCGCTGAACATATCTCGAGAACGAAATTTCCGATCCTGGAAGAGTCAAGCTTCCGCTCTACGAGGGGACCTCCGTTCCACAAGACTACCTCTTAGCCTTCGAAGTTTCCATGGGAAGAGCAAACTTCAAAGAACACGAGAAGGATGCCGGCTACTGCAAGATGTTCGTAGAGAGCTTAAAGGGGCCTGCACTCCAGTGGTTCTACCGACAGAAGAAAAATTCCATTGATAGCTTCTACCAACTCCCGGAGATGTTCGTGACTCATTACAGTATATTCGCAGAACGTAGGGTCTACGACGGAGGACTGTGGACCACGAAACAAGGCAAAAGCGAAAGTTTGGGAGGCTTCATGAAAAGATTCAGAACCATGCTTTCAAAGGTAGAAGGAGTGACCAGCGAATCCGCGCTGGCAGCTTTGAAAGAAGCACTCTGATGCCCTTCAACTTTTTGGCAGGAGTTGATGGTACGTGAACCAACTACTATCCAGTACGCTCTCCACCGCTCCGCCGACTACGTTAGAGTCGAGGACGCAATTCTGGCGAGAACTCAGAAAACCTCAAAGGCAAAACAAACCAATGAATTGGGTGCACCCGCACCAAAGAAAAACAATCCTGGCTTCGTTCGGCACGAAGGAGGATTTACTGGAGCTCACAACTACCAGATGGAAACATCAGGATCTGGTCATGGCCGAGGCCGCGGACGCGGACGTGGAAGAGGAACCTGGAACAACACCTGGACCAAGGACCAAAGCAATTACGAGGAGAAGCTATACTGCGAATTCCATAAAGCAGATGGGCATACTACCGCAAGGTGCCACGAACTGGGACGGCTACTAGCCACGAGATTGGTTGCTGGAGACCTAAAAGGCGACTTCAACTTATCTGATTTTAAATTAGAAGATGCAAAAGCTCCAGCCGCCGAACAAGCACAAGAAATTGAAGGAGGAGAAAATCCCAAACGTCCGCGCCGAGATAACAATCCCGACCACCAAGGTTCCCAGCGCGTTCTCAACATGATAATGGGAGGATCGTAGTACTGCGCCGATAACATCTCTGCAATTGAAGCGTACCAGCGGCGCGCCGAGGTCATCGTGAACCTCTCTGTGCCAGTAAAGCAGACAACTAACCCGTTACTCCCGATCACTTTTGACAAACAGGACACCGAAGGAATCGATCGCCCCCACAACGATCCCCTGGTGATCAACCTAACAGTCTACGACTATAGCGTTGCACGCGTCCTAATTGAGACTAGAAGTTCCATAGAGGTCATCTTCAAAAATATGTTGGAATGAATGAACATCGACTTAGCAGAAATCAAAAGGCAACCTAAACCAATCACAGGCTTCTCGGGGGAGACGACTACGACATTGGGGACGATTTGCTTACCTGTCCAGGCTGGAAATGTGAATAAAATGGTCGACTTCTCAGTGTCTGATCATCCCGCGATCTACAATATGATTATGGGGACACCGTGGCTCAATTCGATGCGTGTTGTTCCATCAACATACCATATGTGCCTCAAGTTTCCAACGCCTCTAGGCGTGAAGACTATATGGGTAAATCAGAAGGAGTCTAGAATGTGCTTCATGGCCGAACATAGGCTGCGCAACCCTGACACAGGAGATTACTCCTCTACCCCGAGTAGAAGGAAGAGAATGAAAGCCAACCGCGAAGAGACAAAGGGTTTTTCCAACGTCATATATCAAATGCAAATCACAGATGACTGCAAGGAAGAAGAACGACCACTCTGCGAACCAGTGGTCTCAGTCAACATTGACGATGCTCATTCGGAACGTTGCATCAAAATCGGTGCCGATTTAAACGAAAAAATCAAAGACAAGCTCGTATCATTCCTCAAGAAGAACATCGACACCTTTGCATGGGCAGCCGATGATATGCATGGGATCGACATCAATGTAGCCAGCAACGAACTTAATGTGGCTCCGACCTTCAAACCAATCAAGCAGAAGAGAAGGAAGCTCGGGCCAGAGATAGCAAAAGTAGTGAACGACGAGGTAGAAGGACTCTTGCGCGTTGGTTCTATCACCGAAATAAAATACCCAGACTGGCTCACAAATCCAGTCGTAGTAAAGAAGAAGAACGGGAAGTGGCGCGTCTGCGTTGATTTCATTGACTTGAATAAAGCTTGCCCAAAAGATAGCTTCCCGCTTCCGCATATCGATCGTTTAGTTGAAGCAACAGCTGGGTACAAGCTGTTATCTTTCATGGACGCTTTCTCTGGATACAACCAGATCCTGATGCACCCAGACGACCGCGAGAAAACGGCATTCATCACTGACCGCGGCATCTACTGCTATAAGGTCATGCCGTTTGGCCTTAAGAACGCAGGTGCTACGTATCAACGACTAGTGAACAAAATGTTCGAGAACCAGCTAGGGAAGACTATGGAGGTTTATATCGACGACATATTGGTAAAATCCCTAGAAGAGGAGGACCACGTCTCGCATTTGGAGGAGTGTTTCTGACAACTCAATCTGCACAACATGAAGCTAAACCCTACAAAGTGCAGGTTCGCAATTACTTCGGACGAATTCCTGGGATACCTAGTCACTCACCGAGGTATCAAGGCCAACCCAAAGCAGATCAGCGCTCTGATCGAAATGGCTTCCCCAAGGAACAAGCGAGAAGTCCAACGACTCACAGGACGAGTAGCTACACTGAACCGGTTCATTTCTAGATCAACCGACAAATGCCTCTCTTTCTATAATACGCTACGCACAAATAAGCAGTTCGAATGGACGAAGAAGTGCGAAGAGGCCTTCAAGCAGCTCAAAGAATACCTGGCGACTCCTCCAGTCCTATCTAAACCAGAAACCGGTGAAACCCTCTTCATGTATATCGTTGTATCTGGTACAGCCGTCAGCGCAGTACTTGTACGAGAAGAACGAGGCGAGCAGAAGCCTATCTTCTACGTCAGCAAGACACTAACTGATGCGGAAACAAGGTACCCTCAGCTAGAGAAGCTTGCGCTCTCTGTTGTTATGGCAGCACGAAAACTGAGACCCTACTTCCAATCCCATTCAATCATCGTCCTCAGCACGTTCCCGCTGCGTTCTGTTCTCCACAGCCCAAGTCAATCAGGCAGGCTAGCTAAATGGGCAGTTGAACTTAGCGAATACGACATCGAGTATCGCGGGCGGTCCTGCGCTAAATCCCAAGTGTTAGCCGATTTTCTAATCGAACTCCTCGAGGGAGACGCCGCAAAAGAGGGCTCATCCCAAGAAGTATTGTTATCTGGAGAATGGCAACTCCACGTAGATGGCTCTTCATCCAAAAGCGGTTATGGCGTAGGAATATGACTAACATCTCCAACCGAAGAAATCCTCGAACAATCCTTTCGACTCGCCTTCAAGGCATCATAAAATGAAGCCGAGTATGAAGCCATCCTTGCCGGACTACGTCTTGCCCGCGAACTCAATATTGCAGAAATCAGCGTGTTCTCCGATTCGCAGTTAGTAGTCAACCAATTCAGCGGCGAATACGCAACAAAAGACGAGCGTATGGAGGCTTACTTAGGATTGGCAAAAGAATTAGCTGCACAATGTGAGAAATTCGCGCTCACGCGGATTCCGAGGGGAGAGACCGTTAACGCTGACGCTTTGGCAAATCTTGCATCCACTTCAGACCCGGCCTTAAAGCGGGTTATACCAGTGGAGTTCATCAAGTTCCCAAGCATCCTGCCAGCGGTAAGTCTCGCTATCACTACCCGATCTCAAGCTGCCAAGAACATGAAAGAAAACAACGGCGAGGACATTGTGATGACTGACGCCACTGCAGACGAGAACACTCCACCAACCCGAACAGACCCGGATCCATCACGACAGCCGATTGCAACGTACCCCCCAGATGGAGCTCCGACAGTTGATGCCGAGCCTGAGTATGGTTGCGACGAAAAGTGGATAGATCAAATCCGTGGATACATCTACGACGGCGAAGTACTGAAAGATAAATGGGAAGCCCACAAGTTACGCGCGCAGGCCGCCCGGTATACTTTACTTGACGGCAATGTCTTCAGATGGAGCTTATCCGGCCCCTTACTTGCTTACGTCGAAGGCGAGGAGGCAAGGCAGATCATGACAAAAGTCCATAGCGGATGCTGCGGTAACCATTCGGGAGGACGCGCCTTAGCAATTAAAATCCAACGTCATGGCCACTATTAGCCTACGATGGTACGTGATTGCGAGAAGTTCGCAGCAAAGTGTGAGAGATGCCAGCGTCATGCTCCGAAAATTCATCAACCAACCGAGATGCTTTCATCCGTCACCTCTCCCTACCCGTTCATGCGTTGGTCCATGGACATCGTTGGGCCGCTTCATCCTTCCAAACGAAGCGTTTCCTGCTAGTTTTAACCGACTACTTCTCCAAATGGGTCGAAACTGAAGCCTACGCTCAAATAAAAGACAAACACGTAGAAAATTTTGTGTGGAGAAACATCATCAGTCGCTTCGGTGTGCCATACGAAATTGTGACAGATAATGGCTCTCAGTTCTTCTCTAACCGGTTTGAAACATTCTGCGCAAAATGGGAAATCCGGCTCAGCAAGTCTACGCGGAGGTATCCCCAAGGTAATGGCCAAGCTGAGGCAGCCAACAAGACAATCATTGACGGCCTTAAGAAACGTTTGGACGCTAAAAAGAGCCGTTGGGCAGACGAGCTTGAAGGCGTGTTGTGGCCTCATCGCACGACACCGCCACGAGCTACTAACGAAACACCGTTCGCCCTGGTTTATGGGACAGAATGCGTCATCCCCTACGATGTCCAATTCTCAGGGGTTCGACGTTACCTCCTCCTCGGACAAGAAGGGCTGAAGCACCTGTTATTGCTTGACGAGTTGGACCTCATCAACGAACGGCGCGACCAGGCATTAATCAAAATCGCAAACTACCAGAACGCAGCCGCTCGATACTACAATTCCAACGTCAGGGAAAAACGATTCCATGAAGGCGATTTAGTCCTACACGCACTACAAGAAAACAATCCATGAGTGACTACCACTTGTGACTGTTTTTATTAGTCGTAAAAAAGAACGACGTATTAGTGACTGATTTATGATGCATTTGCGACACCACAAAGAGCAGTCGCAAAACAGTCGTACTTTTGCGACTAACAAAGATAGTCGCAAAGTGATCTCACATTTGCGACTAATCTAAGATTGATCCTCGACACGAAAACAAAGACACAAAGTAGTCGCAAATTTGCGACTGATTTGCTTTTACGAACAAGTAGTCGCAACTTTGCTACTACTTTGCCACTTCGATAAAAATTGGGAAAATGACAAAAGTGTTGGCCAATTGTTTATGGCGGCCTATTGATTATGTCGATTAACTCATTGAGCCATTGAAAACGTGATAAATACTGTTAACCTATTAAATCATGGTTTGGGGTATAGGTTTGTGTCTAAATGAAGAGAGTCGGAAATCAGTCACAATCTGTGACGAATGTGTGACCGCTCTTAATTCTAAATTGAAACATATATATATCAAAATGTGAAGATGGTGATCTTTATTATAAATATTCGATGATGGAGTTCTAAACGTGTAGTTTTAAGAAGATTAGTGGCAAAGCAGTCGCACATTGTAACTGACTTGTAACCCTTTACCAACTCTCCTGAATGTTTTTGAAAAAATCCTAATTTTTGAATTGTTTAAAGGTTGTTTTTAAAACTATTACATAGATTCGAGTAATTCTTGATACATCAGTAACTAAATGTAAACAAAAATAATTGTAAATTAAATCAAAACCTTTTTTTAATCAAAACCTCAATTGTATTACATCATAAACAATATGTTTATCTTATAAATTTAGTTAAAGTGTTTGATTCTTAAAGTTTTTAGCACTTAACACTAGTTTACCATATATACTGAAAAATATAGACTTAAACTTGTAAATGAGTGATACTTACCTCTAACATTCAATTTTGAAGTTGTAAATGTTTAGTGTTTAGGGTATAGGTTTGTATCTAAATGAAGAGAGTCGGAAATCAGTCACAATCTGTGACGAATGTGTGCCCACTCTTAATTCTAAATTGAAATATATACACATCAAAATGTGAAGATGGTGATCTTTATTATAAATATTCGATGATGGAGTTCTAAACGTGTAGTTTTAAGAAGATTAGTGGCAAACCAGTCGTACTTTGTAACTGACTTGTAACCCTTTACCAACTCTCCTGAGAGTTTTTGAAAAAAATCCTAATTTTTGAATTGTTTAAAGATTGTTTTTAAAACTATTACATTGATTCGAGTAATTCTTGATACATTAGTAACTAAATGTAAACAAAAATAATTGTAAATTAAATCAAAACCTTTTTTTAATCAAAACCTCAATTGTATTACATCATAAACAATATGTTTATCTTATAAATTTAGTTAAAGTGTTTGATTCTTAAAGTTTTTAGCACTTAATACTAGTTTACCATATATACTGAAAAATATAGACTTAAACTTGTAAATGAGTGATACTTACCTCTAACATTCAATTTTGAAGTTGTAAATGTTTAGTATTTAGGGTATAGGTTTGTATCTAAATGAAGAGAGTCGGAAATCAGTCACAATCTGTGACGAATGTGTGACCACTCTTAATTCTAAATTGAAACATATACACATCAAAATGTGAAGATGGTGATCTTTATTATAAATATTCGATGATGGAGTTCTAAACATGTAGTTTTAAGAAGATTAGTGGCCAACAAGTTGCACTTTGTAACTGACTTGTAACCCTTTACCAACTCTCCTGAAAGTTTTTGAAAAAAATCCTAATTTTTGAATTGTTTAAAGATTGTTTTTAAAACTATTACATAGATTCGAGTAATTCTTGACACATTAGTAACTAAATGTAAACAAAAATAATTATAAATTAAATCAAAACCTTTTTTTAATCAAAATATCAATTGTATTACATCATAAACAATATGTTTATCTTATAAATTTCGTTAAAGTGTTTGATTCTTAAAGTTTTTAGCACTTAACACTAGTTTACCATATATACTGAAAAATATAGACTTAACTTTGTAAATGAGTGATACTTACCTCTAAAATTCGATTTTGAAGTTGTAAATGTTTGGGGTTTAGGGTATAGGTTTGTGTCTAAATGAAGAGAGTCGGAAATCAGTCACAATCTGTGACTAAGTTGTGTCTAATTTGTAATTAATAAGAGAAAGTTTGGCGGGAGTTTAAAAAGTTTTGGCCCAAAATCGAAATATTTGGGCCAAAACAAAATTTAACCCACCAAAATTTAGGCCCGTCACACTTTTGTGACTAACTTGTTACTACGAAATAAAACATATAGTCGATAAGAAACCCCCAATTCATTTTCAGAAACCCTAAATTTCTTAATTCTGATTTCTCTCTCGATCAAAAGAGAAATCTCTGCAATTTCTCTTCAATCTTTTCAAATCTCTTCGATTTCTCTTCAAAGCTCTTCGATTTCTCTTCAAATCTCTTCAAATCTCTTCGATTCTCTGTAATCTCTTCGACTTCCTCTCTCCAAATTTCTTCGATTGATCTGAGAAATGACTGAGAAACGAGGTGGGAAAGTTCCTAAAGCCGCCGTCGCAGGTGGGAAAGTTCTTAAAGCCGCCGCCACAAGTGCGAAATCTACAACCAAAGCTCTGCGAAGACTCGCTGAAGCCGCCGCTGCAGAGAAAAGCAACAGTGGAGATCCAGCCAACGCTGGATCGTCTGGTTCAGTTGCGCGATCCAATGCTGGAGTTGGTACGCAAAGATCCGTTGGTGGGCTACAGAACCCACGGGTTCACACCTTTTATTGAAATCATACACATAACAGAAAAATATCTAGGGCAAACCCTCAAGATTCATATACAGATTCACTCTCGTAAATCCATTTGTAGTCTCTAAGAATCATCGTGGAATATATGCTCAAAGCATGCCTTACTGGATAGTTTAAGATACTTCTTATTGAGCTATATAAGTGAGCATTCTAGAACCTGAAGTCAAGAAAGTAAAAGTTTACTTCATTAACTTCCTTTGCAGATCTTAATTTCTTGTTTGTAGGTAAAGGTACTTCATAAGTGATTTCTTTTATACAATTTTGTAGTGTGTTGTTATTGAAGATGCGCTTGCTGGAGTTCAGGCTGCCCAAGCTGCAAACATGAGGTACATTACTGATATGTGGCAGAATGAGTCAAAACTATTCTAGAAGTCAATATATGGCATGTCAAATTTGTTATTTCTGATTTCAGTTTGAATATAAACTACTTGATTTGATACAAGTTAAGTAGATTCAATACGTCAGTAAGTCGGTTGAATTTCTAGATTAGTGTTTATGATTAATCCATCTCTTTGCTTTATCCATTTATACTATAAAAGAAATCATCTTGGAGTTCAAAATGCTTAGAATAAATCAAGCTGAAAAGGTATTGTTACTCGATTTATTAGCTCTGGATTCAGATCAATTTTATTCATCTTCTAAATTTGCAGATGCATAGCTGTAAAAACAACTTAATCTGAAGCAATTCTTAAGGATGCTGGTCCGTCAATGATCCGAGAAAATATTGGAAACATTTCAATCAATGACATTCTCACTGGTGGCTCAAATTCTACCAGTATGTAATCTCATAGAAATTTCACTGCAAAACGTAGTTTGCTTGTGGTGTATTTATTTCCATTTTAATCCTTTTGAAATTTTTTTAAACAAAGGGGCTTCCTTTGTAATGAGATTACATTTGACTTATTGAATTTAACATTTAAATCCTTCTTCTCAACTGTGTTTATCTCTAGGCTATAGATTTATAGTTCGCTAAATCCATGAATTTTATTCATCAAGCTCATTGTAGCTTATACATTTTCACCCTTTTCTTTTTACATGCTTGAGTACTTACGCAGTAAATTCCTCAGAAATACTTAAAGAGGACACTGCCAGCAACAAAACAAATGATGACGGGTAAGAAGAGTTCCTTAATCCAAATTTATCTTCAGGATGCAAGTAGTTTGTAGTTGAGCAATTAAGTTTAGGGTTTATGTTTATAATATCCAAACAGTCTGTTAGAGCCACCCACTCTTTACCCTAGTTTATCTGCTTTTGCTTAACTACTTAACTTTTGCTCTCATTGTCAACATTCATTACAAATCCGAAATCATGCATTCACATCTTCTGCTTGTCTTAATTGTTCTGCGGTTGTTGCATATGTTGTGTTTTGTTACTTTTTTTGATTGTTCAGTTTTTTGTTGTTCTAGTGCACTGTAAAGGATGCGAAGGGGAACATTTCCGGACTGGGTCAGCTTCGATCCAAGCGAGGCAAAAGGAAGAGAGATGAAATCATTGGAAGCTCATCTTCATCATTCTCGGACATGCAATAACAGCTACAAGCTGCTCAACAGGAGCTAGCCAACCAAGACTTGGATAATGCCCGGCGTGATGCTCGCTTGGACAAGCTTCTCGCCATTCTGAAGGAGAAGGATCCCGCAGTAGCAGCTCTTATGGAAGAAGACTGAGCTCCCTAACCATCCTAGTCTCATCTTTGGTAACCTCTTTTGTGTAACATATATCTAGTTGTTGTTATTGCACTAAACAATGCAATGCTTATATTATTTTGTTAAAACTATCTAACTTTTGTTGTGTCTAAATGTCTCTAAACATTTGTTCTTTATCAATGGTTCATAACTTTTCTTGTAAATCAATCTATACAATCTAGTAATTTCTCTTTAGCTATTCTAAATATTAGTAATGGAAATCATATTGTAAAATGAAAATTATTTTTATTTGGTTATGTATTTGTTACTAATTGACAACTACAAATAAGAAAAACACAATAACATGGTCATGATTGCATGACCAATTTGTGACTTAATCCAACAAAAGTAGTATCCAATTAGTCTCTAATTTCGATTAACATAGTTCGTGACAAAGTAGTCGTAGAGCACTCCTAGTAACAAATTAGTCAAAAGTAAAGACCGCACAACATAATCACTAATTAGTCGCAGATTTACGACTGAAACAGATAGTCACAAGTTAGTTACAAGGTCAGAGTAGTAACACACTCGTCACAAATGTACGACTATTTAATTTGATCACCAATCAGTCGCTTATTTACGACTAACCAAATTAGTCACACTTTAGTTTGTAATGTGCGACTTATAAAATTTGCGACGAAACAATTGCGACTACTTTTTTTAGTCGTAAAGTAGTCACAAATGAAGCTTTTGCGACTAATCTGTGACTAATTTGGGAGTCACTGTTTCCCTGTTTTCTTGTAGTGCACAAAGTATTTCAGAATACCGCGGAACGGAATGCAGGCAAACTCGGAGTCAACTGGGAGGGACCATACAAAGTTACGAAGGTGGTCCGACCTGGCGTATACGAACTTGCAAACATGGCAGGCGCTCCCATCCCAAATTCATGGAATGCAAAGCACTTGAACACTTACTACCATTAGTACAATGTTGGATGAGATTCCTTTAACTCCAGCTAATCTTGTAAACAATCTCTGCATGAACTACGGGCGACTTGATCCCTGCAAAGGGTACGTAGGCAGCCCATTTTTGGATGGGTTCAGTTGCCCCCCTCCCAAAAAGGGGGGGGGAGTGGGGTACGTATACTCGTATACTCCCAATTCCGTGTACAATATCTTCGTGGGAATGAAAGAAACGCATGTTCCAAATCTCCACTTGTCAAACATTTTATCTGGCATCTTCTACGAATCAAATAAAAGTCTTACTAAACAGACCAACCAACCTCCACTGCTGGCCACAGTGGCGACCTCAAACAAAGAAAAATCTGCAGATTTTTTACACATAACATCCAACTTCGGATACAGCGCGCTATTGAAATATAAGTGCTCGTTTAGGAGCAGGTGCGTTCAAGGAGAATTGCATCTGTAAACCCAAGCGATCACTCTGTAAACCCAACAACAACGTTGGTAAAAAACAATGGATTGTTGTAGGAGCAGACACGCTAAAAAGGAAGTGTGCTTGTAAACCTGAACAACCATTCTGTAAACCCAGCAACACAATCAATCAAGGACTAATGTCCTTTACATATTACTCAAAGAAGCCTGGTCCAAAAACACACTCCAAACACTTCGATTCACTAATATCAATAAGCTAAAGCCGCATCCATTATCGTCTTGTAAAAATACAAGGAAAATTCGTCCATGGACAAAAAACGAGAAGTCGATAAAATATCGAAGTCGAAAATCCAAAATACCGAAAACATAAAACCAGAGTCAAAATCTAAAAGCGCGAAAGAACTAAGAATGGGCCTCTTCGTCTTCGCCCGCCTTCTTCGAAGCGGCCTTCTCGGCTCCATCGACATCAGCGACGGTCTTCTCAGTCCCGACGGTCTTGGTCCTCTACTGCAATCGTCGTCTCCTCGGCTTCGTCTTCACCAGCAAAGGACATGCGTCCAGTCTTGACTAATCATAAGATCCTTGAGCAGTCCGGCGCTAACGATCCTCATCTCCTGCAAAAACATCATAAACGGCTGTTAAGTCCAAACTCACGTAAAATTCTAAGGATTTTATGAAATGAGGATTGTCCGCGGCGTACCTGCAAGAGTCCACCTACACTCTCTGAAAACATGTGCGATCCGGAGAAGTCAGCCACACCGGCATCCGCCGCGAGCTTCTCGAGAGACACGTCTCGGTTCGGCAACGGGGCTTGGCAAACTGAAAAGGATCCCAAAAACAAATATAATCAAAAGCTCTGCGATGATTTACTTAAAAGAATATGAAAGAGAAAATAACTTCGGGAAGAACAATGTCCAAACACTCTCCGAGATTCTCCATCAGTTTATCGAAGAATTCCTCATCGCCCGCGTGCGCCTCCACATCTGCAGTAAGAGACACGAGCTTGTCCTCGAGGTTGGGAACCTTCCTGTCCGGAAACAACCCCAGAAGCTGTTTCACGAAGTCGAGGTTAGCCTCTCTCTGAATTTGGAAGACCAGTTTGTCTTGCGGATCGCCCTTAAGTTCCTCGAACTTAGCCTTGGCAATCAAAAATTGTTCGTGAAGATCCACGATTAAAGCCTTAGCCGTTTTCAACGCCTCTCTCTTCTTTCCAACCTTCATCTTCAGCTCTGCGACCTGCGCATTGCGGCTCGTCAAGCAGCTTAATGAGTTACTTGCGTCTTTCTCGGCAGCCTCAAGTTTTTTGGTCAGTATGTCATTCTCTACGCAAAGTCTTTTGTTATATCCGAGAGCTTTCTCAAGCTCCTTGTTCCTCCTCTCTAGCTTCTCAGCGTACTTGTTACGCTCGGTCTTAGCAGCAAGCTCCCCCTTGGCATAGGCATCAGCACGGTTCTTGTGTTTCTCAATCTCCGCCTCGAGCTCGTGACCCACGCGGTTCACAAAGGCATGGAACTTTGAGAAAAGAATGTCAGAACAGCCAAATAAGTAAGAAAAACAAAAAAAAAGCTAAGTGTCAAAGCGGAGCGGATGTTACTCTAAGCCCAGCACGTGACATTGTCCCGGAAGAGGATGCGCGAATGCGAGTGTAAGGATCATCAGAAAAGGCCAAGGTAGCAAAAAGACGCGCGGTAGCGGAGTCGTCGTCAAAGACCGACTACGAAACACGAACGGGAGATGAAGGAGGATCGGTCCTCGGCCTCTTCGGCTCTCTCCCATCATCGCCTCGACGGTCGGCAGACGCAATATCTTGTGCTTTGCCTTTGGTCTTCTTCTTTGCGTCGTCTCTGGAACGAGAAGAGACCAAGGGAAAAGAGGAGCCCGCAGCTTTGGTGTCCGAGGCTGGCATGCCTAGGACGATACTCGATGGCGTGCGCGCAGACTTCTTCGCAGCAGGAGCAGTGCTTGGCCCGGGGGTAGTGCTGGGCACCATGATAGTGTTCGGCGCTAAGTCTGGAGCAGTGCTAGGCGTCAAAGTGGTCCTCAGCACGGAAGAAGTGCTCGGCAGTGCAGGAGCCTTAGAAGCACCTGCGCCACCGGAGGCCAGCTCTCTGAATGATCTTTTCCCCATCTCTGACTGGACTTCTTCGGACCGATCTGAAAAACAAAAGCTCAAAACTAAAGAACCACCGAAGAAAGCTCTCGCCTTCTCAACACGTCGCAAAGAAAAGTGTTTCTCCCAATTGCACCCTCGATATGCAAGAAGCGTATGAGTAGCCTGCGCGTTCTCTGGGATCTTCAGAATCACGTTACTCACTGCAAAACAGACATAAACAAAACAACGGTTAGAAACATTCGAGGTGGCAATATAAATGAAAGTCCGTAAAAGCAACACGCAAGGCAAAGTCATTCCTAATCAATAGAATCAACTACCCTTCTTAGTCCATCTTGTTCGTATCAAGTCAATCCCATCTCCTAAAGTTTCACTACACACGGGAACGTAGAAGAAAAATCCCATCCATTGACGGTCTTTGCTGACAAAACCGTCGAAGGTTCGAAAGTCCTTTCGAGGGCTAATGTAGTATATTAGCTTATCTTTGGGAGGAGAATGACGTAGATCATGATAATTCCTCAAATGATGGATATTCAAAGTCTATCCGCACTAGTAACTTCGAACGAGGAATCCCACCAAATGGCGAATTCAACGGGGAGTGATTTGCGAGATCGAGACGTAAAACTTCGCGAGAAACTCAAGGATCACGTATGGAATGGGAAACCATAGGAACGCAGCATCAAAGAAACTCTCGTACAACGTAAAGTAGCCTTCCGGAGGCTGGTCAGCTAGATCGGATGGTGACGGCAGCATAAGCTCTATCTCATCGGAAATCGAACATTTGTGTTTTAAAATGACAAGTGACCTCTCGCTTGATATAGTTGAACCAGGCAGATCCGGGAGTCTAAATCTCTTAGCACGAGGTTTCTTTCGAGATCGACGAGGAGCCCGTCTCCGAGAGCCAGCTAGGCGGTCAAGCCTCCTTTGTTCTACTGCATTGTCGAACTCTTCCATTTCGGCTTTAACATCAATAAGGACCGGAGCATCGTCAGCTAGCTCGTCAACATGGATTGGAACATCATTAATTGGTTCGTCAACAGGAAAAGGATCCTCTAGATCGTCCGCGTTGCGCGCTTCTAGAGGTTGAGTTTCGTCCCTTTGTTTGGAACAAGGACGCAACCAAGAGGTAGAACCAGCGTCTGAACAAGTTTTCTTGGCGTATAGTCCCGCGTCCTCCACGTGAGTTGTCCTTGTCTTCAAAAAATTCTCCAAAAAATGCTTAAAGGAAGACGCCGAGCTCATTCTCGTATCGATTTCAACAAATAAGGAGTGCTCGTCTTGCAACGAATCAAAGCGTGGTGCTTAGATGTCACTTGGCTTTGGCAACGAAACAAGTCGACTGCTCGGTCCAAACAACAAAGGCCGAGATATCGTCTCTTAACTCCGAAATCAGAGACAGCTTGGCGCCTTTCCGAATCACGAAGTGAGTCCTCGGCACGAAGTGAGTCCTCAACACAAAGATAAGTCCGCGGCATGGGGAGGGCTAGGCTTCGCGTACGGATCGTGCTCGGAGTTTCACCTCGGCCCAATGATAACACAGGTTTTAACCCAAATTAACACTGCAAGTGCACAACAATTGTGGTAGTAATTATGGGATCGAATCCACGAGAACCAAGTCTACACTTCAAACTATATAAACCGAACTTAAGCTAAGACGATATGAAACGTGATTGTTTGCAATAATGTAAATGAGAATGGCAATGTAAACGATGTAAAAAGCGTTAGGCTTTAGGGATTTTCGCAGGAAATCAGAGATCGCGAACCAGATAACTGTTCAGGGAACTAATCAGCTCAATCTTGAACTCAAACATAATTGTATAACTAATCCACTGTCGTGGCACTAGAGACTTTATCTAACAACCTAAGGTTATAAACTGTCGTTTGAACTTAGAATTCTAAACAAGCATTAACGAATTGGTTTGATATGTTCACAAATCGCCTTAACATCAGCTTTCGTTGGTTAAGGACAATTTGCTCATCTATGTTAGTTCATGCATTTAATCGAACACTTTTGATGCATTAAACAACCTAACATCATGAACTAGGTGATCAATCTAATTCAAGCAATAAGAACAACGATAAATGAAGACAAATACAAATCCCTATTTGTATCTAGTTCTTGCGATTCATGAAATCCCTTGAAACCCTAAAACCCAACTGAGAGATTACTCAGACATAGAAACAATGAAACAACAAAGAGATGAAAAGAAACTCATAATAAATATAAAAGAAATCCAAGAGGGTTCAGAATTCTTCTCAGTAATCGTAGAGTCAGAAATCGTCTCCCTAAAGCTTACAAAGTATGCAAGTGAATCAATCTCTCTGGAAAAGAAGCGTAACCTAAAAAAATCTCTAAAAAGTATATTTTATATGTTGAAACACGTTCTGGTCGAAATATTAGGCTAAACCAAGTAAAAAACTCTTTTTTTCAGTGAACCGATCGGTTTAGGCAGATTCGCATGTCTTGACTAAAACTTGCATAACTTCTGATCGCACCATTGGAATGTCCTCAAATAACCTCCAAATGAAAGAGAACTCAATACTCTATCTTAGGTCAAACTTTCTGGTCGATCCTTCGGTGTAAAGTGCCTCAACGAGTGCCAAACTTCTGACCTTTCTGCTCATTTGTTCCAATTCCTTAATCTTTTGCCTTAGACTCCATCCAGACGTGTTTTATCCTGAAAAGACTCTAAACACATAGAAAAGACTCGAAAATCCATTGAAAACATTGGTTAGAATGCGTCAAAACGCAATACATCACCCAAGTCCACCTTGTCGTAATCACACGAAGAGGGTTAGCGAGGGTAGGTCTCGATTCGGGCCGAGCACGCAGTCAATCAGGACGAGCTCTCGGCGTGGAAGAAGTTTGAAGAGAGAACTCACCGATAGCGCCGAGTGACAAAGATCTCGGCTTCGCGGTTACGAGACAAGTTTTGACGAGGACGACGGCGCCGAGATCTCGAACAACGGCGACGGATTTAAGACCTGGAGGCGGCAAGCCGAGGACAGCAAGAGACGAGGGTGGCGGAGGTTCGTTGGTGGAAAGGACTAAAGGAGACGACGACGTGAGCTCTCGGCGGTAGCGTCGACCTGAGTTCTCGGCGGTAGCGTCGGCCTGAGCTCTCGACGGCGAAATCTTCAGTGGAACGACAACCGAGCCTCCTTGGAACACGGCGACGATGGAACAACAGACTGACGAGGACGGAGCAGCGAAAACGATCCGACGATGACGTCAGATGCGGTGTCACCAGAACACAGAGGAGAGGACGGCGGCGTCTCATCGGTGACGGCGGTGCGCACGCACAAATGAAAACCCTAATTTTCTAAAAAAATGGAAGAAATAATAAGAGGGAAGAGAGAGAGAAAGTTTACCTTTTCTTTGGAGGAGTGGACTTATGAGAGAAATGAGAAGAGAAATGGATATATATAGCCATTAACATTAAAACCTAGGGTTAATAATCCTCGGTAATCGGAGAAAACCTTTTCAGTTTCCGAAAGAAACAGAAGTTGTTCACCAAGTACAGTAACGGTGCGGAGGTGAATTTTTCCGCATAAAAAAAAAAAAAATAAAAAAATAAAAACCTTTCAAAAAAATAGTAATAGTAAATCAAGCTTCAAAGCACGACTCGTCGGAGTTTACGAATAACATAAAGCTTTAACGAAAACAAGCCCCATAAACTTCTTCGGAACCAATTCTGCAAATCCTTGAAAGCAGGCCTGTTAGGTCAATACTAAGCTAAGCATTAACATAAACATGAAAGCTTAGTAATTTGAACGATATTGCTGGATATACCCCTGTCCCAAACTCGGTCACATTTTCTTGAGAACCTCATTTTCACCTATTCCTCTTTAAACTCAGCATCATCCAAACTTATACTACTGAGCTGGGGGGCTAACTGTTGGGGTCAAATCTCACCCCACCTGAGATTATCAAAAAAATGATTAAGTGTCAAAGGTGCGCGCAGGACACCAGAACTAGCGCTGCCAGTCTCTGGGAAGACCTGCGCTTATGAAGACGAGCACTGCTCATGCGCAAGACGAGCTCCAAAGGCCCAGGCTCAAGAAATGACACGGTGAAAATCCCAGGACGACGTGGTAGCAAGACAGACAAGTCGGGCCGACCTTTGACACGAACAGCTCCAGATGGGCCTAGGTGACTTCTCAGGCCTAGGCCCAGGACAAGAACGAGGGCGAAAACCCCAAGCGGGTGTCGATTACGCAGGAAAGATATCCCGAAGAATTAGGATATCGTGCTTATCTTTTAACAAGCCTAGCCGACTTAAGACTTGTATAAATATATCTTGTACGCCTCATTCAAAGGCATTCGCAATTTAATTCACACACGCTCTTATGCAAACAGCAATAAAGAACTACTTCTTCGATCTTTGTCTACGTGTTTTCACCGAAGAATTCTCTGTTTTCTTAGAACCTTTGACAAGTTTATTGTGTAGATTCTGGCACTCACACTCTTGGTCAAACCAAGAAGGAGATAAGCCAAAGGGTTGATAACGTCTATGCTGAGCTCAAGGTTGATTCTATTTGGACCCATGTCTCCAAGATGGATGTCCAACTAGGCCAAACAAGCGAACCCATCAAGAAGCAGGAAGAGGAGAAGTCAAAGAAGTTTTGCAACGTTGCTTCCGCCATTAAGGATACACTCGTGGTTGTTCCTAAACCACTTGAGGAGGAGCCTAATTTGGTCCCAAAGACGGTAGATGCACGCCGACCAGGAGACTCAAGGAGAGCTTACAAGAGAAGGCTTAACAGAGAGCCATCAATGGAATTGAAGTCTTTGATTGCTTATGTGATACTCGAGCTAATTTCAACGTCATGGCAAGAGAGCTTCGATGCTCGGAGTTCAAGTCATCGAGAGTCTACATAGAGTATGCAGATTTATCATCTTCTACGCCTTATGGAATGCTCGAAAATGTCATGGTGAAAGTAGGATGGTGTTTTCCCTACTGACTTTCAAGTATTGGAGATGAAGACTGGAATGCTTAACTCATTGATACTTGGTTTCCAATTTTTAGCAACCGCAGGAGCCATTGTTGATTTCCCCAACTAGAGAATCTCTTTGGCGAAGATCAATAAGAACGTCTTCTACAATGAAGTGAACACGGGGAGTGTTATAACCTTGAATGAAACTAAGGTTGTGGAGCCTATTTTAGACCCCGGAGATCCTATGAGAATATTACGAGTTGCTAAAAGAGGAACTTCAAGTGCTAAGTCTAAAGACGTTGAAAAACCATCAAATACCAAGCGTGAGGAAGTTTACAAAGATGTGAACGCAATCTTGACCACCAAGGATGATGATGAGCTAGAAAGAGCCATTGATGAAGGTCTCACCGACATGTTCAACGTGATCACGATCATTGTGCCAAGAGAAGACAAGGCTAATCCCAAGGAGACCATCAATAAGAAGCTTGAAAACACTTTGAAGCTTTTTCTAAAAGCCATTGTTGTCAAGTATGACAATGGAGACATGCCTAAGAACTCTATAGGAGATGAGAAATCCACGGCCAAAGAAGCTAAAGGAGTCACCAATCCTTTAGTGGATTCACCGGAAGCTTAATCATCGATAAGGAGTCGAGCTAATGACTTTAAACAAGCGCTCTTCTGGGAGGCAACCTACATTTTTTGTTTTTCAGTTTATGTTTTTATTTCTTTCAATTTTTGAATTTTGATTTTGGTTTTTGGATTTCTAATCTTTTGCTTTGGTGTTTGCAGAAAAAAAAATATCTATGAACCGGTACCGATCTGAATCACCGATCGGTACCGAGAGCCCCATGTACCGCGGGACGAGTCGAACCCGTACCGATCGTCCACACCGAGTTACGCTCACGATCGATACCGGGAGACGATCGACCCATGTCCGAGAGTCCCATACCGGACGCAGGTACCGATCGTGTATTACGATCGGTACCGAGCGACCGTGTACCGATCCATCCGTCCCATACTCGTGTCCATCAGACCAGGCCCGTACCGATCGTCAATACCGATATACGTACGCGATCAGTACTAGGAAAGACATGACCAGGCCCGTATCGAGCACCGGTACCGATCGTGTTTTACGATAAGTACCAAGGAGTTGTGCATCGATCCGACCAGTACCGAAGTTTTCACGTACCGCGTCTCATGACCGATACTCGAAGCCATGCCGCGCCCCAGATTGGTACAACCCACGTACCGTACCAGGTAAGCACCGACCGCTCGTACCGGTCGCCTAACCCGATCGGTACTGAGCCGGTCAACCCGGGTAAGTTTTTCCGCTTTGTTTTAAATTCCTAAACCGGTTCCAAACCGGATTTTAATCATAAATAAACCAAATCCATTTAAAGATCTGATTTTTAAAGGAGCCTTTTCCTTTTAAATCTTGTCTCTCAAAAACAAACACCATTGATGTGCTTTGAATTTATGTAATTTCTCATTACAAGCAATTTTTTTGGAATTTTCAAAATCCTTGGTAATAACATCGATTTTCGAGGTTTTTCTTTTTTAGGTACTATGATGGATGGTGGGAATGCTCAAAGAAGATCCACAAAGATTCCTAGACACAAGGAGGCAGCACCATCCATAGACGACAATGAGATATTGAGAGGAGATAATGAGGAGCGAGCCTATACTCTTAGAGATGAGGAAGATGAAGGTAATGATGAGCCTTTTATATTTGTGGAGATCACCCAAACAATCCCACAAAAACCGACGGTTAGAAGGAAGAAATCGAAGAAATCGCGCACCACTTCGAACATGGAGTTCACTTAAGCTCCACAAGTGGCAATAAAGTTTTTTTGTAATGATATGAGAGCCAATGTTGACTACATGTCTGGTCTTAAGAAGTTTTCCATGCTACCCACTCCAATGATTGATTTTGAGACGCTTGATTTACTCAGTATTCGACAAGATGCTGAATAGTACATTGATGCATTGGGATTGAAGAAATTTGTGGCCACCACTCACCCAACTTATTTTGACATCACAAAAGAGTTCCTACCCACCGTGACCCTAGCTTATCCAAGGAGGAAGATCGTTGAAGTTTAGGAAGGAATACTAGCTTTCAGGGTTAAAGGAAGGTCGTTTGCTTTAAGTATTGAGGAGCTTTGTGATATTTTGGGTTTTGAAAGCCATGAGATGATCAAGTATAGTGGTAGTGAGAAGCACTATGACATATGGTTGAAGATTGAAAACGAGAAGATCAAACCCGGAGAATCTAGAGCCCCACGGATTACACACCCGGCGTTTCGTTATGTATATTACCTTGTTTTGCAATGGATTTTTAGGAGAACCGACCGGGCGTGGTCAATCAAGATGATTTTTACATGCTTATAACACCTTTTGTGGAGAAGCTCGAGCTAGTTAACTATGGATCACTTCTACCTCGTCAAATGGTTCGAATTAAGCATGATGCCGCTAAGGAGAATGTAGCAAAGAAGGCTTGTAGTGATTTTGGAGGGACTATCACGAAAATATTGTTGGCTTGTCGATTTGATTTTAGCCAAGAACCACCTTCATCACTTGAAGACACACAAGACCTTCTAACACTTCAAAGAAGCATTTTTTTATATACGGTTGGTATGAGAACTCCACGAGCTTTGGCTACCTTTTCACGCCACCATACATGGATGAGAAGAAGTGTGTTTCCCTTCCTCACAAGAAAATTCTAGCCTTGAGTAGTGGCGTGGTAAGCTTTGATCCACCACGTTCCACTTGGTTTATTCGTTGTTCTGGTGATCCGATTGTTGGCATTGCACTTTACTACAAGAAGAAGTTTATGTTAGCACAAAGGGAGAGATTTAGAGAGACACAGAGAGACACTACATCACAGCCCTCCACCTCCCACATGCCACCCTTTGAGACACCACATGAGGAACCTCCAACCGACGGCCAAAGGGACAATTTTCAAGCTAGTTTCGAGAAGGAAAAGAAGAAACGTTTAGCTCTTAAGGCTAAGGTTTCTATGTAAGGAGAGTTGATATCTACACCAGTGAGAGCCATGAAAAAGACCGTTCCACACTTCTTCAAGAGATCAACGATGAGAAGACCTATTACTAGCCATGATTCGGTGAGCCTTTCACTATTGTCCGGTTTTGTTGATGTTGGAGATGAGGATGATGATGCTACTAGTCACCACTACACATGTGACCATGGAGAGCACACACACGATGCACATAGACAGCAACAGGTCGTCCATGATGATGATTTCGACGGTACAGAGATCCTTGATCTCAACACCGACGATGAGCATATTCCAAGAGAAGTTCCAGACACACCTGAAACGGTTTTAGAGACCTTTTAAGCCAGGTGTTACGACTTCGATTTTATCATTACTTATCTTTTATTTTTAACTTTTATTGAGTCGATCTCCCAATTATGGACTCCTTCACTCCGGGGCGGTGTGAAGTAAGTCTAGGTGTACTGATGAGTTTTTTTGTTTTCTTATGTTTTCGTTCAGATTTCATTGAGTCAAAAACCTATTTTGAACGATTGGCATCTTATGAATGTATGCCCATATATTGTGATTCAGTGACCATTGTTACAGGGTTTGTTCAGGATAGACGATTCGGAAACCTTTATGGCTTGAATTTCTGATATGCTCAGATTTACCCTGAGCTACTCTCGCAAATTGAGAGATCAATTATAGTACTTAGGGGTCGAATCACTGGTAATTGCAATCACACAATAGAATTGTAACTTTTTTTATCACGAACGCACTCTTCCTATTAATTACAAGAATACAGAAGCATCATTGAACCAATGCGGAAAAAGGTGTTAACAAAGGAAAAAACTGATTTGCGGAGACGAGCATTCCTCGTTAGAAGGTCTGCTTTTTCATTCTTTCCCCGAGGACAATACGTAAGAGTAAAATCTGGGAAAAAAGTACGTAACTCCTGAAACTCGTCCAACTCTGGTCCGAAGCGGGGCCAACTCTCTAGATCGGCTACCATACTCACCAATTCTTGGGAATTAGTTTGAAAAGCTGAACAGTATCGTCTCTGTTTATGAAGACTTGACACAACCCACAAGAGGCTATACATCTCTGCATGAAGTGGGGACAAAACTCGCCGCATCCCCCTAGTTTCCAATAAATCTGTTGTCCCATCCTGAAACTGTAAAATCCATCCCACCCCACTCGTATTATCATCTTCTTTCCATGAGCCGTCAACGAAGCAACAAAACACCTCCTGCGTCTCCTCTTCCAATACGACATGCCGCTAGGCCGTGATTGGCCCCTCCCTAGCCTCCTGAGCTAGAAACCACTCTGTAGCCTCTTTTCTGGCTCATTCGACTATGGCTTATGGTGATATATCGACATTGTTAAACACTTTGGCATTCCTAGCCTTCCATAGGTACCATATAATCCATGGGAAACAACGGGCATGCACTTTAATGTCTGCATGACGTGGGATCCTTGAGAACATAAAATCCAGGTTGCCCCATATATTGTCTAGAGGGAAAACTGACAGGGAATTTGGGATATTTGACAGCGCCCAAACTTGTCGGGCCGGGGGGCATGTAAACAATACATGATTGATGGTCTCATCAATATCTCCACACCTAGGGCATTGTCGCTCTTGTTGTAAATGTCTGTGAGCCAGTCGCTCATTAATCGCTGCTGCCCAGAGAGGGATTGCCAAATGAAATGTCGTATCTTGTTAGTCGTTTTCAGCTTCCATGCTTTCTCCTTAAGCGGATTCAGCGACAGTAATTGTTGGGCGTACTCCAAATCAGCATTCAACTTTTGGGTGGCAACTTCGTTGCCGGATCGCACTGTATACATACTAGAGTTTGTAAAGTGCCAACAAAAATCATCCATTGCCCCTCGCACAGAGGGTCGTATTGATAGGATAACTTGGATATCATCTGCGTGGACACATGCCTGTAGTCAATCCAATTTCCACTGTCCAAACCAAGGCTCAATAAAGTCTGAGACCCGTTGATACCTATTCGGGTTCTGCAGCAAACTTCGTACTCCCCGTGGGTTAACATCCGGGATTTATTTATCTGTCCAAAACCATGTTTGCGCTCTAGATCCAATAGTATGTCTTATACGCTTCTCCAAAAGCGGTTGAGCACTGAGTAGACTTTGCCATCCATATGAGGGTCGGTAGTGTTTATTTACTTTCCTTTCAATTCTTGCCACTAAAGAGTTTACGTATTGGTGTAGTCGCCATACCTACTTAGCCAGTAAGGCATGATTGAACTCTTCGTAAGACTTAAAACCAATACCCCCTGCACTCTTAGGGAGACAAAGTTTTTTCCAAGCTATCCAATGCATCCTCTTATAATTATCTTTTGTTTTCCACCAAAAATTGGACACCGCACTCGCTAGCTTCCAAAGTAAACTCTTTGGGAGGAGGAACGTGGACATCACATAAGTCAGTAAAGCTTGTGCTACTAACATAGTCATAATTTCCTTTCCCCCTTTGGATAAAAATTTGGCTGACCAGCCATTAATCCGTTGATTCAAACGATCCTGAACATAGGCGAAAACTTCCGCTTTCGAACTATGCAATTATTCAGGGATACCTAGATACTTTCCTGAACATCCTTCAGCTGGAATCTGGAGCCGTGTCTTTATTTCCATTTTTCGCGCCTCAAGCACCTCTTTTCCGAACATAATCGCTAATTTGTCAAATTTGATGCGCTTTCCTGACGATTTCCCATAGACCTCAAGTACTTTGAGTATACTATTGCATTATTCTACCGTTGCCTAACAAAAAGAGAGGCTATCGTCCGCGAACAAGAGGTGGGAAATCGAAGGAGACGTGGGGGCTACTCTAATTCCACAAATATTCCCCACTGCCTCGGATGCGTGGATGGTTGCAATGAGCACTTCTATACAGAGGACGAATAAATATGGGGATAGCGGATCTTCCTGTTGTAGCCTGCGAGAGGGAGTTATGGCTCCTTTTGGTACTCCATTCAGCAAGATACTATAAGTCACTGAGTTAACACAAGTCATAATCCACATAATTCATTTCTCCAAAAAACCCATTTTACGCATCAATGCCTCCAGAAAACTCCATTCCATCCGATCATACGCTTTAGTCATATCTGTCTTAATGGCCATACCTTCCCTTTTACCGACTGGATTTGTCGTCAGGGCATGGAAGACTTCCTGAGCAAACAAAATATTGTCCGTAATTTGTCTTCCTACCACAAAGGCAGATTGAGTTTCAGACACCAGAGACGGCAAAAAGCGTCGAATTCTCTGGCAGAGAACCTTAGAAATTATCTTATAGCTCACATTACATAGGCTAGTACGATGAAACTCCTTCATCACTCGTGGTCGTTCGGATTTCAGGATCAAAGAGATATTAACCGCATTACTCGTAGCTTCCAGGGCTCTGGTACTCATAAAGCTACGAACCATCTCTACCACTTGAGGTCCAATAATATTCCAAAACTTCTGATAGAACAAAGCGGTCATCCCATCAGGTCCCGGAGCTTTTTCTGGGTGAATTGCAAAAACTGCCGCGTTAACTTCTGTTTTTGAAACCTCCCTGGTGAGAATATCATTCATCTATGTAGTAACACACCTTTTTATATGTATCAATGACCCTTCCAGGTCAGAGATTACAGAGGAAGAGAATAGCTCTGCAAAATATTCTGTCGCAGTTTTCTCTATTTCGTCCTCGCTTTCCGTCCACTCTCCAGAGTCTTTGACATTACCAATAATCTTGTTTCGTGCCCGCCGTTGCTTTGTAGAGGCCTGAAAGAACTTTGTGTTTTAATCTCCTTCTTGATGCCAGGTAACTCTACTTTTCTGTTGCCAATAAATTTCCTCATCTTTCAGTGCCGTACATAATTGTTCTTGAATGGCCGCAATCTCCTCATAAGTGGTACCATCATTACTTTGGGCCTCCTCAAGATGATCCTTTAGCGCCTTTACTTCCTCCTCAGAGATAATTTGATCTTGCTTACGCCAACGAGATATGGTCTTCCGGTAATTGGCTATCCGGTTTCCTAGTGTAGGTTCCGCACCAGGCCTTCCGCTCACCCAGCCTGATCGTACCACATCTTCAAAATTTGGCTTTGAGAGCCAACATATATCAAAACGAAATGTTTTTGTTCCGACCATTATGTTGGTCTCAATATGTGTTAGAACGGGCCGATGATCCGAGCCCATGAATCGAAGATATTCCATCTTGGAATGTGAGAACAGCTCATACCAGTCCTCATTTCCCATTGACCTGTCTAACCGACAATGGATGACATTCTTGCCCCTACGCGAACCCAGGACAGAGAGTTCCCCATATGTGGGAAGTCCATCATTCCACAACTTTGTCGCATTAAATTAAAATCCAGGAAAGAATTATCCCGTCTTCAGCGACCACCAGTTTTTTCGTGATGACCCGTGATGTCATTAAAGTCCCCTGTCATAAACCAAGGTTCGAAGCGTGTAGTAGTAATACGAGTGAGGCGTTCCCAAACTACCCCTCGGTTTGCAATAACAGGGTCTCCGTAAACAAACGACATAAAAACTTTATTACCATGAATGGTAGCCATTACATCGATAATATTTTATTGGAAAAAGAACTTGAATTCGAAATTTAGACTTAGCCATAAGGGCTAGTCCGCCATTACGACCACGTGGGTCAACTGTAAAAAGAAAATCATAACCAAACTCCATTTGCAAATCTTGTAGGAACTATTGATCACGCTTAGTTTCCATAAGAAAGAGAATCCCCAGGAAAAAACTCTTACGAAATTGACGCAATCGACGAACTGTCAAAAAGCTACTAACTCTCTGACAGTTCCAACTCAGGGTCATTTAAGCGGCTGCCGGTGGTTTCACTTTAACAACCGGTTCTATGGATTCCTTCAAATGTTTTCCCTTTAACGGGTCCGTCTTCGAAGTACACAGCTTGGAAGCAATATCCAAAACCATAGGCTCTGAGGGAGCCCTTGAGGCTAGGGCCACTTGTTTCTGAACGCGAATGCCCTGGAATGGGCATATGCCCTATCTGTTTTTTTACTTTCAATGCCTTAGAAATCCGTTACTCGATCTTCTTTGGTCGTTTCGATGTATTCTTTGCCAATTCTTTAAGGGGAGATATCATCTCAATTGGGCTTAAACATAACCCGTTACCCAGGCCTTGTGCAATAGTCTGGAAGCCCAATCGAGTATCAGTAACATCCTGACGGGCCTTATCCATTGCAGGCTGATATGCTCAAATTTACCCTGAGCTACTCTCTCAAATTAAGAGGTCGTCGTAGTAGGGGTCGAGTCACTGGGAGTCAAATCAAACGATAGGATATATGACTTCGAATTGAGCTAAGCAAATAAAGTAAAGTAAAAGCAAGAGATCATTCAAAGCAAGAAAGATTGTTGGTTTTTAAGAATTCAATTAAACAAAAGCTAGGTTTTCGGGAAATTCTCAGGCAAAGATAAATTGTAGAATTAATAAACTGTCAGGAATTTAATGAAGATTCGTTCTCGAACTTGAAACTCTAATGTAAAATTAAACGACTTCCGTTGAATTAATTATCTATGCATAAACCCTAGAAATCCAAATTCCTTTGTAAAATCATTCAATTTATGCAAGCATTAATGTTCAGGTTTCAATTGTTCACAAAATCCCTAAACCAAATTCCTTTGAGAATAGGTGATTTTGCTCATCTAAGATTATGGTCAGGTTATCAATTGATGCTTCCGCTTCTAATTAATTAACCTAAGATATCTAATCAAGGGTGATCAATCCTAAATCAGGGTTACAGCAATCTAGATGAAGAACCAATAGATAATCCTAACATGAATTCAATTCTAACAATTCATCTTAATTCCTTTGAAAAACCCTAAACCTAACAAGTAGATTACTCAGACATGGATGCAAAGCAAATCATAATAACTGAATAATACTGCATAAAAATAGAGTAAGAAAGAATTACATAAGGGTTCGAAGAAATCTGAATTGTCTGAAAACTTGTCTCCCTAACTCTCAAAATCTCTCTAAAAACCCTAGGTATTTGATAAAAGAAAACTTAATGAAAACTAAAAGAAAACTAGGTATATATAGGCTAGGATTCGTGCTGGGCTTTATTTGTAAACTTCTGGAACTTCTTGGGCGAAAAGGAAAACTTCAGAATTGGAAAATCCTTCTTTCTTCTCGTCACAACAACCTCCGTCCATTATTGCACAAGGCCTTGCGTCGATGGACGCGCCTATCTGACGAAAATTTAAAATCCGTCCTAGCGACTTCAGCTTCTCTTTCAACAATGCTCCATAATCACCAATTAAGCTCAACACGTACACAAACTTGCAAAGACTCTAAATCACTCGAAAAACACCAAAAAGACACGATAAAACCGAGTTAAATCATGGTCAAAAACAGGTAAAAACCATGATATATCAACTCCCCCAGACTTAGGTTTTGCTTGCCCTCAAGCAAACTAGAGACTAAAAATGGACTCGAGGTTTGAAAATCGACCTACTAGTACCAATTAAACACGTGACCATGGAGAGCACACATGCGACGCATATGGACAGCAGTTGGTCATCCATAATGACGATTCTTACAATACAGAGATCCTTGATCTCAACGCTGACGATGGGCACCTTCTAGAAGATGTTTCAGACACATTTGGGACGGTTTTAGAGACCTTTTGAGCAAGGTGTATTGACTTCGATCCTATTTTTTCCTATCTTTTATTTTTCATTTTTATTGAGTCGATCTCCCAATTGTGGAATGCTTTCACTCTGGGACGGTGTGAAGTAAGTCTAGGGGGATATTGTAGTACTGGTGACTTTTTCTATTTTCTTATGCTTTCTTTCGGATTTTTATTGAGTCTTAAACTTATTTTGAACAATTGACATCTTATGAATGTATGCCTCGATATTGTGATTCATTGACCATTGTTACAAGGTTTGTTCATGAGAGACGATTTGGAAACCTGCATCACTTGATTTTTCCCATAAAATTTCGAGAATGCACTGTCTCTAACCAATCTGATTTTGGCTTTATGTACACTAATACATCCACCGTTTCTCATTAAAGGATTTAGCTTAAGAATACAATTACACATTCATACATCTTTTCCCTTTTTACCACCCTCTTGTTGTCTTGAATGGCCAGTTCATCTTTAGTTGATACCCAACCGATACCCTTAACCTTCTTTCAAACCACTTGCACTCTTGTTCCCAATTTCATATATGCAGATGTGTGCAAAAACGTCAGAGAGAAAGAGGATCGATGCAGTTCTAATCGTGGAGACGCGACGATTGGAGTATAGAAGATATAATAGAAAGATGAAGTTTCAAGGACCTATTCTTCCTTGGGAACGACACAGAATGGTAATAAATCCGTGCTCTCATTGAACTCATGTGCTAAGAGACCGCCCTTTCGTTCTAAAAAAACAATAAAATGCAAAGAAAGGAAAGGAAAAAAATGGCTATAAGAGAGTGTAATGCCAAAGATACGGGCGTCGAGGAAGGAAGGAGTTGAGGAGATTTACGAGCGATTCCCCGAAGAATTTAAGTGGAGGGGAAATGCGTTGAAGGTGTGATGAAAGAAAAACTACCAACTCAGTTTTAACCCTAAATGTAAACCTCAAGTGCATGGTAATGTCGTGTAGCATTTAGGGATCGAATCCACAAGGAAATTCATTAGGACAATAAGAATGCAAAGAACTCTATAACCTAAATCTATTCAAGTAGTTTTGGTTATAGTAACAATCTATCAACCTAAGTAAATGATGAAATTAAACTAAATCCAATGACTAAATGAAACAAAACACTAAAAAGAAACAAAGCAAAGCATAAGTAAATGGAAAACAAGACTGGAAATGCAATTTATGAAAAATCAACAAAAGTCAACCAAAAGTCAAAGCAAAGTCAACTACATAAGCAAGATGATCAATGTAACACCCGTGAACCAATTTTTAAGAAATTGGAAGGGTGTGTCGATCGACACACATGTTTGTTCGGTTTTCTGGTTTGATTTAAATCGGCTGGTTTGAGTTGGTTTAGTTTGAGGAACCTAGGGCTTCGTATTTAAGCCTTGTTGGTCGTATTTTGGACGGAAAGAAAAGCCAGAATCAGAGGAAAAGAGTTTATGAGAGTTTCTCTTGTGTCCTGTGAGTTTTTGTGAGATAGCTTTCGTTTTTGGTTGTTGTGAAGTGGAATTTCGTGGTGGTTGTAGCTGATATCGATTGTAGTCTTAATTCCATCAGTTTCTATCTGAATATCCAAGGTGAGTGCGTGACCATGACTTCTGGGTCGATGGATCGTTAGGGTTACTTGGTGATAGGTTTGTATGAGGTGATTGATGTTTTTGGTGATTGATTGTGGTTGTGATTGCTTGGTTTCGTGTGGTTATTATTGTATGTGCAGGTTTCGCGTAATCGAGTAGGTGAGGGATCGATCAGTGAGGATTACGATCGATTCCCATGATTCTGCAGGGTGTGTCGGTCGATGCACCCATGTCGAGGGATGCGTCGATCGGCACCTAGAGGTTGTGCCGATCAATGCATCCGTAGCGAGGTAGTGTGTCGATCGACACCTAGTGGTTGTGTCGAGCGACACAAACGCCGGTCTGTGGTGTGTCGATCGACACCAGTGAGGTGTGTCGATCGACACCTAGTGGTTGTGTCGATCGACGCACGTCTGATTTGGCTGTCAGAGCTGTTTTTTCTTTGGCTGTGTGATTTGCGTGTTTTTCTAAGCGGTCCATCGTGCCTGAGTACGCAGTCGTAGATGGGATGACCGTCTAACTGGGTATTTATGATATTACTCACGCATCTCATTTTTTCATGTGATGTAGGTAAAGGCAAAGTGTGATCGTGGAATCATGGCTACGAAGGGGAGGATGATATGGGATCTCGGTTGTTTGATTCTTGTTGAATCTGTTTTACGTTAGAACTGCCATAAGTTGTTGGTTAGTTTGGAATTGTTGGAGATGAATAATGTTGAATTGGTTTGTTTGGTTTAATGGAATGTTTGATGTTTGGTTTATGTTGTTATCCGCTGGTTGTCTGTGTGGTTTGATTGGATATTGAGGATTAGCATTTATGGGAATGTCAATCCGAGTCCAATGTAATTGTTTAAAAACAAAAAAAATGGGTCGGGTCGTTTCAGTTTGGCCGGCGACAGTTCAGTAGACGTTGCTTGATGGTCAGACCGCCAGTGTGACTGCCAGTGTTGGGGCCAGTGTGGGTTATGTTTGGGCCGGTGAGGGTCTTGTAGGGGCTGGTATGGGTCATCTGGGGGTGCAGTTCCGGCCGCAGGTGTAGCCCAGGCTGGTGATGATCGTCTGGCTGGTGATGATCGTCTGGCTGATCTGTTGCGGTTACCAGGTACGGTGCGAGTTCAGGCTCCGGTGTTGCCACGTGTGGCAGAGGTGCAGCCAAGGGATGCGGATGTTGATGAGGTTCCGTTATATATTCGGATGATGGAGCAGATGCAGATGATCGGTAGGGGTTCTTTTGCAAAAGGTGCTAAGCCTGAGGAGGCTGATGAGCGGAGGATGAGACTGGAGCGTAAATTTCACTCGATTAGGTGTCCCGAGGGATACATAGGTTATTTGGTAGTCCATTATTTGGACGGTGATGCACATCTCTAGTGGAGGGTTGTTACAGCGAGACGGGCTTAGACAGTGATCTCTTGGATAGACTTTGTGGCAGAGTTTAATGCCAAGTTCTTTCCTCAGGAGGCGTTGGATCGTCTTGAGGCGAGCTTTTTGGAGTTGGCTTAGGGAGCGATGTCAGTCGTGAGTATGATGTGGAGTTTAACCAACTCTTGGGTTATGCTGGTAGGAGCATGGAGGACGAGCAGGCCCAGATTAGGAGGTTCTTGAGAGGACTTCGTCTAGACTTGAGGACTCGGTGCAGAGACATCAGGTTTGTCTCTAGAGCAAAGTTGGTGGAGACCACTACACAGATTGAGGAGGACCTGAGGGAGCAGGCTATGGTGGTTAGCTCAGTTGTTCAGCCTAGGAGACCTCAGCAATAGGTGGGTTCTAGCAAGGGCGGCAAGCCTGCGCAGGGACAGAAGAGGAAGTGGGAGGACACTTCGAGGTCGGGCTAGAGTGGCAGAGGGTGTTATGGTCTTGGGAGCTTGGACCACAAGAGGGAAAGTTGCCCAAGCAGAGCGAGACTCGAGCGGCTCGGGTGTGTTATCAGTGTGGTGAGTCGTGACACATAAGACCAAACTGTCATAAGTTGCAGCCGATGGCAGTGGCAATGGTTCAGCAAGTAGCTCATTATGGGACAATGCAGCCTATGGCTAGGATTACGGCGATGCAGCGTCCTTCGGCTATTACCGCGGCAGGTGAACCGAGCTCGAGGCCGATCACATGTAAACTTTCTAATTTATACTTGGTAAATTCTGTGATGTTGAATTTTTGTTGTTTGTTTTTTATTGTTTATTCTTTGATGGAAATTTTTTGTTTCTTAGCACATGAGGTTTGTGTAGGGACCTTGTTTTTGGGCGGTTGTGAGTCTTACGTGTTGTTTGATTTTGGAGCATCGAATTGCTTCATTACTCTAGAGCATGTAGAGAGGAGTGGTATCCGGAGTGACGCTGGTGAGCGGACTAGGCCGGTTATGCTTGCTAGAGGGAAGTTCGTAGTTACTCATGGCTAGGCGAGAGACGTGGATATTCTGGTGGCTGGTGAGTTGATATCATCGGACTTGGTGATCAGTCCAGTGGAGCTGTATGATGTCATTCTGGGTATGGATTGGCTTGATCGGTACAAAGTTCATCTGTATCGTCACCGGGGTCAACTTGTGTTCGAACGTGATAGTGGGAGGTTGGTTTATTAGGGAATGAGCCCGACTTCATGTAGTCTCGTGATCTCACTTGTCTAGGCTGAGGCGATGATTGAGAGGGGTTGCGAGGCTTACTTGGCCACGATTGTGATGCCGGAGGCTGTTGGTGGGGTTGATGTGAGGGATATTCGGGTTGTTCGGGACTTTGAGAATGTTTTTAAGTCGTTGCAGGGATTACCACCATCTCGGTCTGATCCTTTCACGATTAAGTTAGAGCCTGGGACGACGCCGTTATCTAAGGCACCTTATCGAATGGCTCTAGCAGAGTTGGCAGAACTGAAGAAGCAGTTGGAGGATTTGTTGGATAAAGGTTTTATTCGACCGAGTACTTTACCGTGGAGAGCATTGGTGTTGTTTGTGAAGAAAAAGGATGGTAATTTTCGATTGTGCATCGATTATCGAGGGCTTAACTGAGTTACTGTGAAGAACATGTATCCTCTTCCGCGAATTGATGAGTTGTTGGATCAGTTAAGAAGGGCTACTTGGTTCTCCAAGATTGACTTGGCATCCGGTTACCACCAAATTCTTATTGACGAGGCAAATGTCAGGAAGACGGCTTTCTGGACTCGGTATGGGCATTTTGAGTTTGTGGTTATGCCTTTGGGTTGACGAATGCACCGGCGGCATTTATCAGGTTGATGAACGGAGTCTTTCAGGAGTTCTAGATGAGTTCGTGATTATCGTCATTGATGACATTTTGGTGTATTCGAAGAGTCTTGAGGAGCACGAGGTACACCTGAGGAGAGTTTTCGAGAAGTTGCGGGAACAGAAGTTGTTTGCTAAGTTGAGCAAGTGTAGTTTCTGGCAGCGAGAGATGGGTTTTCGGGGTCACATCGTTTCTGCAGATGGAGTTTCTGTAAATCCGGTGAAGATTCAGTCTATCCGAGATTGGCCTAGACCGAGGAATGCTATTGAGATCAGGACTTTTCTCGGGTTGGCAGGTTATTATAGAGATTCGTCAAAGGTTTTACGAGTACGACTCAGTCAATGACGAAACTGACATGGAAGGATGTTCCTTTCGTGTGGTCTTCAGATTATGAGTTGAGTTTCGCGAAGCTGAAGACGATGTTGACTAGTACACCAGTGTTGGCGTTGCCTGAGCCGGGCGAACCCTATGTGGTGTATACAGATGCTTCAAGAGTTGGTTTGGGTTGTGTGTTGATGCAGCAGGGTAAGGTGATTGATTATGCTTCGAGCCAGTTGAGGAAGCACGAGGGCAACTATCATGTCCATGATTTAGAGTTGGCTGCAGTGATCTTTGCTTTGAAGATTTGGAGGTCTTATCTGTATGGTCGCAGAGTTCAGGTATTCACCGATCATCATAATTTGAAGTATATTTTTACTCAGCAGAATTTGAATGTAAGACAGAGGTGATGGTCGGAGTTGTTGGCAGATTATGACCTGAACATTGTTTACCCTCCTGGTAAGGCTAACACTGTGGCAGATGCTCTTAGTCGGAGGCGGTATGATTGAGCTCAGGAGCGGGATGTGGAGGCTTTAGTAAGTGTGATTTGTACCTTGAGGTTATGTGTTATCTCAGAGGAGCCGTTGGGGTTGGAGGCAGTTGACCAAGCGGATCTGTTGAGCAGAATTCGAGTAGCTCAGGAGAAGGATCAGGTGTTGGTTAATCTCTCTAAGGCGGTTGGTTCTGAGCATCATGTTTCTCCAATGAGACTATCTTAGTGCATGGACGAGTCTGTGTGCCTAAGGATGAGGACTTGAGGCAGGAGTTTTGAGAGAGGCTCATGCGAGCAAGTTTTCATCCGGGATTGACTAAGATGTATCGTGATCTGAAACGGTATTATCATTGGGTTAGGATGAAGAGAGATGTGGCTAACTAGGTTGAAGCTTGCAACGTTTGCCAGCTAGTGAAGGCTGAGCATCAGGTTCCGAGTGGTTTATTGCAAAGTTTACCCATTCCAGAGTGGAAGTGGGACATGATTACCATGGATTTTATGCTAGAATTGCCGGTTTCTCGGACTTTCGATGTCATTTGGGTGATTGTGGATCGACTGACTAAGTCAGCACATTTTCTGGCCATTAAGAAGACAAATGGAGCTGAGGCCTTGGCTAAGAAGTATGTGAAAGAGATTGTGAGGCTCCATGGAGTTCCAACTACTATTGTGTTGGATAGAGATCCGAGGTTTGCTTCAGTGTTTTGGAGTGCTTTTCAGACTGGGATGGGTACTAAGGTGTATATGAGTACGGCTAATCATCCTCAGACGAATGGGCAGTATAAGAGGACGATTCAAACACTTGAGGATTTTTTAGGATGTGTGTGCTGGATTGGGGTGGTCATTGGGCAGATCATTTGAGCTTGGTAGAGTTTGCTTATAATAACAATTACCATGCGAGTATTGGTATGGCTCATTTTGAAGCGTTGTATGGGAGGCCATGTCGTACACCTCTATGTTTTATCCAAGTGGGGGAGAGGAGTATATAAGAGGAGACAACAGAGACAACAAAGAAGATCCGTGTTGTGAAGCTGAACATGAAAAAAAACCCAAGATCGGCAAAAGAGTTATGCTGATAAGAGGAGAAAAGAGTAAGAGTTTGCAGTCGGAGATCGAGTGTATCTCAAGATGGCTATGATGCGGGGTGTGAACAGGTCCATATCTGAAGATAAGCTGAGTACGAGGTACATGGGTCTGTTCCGGATTGTGGAACGTGTGGGACCAGTTGCTTATCGGTTGGAGCTGTGTCTGATCATGGAGAAATTCCATGATGTGTTTCATGAGTCGAAGCTCAGGAAGTGTTTACACACGTCTGAGGAGGTAGTAGTGACGATTCTTGCAGATATTCAGCCTAATATGACTGTTGGGATAAGGCCGGTGAGGATCCTTGAGAGGAGTATCAAGGTCCTACGCCGGAAGAGGGTGTCGTTGTTGAGAGTCTTGTAGGACTATGACGGTGTTCATGAGGTGACTTGGGAACCAGAGGCTAAGATGAAAACAAAGTTCAAGAAGTGGTTTGAGAAGCAAGCCGAGTAGTGAACTTGTTTTATGGTTTCCAGTTTTATGTTGTAGTCACCGTGTGTGGTGAGGATTGTGATTGTGGGTTATGTATTTCCATTTGAGTTGTAATGATTATGACATTTTTCCAAATTAATAAGATGAGTATTTCTTATGTTTTTGACTTTGGTAGTCATGTGTATGGTTTATGTGTTGGAGAGTCTCGGAATAGAAGTTTTACGGTGGTAGAACTGTCTAGTTCCGGAGAGACTCTGCAGGGACACCTCGTGTGATGGGTGGTCCAGATGATCTGTGATGGTCATGTTTGTGATGGTATTCCGGGTTGGGAGTATCATGTTGAGACATTGGGAGGTAGTTCCGGTCAGAGGTGCATTATATACGTTAAGAATTTATTTCGTTCGAGGATGTCGATTTTCTCGCATAACTCAGAGAGAGACAGTGGTTCTTTCTTAGAGATGCGTATTTAAGCCTTGTTGGCCGTATTTTGGACGGAGAGAAAAGCCAGAATCAGAGGAAAAGAGTTCATGAGAGTTTCTCTTGTGTCTGGTGAGTTTTTATGAGATAGCTTTCGTTTTTGGTTGTTGTGGAGTGAAATTTTGTGGTGGTTGTAGCTGATATCGATTCTAGTCTCAATTCCATCAGTTTCTATCCGAATATCCAAGGTGAGTGCGTGACCATGGCTTCTGGGTCGATGGATTGTTAGGGTTGCTTGGTGATAGGTTTGTATGAGGTGATTGATGTTTTTGGTGATTGATTGTGGCTGTGATTGCTTGGTTTCGTGTGGTTATTGATGTATGTGCAGGTTTCGCGTAATCGAGCAGGTGAGGGATCGATCAATCTGGATTACGATCGATTGCCATGATTCTGTAGGGTGTGTCAATCGACACACATTAGGTGTGTCGATCGATGCACCCATGTCGAGGGATGCGTCGATCGACACCTAAAGGTTGTGCCGCTCGATGCATCCGTAGCGAGGTGGTGTGTCGATCGACACTTAGTGGTTATGTCGAGCGACACAGACGCCGGTCTGTGGTGTGTCGATCGACACCAATAAGGTGTGTCGATTGACACAAGACCAGTGTGTCGATCGACACACGTTTGATTTGGTTGTGGGAGCTGGGTTTTTTTGTTTGTTGTGTGATTTGCGTGTTTGTCTGAGCGGTCCATCGTGCCTGATTGCGCAATCGTAGATGGGATGACTGTCTCACTGGTATTGATGATAATACTCACGCATCTCGTTTTTCTATGTGATGTAGGTAAAAGCAAAATGTGATCATGGAATCATGGCTACGAAGAGGAGGATGATCTGGAATCTCGGTTGTTTGATTCTTGTTGTTTCTAGGTTGTTGGTTAGTTCTGCAATCATAGGTTGTTAGTTAGTTCTGGAATCGTTGGAGTAGAATAATGTTGAATTGGTTTATTTGGTTTAATGGAACTTTTGATATTTGGTTTATGTTGTTATCCGCTGGTTGTCTTTGTGGTTTTATTTGATATTGAGGATTATCATTTATGGGAATGCCAATCCGAGTCCAATGTAATTGTTTAAAAAAATTAAAAAATGGGTCGTTTCCATCAAGATGATAAAAGTATGGACTTTGAGTAATGATGAGTGATCTAGAGTGACACATATGAGATAAATGATGCATAACAACTTAATTAAGCTATTTCCAAAGCATGAATCAATTTAATCTAGACTAACCCACTTCCATGGTGTTAATCCTTTCCTTAATCACCCATTACCATAAACTTCCATTTTGCTAATCACTAATTAAGAAACTTTAATGCAAATGTTCATATTAACTTACAAATCCCCTTAAACATCAACTTCCATTGGCTAAGATGAGAAATGCATGATTAAAGTTCTCCTACACATTTTCACAAACACCTTCCAGGCATGAAAAGACCATGATCTAGATTTAAGTTAGCTACTCCCAAATCTAGCATTGAACAAACTTTAATCAATGGAAATGTAAAGATAAAGAACCTAGCATCACAAATCTAACATGAATCAACTTTAATCTACTCTACTCAAGATCCACAAGATGAACTACTCACTAATCATCTTGGAATCAACAAAAGCATATGTTAAACAAGACATAATGAAAATACTATTAAGAATAGATTACTAAAACATCAAAAGTGAAGACTTTTAATCTCAAATCATCCAAGAACACAAAAGGTTTCTTGTTTTTACAAAGGATAAAGAGATGAGAGGCTAAAAGCTTAAGCATAAATCAAAGAAGACATAATCCAATGCTTAAATGTAAATGAAAGTGAAACTTTTGCAAAACTCTAATCAAAATATTAAACTTTGCTCAAAGATAACTAAGAACCCTAAGGTTCTTCGTTTGCACAAAGAATACTAGAAAAGAGGCATAAGCTTAGGGTTTTAATGTGGTTACAATTATTTATAGGAAATGGAAGTATAACCGGGTCAACCCGGGTCAAACTGCAAACTGAGAGCTGGAGAAGGCCTACGGATCGGATTGGAGACCGGCTTGCTAGCCGGTCTAAAGGGGAAAATCTTGGCAGTGACTTTTCAAGTTCTGGGCACTCTATGGATCGGCTAGGCAATCGGCTAGCTAGCCGATCCATAGGGCTTCTCTAACTTCATTTTTCATTTTTCGACTGCTGGACATACCTTTAATTGGAGCAGTAAAAGGCATCCATCCGACATGATCTTCAAGAGGTTTCGGAATGAAACTACATTTGAGCATAGGAGAGCATGTGCCTTGTTATTCATTGTGACGCTCGTGAACCATTTTTTTGGTAAAATGGAGGGGCTGTCGATCGACACACGTGGCATCTGTCGTTCGACAGGGCTCTTAGGGGCTGTCGATCGACACACCTAGTGTATGTCGATCGACAGGTGCTCGAATTGGCTGGTGTTCTTGTTCGGTTTAAGTCGTTCAATTGGACCGGGGCGGTTTGGGGAAAACCTTAGGGCTTCGTATTTAAGGGTTTTTGGCCGCATTAAGGCGAAACAAAGTCCCAAAAACGCAGCTGACAGAGTTTGAGAGGAGTTCTCTGTTTCCTGTGAGTTTTTGGAATTAGGGTTTTGTTTCTTGAGAGATTTGGAGTAGTTTCTTGTGGAGATTATCGTGGATTCGTTTCTAGCCTCATTATCCAGCAGATTCTATCCGAAAATCTAAGGTGAGTGCGTGACCATGGCTTCTGGGCCGGTGGATTCGTTAGGGTTGATTGGTGGTAGGTTAAATTGATTGATTGGATTGATTGTGTCTGTGAATTGTGTTTGGATTGTGTGGATTGTGTGTTTTCGTGCAGGTTTCGTGTCATCACAGAGGAGGGAATCGATCCGAGAGGATAATGATCGATTTCCCATGAATCTGCGACGGCCTGTCGATCGACAACACTTGGGTGTGTCGATCGACAGGGCAACACGAGAGCTGTCGATCGACACCTAGAGGTTGTGTCGATCGACACCTAGTGGTTGTGTCGATCGACAGGGTCTCCTGGAGCTATCGATCAACAGGCACCGTGGGTGTGTCGATCGACAGGTGTGCACAGGGGTGTCGATCGACACCTAGTGGTAGTGTCGATCGACAGGCCGCCTGTTGGGCTGTGGTTGAGCCGTGTTGTTGTGATTGTGTGATTGTTTTATGCGTGTTTGCCTGAGCGGATCTATCGCGTCTGTGTGCGCAGTCGTAGATGGGAGGACCGTCTCACTGGGTATTTGTGATAATACTCACACATCTCTTTTTTCCATGTGATGCAGGTAAAGGCAAATTGTGATCGTGGAATCATAGCAACGAAGAGGGAGATGATCTAGGGTCCCGGTTTCGTGCTGTGTGATTTTGTTGTTTTCCATTTCTGTTTTAGAACCTGGTTAGGTTGCTGGTTTTGATTGGAATTTGTTATTGGACTGGTTTAGATAATTTTAATGGAATTGATTTCTGGTTTAATTGTATGTGTTATCCGCTGGTTGTCTGTGCATGTTGCTTGGTTGTTGAAGATAGCATTTATGGGAATGCTAGTCCGAGACCAAGGGTTTATTGTTTAAAAAAAAAAAACGGGTCGGGTCGTTTCAGTTTGGTATCAGAGCGATACGGTTTTAGGACGGGCTAGAACTGTTAGGATTGAATTTAGTAAAATTGCAATTCTGTGAGTTTGGGGGTTCTAGATCATCTTCCTTCGAGCCTTCAAAGAGATTCCACCGTAAGTGTTGATTGTTGTGTTGTTTTTTTTTTTTTTTGTCGTGGGGGCCGAGGAGGCCGAGGCCGGGGTCGTGGACTCGTTGAGGAGCCAGTCGTGAGTGAGGCTCAGAGTTCCACGCATGGGCATGCGGCAGGTCAGCAGTCGATTCATGATGGTCAGACCGCCAGTGTGACTGCCAGTGTGGGGGCCAGTGGGGGCTGGTTTGGGTCCCGTAGAGGCTGGTGGTGCTGGTGGTGTTGGCGCAGCTGGGGGTGCGGTCGCGGCCGCAGGGTTAGCCCAGGCTGGGGTGATCAGCTGGCTGATCTGCTGAGGCAGTTGTTGGAGCGGTTACCGGGGGCGGTGCCAGTGCAGGCTCCAGTGTTGCCACGAGTGGCAGAGGTGCAGCCGCGGGCTGCGGTTGCTGATGAGGTTCCGTCGTATATCCGTTTGATGGAGCAGTTGCAGAGGATCGGTACGGGTTCTTTTGCGGGAAGTGTGAAGCCTGAGGAGGCTGATGAGTGGCGGATGAGGTTAGAGCGGAACTTTCGCTCGATTAGGTGTCCCGAGGGATACAAGGTTGACTTGGCGGTCCATTATTTGGATGGTGATGCACATCTCTGGTGGAGGAGTGTAGCGGCTAGATGGGCCGGGACTGCGATGTCGTGGTCAGATTTTGTGACGGAGTTCAACTCCAAGTTCTTTCCTCAGGAGGCGTTAGATCGTTTAGAGGCGAAGTTCTTGGACTTGACTCAGGGGGCGAGGTCTGTGTGAGAGTATGACGTGGAGTTTAACAGACTCCTGGGTTATGCTGGTAGGAGTTTGGAGGATGAGCAGGCTCAGGTTCAGAGGTTCTTGCGAGGACTTCGACCGGATTTGCGGACTCGGTGCAGAGGCATCAGGTTTGGGAGTAGAGTGGAGCTGGTAGAGGTGGCTGCGCAGATCTGAGGGAGCAGGCTGCGATTGTAGTTCCAGCTGTTCAGCCTCGGAAGCCACAGCAGCAGCAGGTGCAACAGGCAGGTCCGGGCAAGGGCGGCAGGCCTGCGCAAGGACAGAAGAGGAAGTGGGAAGGCGCTTCGGGATCGGGCCAGAGTGGTCGAGGCTGTTACATTTGTGGGAGTCTAGACCACAAGAGGGCGAGTTGCCCGAAGCAGGGTGAGGTTCGAGCGGCTCGAACGTGCTATCAGTGTGGAGAGTCGGGGCACATCAGGCCGAACTGTCCGAAGTTGCAGCCGTCGGCGGTGGCAGTGGTCCAGCCAGTAGCTCAGTATGGGGTGGTGCAGCCTTTGGACCAGATCACGGCGATAAAGCGTCCGCCGGCTATTGCAGCGCCGGGAAAGCCGAGCTCGAGGCCTATCACAGGTAACTTTCTAATTCAGACTTTGTAAATTCAGTAGTGTAGAATTTCTTGGTGCGTATTTTAGAGTTTTGCCTGTGATAGAAAGTTAGGTTGATTAGCACTTGGGAATTGTGTAGGGACCTTGTTTGTAGGTGGGTGTGAATCCCACGTGTTGTTTGATTCTGGAGCATCGAATTGCTTCATTACTCTGGATCATGCTGAGAGAAGTGGTATCCGGAGTGACGCTGGTGAGCGGACTGGACCGGTTATGGTTGCTGGAGGAGAATTTCTAGCTACGCATGGTCGGGCAAAGGAGGTGGATATTTTGATAGCGGGAGAGTTGATGCCAGCTGACTTAGTGATTAGTCTGGTGGAGCTGTACGATGTTATCCTTGGTATGGATTGGTTGAATCGGTACAGAGTCCATCTGGATTGTCATCGGGGTCGAGTGGTATTCGAACGTGAAGGTGGTTGGTTGGTTTATCAAGGAGTGAGACCAACTTCAGGTAGTCTCGTAATTTCTCTTGTCCAGGCTGAGGAGATGATTGAGAGGGGCTGCGAGGCTTACCTGGCCACGATTGTAATGCCGGAGGCTGTTGGTGGGGTTGCTGTGAGAGATATTCAGGTCTCTCGGGATTTTGAAGATGTCTTTCAGTCGTTGCAGGGATTACCACCATCTCGGTCAGATCCTTTCGCGATTGAGTTAGAGCCCGGAACGACGCCGTTGTCTAAGGCACCCTATCGAATGGCTCCAGCAGAGTTGGCTGAATTGAAGAAGCAGTTGGAGGATTTGTTGGAGAAGGGTTTTATTCGACCAAGTACTTCACCGTGGGGAGCACCGGTGTTGTTTGTGAAGAAGAAAGATGGTAGATTCCGGTTGTGCATCGATTATCGAGGTCTTAACCGAGTCACTGTGAAGAACAAGTATCCTCTTCCGAGAATTGATGAGTTGTTAGATCAGTTGAGAGGGGCTACTTGGTTTTCCAAGATTGACTTGGCATCCGGTTACCACCAGATTCCGATCGACGAAGCAGATGTTCGGAAGACGGCTTTCAGGACTCGGTATGGGCATTTTGAGTTTGTAGTAATGCCATTCGGGTTGCGAATACACCGGCGGCATTTATGAGGTTGATGAACGGAGTTTTTCAGGAGTATCTGGATGAGTACGTAATCATCTTCATCGATGATATTCTGGTATATTCGAAGAGTCTGGAGGAACATGAGGTCCATTTGAGGAGAGTTCTAGAGAAGTTGCGGGAACAAAAGCTGTTTGCGAAGTTGAGTAAGTGCAGTTTCTGGCAGAGAGAGATGGGATTTTTGGGTCACATCGTTTCTGCAGAAGGAGTTTCTGTGGATCCGGCGAAGATCCAGTCTATCCGAGATTGGCCTAGACCGAGGAATGCAACTGAGATCAGGAGTTTTCTTGGGTTGGCAGGCTATTATCGGAGATTCGTCAAGGGTTTTACGAGTATGGCTCAGTCCATGACGAAGCTGACGGGGAAGGATGTTTCTTTCGTGTGGTCGGCTGATTGTAAGTTGAGTTTCGCGAAGCTGAAGACAATGTTGACTAGTACACCAGTTTTGGCGTTACCTGAACCGGGTGAGCCTTATGTGGTGTACACAGATGCTTCGGGAGTTGGGTTGGGCTGTGTGCTGATGCAGCAGGGTAAGGTGATTGCTTATGCTTCGAGGCATTTGAGGAAGCATGAGGGCAATTATCCTGTTCATGACTTGGAGCTGGCGGCTGTGATCTTCGCGTTGAAAATCTAGAGGTCTTACTTGTATGCTGGGAGAGTTCAGGTGTTCACTGATCATCATAATCTGAAGTACATTTTTACTCAGCAGAATTTAAATGTACGACAGAGGCGATGGTAGGAGTTGTTGGCTGATTACGACCTGGACACTGTCTACTATCCTGGTAAGGCTAACACTGTAGCGGATGGTCTTAGTCGAAGGAGGTATGATTCATCTCAGGAGCGGGATGTAGAGGTTCTTGTGAGTGAGTTTAGTACTTTGAGGTTGTGTGTTACTTCAGAGGAACCGTTGGGTTTGACGGCGGCGGATCAGGCGGATCTATTGAGCAGGATCCGAGTGGCTCAGGAGAAGGATCCGGTGTTGTTAGATCTCTCCAAGGCTACTGGTTTCGAATATCAGGTTGGTGCTAACGGGACTATCTTAGAGCATAGTCGAGTATGTGTTCCTAAGGATGAGGACTTGCGGCAGGAAATTATGAGAGAAGCTCATGCGAGTAGGTTTTCGATTCATCCGGGAGCGACTAAGATGTACCGGGATTTGAAACGGTATTATCATTGGGTCGGGATGAAGACAGATGTGGCAGATTGGGTTGCAGCTTCCAATGTGTGTCAGTTGGTGACGGCTGAGCATCAAGTTCCTAGTGGCTTATTACAGAGTTTACCCATTCCAGAGTAGAAGTGGGACATAATCACTATGGATTTCGTGGTAGGGTTGCCGGTTTCTCGGACCTATGACGCGATTTGGGTGATTGTGGATCGTCTAACTAAGTCAGCACATTTTCTGGCCATTAAGAAGACAGACGGAGCGGAGGTCTTGGCTAAGAGGTATGTGAAGGAAATTGTGAGGTTGCATGGAGGGCCAGCGAGTATTGTGTCGGATCGAGATCCGAGGTTTGCGTTAGTGTTCTGGAGAGCTTTTCAGGCTGAGATGGGCTCTAAGGTGTACATGAGTACAGCTAATCATCCGTAGACGGATGGGCAGTCCGAAAGGACGATTCAGACACTGGAAGATCTGTTAAGGATGTGCGTGCTAGATTGGGGTGGTCATTGGGCGGATCACTTGAGTTTGGTGGAGTTCGCATATAACAACAGTTTTTAGGCGAGTATCGGAATGGCTCCTTTTGAGGCGTTGTATGGGAGGCCATGTCGTACTCCGCTATGTTTTACCCAAGTGGGGGAGAGGAGCATCTTTGGGGCTGATTTTGTTCAGGAGACGACGGAGAAGATCCGTGTTGTGAAGCTAAACATGAAACAAGCTCAGGATCAGGAGAAGAGTTATGCCGATAGAAGAAGGAAAGAGTTGGAGTTTGCAGTCGGAGATCGAGTGTATCTCAAGATGGCATGCTGCGAGGTCTGAACATGTCCATATTCGAGGATAAGCTTAGTACGAGGTACATGAGTCCGTTCCGGGTTGTGGAACGTGTGGGACCAGTTGCTTATCGGTTGGAACTGCCTCCGATTATGGAGAAATTCCATGATGTGTTTCATGTTTCGAAACTCAGAAGATGCTTGCATGCTTCTGAGGAGGTAGCAGTGACGATTCCTGCAGATCTTCAGCCAAATCTGACTGTTGGGTTGAGGCCGGTTAGGATTCTTGAGAGAAGTATCAAGGTTCTGCGCCGGAAGAGAGTGCCGTTGTTGAGAGTCTTGTGGGACTGTGACGGTATTCAGGAGGAGACTTGGGAACCGGAGGCAAAGATGAAAACGAAGTTCAAGAAGTGGTTCGAGAAGCAAGCAGAAGAGTGAATTCGTTTTTTTTTCTTTGTGGTTTCCAGTTTCAGTTTTTGTGTTGTGATCGCCGTGTGTGGTGAGGTTTTTGGTTGTGGATTTTGTATTTTCATTAAGTTGTAATGATTATGACATTTTTTCCAGTGAATAAGAAAGTGTTTTTCTTATGTGTTTGACTTTGAGAGTCATGTGTTTGTGGTTAGAGAACCCCGAAATGGAAGTTTTATTGCGGATAGGACTTGCCAGTTTTGGTGGGAGAACTCTAGCGGTTGTGTGTGTGTGCGGGTGAGAGTCTCGGAATAGAAGTTTTACGGTGGTTAGGACTATCTAGTTCCGGGGAGACTCTGCAGGGACATCCTAGGTGAGGGATGGTCCAGGTGATCTGTGATGATCACGATTTTGATGGTATTCCGGGAGGGGAATACCATGTAAGACCTTAGGAGGTAGTTCCGGTCGGAGGTGCATTATAGACGTTTGGAATTGATTGCATAGCTCAGAGATAGACATCGGTTCTTTCTTGGAGATTAGTCTCCGGCAGATCTTGAGGGATGCGTCTCTCCGGGGGACAGTGGGTTCCCCGCATACCGATCGTTCGTCAGGACTGCGAGGACTGAGAGCGTGAGGGTATGGGGATAGTTTGGGAGGTTGCGACCTCTGGCAGATCTCTGCATACCGAGAGCTTGATAGACTGTGTGTCTTGATGGATTGAGGTGTGGAGATGATTGAGTATCGAACACCGTCAGGACTGCGCGGACTGAGGTGGGTTGATACTAGACACCTAGAGTTGAGGGGTGACGACCCCGAAAGCTAGATGGTGGCTAAGAGTTGAGCTATGGGCAATCAATGTCTGAGACGGGCCTATGTGCATAGGACGGATGTGAACCTCGACAGGGTCTGGGAGATGTAGTCTCCGGTGTTGCTGGCGGGTGAGGCCAGGGTAGATTGTTGAGTAGTGTTAGAGGATTCGAGGACGAATCCAGTTTTAGTGGGGGAGAATTGTGACGCCCGTGAACCATTTTTTTTGGTAAAATGGAGGGGCTGTCGATCGACACACGTGGTATCTGTCGTTCGACAGGGCTCTTAGGGGCTGTCGATCGACACACCTAGTGTATGTCGATCGACAGGTGCTCGAATTGGCTGGTTTTCTTGTTCGATTTAAGTCGTTCAATTGGACCGGGGCGGTTTGGGGAAAACCTTAGGGCTTCGTATTTAAGGGTTTTTGGCCGAATTAGGGCGAAACAAAGTCCCAAAAACGCAGCTGACAGAGTTTGAAGGGAGTTCTCTGTTTCCTGTGAGTTTTTGGAATTAGGGTTTCGTTTCTTGAGAGATTTGGAGTAGTTTCTTGTGGAGATTGTCGTGGATTTGTTTCTAGCCTCATTATCCAGCAGATTCTATCCGAAAATCTAAGGTGAGTGCGTGACCATGGCTTCTGGGCCGGTGGATTCGTTAGGGTTGATTGGTGGTAGGTTAAATTGATTGATTGGATTGATTGTGTCTGTGAATTGTGTTTGGATTGTGTGTTTTCGTGCAGGTTTCGTGTCATCACAGAGGAGGAAATCGATCCGAGAGGATAATGATCGATTTCCCATGAATCTGCGACGGCCTGTCGATCGACAGCACTTGGGTGTGTCGATCGACAGGGCAACACGAGAGCTGTCGATCGACACCTAGAGGTTATGTCGATCGACAGGTGATCGAGGAGCTGTCGATCGACACCTAGTGGTTGTGTCGATCGACAGGGTCTCCTGGAGCTATCGATCGACAGGCACCGTGGGTGTGTCGATCGACAGGTGTGCACAGGGGTGTCGATCGACACCAAGTGGTAGTGTCGATCGACAGGCCGCCTGTTGGGCTGTGGTTGAGCCGTGTTGTTGTGATTGTGTGATTGTTTGATGCGTGTTTGCCTGAGCGGATCCATCGCGTCTGTGTGCGCAGTCGTAGATGGGAGGACCGTCTCACTGGGTATTTGTGATAATACTCACACATCTCTTTTTTCCATGTGATGCAGGTAAAGGCAAATTGTGATCGTGGAATCATGGCAACGAAGAGGGAGATGATCTAGGGTCTCGGTTTCGTGTTGTGTGATTTTGTTGTTTTCCATTTCTGTTTTATAACCTGGTTAGGTTGCTGGTTTTGATTGGAATTTGTTATTGGACTGGTTTAGATAATTTTAATGGAATTGATTTCTGATTTAATTGTATGTGTTATCCGCTGGTTGTCTGTGCATGTTGCTTGGTTGTTGAGGATAACATTTATGGGAATGCTAGTCCGAGACCAAGGGTTTATTGTTTAAAAAAAAAAAAAACTGGTCGGGTCGTTTCAGATTGGTATCAGAGCGATACGGTTTTAGGACGGGCTAGAACTGTTAGGATTAAATTTGGTAAAATTGCAATTCTTTGAGTTTGGGGGTTCCTTCGAGCCTTCAAAGAGATTCCACGGTAAGTGTTGATTGTTGTGTTTTTTTTTTTTTTTTTTTGTCATGAGGACCGAGGAGGCCGAGGCCGGGGTCGTGGACTCGTTGAGGAGCCAGTCATGAGTGAGGCTCAGAGTTCCGCGCATGGGCCTGCGGCAGGTCAGCAGTCGGTTCATGATGGTCAGACCGCCAGTGTGACTGCCAGTGTGGGGGCCAGTGTGGGTCCTGTGGGGGCTGGTTTGGGTCCCGTAGAGGCTGGTGGTGTTGGCGTAGCTGGGGGTGCGGTCGCGGCCGCAGGGTTAGCCCAGGCTGGAGGTGATCAGCTGGCTGATCTGCTGAGGCAGTTGTTGGAGCGGTTACCGGGGGCGGTGCCAGTGCAGGCTCCAGTGTTGCCACGAGTGGCAGAGGTGCAGCCGCGGGCTGCGGTTGCTGATGAGGTTCCGTCGTATATCCGTTTGATGAAGCAGTTGTAGAGGATCGGTACGGGTTCTTTTGCGGGAAGTGTGAAGCCTGTGGAGGCTGATGAGTGGCGGATGAGGTTGGAGCGGAACTTTCGCTCGATTAGGTGTCCCGAGGGATACAAGGTTGACTTGGCGGTCCATTATTTGGATGGTGATGCACATCTCTGGTGGAGGAGTGTAGCGGCTAGATGGGCCGGGACTGCGATGTCGTGGTCAGATTTTGTGACGGAGTTCAACTCCAAGTTCTTTCCTCAGGAGGCGTTAGATCGTTTAGAGGCGAAGTTCTTGGACTTGACTCAGGGGGCGAGGTCTGTGCGAGAGTATGACGTGGAGTTTAACTGACTCCTGGGTTATGCTGGTAGGAGTTTGGAGGATGAGCAGGCTCAGGTTCAGAGGTTCTTGCGAGGACTTCGACCGGATTTGCGGACTCGGTGCAGAGGCATCACGTTTGGGAGTAGAGTGGAGCTGGTAGAGGTGGCTGCGCAGATCTGAGGGAGCAGGCTGCGATTGTAGTTCCAGCTGTTCAGCCTCGGAAGCCACAGCAGCAGCAGGTGCAACAGGCAGGTCCGGGCAAGGGCGGCAGGCCTGCGCAAGGACAGAAGAGGAAGTGGGAAGGCGCTTCGGGATCGGGCCAGAGTGGTCGAGGCTGTTACATTTGTGGTAGTCTAGACCACAAGAGGGCGAGTTGCTCATGGTTTGTGGGAGTCTAGACCACCCCTTGCCTGAAGTCTCGGAGGAGTTTGTGACTGTCATGCATAAAGAGCGTTCCTCTGGGAACGGTAACTGGAGAAGTCGTTCAGCCGAAAGAGGATCGAGAGAGCACTTTCTGCTGAGATCTTTCCAGGGAAGATTCTTGGACGAGGCCAGGCAAGGGCGTCTTTCCGCGAGCAGGTTGCACTTGAAGCAGCAGCGAAGGCCAAGGGGTGTTTGGGTACCAGTACGCCGAGGGTGGCGACACCGACAACCTCGGCCCCGTCAGCTCTGTCGGCACGGGCGAGGTCTTCACGGCCTTTGGCGCCAAAGACCCTTCTTCCTCTTCCTTCTTCAGGCGATGTTGGGGAGTTCCATAGGCTGTCAGCGGAGAGAGCCCGCATCTCTAGTGGTAAAGGAAAGGGCGTCGACCGTATGACCCCTTCGAAGAGGCAGAGAGTGGACGCACACCCTGCAGCAGCTGTTGGCAGAGAGACTTCTGCGAGCCGTGTTGGTGGGCTGCTTCGTGAAAAAGCCTCTGAGGTTTGATTCTTTCCTATAGAATTCTTTCCCTTCACCCTTTTTATGCCTTAACATATTTTTTTGTCGTATTTCGTTTGGGTTTTTGCAGCTTTCCCTCTTTTTCGACCGCCTGGTTAGCGACCATGATGAGGATATTCGTTCCAGGGACAACAAACTTGGCGCGGACAAGGAAGCCAATGCCGTTCTTCAGTTGACGCTGGACGGGGCCGTTGAGCAGAAAGAGGCGCTCGAGCGTGACGTTTGCGTTTTGCCAAAAGGTCAAGAAGGACTATGAGGACAAGTTATCGAAGCTTAAGTCGAGATGTACCAAAGCCGACGGTGAGGTAGTTCAGCTGAGGGGTGAGCTTAGCTCCACCAGTGACCTTCAGCGCTTGAGTACCGAAGACGCCGTCGCTGAGGTCAGAGATGAGATGGCTCGTGGTTTTTCGGAGCGGACCAGCGAGGTTGTGAGTTTACCTGCAGAGATTGGCGGGAAGGTCCAGAATAACAAGTTGAACCTTACTGAGATTGATGCGAACTTAGAGTTCATCGGCCTTCTTCAGGGATCAGACTCGCCAGACCTCCCCACGGAGGTTAAGGCACTGCGCGAACGGCGTCACCCGATCTACGATGCTCACAACGTGTTTGCCGATCTACTTGCTAGTGTTCAGAGAATACTTGAGATCCCTGTGGTTTCTGCTGGTGCTGCTGAGGCCAGCGTTGCTGTTGACGATGACGTCGAGGCGTTAGATGAGGACGATGTCGAGGCGACAGACGACGACGAGGACGGTGAGGACTGATCTCCTTTTTCCTTTTTTTCGGACTTAGTCTGTTTTATGATTTTCGGACGTGATTGCTCATGATTTTTGGAGATAGTGTTGGATGGTTTGTATCCATGTTATGATTATGTTTACTTCGTATTGTAGCGGTTCTTTGATTTCTATGATGCTTCTTCCATGTTTTTGTTTTGATTGCGATTGCGCTTCACGCTTTGCCTTTGATAGATCATGAGAACTTCAAGAGTGATGATACTCATTTTGTTGACCAAGCCTTTAGTATAGGTTGAAGGTTGTTTACACTTGAAATGCCTTTTGCTATTTGTATCAACGTCGTTGTTGGGTTTATGATTGCAGGGTCACAAAAATCGCAAATGCGCTTTTACTCATTTCCTACCAACGTTTGTTGTTGGGTTTCGCTTTTACCAACGTTGTTGTTGGGTTTTCTAGAATGGCGGTGCTTTCCGAATACGTCTGTTCAGAAGCGATCACACCTTTTAACTTGACCAACGTGTTGTTGGGTTTTCTGAATGATCATTCGGTGTATAAACCTAAGTAATCATTGGCAGCTGCTTTTCACCAACAGTGCTGTTGGGTTTTTTGAATGAACGTTCGTTTTCAAAAAGACGGGGAACTGAACATTAGAATCAGCTAGAGTCAAAAGCCCAGAAACTGATCGTTATAATTTATATAGGGCGCTTAGGATCCGATGATGGATGTCACTGTGTTCAAGTTCACACATTGTTGTTGTGGCCAGTAGCAACGACAGTGGATTGAACTTGCTTAAAAAAGGCTTCGATTAATCCATAGAGGATGTAGCTGATGAGATTGCTTGAACAAGGCTTTGAATAATTCATGGAGGATGGAGCAGATGAAGTCCATGAGACTTGTGTCAAGTGCTTGTTACTTGAAGCAAAGAACTTGATATAAAATGGGAGTATTCGAGTATACATACCCCACTCCTCCCCCCCTCTTTTTTACGGAGGAGGGCAATTGAACTCGTCCGGAGACAAGCTGCCTACGTACCCTTTGCAGGGATCAAGTCGCCCCGTAGTTCAGTAAAGCACTTACTCCCCCCTCCTTAGAGACGGAAGAGGGCAACTGAACTCGTCCGGAGACAAGCTGCCTACGTATCCTTTGCAAGGATCAAGTTGCCCCGTAGTTCAAGGCAAGAGCCTTAGAAGAGGACTAATGATATTACATCTTCAAGTGCTTCGCGTTCCATGAATGGAGTATTGGCGTGCCTGCCATGGTGGCGAGCTCATAGACATCGGGACGGACCACGGTGGTGACTCTGTAAGGTTCATCCCAGTTAGCTCCAAATTTGCCTGCGTTTCGCTCTGCTGTATTCTGGAAGACTTCGCGTAAGACCAAGTCGCCTTTGCGGAAACGTCTTTCTCTAAGTCTAGAGTTGTAGTAGCGTGCTGCTGCATTTTGATAGTTGGCTATTCTGATGAGTGCTTGATCGCGCCTTTCGTTAAGGAAGTCCAATTCGTCGAAGAGGAGCGAATCGTTGAGATCCTCGCGTTCTGGTAAGAGACGACGTCGTGGTCCTGGAGAAGTGACTTCGGAGGGTATGACACATTCAATGCCATAGACAAGGGCAAAAGGAGTTTCGCCTGTTGCACGTCGAGGAGTGGTGCGGTGGGACAATAAAACGCCTTCTAGCTCGTCTGCCCAACGTCCTTTCTTCGCATCTAAGCGTTTCTTAAGGCCATCGAGAATTGTCTTGTTGATTGCTTCTGCCTGACCATTACCTTGAGGATAACGAGGGGTAAACTTGCTAAGTCGGATCTTCCACTTTGCACAGAAGGTCTCGAACCCCTCAAGTCCCCTCCGAAACTGCACCTCTGCCACTCGTGGCAACACTGGAGCCTGTACAAGCACCGCACCCGGTAACCGCTCCAACAACTGCCTCAACAGATCAGTCAGACGATCATCACCAGCCTAGGCTACACATGCGACCGCACCCCCAGCTGCGCCAACACCACCAGCCTCAATAGGACCCAAACCATCCCTAACAGGACCCAAACCGGCCCCAACAGGATCCAAACCGGCCCCCACACTGGCAGTCTGACCATCATGCAAAGTCTGCTGAACTGTCGTAGGGCCATGCGTGGAACTCTGAGCCTTACTCAAGACTGGCTCATCCACAGGTCCACGACCTCTGTCTCGGCCTCCACGCCCACGCCCTCTAGTACCTCTAGCCATCGCACTGCACTCACAAGTACACAAGCTAAGAACTAGAAAGACCAAACAACACGCTTACCGTGGAATCTCATTGAAGGCTCGAAGGAAGATGATCTAGAACCCCCAACTCACATAATTGCGAATTTACCAAGTTACAATCCTAGCAGTTCTAGCCCGTCCTAAAACCGTATTGCTCTGATACAAAACTGAAACGACTTGACCCGTTATTTTTTCAAACAATAAACTCTTGGTCTCGGACTAGCATTCCCATAAATGCTATCCTCAACAACTAAGTAAAACACAACACAAATAACACTACTGCGGATAACCAAACAATCAACTTCATTAGACTGCTCAAACGACAGAAGCCACAAAAGCCACGATCCCAGAAATTCGAACAACCTGTCGATCGACACACATTGTGACTGTCGATCGACAGCCCCGTGCAAAACCTGCCGATCGACACACCATGCGACTGTCGATCGACACCTATACAATACAGGTTTAAGTTTCTCGTTTTCACAAAATTTTCCATCATTTTCTTTTCCTTCTCACCGATCTCGGATTTTATAACACTGGGGACAGTGTTGTTCAAGTCTGAGGGAGGTAGTTGCTAACATTGTTTTCTATTTTGGAGTGAAAATTTTGTTTTTATTGAGTCAAAATGTAGGGAACAACGATCTTTCCTAAGAACAAAGCTTAGTTTTTAAGACTTCTAGCTGTTGCGACGAAGCATTTGGATGTAGCGAATTCGAAACTAGATGATAATACAGGTTCCCCTCTTATCGCGACTTGCAAAACGAAGTAGATCAAACTCCAGACTAGTACACTTGATCTCCATTTTGCTATATTCTCTTTGATGATATCACGACAGTAATCGATCCAATATTCAGGACTCCATATTCTCTTTACCACTCTTTGTTGATCCTGAATGGCCAGCTCATTTTTAGTTGGTACCGAACCCCTAACCTTAACCTTTTGATTAAGCCTCATGCGATCTCTTTCTCTTTTGTTTTATATGCAGGCATGTGTATAAACACCGGAGAGAAAAAGGTCCGACGCAGTTTTTCATTCACAAAATTGCACAGGATGAGGATTTGGTTGGACTACATTACAAAGAGCATTGATGCTAAGAATTCCTTGGGATATCATGCACAATAATGGTAATTTTTGAGACTAACATCTTTGTAAGATCATTTTCCCCCTTAGAGTTATGAAAAAAAAATTATTATTTCGAAAATTTAGTAAGGGAAAGGGGAATGATCATTTTTATAAGTCTCTAGCTTCAACAAAAATCCCAATGAATGGAGAGGATGAATGTGGATAGTGGAACATGATATTATGTGATGGTGTTTGGTTCCTGATAACGTTTTGGAAGAGGGAGTGCAATGTGAATGAGAAACTGTGGGCATCAACTGGACTGGTCTCTCTCTTGCGTTTATGCATAATGTCTGCATCCACCAAATAAAATTCGGTAACCCTAAACACTTTTAGTTCCACTTAAACACCAAAAGCCTTTTAACATCATACCTAGCATTTTACTTGGTTGATATCATTAGAGAATTCCATCATCACTTTGATCAAGTGTGTAACAGTTAGGAGGATGTGAAACTGATGGGTTTGCAGGTTAAGATTTGAGGCCCAACCTATGATGGCTGAGATTCGTGACCGCCAAAGGTATTTTGTTTATATGCAGCAAAAGAGTCAAGGAGGGGAAAGCAATGTTCTCAAGGGTAAGTGAGTTCTCGCGATTTTCAAACCTCGACTTCATTCTTAGTCTCTAGTTTGCTTGAGGGCAAACAAAAGCTAAGTCTGGGGGAGTTGATATATCATGGTTTTTACCCATTTTCGACCATGATATAAGTTCTTTTATCGAGTCTTTTTATTGTTTTCGAGTCTTTTTAATGTCTTAACAGGTTATTGTATAAGGGAAGCTTATTTGATGATTATGGTGCGTTTTGGAGCGTAAATGAGATTGGAGTCGGATTTACAAATGGAGAAGCAGAAATGAAAGCACTTGTTGATCGACACACTCAACGAGTTTCGATCGACACCGACGTTGGTCACCTGTCGTTCGACACACCATGCGACTGCCGAACGACACCCACTTTTTAGAAGCCGACATATTACTTTTAAAGAAAGGAAAATTGTTCGTTTCGGGCCAGAAGTTACCAGAAGTCATCAGAAAAGCCCATCACGAGTTTTAACACTATATATAGTCTACTTTTAGGTTTTTAGATCATTATCTTAGAGGGGGTTATTGGTTTGTGTATTTTAATGGATTTTAAAATCCATTTGGATTTTAGAAATCTGAGATGAATCCATAGATTTTAAAATCCATAATAATAGATAACGTGGATTTCAAAATCCAATAAAATGGATTTACAAATCAACTAAATGGATTTCATTGACTAACCAATAAAGTAATATCAACATCTAACTCATTATTTTCATGTGATATATGTCTTTCTCGTTCTTTAAGGATTTCTTGTTCTCCCGTATTTGTTGAATCCATGTTTGAGTATACTTTAACCAAATAAAACTTAACCCATAAAAAACGAACACTAACACATACACCTTTGTATCTTTATATATATTATTTACGATGATTAGTATATGATTTCGCAATAATATTCACTAAAATCTTTATTGTGAAGAATCATAGAGAAATTGATCACGTGAATTGCAAGAAAAATGAACAAGCCTATAAAAAGAAAGAAGCAAGAAAAACATACATAAGATGATGAAGAAGAGACGAAAAGTACATACGTGACACAATTTTTCTATTATTTTGTTTGATAGTGTTTTATTTATTGGTTTGATTATTTTAGTTGATTTTTGGATTTATAAATCTGTGTTATTTGATTTGTAAATCTTATAAGATTTAGAAATCTTTGTAAATCCGAAGGTTTCCCCTCTGATTTGATCCTTTGTATTTTTGACATGAAATCCTTTCAAATCCATTAAAATCCTAAGTGAAATCAAATCCATAGGTAAATCCGTAAGATTGAATAACACGTGATTTTAATTAGGATTTATAAATCATAGAACCAATAACACCGGATTTTAATATGGATTTTAAAATCATAGAACCAATAACACTAGATTTTGTTTGGATTTCCAAATCCATTAAAATCCATAAACCAATAACCCCCTCTTAGTTTCTATTGAACAAGTTTAGAGAGAGCTTTTGAGAGTTTTTAGGGAGACAAGTCTACTTTGTTCTTGAGATTCTTCTAACCCTACTGTACTTCTTCTTATTCTCTTTCTTTATGCAGTATTATTCAGTTATGATTTGCTTTGCTTCCATGTCTGAGTAGTTTGCTTGTTAGGTTTAGGGTGATTCAAATGGATTGAAGATGAATTGTTAGGTTAAACTCACTTGTTAGGATTATTTATTTGGTTCTTCACCTAGATTGCTTTAACTCTGATTTAGGATTCGCGACCCTGAATTTGGATATCTGAGGTTGATAGATTGATACGAAAGTGTAATTGATTAGCTTTAACTAGATCTTAGGTGAGCAAAATTACCTTTTCGCAAAGAGATTTGGTTTAGGAATTTTTTGAACAAATTGGACTTGAATTTAATGCTTGTTTAAATTGATTGAATTCGCAAAGAAATTTGTCTTCCTAGAGTTTAGGCATAGTTTATTTTCCCAGCGACAGTTGGTTAATTTATCTTAGTATTCCAAGTTCAAGAACGGTTCTTAATTAAATCTTAATTTTGTTTAAACTGCAATTTTGATTCATCCTGAGAATTACCTGAAAACCTAGCTTTTTGTTTAATTGAATTTTAAGAAATCAACAATCTTGCCTGTTTCGAATTGCTTTTGTCTTTCTTTTACTTTATTTTGCTTAGCTCAATTCGAAGTCAATAATCCTATTGTTTGATTTAACTCCGAGTGATTCGACCCCTTACTACAATTGATCTCGTAATTTGAGAGAGTAGCTCAGGGTAAATTTGAGCATATCAGGTTAATTCCTCCTGCATACACAGACAATGTTATTTCTACCATGGTCTGTTTTACCTCGCCACTGAATCCTATCAGCGATGTAGACTTTCGTGTTAGCTCTGCTTCGTCTATGCCCAATGCTTTATAGGCTTCCAGGTAGAGGATGTTTGTTGAACTTCCATTGTCGACCAATATCCTTTTTATCAAGTAATTAGCAATCGTTAGGGATATGACCAGCGCATCGTGATAGGGTGCCAGCACACCTTCATTAGATGTGAAGCTTATTGAGCATGTCGATGTTGCCTCACTCTTGACTTTGCCGCCTGCCTGACTATGCCTAGCAGCTCTCGTATTCTTCTTAGCTGCTGAGTAAGATACTCCGCTGACCTCCGAACCTCCTATAATTACGTTGATAACCTTCTCATGCCTCGGAGGGGAGGCTGGAGCAGACTTTGGCGAGGTTTTGTCATCGCTTCTCTTGTCAATTCTGCTTCTGCTTTTTTCAGACAAGTATTCTCTCAGATGACCTTTCTTCAATAGCTCGTTTACCTCTAATCTTAAAGTGATGCAATCTTCCGTTTGATGACCATGATCATCGTGGAAATCACACCACTTTGAAGTATCACGTTTTCATTTTCAAAGGCCATCTTACTGTCGATCCCATCTGCCTCAGCGCACCAACCAATTCCGCGTGAAAAATTGACAAGTTGCTGATATCTGGCCGTGTTGAGGTTGAGCGCTTATCAACGTCCCCTTTGCTGAGTGGTCGGTGATCGCCTCGACTGTCGTTTTTGCTGCTCGTACTTTCACAACGAGGTCTCTGGTAGGGTTTATCTTCTATGGGGTTCTTCTCGTGTCTCATCACGAGAGAGTCAGATCGTGAGGAACGACGATAGCGGCAAGCCAGATCTTCTTCCCACTTAATATGTGCCCATGCTCTTGAGAGTACGTCCTCCATAGTTCTGCATTGGTACTTCGTTAGTTCCCTGTACAGGTCACCGTCGGGAAGTAGGCCTCGTTTAAATGCCGAGATAGCTGTAGACGTGACACAACTTGGGATAGATACTTTTTCTTTGTTGAAGCGTCCTACGTACTCGCATAGCGACTCCTCTTTTCCTTGTATTACCTCGTAGAGATCGTGAGTTGTCTTCTGAAGGTTCCTACTACTTGCGAACTGTTCCACAAAACGATCGGTTAGAGAAGCAAAGGAGCCTATCGACCCAATTGGTAGGTTCGTAAACCATTAGAGAGTTGGTCCCGTGAGACTTGAGCCAAATCCTTTGCACATGCTGGCTTCCCTAAACTCTTTTGCAACCGCGGTTGTGAACATCTGCTGCTTGTATTGTGCGATGTGGTTATCAGGATCTGTTGTCCCGTCATACATCACAATCGTAGGAAAATTAAACCTCTTGGGCATCTCCACAAGCGCAATCTCGTCCGTGAACGGAGTATCTGCGTAGCAGTTGGGAGCACTCTTGGTTATCGGAGGGGCTATGCCAAGAAGTTGCAAAATCATTCTTTCGAGCTCTTCTATGCGTCTGATAATTATGTCAGCGTTGTCATATGGTCGGACCATCATTTCCTCACCATGGTGAAGTGTAGATCCAGGGACGTTTGCCCTAGCAGCATCCACGTTAGTACCATCTTGTGGTACCACCGTCCTAGCACCCCCAGGTGGTGTATTTCCATCTAGAGGCTGCATCGGTTCAACGCGTCTTTGATATGGGTTCCGTGCTTCGGCCTCAGTGTTTCTGCCTCTACAGACCAGAGCAGTGTTTTCCGTTCTCAAGGTAGTGTTCTCGGTCTCCAGGGCTTTCAGTCGTTCCTTGTTCTGCTTCATATTCTCGGTGAGTGTCGCGAGTTGAGCAGCAGCGTCTTGAGTGTTGTCAACGTTGGTGTCATCTCCAATCTCCATGTCTCACGTAGTTAAAAGCTGCCCCTCCTTCTAGCGTCAAACTGTTTGGGCAAAATTTAACCAGGTTCGCAAGTACACAGATCTATGGAATGACAAAGAGAGAAGTAGATCTTTATTAATCAACAAAGTTGGCTTGTTTCCGAATAATATTACAATGTCTAGGTATCTAAAGCGTTATAAAGAACTTCGTTGGAAGTAGAAAACAAGGCTAGATCTATTGCTATCTCTGAGATGCTGTGTAGACGTAGCTCTAGGTTTTCTGTGTGTGTTTTGTGATGATCCTCTTCTTTATTCAACGTCTCTATTTATAAGACTTGATGAGATCCGGTTTTCGTTAGGATTGGACTTGCGCACAAGCTTATCTCCATCATACTCGGGATCCTTGATACTTGAATCACTTATTGTTTGATATTACGAGGTCTAGATAATGACAAACCTCGTAATATCTTCGTGATATCCGCGATCTCGAAGTCTCTACAAGTTTATCTTAAAAGTCATGTATTATTTTATATCAAATAACTAACTAACCTTCTCACCGACGTCGTAACGTTAATAACGACTTGACGACGTCGTAATAGTGATGTCTCACTTTGTAGTGACAAGGCATTTCCATGTCTGGCATAATGTAGACAATGTCATGTCAAGTAGTTATAGGTTAATACCTTACTTTACTTCACGTAGTCGATGTATCGTCATGTATTGACAAGTAATTACCTCACTTTACCTGACGTAGACGATATATCATCAAGTAATGGCAAGTAATTACCTCACTTTACATGGCGTAAATGATGTATCATCAGGTATTGACAAGTAATTACCTCACTTTACTTGACGTAGACGATGTATCGTCAGGTAATGGCAAGTAATTACCTCACTTTACCTGACGTAGACGATGCATCATCAAGTATTGACAAGTAATTACCTCACTTTACCTGACGTAGACGATGTATCGTCATGTAATGGCAGGTAATTACCTCACTTTACTTGGCATAAACGATGTACTGCCAGGTCTAATGTCCCAGTGAAGAATAATCCAGGTTTACCAAGATTGACCAAGTAATGGAATTATTTTTCCCAACAATATCCATCAGGCGTGATTACCATGACTCGTTTGTTGGGCCGTTCGCTTGCCATATGACCCCTGCCTTAACATTTATAGCAAATTATGTCATGTAACCTTTGAGAGGTAGTAAACTTACCTTGTTCAACACGGTGATCATTTGATTTGAAGTGAGACTCAATGGCAATAGATTTTCCTTTATCTACGGTTTGTAATGGCGATGCTTGAACCGTTGATGGTTGTGGCTGGCTCCACGAGTTATCTTTGGTTTTGTCAGAGTGGTTGTTTTCTTCTTGATTTGTGATTCTCTTTGAATGGAAAGATGAAGAAATTCTTGCAAGGAGTGGTAAAGTTGGAACTCCACTTTTCTTTGTATACGGTCTTATAGACCTTATACGAATTGGGACATCAGAGATTCCTCCGTGTCCTCTAGTTCAAGGCGGCTCCTTATGAGTACAAATTCCTAATAATATTCCTCCACACTCCTAGAGCCTCGAAACAAAGCACAACATTGTCTTAGTAATTCGCGATGGTAATGGGGCGGTACATACCTTTTGCGAAGTTTAAACTTCATATCAGCTCATCGTGTTATTTGAGGGTATCTAAGCCTCCTCTTTTCAGCTACTTCACGGTCCCACCATGCCAAAGCATGATCGGTGAGACTTGCAGTTGCTAGAGCTATCTTCTTTGGCTCGGTGTAGGAATAGTACTAAAAGAGATGCTCCATCCTTTTCTCCCATTCCAAGTAGGCTCCGGGATCAATCTTTCCAGCAAAAATAGGAGTTGTTAGTCCTCCCTAGGCCGGTTTTGATATCCTTGATTTCTTCGGTGGAAAGGATCAAAGGCTACTCGTATTGGATCTTGCACAGGCTACTGTTGTTGTTGACGCTCGTCCGGTGGATGCTCTTCTTGATGAGGGTTGTAGTTGCCTCTTTGAACAATAGGAGGCACGTTTCTTATTGCTTCAATCAGTGGTGCATTCTGGTTCGGTTGCTCCAATTGATTAAGCCTAGTAGAACATGTTCCAATGTCTTCTTTCATGGCTGCAATGTTGGTGTTAATTGTAGCCAAGGTTGCCATGATTGCTTCAAGGGAATTAGGGTTCATGTTTCCAATAGATTCACCTTGCAAAATTCAAAGACAATTTAAGAGAAATCAATAGATATCCGATCAGAAAAATCCAAAACACAAACAAAAACATAGTGCAACAAGCTTCAGAAAAAAATAGCAAACGAATCCAAAAATTGAGAAAGACAATTTTTGTGGGTTTTCTCGAGTTTATATGAACTAAAACAGCAAGATTGTTTTTTTTTTTTCGATTTTATAAAACTGAACCAATAAAACAGACGCAAATTGATTTTTATGGATTTTTTTCTATAGAGAAACTGAAAACAGAATTGAAAACTAAGAAAGAAATTAATTGACGTGGTAAGATAGGAATGTTTAAGCTCAGATGCGAATGATACAAGTATCAAATTCACACCAAAACAAGGCTCACAGATTCAAGACTTAGAACTATGCAGAACTGGTGTTGATGGTGCGGTAACCGGTTTGATGTTGATTCCACAACAGCAAAGGGTAGAGAATATAATCCAAGGACTATTCCTTGATAGCCTCAAAAGTGAACAGCAAACAATTCAGCTCAAATATGTGCTATTGGTTTTAAAACCTCAATTAACTAACCACAAGTGCAAGGTGCAATCAATGTAGTAATCAAGGGTCATTCTTCCACAATGATTAATGAAGCTAGGTGAATCCAATTTCAAGGTGTGATTTTCGATTTTGCTAAGTGTAAATGACAATATGAAATGATGCAATAATCAAAATAAAGGAACACAATGCATAAATGAAAGTAACACAAGATTTAAAATGCAATTTAAGAAAAGTCAACAAAAGTCAACAAAAAGTCAACAAAACTCAAAATTGATGATCAATAAGATTAAAGCATGGATCTTGAGTAAAGGTGATTGATTTAGGTTGAAACAAGTTCAGCTAGTGATGCACAACAACTAAATATAGCTAATTTCAAAGCATGAATCCATTTAATCTAGATTAACCCACTTCCATGGTACTAATCAATTTATTAATCAAAATATAACACAAACTTCTATCTTGTTAAAGATTAACAAAGAATCATTAAGAATATGTTCATAAAAGCTTACTAAACTCGTTAGACATCAACTTCCATTTGCTAAGATGAGTAAAATATGATTAAAATTCTTCTAGACATTTCCACAAACACCTTTCGGGCATGAAAAGACCATGATCTAGATTTGGGGTAATTACACTCAAAAGAGGGTAATGCAAAACATTATGTAAAAGCAAGGAAGAAATGGAACAATTGATGCATACAAATAAGTGCTTCCATTCTACCCATGAGCTTGCAAACTCTTTTTCCTTTTGGTGATCTAAGCCTTTTGAATCTTCCCTTAAACTTTTTAGCGTACTCTAGGGGGTTCTTACTTTCTAAACTCTTTCATTTACTTCAATCTTTTCCTCTATGGTTTCTTTTATACTTTTATTCTAGCCCTTTTGGGTTCTAGCTTATAGAGAAGATTTATATTCATTATCAAACACTAGAGTCTTTCTTTAGCTTTAACAACACATTCCCTTTTCCTAGAGTAGCTCAACTTCTTTCCTTTCTTTGGCTTTCTTTTCATTTAGGATCAACACTCTTTCTTTTGCTCACCAGAATACTCACCAAACCCAACCCATAAGAACAACAGGTCTTAAGCTAATACTAGTCTTAAAACAAGACTAGCTCTAAATGAAAGCACTTCTTTGTCGTTCCCATCTTTCAAGATTTTAATTGCGTATGCATTTTCAAAAATGAGGCCTCACTCAAGAAAATACATGTAGGTTTCAAAAAAGGGTCAAGGTTATGCAAGGTGAGGGAAACCAACCTCATTCACATTAGATGTCGTGAATCGGGAAGGCCATTTGGACTAGCAAAGAGTGGTATAAATGGTAGAAGAAAGTCCAAATGTGTATAAGGTTACTTTGAATAAGCATATCAAGTCTCTAAGCAAGAAATTAAGGTCAAAATTAGGTTCAAATTGATAGAATCGGTTTCAAGTTCAATATTCTTCAACCTAATCATGAGTTTCGAGCAAAGAGATCAAGATGTAAAGAAGAGATTTTATAATTCACTTAGCAATATCTAGCATTATCCTAAGGATCATATTGAATGCTAAGTCACAAATCTCAAAAACAAGATAAAACATGCTCAATGCAATCTAAATGATCATACAAATGTATAAAATGCAACTATATGAACAGGAAAATCTTTTTGGAATTTTTGAAATTTTTTAAATTATTTAGGGTTTTTCAAGCTTTTCTCATATATACAATGCATGCAATGAGACTTAAAAGATGATAACGGGAAAACAAAATAACCAAAAGTAAGCATTAGAAACGCCTCTCCCGAACTTACATCTCATCGTCTCGATGAGAAAGCAAAACCGAAGAAGGAAGAAAAAGAAAATGAAACTAAAGATGCATGAACGAAATGGTATATACAATGGATAGAGTGGTACCTTGGAATCATATGTGATCAAGTGGAGGTGGAGTGAAGGTTAAGCGACGAGGTAGATTGAATCAGAGGGCACGGTTGCTTGAAGTTTTCCCAAACTTTGGTGGCAATGGAAGGTAGCAACAAAGTGGCTCGCCATCGTCACCGAAGAACCGGTAAACATAGTGTCTTAGCCCAAATGGTCCTCCCAAAGTCTCCTTCTCAACCAAGTATTGAACATCAATCAAAGTTCTTTCTTGCAAAGGCACGAAATCATCGAGATCGATCCCCACATGTAAGAACAATGGAGTGAGCATGCCGCCAAAACATATACGCGGTGTATCCGTAGTTGTCAAGCAAAACCGAAACTTCTTCAATTTGGCGAAGAGCATCGCGCCAAGCTCACATACATAGTAATCGTGATCCATCTCCATGGGTTTAGCATCGAAATCTTGCAAAGCGGAATGGATACCAATGTAGAGTAGCTTGAGGTCGTCATTTGTTGGGAAATCGTCGTTTCCTCTTGCGTTGAAGGTATTAGCCAGTAGATGTAGAACGTATCGAATCGTGGGATTCTTGACTCATGTAATGAGATTGGAGGCAGCCGTGTAACTCTCCTCGAGTGCTATGTTACGCCATAATAGAGTTTCCATGTTAAACTCCGTGTTTTCTCCAAGATTCCCCGGTGGAAATCCATAGATATGGGCAAAAATCCCTAAATGTGACTGTTGGGGTCAGATCTCACTCCGGTGGAGATCGTCAAGAAAATGACTAAGTACCAGAGGTGGGCTACGCAGTTACCTGGACCAGCTCTGTTTCCAGGACCAGCTCTCCTGTCTTCTGGGACGAGCTCTCCAAACCGACTGGGACCAGGACTAGCTCTCCTGCTTTCTGGGACGAGCTCTCTAAAATAAATAAGTACCAGAGGTAGGCGCGTAGTTATCTGGACCAGCTCTGTCTCAGGGACCAGATCTGTCTCTGGGACCGGCTCTCCAGAATAACTGGGACTAGGACCGGCACCTTTCCAGGACGACGTCTGTAGTGGTCATTTAGACTCTAGGAGACCGTTGCGACCATTTCACTTCAAGACAGAGAATGGGCCGAGCGCCGGGCCCACACTGGAAAGAACGAGTCGGGAGCCCAAGAGTAACAAGTCACGCCGACCTCTACTGCAAGACTAGGCCTGGAAGACGAGCTCTCGGATTTGGGCCCATGCCGAGGACAAGGTCGAAACCTAAAGGCGGCGCCGACTATGCTGAGAGAGAATCCCGAAGATTTAGGGATTTGAGCTTATCTCTTTAGGCATAGATTTAGGCCGACTTAGACTTGTATAAATAGACGGAGGATACCTCCAAAAAGGGGATTGGCAATTTTACACAGAAACTACTTGTAATACTTGCAAAAGCTTAATTACATACTCTCTTGAGATCTTCGCTAGGTGTTTCTCATCTCAGAACTTTCAGACCTAGACCCAATTGACTATTTCAACTGTGCAGGTGTCCACCACCACAGTTTGGCGCTAGAAGGAGGGTATTGAAAGCTTCTTACTCCGAAGAACCACCGCGAAGAGATCCAGGACACGATGACTGACGAACGACGTATCGCTGATCCGAAAGACGTCGCGCCGAGAGATCTGGAAGAGGGCGAGATCCAGGCTGAAGGAGATAAAAGCAAGGACCAAACCGCTCGTGACGATCCGCCACCAGCAGGAACAGCTTGCCCCGATCTCCCTGGCGAGAAGTCAAAGGAAACCCCGAGAGCGAGCTCGCTTCTTCCTGAGTTGTTGCAGAAGATGAACGCGACACTGGACGCATTGCTGGAGAGCGCCGAGCGGCAAAACAGAGCCAACGGGACACTAACCGACGAGCTCAGATCCATAGGAGCAGACGTCCGCGCACGACCCCTCGAGCCAAGTCTGTTCAGAAAACTGGCGGCACGAATCGATCCAGTGGCGTTCAACTTCACCACACCGATAGGATCGTCGAGCCAACCTCGGCAACAGAATCCATCATCCGCTGCAAACGATGGACGATCCGCTCTTTTAGCCCAGGCACGACGAGAGAAAGCGAAATTCGGTGACGAGCCGATAGACCTCGACAACGACGACGAGGACCTGGCTAGAAGAGTCGTTCCTGAAACAATCTTCACTGAGACAGCGAGAGATCGGCAGGGAATGGCCAAAGCGAGGAACGATGATCCTCAACACATAGCTTCGCAGCAATTCTCCACCATCAGAGACGACGGCCCCGTGAGGAGAGTCACACGCAACACTGATCTCCCAGAGGACGAAGTGGCGCATCGAACCACTACAAGGCAAAAGCATGCCGACCCACGAAGGACGACCCAACAACGTTCCTCCGCTTTCAACGATGAGACCGGTAACGGATATGCCAGACATGTTTTGGAAGAAGAGGAAAACGTTGAGTGGGTGAAACAGGCAGAGGACGCTGAAGTGAAACAAGCTGCGTTTCAAGCCCAACATGCCCAGATGGCCGAATTTCGAGCTTCGTTAAGTAAGACTACTACCGAACTGAAGACCATTCGTTCGCAGATGCATCGTGCCACTAGCAAGGCACCAGAACTCGATCTGATCTTGGAACAAGCTCAGCATACTCCATTCTCGGCGTGCATCACCAAAGCTCGAGTGTCAGACCTTGGCAAGATTAGGGTGCCAACGTACGATGGAACCGAAGACCCAGCTGACCACCTCAACGAATTCAGTGTGGCTATGACAAGAGCAAATTTCAAAGAGCAAGAGATGGACGTCGGACAGTGCTTGCTTTTCGTCGAAAACCTCAAAGGACCAGCTCTCAAATGGTTTAAAAGGCTCGAAAGTAATTTCATCGATACTTTCAAACAGTTGACAGCGGCCTTCATCAAGCACTACTCCATCTTCATTGAGACTCAAATGTTTGGCGCCGATTTATGGTCCATGAACCAACCGAGTCTCTCAAGACTTTCATCGAACGCTTCAAATTAGTACTATCGCAAGTGGAAGGGATAGATGACTCGGACGCACTCCGAGCGCTGAAAAGAGCCATTTGGCACGAATCTGACTTCAGGAAGGAGATGTCTCTCAACGAGCCTTCGACCATCCAGGATGCTCTGCATCGAGCGATGAACTTCGCCAAAAGCGAAGAAGAAGCGAAGAAACTCGCAAAAAAGTATGGGAAGTCAAAACATAAAAGTGACAGCGACCACCGGCCAAGCTAGGCGCGAAAAACCCATAGTGGAAATTTCGTCCAACACGAAGGAGCCCACAACTATCAGGTGGACTCTCCCAAAAGCTACTAGACGGTGAACTCGGCGATAATTTCAACCTCAAAGACTTTGAATTAGAGGAAAACGACGTGGAAGTATCACCGATTAATGAAGAACCGCCTAAACGCGGAAGACAAAACGATGATTCGGCACAAGGTAGACCAAAAAAGAAGTACTACCATTAAACACCCATCCCATCATCCATCTACCACTCAATCACTTACCATGAACTACGAGTGACTTGATCCCTGCAAAGGGTACGTAGGCAGCCCATTTTTGGATGGGTTCAGTTACCCTCCTCCCAAAAGGGAGGGGGAGTAGGGTACGTATACTCGTATACTCCTACCTTCTGTTATTACAGACGTTTATGAAGATAAACGCTTGTTACCAAAACTTCTCAAAACGACTATCTCTATCACATCCTTTACGGATAATTCAGGGTCTCACTTAAACGACCATCTCACCTTCGACCGCCGCTACTGGCAACAGCGACGACCTTTCACAAAATTTTTTGCAGATCTTTACAATAACATCCACCATTGGATAAGCGCGCTATATAAATAACAATGGTTCATTATAAGAGCAGGTGTGTTTAGAGAGAAGCACACTTATAACCGAAGTGACCATTCAAAAAACCCAACAACATCGTTGGTCATAACCAATGGTTCATTATAGGAGCAGATGTGTTTAGAGAGAAGCACACTTGTAACCCAAATGACCATTCAAAAAACCCAACAACATCATTGGTCGAAACCAATGGTTCATTATAGGAGCAGGTGTGTTTAGAGAAAAGCACACTTGTAAACCCAAATGACCATTCAAAAAACCCAACAACATTGTTGGTCAAAGCTAATGATCGTTATAAGAGCGGTCATGCTCAAAGAGTAACACGGTTGTAAACCTAAACGATCATTCGAATAACCCAGCAAACCTTAACGCTGGTTGCAACAACATAACATGCTCTCCTCTGAAGTTGGGTGGTCAACGACGACCTAACTCTAATAACGAGGACCAGCACCAAAATACGGCAACAACGCCATCAATCATGACGATGGTTCATCTGAATTTTTAAACAAAGTCATTTGAAGTAGACTAACTACGCATCTTAGAAACGGATTCAACAAGGATACAATCCATCACTATTAGTTGTCTTTCTAAAGTCTAATTCAAGAAAGCTCGACTTATCAGAAAAACAGAAACAAATTAAAAGTTGCATTCATTATCACCTTTTATAACACAAGCCATCTAGGCGCAAAATCAAAGTCAAGTCTAAAACATAAGCGCTAACAGACGCGCAAAGCAACTAAGGGACAATCCCATCATCATCAACGACTCCCGCAGGTCATGGTAGTCGGCCCTGCTGCCTTCTCACACCTGGTCTTCTCAAAGACTCGTCAGTCCTGTTTTCCTCATAGACCTCGTTGATCTTTATCTTCTCAAATACTCGTCAGTCCTGGTCTCCTAGACGACCTCGTCTATCCTGATCTCCGCAAAGACCTCTTCGGTCCTTCTCAAAGGCTCGTCGGTCCTGGTCTCCTCAACGATCTCGTTAGTCTTAGTCTCCTCAACGATGTCCTCGGTCCTAGTCATGGGCACCTCGGCCCCATTTACGCCAGTAACAGAGAACTCCCCAACTTCGCTCACCAACAACAGTAGTGGTCGGCGCAATAGTGGGCGCAGCTAAAGCATGCACAGTAGTGGGCGCAGGTAGAGCATGTGCAGTAGTGGGCGCAGCTAGAGCAGGTGCAGTAGTGGGTGCAGCTGAAGCATGCGCAGTAGTGGGCGCAGCTAGAACAGGCGTAGTGGGCACAGCTAAAGCAGATACAGCAGTGGTCGGCGCAGTAGAAAGTGCAGTAGTGGGCGCAACTAAAGCATATGCAGCAGTCGGCGTTTTCTCTGAGAAATACGAGCATCGACGACTTGCTCATCAACAAGAGATGGATTATGTGCGTTCACTTCATCATTCACACCTGAGACCAGGACTCGAGTCACATCTCTATCCTTACAAGGACAAAGCCAGGAGCTACTCCGCATCAGAACAGTTTCTTTCGAAGCTCGGTCCCAGGCTCTCCGAACTAGTAGTCCTTAACTGCGAAATATATTCCAAGAACTTTTCGAAAGACGACGTTGAACTCGGCATCAAAGCACGGTGTCCAAGTATGGTGTCGTTTTGTCCAAAAGTCACGGTAGCGTAGACGTTTGAACCTTGGCACGGTTGAACGCGATCAAAATCTGGTGTTTTACAACAAGCCACTAATGGTACTAACGATCAATGATATGAGACAAAGTTATCAAGTCTTCGACATCAAACATCGTTGCCATACATCAACGACGCCATGACGAGTCCTCCGACGAATCACAATTCTCGCCATGACTTCGGGTCCAAACTCATCACGGAGCTAACACTCGGTTTCGACGTTGAATTCGAAGTGACGACCGATCAATGAGGATAGCTTGGCTCGTTTGTCCTCAACAAGTCGAGACGTTAGAGTAAGCTCTTGGGCAGATCAAAGACACCTCGGCTCGAAGCCTCCTCTCGACTAAAATCTGAGTACGCTGGACTAAATCGACGGTGAGGTGGTCGGAATTCGCAGAGACAAACCAACTCACAAATAAGAACAAATCTCTTCAAAATGACAAACGTTAAAGATTCGACCCAACCACGCCGGAGTGACGGCAGTGACAAGCTCAAAGCTCAACCAAGCTCATGTTCAGTCTCGTCTAATTCGGCTTGGAAGACTCTCGGCAACGAAGAACCTCACCGGAAAAGATGGGAACAACGATGGAGTCTCCGGTAAGGTCATCGGATACAGTAGCCTTGAAACTGATCGGCGGTCGCAGATCTGACGACAACGAATGAAGACGAGATCTCGGCTTCAACCCAGTCACGACGCAGGCGGAACAGAGACAAACTTCTCGGCCACGGAGGAGATCTTGGCTTGACAAACTTCTCAGCTACAGAGGAGATCTCGGCTCGATGACGATGAGCTCTCACAGGAGGACAGGGGACTCGTCGGCACAAAGATGCAGAACAACAACGACAACGTTACGACCTGGACAGAACGGAAAACTCACCGGAAAAAATGGAGAGGACGACCGGAGATGAAACTTGCGACGATGACGACGTGAGCTTCCCTCTGTCCCTCGGTGACCAATTATAACGACGAGCTTACCTCCTGACCAGAAACGATGAAATCTAGCTTGGACGGCGACGGGATCTGGAGGACGACGACTCCTTTCAAGTTTCAGCCTCGAACCACAGTAACGAAGAGGAAGGGACAAGCAGAAATCTTCAACGAGGACTCGTCGGCTTAGTGAACGTCGGCGAGAGTGAGAGCTCGTCGGAAAAAGTGAGGAAATGGTCGGAGAAGACAAAGGGGAAGGTGACGGCGGCAAACCACACAAATAAAATAAAATAAAAATCTTTTTTTCTCAAAACCCTAGATCTAAAACAGAAAATAGAGAGAGAAGAGAGGCTACGTTTCTTTTGGTGGAGTGAAGTTGTGGAGAAAAGAAAAGGGGAAGGAGTATTTATAGCACCACTGTAAAAACCCTGGAATGACACGTTTCAGTAGTCAGCGGGAACAATTCCGATTTCTGAAATGAATCAAGTGTTTAATTTCCAGCGGGAATTAACAATTCTAATTTCTAAAAGAAATTTAAATTTCCAAATTTCCGCCGGAATTAAATTTTGAGCTTCCAGGAAAAACAATATTTTTACCAAATCCGGAAAGCAACTAAACATAAACATAACGCCCAACTCAGCATTAACGTGAGCATGTGAGAGTTGGGCAAGACAAACAAGTTTTACGAGCTTTAACGAGAACAAGCTCCACAAACTTTACATGACCAGTTCCTCCAAACTTTGTAACAGAAATTCGAAAACACAAGTCTATTGAAAATCTTTATTGGGCTATGCGTTAAACATGAACACGAAAGCTCAGTAAATGTCGGCAGGTCCTCAGAACAAGGTTTCAAAATCTCGTCTCGTCAGACGTAGGCCAAACAGTACATTTTCTTGGAACCTCACTACGACTCTTTTACCTCGGCATCATCAGAACTGATACTACCGAGTTGGGGGGCTAACTGTTGGGGTCAGATCTCACTCCGGTGGAGATCGTCAAGAAAATGACTAAGTACCAGAGGTGGGCTACGCAGTTACCTGGACCAGCTCTGTTTCCAGGACCAGCTCTCCTGTCTTCTGGGACGAGCTCTCCAAACCGACTGGGACCAGGACTAGCTCTCCTGCTTTCTGGGACGAGCTCTCTAAAATAAATAAGTACCAGAGGTAGGCGCGTAGTTATCTGGACCAGCTCTGTCTCAGGGACCAGATCTGTCTCTGGGACCGGCTCTCCAGAATAACTGGGACTAGGACCGGCACCTTTCCAGGACGACGTCTGTAGTGGTCATTTAGACTCTAGGAGACCGTTGCGACCATTTCACTTCAAGACAGAGAATGGGCCGAGCGCCGGGCCCACACTGGAAAGAACGAGTCGGGAGCCCAAGAGTAACAAGTCACGCCGACCTCTACTGCAAGACTAGGCCTGGAAGATGAGCTCTCGGATTTGGGCCCATGCCGAGGACAAGGTCGAAACCTAAAGGCGGCGCCGACTATGCTGAGAGAGAATCCCGAAGATTTAGGGATTTGAGCTTATCTCTTTAGGCATAGATTTAGGCCGACTTAGACTTGTATAAATAGACGGAGGATACCTCCAAAAAGGGGATTGGCAATTTTACACAGAAACTACTTGTAATACTTGCAAAAGCTTAATTACATACTCTCTTGAGATCTTCGCTAGGTGTTTCTCATCTCAGAACTTTCAGACCTAGACCCAATTGACTATTTCAACTGTGCAGGTTTCCACCACCACAGTGACCATATACTTCAATTTGTCGATATCGAAGCAAATGAGGTATGTTCCAAGACGATCGTCGAACTTGCACACCATTGTGGCTAGGAATTGCTTGGTGAGTTCGGGATAAGTAGCGTAGCTCATTGACGATAAGCCACTTAAATGCATTCTTCCTAAAAGCTCATTGACCTTGTCTTTGAGTCCACTCATAGCCAAAAACAATGGACACGCAAACCTTGTAGCCTCATACGTCGCTTGGTTCAAGATACCAATTCAAATCTCGTCAACACATGACGCGAACTTCTCAATTCTAGTAGTCATTGTTGCTAGATTGATCCTACAAAGAGATATTTCCAAATAAGAACCATTTTCTAATCAAAGCACAATTTGTCTAGCCAATTGTCAAATGTCTATTAACAATTGATATCACAGAAGGGTAGACAATGGATTAATCAATGCAACAAGCAATGTTCAATGGACAATCTACTCATTTCTAAACAAATTTTAACTTTTCCACTTTCTAATAAACCCATTCACCAAAGCTCAAATCTTAAATTTGGTAAATTTTCAAAATTCTAGTGAATACTAGGTACCAACAAGGTTTAATTGTAATAAATGATTAACAAAACTCATAAATAAACTCAATTTCATCTAAAGATTCCAAATTTAAAGCATTTTCAACATCAAGAACTTCAAAGTAAAGAGAATCTCAAATTCAACCATCAATATTCCAAATTTGCATATGAAATCATCTACCTAACAATTGTAACTCATACTAAACACAAAGCAACTCAATTTATAACTCAATAATAGTGAAATCACAAGATTCTCATGTATGCATCCATGAGTTTCAAGAGTAATTGAAATGAGTTAAGGAGAGAGAGTATACCTTGTGGTAATCAAAGACTAGGTAGAGAAGATCCAAAGTAGATGGTGAATTCAAAGTTCTTTCAAAGTTATAGAGAGAAAGAAGATCTAGATTTTGAGAGGTTTTGAAAATCTCCGAACAGAAAGAGTAAGAGAGAGAGATGCTAAAGACTCTTTAAAGATTTCAAAATCTTATATAATATTTTAAGGTTCACAAAACTTTAAGCCATGAGAGGTTGCTATGTGTCATCTACTTTTATTAAATTTTTTAAATTTTGACAATTAATTCTAACAAATTAATAGCTAATTAATGTTAATTTATTTCAACAACAAGTTACAAATATAAATAGTGATTCTAAATATCTTATATTATATTTTAAATTTCTCAAAACTTCAACAACAAGATACAATATAAATTATTCATTATTTTCTTTCTTTCTTTGATACTCAGAAAACTATGATTCTAAATTTTGCAAATTTTATACAGTTTCAAAATTATATTTTATATAATATTGTAGCGTTTTCTAAAATTCAAGTCATGGATGCCATGTGTCACCTATTATTTTCACATTTGGCTTTCTAATTTGTTTATTAAAAAAATCACTTTACAATTAATCCAATTTTTTTTTAAAAACCACGTTAACAAGACAAATGTTTAAAAACGTGTCTCCGTCTTATATAATGTTAATTCATTTCAACAATATAATATTTTAAGGTTCTCAAAACTTGAAGCAATGAGAGGTTGCTATGTGTCATCTACTCTTTTGACATTTGACATTTTTAATTTATTTATTAAAATTTTAAAATTTTGACAATTAATTGTAACAAATTAATAGCTAATTAATGTTAATTCATTTCAACAACAAGTTACAATATAAATTCGGCATTATTTTCTTTCTTTCTTTGATATTCACCAAAAACTATGATTCTAAATTTTGTAAATTTTAAATAGTTTGAAAAGTATCTTATATTATATTTTAAGGTTCTCAAAACTTCAACAACAAGATACAATATAAATTAGTTTTTTTTTTTTTGATACTTAGAAAAACTATGATTCTAAATTTTGCAAATTTTAAACAGTTTCAAAAATATATCTTATATAATATTGTAGCGTTTTCTTAAATTTAAGTCATGGATGTCATGTGTCACCTATTATTTTCACATTTGGCTTTCTAATTTGTTTATTAAAAAAAATATTTTATTAAAAAAATCACTTTACAATTAATCCAACGAATTTTTTAAAAACCACGTTAACAAGACAAATGTTTAAAACTGTGTCTCCGTATAAATAGTTGTGATTCTAGAACAAAAATTTACAAAAAGCTTTAATAAAAAGAAGTAACATGAATAAAAACAAAATGTTGTGAGAAAATTAAGAAATGATTTAAGAAATTTTAAAACTGTTAGAATGTTAAAGTTGTGGTGGTGGAAACCTGCACAGTTGAAATAGTCAGTGGTCTAGGTCTGAAAGCTCTGAGATGAAGAACCCTTAGTGAAGATCTCAAGAGAGTTTGTTATTAAGCTTTTGCTATCGTTACAAGTAGTTTATGTGTCAAATTGCGGATCCCTTTTTGGAGGTATCCTAGGTCTATTTATACAAGTCTAAGTCGGCCTAAGTCTACGCCTAAAGAGATAAGCTCGAATCCCTCAATCTTCGGGATTCTCTCCCAGCGTAGTCGGCGGCCGCCTTTAGGTCTTGACCTTGTCTCGTCATGAGCCCAAATCTGAGAGCTGGTCTTCTAGGCCCAGTCTTGTAGTAGAGGTCGGCGTGACTTGTTACTCGTGGGCTCCCGACTCGTTCTTTCCAATGTGGGCCTTCTGAGCTCGGCCCATTCCCTATCTCGGAGTGAAATGGTCGCAACGGTCTCTTGGAGTCTAAATGGTCGCTATAGACGTTATCCTGGAAAGGTGCCGGTCCTAGTCCCAGTTACTCTGAAGAGCCGGTCCCAGAGACAGAGCTGGTCCCTGAGACAGAGCTGGTCCAGATAACTGCGCGCCTACCTCTGGTACTTAGTCATTTTTAGAGAGCTCGTCCCAGAAAGTAGGAGAGCTAGTCCTGGTCCCAGTCACTTCGGAGAGCTCATCCCAGAAGACAGGAGAGCTGGTCCCGGAAACAGAGCTCGCCCAGATTACTGTGCGCCCACCTCTGGTACTTAGTCATTTTCTTGACGATCTCTTCCGGAGTGAGATCTGACCCCAATAGTTAGCCCCCCAGCTCGGTAGTATCAGTTCTGATGATGCCGAGGTAAAAGAGTCGTAGTGAGGTTTTCAAGAAAATGTACTGCTTGGCCTGCGTCTGACGAGACGAGATTGTGAAAACTTGTTCTGAGGAGCTGCCGATGTTACTGAGCTTTCGTGTTCAAGTTTAACGCATAGCCCAGTAAGGATTTTCAATAGACGTGTGTTTCTGAATTTGTGTTATAAAGTTTAGAGGAACTGGTCCTGTAAAGTTTGTAGAGCTTGTTCTCGTCAAAGCTCGTAAAACTTGTTTATCTTACCCAACCCTCACATGTTAACGTTAATGCTGAGTTGGACGTCATGTTTCTATTTAGTTGCTTTCCGGACTTAGTAAAGATATTGTTTTTCCCGGAAGGTGCAAATTTAATTCCCGCTGAAATTTGGAAATTCAAATTTCTTTTAGAAATTAGAATCGTTAATTCCCGCTGAAAATCAAATGCTTGACTCATTTCAGAAATCGAAATTGTTCCCGCTGACTACTGAAACGTGCCACTCCAGGGTTTTGATAGTAACACTATAAATACTCTTTCTCCTTTTCTTTTCTCCACAACTTCACTCCTCCAAAAGAAAGGTAGCCACTCTTCTCTCTCAATTTTCTGTTTTAGATCTAGGGTTTTGGGAAACAAAAAGATTTTTTTTTTTGTGTGTTTTTTTTGTTGTTTTTTTTTTGTTGTTGTTGTTGTTGTTGCCGCCGTCACGTAGCTTCGTCTTCTCCGGCTAGAACAACGAGTTTTCCGATGAGTCCCTACTCCGTTCTGTGCCGTCTAGTCTCCTCGTCGGCGTCCAAGTCTTTTCCGGCGAGATCCCATTAAAGCTCAGACTCATCGACGTCGATTCCGGTCGTTTTGTTTCCGGTGATGCTCGTGCCGACGAGTTCTTTCCCGGTGACTCAGGAGAGAGGTCAGCTTCGCGCCGTTCTTCGTCCTGTCATCGGCGTCCCAGTCTTTTCCGGCGAGATCACGCTCGAGTTCAGACTCGTCGACGCTGCCTCTGGTCGGTTCTCGGCTTTTCCGGTGACTGCGTTTCCCGGTCAGATCTAGGAGCTGGTTCGATTTTCGACAAGCTCGTGGTTCCTCGTCGTTGTTGAAAGTGGAGACGGTTTCCGGTGAGTTTATCGTCGTCATCACTAACACATCTCGGAGAAACGGTCGTTGTTACTAATCCGGCGCCGAGGTCGAGGGTCCACCATTCATTCCGGCGAGCTCCCACTTCGCCGTTCTAATTGGCTCCGTCCTTGTTTCCCTTCACGGGATCTACTGCTGCCGGCGACCAGGATTTTTCCGGCGAGGATCGCAAAACGCGTCGTTACCGACTTCGAGTACGAAGTCAAGTCTCGTTCTTTACCGCCGACTACCGTTCTCCGTTCTTCACGAGATCTCAACGGTGGTGTTGTTTGTGCTTTGTGGAGTTCTTGGTTCACGGCGAGATTCCGGTTTGGTGCCATGTGTTACAGGTTTAGATTGTTGAACAAAACGAACACGAGCTTCCCTCATTGATCGGTCTTCGTTCATTTTTCATCATCTAAACGAGAACTAGTCTTGTTACAATTTGGCAATCGTGGAAATTGAAGTATTGGGAGAAACTTCGAAGTAGTCGTCATGTCTAGCCCGACATCGTCTTTAGAGAAATTTCCGACCAATCCATCTCAAAACCGCTTGTTGACCACGTCGTCTTTCGAAAGATTTATAGGATCCATCTCGAACCTAAGAACGACCAGTTTGGAGAGCCTAGGATCGAGCTTCAAAATAAACTATTCTGAGGCTGAGTCTAGTGCCTGGCTTCGTCCTTGTAAAGATAGAGAAAAGACCCGAGTCCTGGTCTCAGACGTAATTGATGCGGCGAATGCACAGAGTCCACCTCTCGTTGATGCGCAAGTCGTCCACACTCGCAATTCCCCAGACGTAAAGGTGGAACAGGACGAGGACGAGATAAACGAAAGATTTGACTTAGCTTTGTTTCTTCGAAAGCAAAAATCTTCGACTCACGGAAAGCGTCGTGCTAGAAAGTTCACACCTCCGGATCTGCCGGGATCCACTCTATCAACGGAAAGGTCACTTTCCCTTTTGAGAAAGAAACTCAACATCCCTGATGAAATAGAGCTGGTGGTTCCTGAACCTCATGAACGAGCTGACGATCCTCCAGAGGGGTATTTTACCTTGTACGAGAATTTTCTCGAGGCGTGCTTCTTGTGGTTTCCCGTTCCGTATGTGATTCTCGAGCTTCTAGCAAAGTATAGACTTTCAATTTCGCAAATCACCCCTCGAGGAATTCGTCACTTAGTAGGAACCCTCGTTCGGAGTTATGAGTGCGGGGAAACTATAATTGTTCATCACCTGATGCGCTTCGTGGATATTCAGCGGTCCTCTCCCTTCTCCAAGCTTGTATACTTCGCTGTAAACCAGAAGAATCTTAGACTTATCCACGGATTTGGAAGCAAAGACCGGCAATGGATGGACTTTTTCTTTTTCGTGCCGATATGCGAAGAGACTTTGGGAGATGGACTAGGCCTAATCCAATCGAAATGGCTTACAAAGGGTAGCCGGCCCCGTTGTCTGTCTTTGGGAGTCGGCTAGTTTTACTTTTATTGCTCGTGATGCGTTTGTCTTTTTGTATTGATTATAACCTCTTGTTTTCGTTTATGTCTTTTTTGTAGTGATAGGCCCAGTACCGAAGGTTCCGAGCAATTGGAAGGTAATTTGGGATTTGCTCAGCGTTCGAGGGTGCAATTGGAAGAAGGACTTCTCACTGCGACGTGTCAAGAAAGCGAGAGCTTTCCTTGGGGGTTCTTCGGTCTCAAGTTTTTGCTTTTTAGATTGTTCAGGAGACATTCAGTCAGAGATGGAACATCCACGATCTTTCAGGAGTTTAGCGCGTAGGACTACGGGGAGTGGCAAGCCTCCGACGCCGACTACTGCGACCACTTCTGCGGCGCCGACTACTGTGCCAGCTCTAGCCTTGCCTACTACTGCACTACCTTCCGTCACGTCGACTATTGTAACACCTTCTTTCACGCCGATTACCGCACCAGCTTCTGCCAAGCCGACTACCGTGCCCGCTTCTGCTAGGCCGACTACTGCGTCTCCTTCTGAGCCACGTGACACTTCTGCCAGGAAGACCACCACTGCTGCTAAGGGATCACGTCTCCATTCTTCGACTAGGACTGAGATTGTAGCCGCTCTGCCTGCTCTGCCCGCTCCTCTTCCTTCCGACTACGATGCCAAGAAGGCGGCGAAAGGGAAGGGTCATGCGGGCGACGACCGCAAGAGATCATCTGACAGGGACGACGTGATTGACGTGGACCGAGAGCCGAAGAGGGCTCAGGCGAGATCCGCCTCGCCTCCCCGTCGTGTGTCCAATAGCGTCTTTGAGAGCAAGGCTTCCGCTAGAAGCCTCTTCTCTACTCTGGGTTTCCATGACGACGACTTGGCTCCGATCAACACGAAGTCTTCCTGAGACATTATGCGTCAGGGACTGAACGTAGATTACTCTTTCTTTCTGCTTTAGCTGCGCAAACTACTACACCTGCTCTAGCTGCGCCCACTACTACGCCTGCTCTAGCTGCGCCCACTACTGCACCTGCTCTAGCTGCGCCCACTACTGTGCATGTTTTAGCTGCGCCCACTACTACGCCTGTGCCCACTACTGTGCATGTTTTAGCTGCGCCCACTACTGTGCATGTTTTAGCTGCGTCCACTACTGTGCATGTTTTAGCTGCGCCCACTACTCCACATGCGCCGACCACTATTTCTGCTGCCAAGACGAAACTTGTTGCTGGTGAGCGAAGTTGGCAAGTTGTACAAACTGGCGAAGATGGGGCCGAGGTGACCATGACTAGGATCGAGGACATCGTTAAGGAAACTAGGATCGACGAGATCGTTGAGGAGACCAGAACCGACGAGTCTTTGAGAAGACCAGGTGAGAGGAGGCGACAGGGCCGACTACCATGACTACTCCTGCGGAAGTCGTCGATGATGAGGGGATTGTCCCTTCGTTGCTTTGCGCTCCTGTTAGCGCTTTTGTTTTATACTTGACTTTGATTTTGCGCCTAGATGGCCTGTGTTATAAAATGTGATAATGAATGCAACTTTTAATTTATCGTTGATCTTCTTTCCAACATTTTTGCTTAGTCTTTCAAAGAGAGACCACTAATAGTGATGAAGTGTATCCTTGTTGAATCCGTTTCTAGGATGCATAGTTAGTCTGGTTCAAATGAATTTGTTTAGAAATCCATATGAACAATCATCATGATTGAAGGCGTCGTTGCTGTATTTTGGTGCTTGTTCTTGTTATAGGAGTTAGGTCATCGTTGACCACCCAACTTCAGAAGTGAGCATGTTACGTTGTTGCAACCAGCGTTAAGGTTTGCTGGGTTATTCGAATGATCGTTTAGGTTTACGACCGTGTCACTCTTTGAACACGACCGCTCCTATAACGATCATTAGCTTTGACAAACGATGTTGTTGGTTTTTTTTTTTAATGGTCATTTGGGTTTACAAGCGTGCTTCTCTCTAAACACACCTGCTCCTATAATGAACCATTGGTTTCGACCAACGATGTTGTTGGGTTTTTTGAATGGTCATTTGGGTTACAAGTGTGCTTCTCTCTAAACACACCTGCTCCTATAATGAACCATTGGTTTTGACCAACGATGTTGTTGGGTTTTTTGAATGGTCAATTCGGTTACAAGTGTGCTTCTCTCTAAACACACCTGCTCTTATAATGAACTATTGTTATTTATATAGCGCGCTTATCCAATGGTGGATGTTATTGTAAAGATCTGCAGAAATTTTTGTGAACGGTCACCGATGTGGCCAGCAGCGGCGGTGGAAGGTGAGATGGTCGTTTAAGTGAGACCATGAATTATCCGTAAAGGATGTGATAGAGATAGTCGTTTTGACAAGTTTTTGTAGCAAGTGTTTATTCTCATAAAGGTTTGCTACAAAGAGAGGTGGGAGTATACGAGTATACGTACCCCACTCCCCCCCCTTTTTTGGGAGGGGGGGCAACTGAACCCATTTGAAAATGAGCTGCCTACGTACCCTTTTGTCGTTTTCTTCTAATTCAAAGTCTTTGAGGTTGAAGTTATCGCCGAGTTCACCGTCCAATAGTTTTTGGGCAAGCGCCGAGCCGAGAGACTGGCAGTTTACTGTCGAGTGCCCGTGAGTGTGATTAATGTCGCAGTATAACGACTCGTCGTAAGTTGAATTACCGGTCCACGCGTTAAGAAAACATCCTCCTTGGCCGCGCCCATAGTTGGGAGAATCCAACTGATAGTTGTGGGCTCTTTCGTGTTGGACAAAATTTCCACTATGGGTTTTTCGCGCCTGGCTTGGCTGGTGGTCGCTGTCACTTTTCTGTTTTGACTTCCCATACTTTTTCGCGAGTTTCTTTGCTTCTTCTTCGCTTTTGGCGAAGTTCGTCGCTCGATGCAGAGCATCCTAGATAGTCGAAGGCTCGTTGAGAGACATTTCCTTCCATAAGTCAGATTCGTGCCATATGGCTCTTTTCAGCGCTCGAGTGCGTCCGAGTCATCTATCCCTTTTACTTGCGATAGTACCAATTTGAAGCGTTCGATGAAAGTCTTGAGAGACTCGGTTGGTTCTTGGTTCATGGACCATAAATCGGCACCAGACGTTTGAGTCTCAATGAAGATGGGGTAGTGCTTGATGAAGGCCGCTGTCAACAGTTTGAAAGTATCGATGGAATTACTTTCGAGCCCTTTAAACCATTTGAGAGTTGGTCCTTTGAGATTTTCGACGAAAAGCAAGCACTGTCCAACGTCCATCTCTTGTTCTTTGAAATTTATTCTGTTCATAGCCACACTGAATTCGTTGAGGTGGTCAGCTGGGTCTTCGGTTCCGTCGTAGGTCGGCACCCTAATCTTGCATGGGTCTGACACTCGAGCTTTGGTGATGCGCGCCGAGAACGGAGTGTGCTGAGCTTGTTCAAGGATTAGATCGAGCTCTGGAGCCTTGCTAGTGGCACGATGCATCTGTAAGCGGATAGTTTTCAACTCAGCAGTAGTCTTATTTAGCGAGGCTCGGAACTCGGCCATCTCGTCGTGATGGGCTCGAATCGCAGCTTGTTTAACTTCAGCGACCTCTGCCAGTTTCACCCATTCAATGTTTTCCTCTTCTTCTGAGATGTGTCTAGCATATCCAGGATTGATCTTGTCGTCGAAAGCGGGGAAACGCTGTTGGATCATCCTCTGTGGGTCGGCATGCTTTGTCCTCGTAGTAGTTTGCTGCGCCGCTTCTTCCTCTGGGAGATCGGCGTTGCGTGCAACTCTCCTCACGGAGCCATCGTCTTTGACGGTGGAGAACTGATCGTCGTTCCTTGCTTTGGTTGTTCCATGCCGATCTCTCGCTGTCTCAGTGAAGATGCAATCCTCGTCGTCGTTGTCGAGGTCCATTGGTTCGTCGCCGACTTTCGCTTTCGCTCGTCGTGCCTAGGCTAAAATAGCGGATCGTCCATCATTAACGGCGGTCGACGGATTTTGGTGCCGAGGTCGGCTTGACGACCCTCCTGGTGTGGTGAAGTTGAGTGCCACTGGATCGGTTCGTGCTGCTGGTTTTCTGAACAGACCTGGCTCGAGGGGTCGTGCGCGGACGTCTACTCCGAGAGATCTGAGCTCGTTGGTTATTGTTCTATTGGTTCGGTTTTGCCGTTCGGCGTTTTCCAGTAGAGCGTCCAGCGTCGCGCTCATCTTCTGCAACAACTCTGGGAGAAGCTAGCTTGCTCTCGGGGCTTCCCTCGACTGCTCGCCCTGCAGGTCGACTCGACCTGCGCCCGCTGGTGGCGGATCGCCACGAGCGGCCTGGTCCTTGTTGGTAGCACCTTCAGCCTGGATCTCGCCCTCTTCCAGATTTCTCGGCGTAGCATCTTTCGGATCAGCGATACATCGTTCGGCAGTCATCGTGTTCTGGATCTCTTCGCGGTGGTTCTTCGGTGTAAGAAGCTTTCAAGGCCCCTCCTTCTAGCGCCAAACTGTGGTGGTGGAAACATGCATAGTTGAAATAGTCAGTGGTCTAGGTCTAAAAGCTCTGAGATGAAGAACCCTTAGTGAAGATCTCAAGAGAGTTTGTTATTAAGCTTTTGCTATCGTTACAAGTAGTTTCTGTGTCAAATTGCGGATCCCCTTTTTGGAGGTATCCTAGGTCTATTTATACAAGTCTAAGTCGGCCTAAGTCTACGCCTAAAGAGATAAGCTCGAATCCCTCAATCTTCGGGATTCTCTCCCAGCATAGTCGGCGGCCGCCTTTAGATCTTGACCTTGTCCTCGTCATGGGCCCAAATCTGAGAGCTGGTCTTCTAGGCCCAGTCTTGTAGTAGAGGTCGGCGTGACTTGTTACTCGTGGGCTCCCGACTCGTTCTTTCCAATGTGGGCCTTCTGAGCTCGGCCCATTCCCTATCTCGGAGTGAAATGGTCGCAACGGTCTCTTGGAGTCTAAATGGTCGCTATAGACGTTATCCTGGAAAGGTGCCGGTCCTAGTCCCAGTTACTCTGAAGAGCCGGTCCCAGAGACAGAGCTGGTCCCTGAGACAGAGCTGGTCCAGATAACTGCGCGCCTACCTCTGGTACTTAGTCATTTTTAGAGAGCTCGTCCCAGAAAGTAGGAGAGCTAGTCTTGGTCCTAGTCACTTCGGAGAGCTCGTCCCAGAAGACAGGAGAGCTGGTCCCGGAAACAGAGCTCGCCCAGATTACTGTGCGCCCACCTCTAGTACTTAGTCATTTTCTTGACGATCTCTTCCGGAGTGAGATCTGACCCCAACAAAAGTCTAATTAGAAAAATGTATATTTGTTTTTTTTTTTTAAGTCCTCAAAGCTTTTAACTCCAATTTGCCAATATAATTTAAATAATTTATGGCAGACAAAGTAACGTTTCTAACCAATACTCTCGGAGAAAACTTTACTCGAGCACAAATTATGAATCCAGAAAACAGATTCATTTCACTACTAAATTGATGCTAAAGACAAAAAATCACAACAAATTAATAAAGCGAGTGAGACAAAAATACAATCAAATTGCAATTATTCTCTTAGTACGATACAAAGTTCTCATGAAGAAATTACAAAGATTCATTCCAAATTTTTTGTTGAGATCATATGTCTCATTAAAAGCAAAGCATACTACAATTTATTGATAAAGACATACAAGTTAGTGATTTGTACCAAAAAAATGTCTTCCATATGCTATAACTTTTATTAATAAATGACATATTTCTTTTTTCATATAACATTATATATGTACATTAATTTTCTACAAATGGTTAGTTTTCTAACATGGATCATTATTTATGATAAACAATAAATTTATATAATATAAAATATATAAATAGTGAAGAAATTATAAATTATTGTCGAAGATAGTTTAATACTCATAAAGGAGAGGCGCTATACTAAATTAATAGCTTAAGCTTTATTGTCTCTTCTTAATGACTTTTCTTTTGGCATTTCAAGGTTCGACCTTTTCTTCTTCTTCTTCGTTTTTCGCTTCATACAATTTTTTTATTTGATGGTGACTGGTCCATATGACAACATTTATTTACGCGAATCAAAAGGTGAAAATGATCAGTATGTTCATTTCGTCATCGAAACCCAATATATATTGATTAGAACTTAGTCTTTATTGGAAAAAAAAAAACTTAGTTTTTATTAGTCACCCAAAATTGGACACGTAGTAAATGCTATAGACTCAAACTATTGAAAGAGATAAATTACAAGAATTGAATCTATAAAATAGATTCAAAAATCCTATTCTATCCAGAATTACGTGACACCATATATTTTTATTTGCTCTTGAACATAATCATAATCTATCCAACTTTACCACGCAACAACGATTACGTGTCTCTTTGTTCACTCACAAACCTAAATTGTTTCTTTTCTTGAAATTGAGTTTATTCAAAGCTATTTAAGAAAAAACTAATTCTTAACCCGCCAGTCTCATTCTCTTTTATATTTGTTGCACCCAGGACCGGTCCGGAGCATAAGCGAGGGAAGCCATCGTTTAGGGCTCCAATATTTAGAGGGTTTTTTTAGTGAAAGTTTTAAACCGTTTCTATTTATACAATTAGAAAATGTGTGAAAAAGGCATGTTTTATATTTGCGTAAGGCATCCGAATACATTGGACTGGCACTGGTTGCACCGTCAACATAGAATCCAATGGCCTCCCTTAATCTCAAAGGGTAAGTTATTGTTGCTAGTCTTTTGATGTAAGACTCACTTGCATTTCTTCTCTAGATGTGACTGAGTCCAATCATATCCACTACACCCCACTTGCTTTATTTTTTAAAGGGTCTAATCCCAACATTTTGGGTCGGCAGGATTGTACACAATAAATCTTATATTAAATTTAATAATATTGTAGATTTTAGGTCTATTCAACATAGTTTTTTGATAAACTAATTCGATTCTATGAAAAAATCGAGTTTGGTTTGAGTAATGTAGAATAAAAATTCCTATTATATTTGAGTCCCGGTTTACTTATACAATAGAAATTTCTACCATATATGACTCGGGTTCGGATTTGGTTTAGTTCGAATCGTTTCAATAATCTTGCTCAGTCCTTGTAAGGATTATTTGGGTCTCTGTGTTCAATTCAATTTTCGGACCAGACATCGTTTGGTCTGATTAGTTAAACAACACTGACCACCACAGAAGAAAATGAACCTGAAAGATCAAAACTTTCAAAACATGAGAGATATAAAGATTACTACCATCAACATTGCAACACAATAGATAAGCTTAAGTTTAAAGTATCAACAAGATACAATACAACAGACGAGCATTATCAATGTGACTCAAGTTGTCTACATAAAAACTTGAAGTCAATTATTATTATTACTCTTCTAAGATATAATGTTTCTTGACAGCTTCAGTTATCTCCCAAACAACTTTCATGTCTTTAGGGAAAACAACCACATCTCCTTTCCCTATCTCAAACGCTTCTTCTTCCTTGTCGTATCCGTCTACATTCACTATCACCTTCCCTTCCACCAAATACATCGTCTCTGTCTTCTTAAACGTCCATGGAAACTTGCTTGGTGTACCTTCCCACCTGCTCAGTGTAACATCATGACTCAGTCCTCACAAACACAAAGAGTAATGCATTTGCCCTGCTTCAGTTTTTCGTTGATCTCTAATAATCAACCAAACTAGGAGCACATAGAGCAAAGGAACCAACCATAGAATCAGAAGAGGTATCTAACATTCATGGTTTCTTTTGTAGAGACCAAAGACACAAATTTTCAGACACAACTAGACTTAACAAGATAAATGTCAGAAGATTCTAAGAGCAGGGAATCAACTAACAATGGTGAAATTTGGTAAATAAGGGATGTAAATCACCAGGTTTGATCAACAATAACAGTAAAGCTATTGGTTTTCCACTGATTCTAAACAATTTGTGGAAACCCTAGTAATTTGAAAATGAGGGAGAAGAGTTTGAAAAATCTGATTTTTGGGACTAAACTAGCCAAAATTGATTGAAAACACTTGGATTAAACCGGTTTAGACCAAAATTGGATCGAGTCAACGCGCAGAGAAAAATTCAAACTTGGTAGTTAGAGAGCTCTCACGGATCGACCTGGTAGACCGGGTTGCTGGTCGGTCCAGGTGCCAATTTTGTGGCAGTGACTTTTCACGTTTGGAGGCTCATACGGATCGGCCAAGAGACCGGCCAGCTAGCTGATCCTTGCCGTTCTTCGTGGTTCTTGGCTTTTTTCACATTTCTAACTTGATTCAATACCTGTCCAATCCTATTTCTTGAGTCCTACACCAAAATCAATCTCCAAAAACATACTCAACATACATAAAAAGCATAAAATATATGTATAAAGGATACCATGGGAATGCCTCCCAAGTGTGCTTGTTTTATGTCCCTAAACTTGACGGTTGGTAGAGGCGCTAGTTGGAGATCAATGGAGAACCATCAATCTTGCTTGGTTCTCAATCCTCCTAATCAATGTCAATGGCTTCTTTCATTGCCTTCTTCAACTTGTCAATCTCTTCGTGGTTCATACTGTTGGGAAAAACGATCTTAGCCTTATAGAAACTTCCAAGCTCGCCATTCCAAACGGCTTTGCACTCAAGTCCCTCTTCGACTTTCTTGATAGGCTCTAGTATGAGCTTTTCCTTGACATTTTATTTGGTTGGAGCTCTTACCATTGGCGCCTTCAAGCTCGCTAGCTAATGCCATAACTGTCTCTTCAATCGTTTCAAACATCGAACCAATACCGCCACCATCAAACATGTCCAAGCTTCCTTGTAATCATCTATCTTGGGAGCTTTTTTCTCAACTTTAATAACCTCTTCACTAGTCTCTAGACTCATCATCTCTTCTTTAACATCCTCACTAGAGACCATACCACAAATATCAATTCCAATGGGCTCAATATCATAGTAAGTGTAATGGTCAACATTCATCAAGAGAGCTTTCATGTGAAGAAAGTCTAGACTAGCTCCGGTGGTAGCCAAGAAAGGCGTACCAAGTATAAGTGAGAGGGATTTAGCCATCTCCATTTCCATAACCATAAGATCCGTCGGTAAAACGCAATTACCGATCTTCAAAGGATAATCTTCGATAACTCCAACTGGTTGCTTAAATGTTGCATCACCAAAGATGAGAGTGCATGGGGTCTTCTATAGCTTTGTAATCCCTAGATGGTCTATCATCTCACGGGAAATCACGTTAACATTAGACCCGGAGTCACACAACGCATCGTCGATCTCCAAGTCCCCAAGTGTGCAAGCGATCGTAAACTTCCTAGGGTTAAGCTTCTTCTCAAGGGTTATTGGTTTATCCCTTTCCCCTTTGGCTTGATACTTCATCATAACCTCTCTAACCTTTCCTTGGTTAGCTAACACATCCATAATGAGATCTCGCTCTTCAGCTATCCGCTTGTAGTCATCTTCCTTTTGAAATTTAATACCTATTGTGGATTTGGCCCTATGAAAGACACAAAGAAGAAGCGAAAGAACAAGAGAAACTATTGAGGCAAATACCCCTTTGTCTAGGGTATTATTATTTATGTGAATTCTTCTCTTGATATCAATTACAAACCCTTATGACCCCTTTATATGAGCCCCAAACCCGATACAACAAGGAAAAGGAAATATTCCTAAAATTCTGAGTTACACCATCCTACCCCAAAAAGGAAACCCTAGTCTACATGACACTCGGCCTTTATGGCCCACTCTGCAGTACCCTTACATTTTAAGTCACCTATAGAATAACAAACTCCACCTTGACGCAAAATCTCCGGCAGCTTCACCTTCAGACCCTTTGTTCACTTCCTAGGAACTTCATCTTCCTCTAGCACGGGAAGACATAGAGCAAATCCAAGCAGTGCTTGAACTTCTCCACAGTGACTGGCTTGGTCAACATGCCTGCTGCATTTTCCGACGTATGCACCTTCTTCAATAGGATATCACCTGAAGCTACCAACTCTTTGATCTTGTGACACTTCACCTGAATGTGCGTCGTCCTAGCACGATAAACTTGATTCTTAGCCAGATACATTGCCCTTTGGCTATCACAATGTAGCAGAACTCCACCTTGCTCAACACTCAATTCAGCTAGAAGTCCTTGAACCCATAGCGCCTCCTTGGTTGCCTCTCCCATTGCCATATACTCAGCTTTCATGGTAGACATTGCCACAACATCTTGCAGAACAGATCTCCAGCTAACAGGACCTGCTGCAAGAGTAAATACATACCCTGTAGTAGATCTTCTGTTATCTAAATCCCCTGCATAGCCAAAACAGCAACACACTTCTGATCTCCGAACCTCAGCATATACTCAGTTGTACCCTTCAAATACCTTAAGATCCATTTGACAGCATTCCAATGATCTCTTCCAAGATTCGACATGTACTTGCTGACTTGACTAATAGCTTGAGCCAGATCAGGCCTTGTGCAAACCATAACATACATTAGGCATCCAACTGCACTAGCATAAGGAACTTGTGCCATATCTCTGATCTCGTCATCAGACTTATGACACTGATCTGCTGAGAGCCGGAAAGGAGACGCCAATGGTGTAGACACTGGCTTTGAATCAGCCATATCAAATCTCTCTAACACCTTTTGAATGTAGCTCTTATGAGAAACCCATGATCTCTTAGGCTCCTATCCATGCGTATCTCCATCCCAAGGATCTTCTTTGCAGCACCAAGATCCTTCATCTCAAACTCTCTTCTTAGTAGTCCTTTCAACTTAAGTATATCATCCATGCTTTTCCCAGCAATGAGCATATCATCAACATACAACAAGAGAATTATAGGAGTATGGTTTTCGAGATACCTCACGTAAACGCAGCAATCATACTCACATATCTAGTAGCCAATACTCAACATATATGAGTCAAACCATTTGTTCCACTGCCTAGGAGCCTGCTTCAACCCATATAAAGATTTCTTCAATCTGCACACTAGCTTCTCCTTTCCTGGCAACACAAAACCTTCTGGTTGCTCCATATATATCTCTTCCTCTAAATCTCCATGAAGGAACGCCGTTTTCACATCCATTTGTTCTAAGTGAAAATCGCAGCTAGCTACCAACCCCAACACCACTCGTATGGAAGTGTGTCGTACCACATGGGAGAAAATCTCGTCATAGTCAATCCCCTTCTTCTGTGAGTACCCTTTGCTACTAACCTCGCTTTGTACTTCACTGCTTCCTTCTTAGACCCTCTTGGTTTTACCTTGAAACCCACTTACAGCCTATGGCTTTCTTGCCCTTTGGTAGAGGTACAAGATCCCAAGTCTGGTTCTTCTCCAGACTCTCATTCTCTTTTGTTATAGCACCTATCCACCAGTCTCTTTCTGGACTAGACATAACCTCCCGAAAGCTAGATGGATCATCTGAATAAACCAGAAGCGCATAGGCAACTATATCTTTAAAGACGTACCTCACAGGTGGTTTTGACATCCCTGTAAGTCCGTCTGAAACAGCGATCACCTCTCCACGTTGTTTCTTACCCTTATGCCCTTCTTTGGCAGCCTACTCATCACTAACTGTTGTTGGTCCAGTTTCACTGGACTCCTCTTGAGCTACCTCAGATTCCTCCTGAATTGCCTTAGAACCTGTGTCAGTCTTAATGGTAACAGGCATATGTTCTGACCTTGCCTGCTGCACCATACTCTCTTCATCAAACACAACATCTCGACTGATCACCTTTTTCTTAGCCTCGGGATCCCATAACTTAAAGCCTTTCACACCTTTCTCAAAGTCTAAAAAGATGCACTTCTTCGACTTAGACTCTAACTTAGATCTCTCGTCGCTTGGAATCAGCACATAAGCTGTACATCCAAAAATCTTCAAGTTTGATAGATCAATATCTATCCCAGTCCGCACCTCTTCCTCGACCTTTCCCTCTAGGGAAACTCTTGGCGATCTATTGATGAGATACACCGCCATGTTTACTGCCTCTACCCAAAACCGTTTTGACAGCCCTGTATTCAGCCTCAAACACCTAGCCTTCTCTACAATCGAACGGTTCATCCTTTCACTGACACCGTTTTGCTGAAGTGTTTTCCTCACTGTGAAGTGCCTCTGAATACCCTACTCCCACAAAACTTCTGGAACACTCCCGCAGTATACTCTATGCCATTATCAAATCTCAGATACTTAACCCTTCTCCATGTTTGATTCTCTACTTCAGCCTTCCAAATCTTGAATTTCTCGAATACCTCAGATTTCTGCCTTAAGAAGTACACCCAAACCTTCCTTGAGAAGTCATCGATAAATAAAACAAAGTATCTTGAGCCTCCCAACGACTGTTCCCGAGTTGGTCCCCACACATCATAATGGACATAGTCCAAAAGACCCTTTGTCGTGTGTTCACTTGTCTTGAAAGACACCCTGGACTGTTTTCCCATCACACAAAAATTATAGAAATCCATCTTGCAGCTCATCTTCCCGTCCAACAGACCCCTCTTATGGAGTTCTTTCAAACCATGCTCTCCAATATGCCCCATACGCATATGCCATAGAGCTGTTTTATCATATTGAGACTCCGCAGTTGCAGCTCCACCTACAACCACGCTTCCCAATAATCGGTATATGTTCCCAACTGTAATCAGACCCTTCATCACTATCACACCTCCTAGACTGACCTACAACACGTCTTCATCTTTATCAGCACTAAAACTGAATCCGTTTCTGTGCAGGGTACCCATGGAGATTATATTCTTCTCTACCATTGAAACATGTCTTACATCAGTTATCGTCCTGATTGTATCATCGTGCATGCAAAACTTGACTTGTCCAACGCCCACGATGTTACAAACCTTGTCATATGCCAACTGAACTGACCCAATATTTCCAGCCTTGTATGACTCAAACCATTCCCTATTCGAGGTCATATGGAATGAAGCGGCTGAGTCAAGCATCCAAGAATCTGTGTTTTTCTCTGATGTTACAACAAGCATATCAGACTGAATATCCTCTGAATCTTCCGTTTCCTGGACCACATTTGCAGATTTCGTAGAGTACTGCAAATTTCTGATACCGTTTTGTCCCTTGTCAGGACAATCTCTTTTATAGTGGCCTGTTTTACCACAACCATAGCAGACGCCCTTTTTCCCGACTTTTGGCTTTGACTTGCTTCTGCTATTACCATCTAATTGCTTGTCTTTTTGTCTCCCCCTATCCTGGTTGTAAGTAACATACAACCCATCACCCTGAGATCTCCCTGAACTGTTATTCTGTCGTCGCTCGTGATGAGAAAGCAACGTTGTAGTAACAGTCTCCAGTTTTATCGTGACTTTGTCACACGTTAAAGTTGTGAATATATTCTCATATGAAGGGGGTAGAGAACACAATAGAATCATGGCTTTATCCTCGTCCTCAATCTTCACATCCACATGCTGAAGATCACCTATGATCTGATTGAACGAGTTAATGTGGAAGCCGGAAATCGCACAATAAAATTTGTAAGGGTTTCGAGAGGAAGCAGAGATTTCTGAAGATAAGCTATGAAGAACAATGATGGGCAAAGAGAAATTATGAAATTGCTTTGTATTGCCTTTGTGATAAAAATTATGAATCTCCCTTTACAAGTGTTTTTGCATTCTTATATATAACCCCCTAAGTCGGCTAAACTTTTTTCCTAAACCCTAGTGGATTACCTTTTTCCCCTATGTCGGTTAAGCCTACGCGGGCTTCGTTACTGGGCTTTAATGTGTCAAATCTTCTGGAACCTTTATTGATGTTCTGACGGGTGACGAAGCTCTTGAAAACCCGATGGGAATGGCCTGGGGACCAATGTCAGCTGCCTAGATACCGATGAGGCCAGGCACATCCGTGTCACTGGGCAGTGACATCGGTGCCACTGTTTGTCATCGGTGTCACTGCTCAGTGACATCGGTGCCACTGTTTGTCATCGGTGTCACTGCTCAGTGACATCGGTGCCAGGCAGCTTTGGCCTCTGTAGCGCTTTCTGTTGGCTTGGTGACATCTCCGACGATGCATTCATGACTTCTCCTGAGGTGAAGATAGCTTCGATGGTTCCTTTTGCCAGGTAGAAGGTTCAGGGGACTTAGAGAATTCAAGAGGTCTTCACCCTTTCTTGTAGGTGAAATGACTTAGGGAATTCAAGAGGTCTTCACCCTTTTTGGTAGGTGAAATGACTTAGGGGCCATATTATTTCTGCCTGTCGAAATATGCTCGGTGCCTATCATAACTTTGAAAATCAACGTTCAGCGGGTGAAATCCGACCCCAACAGTTAGCCCCCCAGCTCGGTAGTGTTAGTGATAATAGTATCGAGTTAAGGAGCATTGGCTGTCGAAGTTAGATGTTCAAATTTATGATGCTATTGTTAGCGTGATGCTGTAGGCTTGAGCCTTTAGTGTTTATTAACACTGTAAACATTATTTTTTGTTCCTCGAAGGTTTTAAGACTTCGTGCTCTGCTTGTGAGAGCTGATAGCGTCTGCTGTTGACAATGGTTTTATACTTAGAATTTTAAGACCTTGCTGAAGATTTAAAGATTTCGCTTATCGCGTGTTGAAGTTTGCAGAAAAAGTTTTTTTTGTTCTCCGGAGATTTTAAGACTCCGCATTGGGTTTGTTGATGTCAACGCCATTTTTTTTTGCACCGAGAAAAAAGGATTCCGAGAATGATAATCTCTCTGAAGATTTCGAGACCCGCTGAGGGAGAGAGAAGCCTTTTTACCCTTTTTTTTTTTGAAAGGAGAAGATTTCTTTCTTTCTCTTCCACTCATTCTTTTAGGGTTTTTGGCTTTCTCCTCTCTCATTTTTTTTCTTTCCGTCGCCGACGTCTCTTCCCGGTCAATCCCGCCGGAAAATTTCGCCGACTGTCGCCGTGATCATCACCCCGAAGACCTTTTGGTAGGTTCCCTTCTCATCCCTCTTGATTTCCAAAACCTTCTATTCAAGTGTTGTAAATCTAATTTTCCCATGAAGAACAAGTTGTTAGATCCATGAATAAGCCTTGGATTTGTGTATGAGCTTTGATTTGTTGAAGGATCAAGCTTTAGATTTGAGTAGATTTGTTGGTCTCTTTTGATTTTGGTTCATGGGAATCAAAAACCCTCTTTGATTTTTGAAGATGTCCACTATTGGGTTAGAGCTTGATTTTTTGTGTGAAAGCTCTTGATTGTTGTTGATAAACATGTTTGTTCATGTTGAAGATAGAGAAAAACCCTTGATTTTGATCTTTGCTTTTTCTTTGGTGTAGGTGAAATTGGAGTAATGGAGGGTCGAGATGTTGAACCCGACGGTCATGAGTCTCGAACGGGCACCGATGCAATCGAACCGGCGAGTTTTCCCCGAAGCCCCGAAGACTTGCCTTTGGGAACCTATCACGGACCCGACCAACCGTCCTCGTCGTACGGACACATCGGGGTCACATTGGACACCGAGGTTACGATAGGTGCGTTGACGGCCGATGACCCGAGGTCATCGATACATTTCACGGAGCCGACGAGCGAGCGGGCTAGTGTTGATCTGAAGCCTTCCTCGACCGAAGAAGTGGTGTACCTCGATATGACCCTTAGCCAAAAAGTCGACGCTTTCACGAGCATTAGTATCGATGACTCGATGAGGAACACCGTCATGGATGAGGGTACTCTTCGTTTCCACCTGGCTGTGTTGATGCATCGTACTCTCCCTCCTCGTTTGATTCGCGAGCTTCCAATGCTGAGAGCGAAGATGAGGATACACTCATTAAGGTTGAGCAAACGAGGAAAGCTAAGAAGGTTAAGAAGGCGAAGGTGAAGGTTCGTCCTGACCCTCTTGGGTCGTCTCTTTCGATTGAGAAGTCTTAGAAGCGTCTCTAAAAGAAATGTGGGATCTCAGAGGAGATTGTGTTAGTTGCTCCTACTCCTCCTGACAGAGCTGACGCCCCGCCCCTAGGATACATGACTCTGTTCGAGAACTACTTCGACCAGTGCCTACTTTGGTTTCCACTGCCCCGCTTCGTCATGCGCTTTCTTGCGGTTCATGGTGTCTGCCCTGCTCAGATTAACCCTAGGGGTATTAGACATCTCCTTGGTATCTATGTGTTGAGCAGAGAGTGTGGCGTTGTCATCAGCACCGAGCACTTGTCCTACTTGACGGATTTTAGGGTTTGTGGTCGAAGCCAAGAGCTCAAGCATACCGTTACCAATTCGTCAGGGATGGCACTCATTGTCGGGTTCCCAAGCAAGGACGACCACTTTGAGGACCGTTTCTTCTTTGTTGAGATTTCTGAGAGGACCGTCGAGGCGGACTGCATTGATTTTGTCAAGACGAGATGGAAAAGAAGAGGTAACTAACTCTTGAATTGTTGTCTTTTGCAGTGAAGCCATCGTTGCCTGAAGTCTCGGAGGAATTTATCACTGCCATGCACACCGAGCTTTCCTATGGGAATGGCAACTAGAGGAAGTCATTCAGCCAGAGGAGGATTGAGAGGGCACTTTCCGCTGAGATCTTTCCAAGGAAGATTCTTGGACGAGGCCTGGCAAGGATGTCTTTTCGTGACCAGACTGCACTCGAGGTAGCAGCGAAGACAAAGAGGTCATCTGGCTCCAGCGCGTCGAGGGTAGTGGCACCGATGACCTTTTCCCCGACGGCTCCGTCGGTGTGAGCGAGGCTGTCAAGGCCTTCGGCGTCGAAGACCCTTCTTCCTCCTCCTTCTTCCGGCGAGGTTGCGGAGTTTCGTAGACTGTCAGCGGAGAGAGCCCGTATCTCCAGTGGTAAAGGAAATGGTGTTGATCGTGAGACCCCTTCGAAGAGGCAGAGGGTGGACACTTTCCCCACAGCAGTCGTTGGCAGAGAGACTTCAGCGAGCCGTGTTGGTGGGCTGCTTCGTGACAAGGCTTACTCAGCGGTGAAATCAAAAGCCTCTGAGGTTTGATTCTTTCCCATAGCATTTTTATATCATTTTTTTTTTGCAGCTTTCCCTCTTTGTCGACTGTCTGGTTAGCGATTATGATGAGGACGTTTGCTCTAGGGACACCAAACTTGGTGCGGCCAAAGAAGCCAATGCCGTTCTTTAGTCGAGGCTGGACGAGACCGTCAAGCGGAACGAGGCTCTTGAGCGTGACGCTCTCGCTTTGCAGAAGGTCAAGACGGACTATGATGATAAGCTGGCGAAGCTTAAGTTGAGGTGTACCAAGGCCGAGGGTGAGGTAGTTCAGCTGAGGGGTGAGCTTAGCTCTGCTAGTGATCTTCAACGCTCTAGGATTGATGACACCGTTGCTGAGGCCAGAGATGAGATGGCTCGCAGTTTTGCGGAGCAGACTGGCGAGGTTGCTGGGTTACTTACAGAGATTGGCGGGTAGGCCCAGAACGACATGTTGAACCTCACTGAGATTGACGCGAACTAGGAGTTCATTGGCCTTCTTCAGGGGTCGGAGCCTCCAGACCTCCCGATGGAGGTTACAGCGCTGCGCAGGCGGCGTCATCTGATCTACGATGCTCATGATGTATCCACGGATCTTCTTGCTAGTGTCCGAAGAGTACTTGAGATCCCTGTGGTTTCTGCTGGCGCTGCTGAGGCCAGCGTCGCTGTTGACGAAAACGTCGAAGTGTCAGACGAGGACGACGTCGAGGTGATAGACGACGATGAGGATGCTAAGGACTGATCTTTTTTTTCTTTTTTTCAGACTTAACCTGTTTTATGATTTTATGATTTTCGGACGTGATTACCCATGATCTTTGGATTTAGCGTTGGATGGTTTGTATCCATGTGATGATTATGTTTACTTCGCATTGTAGTGGTGCTTTGATTTCTACGACGTTTTGTCCATGATTTTGTTTTGATTGCGTTTCAGGCTTTGTCTCTGATAGATCATAAGAACTTCAAGAGTAATGATACTCGTTCTGTTGACCAAACCTTTAGCATAGGTTGAAGGTTGTTTACACCATAAGACGCCTTTGGCCATTTGTACCAACGTTGTTGTTGGGTTTATGATTGCAGGGTCACAAAAAACGCAAATACGTTTGTGCTCCTCTCCTACCAATGTTTGTTGTTGGGTTTCCGCTTTCACCAACGTTGTTGTTAGGTTTTCTAGAATGGCGGTACTTTCCGAACACGTCTGCCCAGAAGCGATCACACCTTTTGACTTGACCAACGCGATGTTGGATTTTCTGAATGATTATTCGGTGTATAAACCTAAGTAATCATTGGCAGCTGCTTTTTACCAACGATGATGTCGGGTTCTAGAATGAACGTCTGGGTTCAAAAGCCCAGGAACTGAACATTAGAATCAGCCGGAGTCAAAAGCCCACAAACTGATTGTTGTAATTTATATAGCGCGCTTAGGATCCGATGATGGATGTCAATGTATTCAGGTTCACACTTTGTTGTTGTGGCTAGTACCAACGACAGTGGATTGAACTTGCTTAAAAAAGTTTCGAATAATCCATTGAAGATGTAGCTGATGACATTGCTTGAACAAGGCTTTGGATAATCCATAGAGGATGTAACAGTTTAAGTCCATGAGACTTGTGTCAAGTGCCTATTACTTGAAGCAAAGAGCTTGATAAAAAATGGGAGAATACGAGTATACATACCCCACCCCCCCCCCTTTTGACGGAGGAGGGCAACTGAACTCGTCCGGAGACAAGCTGCTTACGTACCCTTTACAGGGATCAAGTCGCCCCGTAGTTCGTTAAAGCACTATCTCCCCCCCCCCCCCTCTTTGAGATGGAGGAGGACAACTGAACTCGTCCGGAGACAAGCTGCCTACGTACCCTTTGCAGGGATAAAGTCGCCTCGTAGTTCAAGGCAAGAGCCTTAGAAGAGGACTAATGATAGTACCTCTTCAAGTGCTTTGCGTTCCATGAATGGAGTATTGGCGTGCCAGCCATGGTGGCGAGCTCATAGACGCCGCGATGGACCACGGTGGTGATTGTGTAAGGTATTTCCCAGATAGCTCCAAGTTTGCCCGCGTTCCGCTCTGCTGTATTCTGGAAGACTTCGCGCAAGACCAAGTCGCCTTCGCGAAAACGTCTTTCTCTAACTCTGGAGTTATAGTAGCGTGCGGCTGCATTTTGATAGTTGGCTATTTTTATGAGTGCTTGATCGCGCCTTTCATTAAGGAAGTCCAATTCGTCGAAGAGGAGTGAATCGTTTAGTTCCTCGCGCTCTGGTAAGAGGCAACGTCGTGGTCCTGAGAAGTGACTTCAGAGGGTATGACACATTCAGTGCCATAGACAAGGGCAAAAGGAGTTTCGCCTGTTGCACGTCGAGGAGTGGTGCGGTGGGACCATAAAACGCCTTCTAGCTCCTCTGCGCAACGTCCCTTCTTTGCATCCAAGCGTTTCTTAAGGCCATCGAGAATTATCTTTTTGATTGCTTATGCCTGACCATTACCCTGAGGATGAAGAGGAGTAGACTTGCTAAGTCGAATCTTCCACTTTGCATAGAAAGTTTCGAACCTCTTGGAGATGAACTGGGAACCGTTGTCTGTAACGATTTCATATGGAATTTCGTGGCGGCATATGATGTTTCTCCAGACGAAACTTTCAACTTGGGCGTCCTTGATGTTTGCGTAAGCTTCAGCTTCTACCCACTTCGAAAGATAATCTGTGAGGACAAGTAAGAAGCGCTTATGTTTTGAAGTGTCCAGGGGTCCAATGATGTCCATGGCCCATCTCATGAATCGGTAAGGAGAGGTGACGGAGGAAAGCGTCTCCGTTGGTTGATGAATGTTTGGAGAATGTTGTTGACACCTTCCGCACTTGGCTGAAAACTTGACGCAATCGTTCACGATAGTAGGCCAAAAGTGGCCATGTCGCTTTATCTTGATTGCCAAGGCTTTGCCTCCTTAGTGATTGCCACAAGACCCGCTGTGTACTTCTTCCATGACTTGTCTGGCCTCTTGTCCCTCTACGCAGGCGAGCAGAGGACCGAAGAACCCCCACCTGTAGATGTTTCCATCAAACAGGACATACCGAGTGGTTTGTTTTTGTACCTTGCGGGCTGCCCCCTTACCGTTAGGCAGCTCTCCATTGACGATGTAAGCACGGATTTGATCTATCCAAGGTTTATCGCAACCGTACTCAGGTTCTTCGTCTGTATCCATGGGGATGGTCGTGCCTTTGTCTTTAGGTTCAAGCAGAAGGTTCTGCGAGGAGTGGTCTTCGGGCTCCCCCAGGTCATCAGGGACCTCGGCCTCGTGGACCTTGGCCTCGGTGACCTTGGACTCGGTAACGTTGGCCTCAATGACTTCGGCTCTGGTGACATCGGCTTTAGTGACTTCGCCTCTGGTGACATTGGCGTCAGTTGCTGGCGTCATCGTCAAAGGCGCAAGCTCTATGTCTGCCTCAGCTTCTGTCATATCGATGTCCTTGACCACTGTTTCAGCAATGGCTTTAGCCTGTTTAGCAGCATGTGATCATGTTGATATAGCGAGCGTCATGTCTTGTTTGATGCTCGGAAATTCGATGAACTCTACGGAGATAACCCGTTTCAAGGCTGGATCTATTGGCGGAGCTAAAGCAGAGGCAAGGTTTGCCTAGGCGTCTGCGTCAACATTTTCCCCTCGGGAAATTCGTCACAGCTTGAACTCTTTGAATGTTGACTCGAGGTCCTTGACTATTTTCAGATAAACTTCCATCCGATCATCTTTTGTTGCGTACTCGCCGCTGAACTGGCTAGTGACCAGTTGTGAATCGCAGTATGCGTGAACGTGCTAGATGTTAAGTCCTTGAGCGAGTCTCATTCCGGCGATAATGGCCTCATATTCTGCTTTGTTGTTGGAGGCTTTGAAGCCTAAACGGAAAGATTGTTCGAGGATCTCGCCTGTTGGTGATGTTAGGCGTATCCCTATTCCTGACCCGTTTTTGGAGGATGAGCCGTCGACGTGTAGTCCCCATATCCCTGGTCGAACCTCCTTTGTGGTCTGGTTTTCCGGGAGTTCGATATGGAAGTTTGCCAACACTTGTGACTTGTCACACGTTCGTCCTTTATACTCGGATTTGGATGAGCGCGTCGATCGGCTTCAGATTTGCTTGGATGCCGCGACGAGTGACCAAGTACCCCAAGAATTCCCCAGAGGTTACCGCAAATCTGCACTTCGTGGGGTTTAGTTTCATGTTGTGAAGGTTCAGCTGTTTGAAGCACGCTTCCAGGTGAGAGATGTGGTCTTCTTCCTCAAGAGATTTCATGAGCATGTCGTCTATATACACCTCCATTGTTTTGCCTAGCTGATCCTGAAACATGTTGTTCAGGAGCCTTAGATATGTTGCTCCAGCGTTTTTTAGGCCGAAGAGCATAACCTTCTAACAGTAGATTCCACGATCTGTGATGAAGGCGGTCTTCTCTCTGTCTTCAGGGTGCATTACATCTGGTTATAGCCTGAGAAGGCATCCATGAACGTTAAGAGTTTATTCCCGGTTGTTGCTTCTACCAAGCGATCGATGTGAGACAGAAGGAAGCTGTCTTTTGGGCATGCTTTGTTTAGATCCGTGAAATCTACGCAGACACGCCACTTCCCGTTCTTTTTTTTACCACGACTGGGTTCGCGAGCAAATCGGGGTATTTGAATTTGGTGATTGATCCGACGCGCATGAGCCTTTCGACTTCGTCGTTTACCGCTTTTGCTCGGTCGGGACCGAGCTTTCTCTTTTTTGTTTTATTGGCTTGAACGTCGAATCAATGTTGAGCTCGTGGCGGCCAACGCTGATGTCTATCCCAGGCATGTCTTCTGCTGCCCAGGCGAAAGTGTTGATGTTTTTCTAGAGGAAAGCCACGAGCTTCTTCTTAAGGTCTTAATCAAGCGTCGCTCCAATCTCTACACATCTTTCAGGATGTTGCTCGTCAATGCATCAAGCATCGCTCCAATCTCTACACATCATTGTGTGGTTGATCGAGACCCTCAGTGTCTTGCTCGTCGAAGGTGATAGGGTCGCTAGAAAGTCTCGGCTTTGCAGGCATTGATATGTTCGCGCAGACATCAGCGCGGCGTTGGTAAGCTTCGATCGCAGTCTCATTGTCAACACAGTACTGCGAGCCTCCCATTATCATGTTGATAACTTCGTGCTGGTCTTCGGTTTTCATGCCATCATCGCGACGTTGGCGTCTAGGAGTATCCTCTCGTTGTTAAGTGTTGGCAGGAGCTTTCTCCTCTGGCTTGAAGTCTGACAAGTTGTTGTTGTTCTTCAAGGTGCTCTTTGTGAGTTTGGCTATGAGTTATCGGCCTAACTCGCGACACCTTGCGATGGAGTGTCCACTTGCTTTGTGGAAATCACAGTACAGCTTATCGTCATAGTCCTTCGACTCTCTGGTCCAGGTGTTGTTCCAGGTTCCTCTGCCGCGACCGCGCCCACGACCTCTTCCATGTCCGCGAGCCGATGACTCTACTTGATAGTTGTGAGCCCCATTGGATCCTCCTTCGTATTGGACGTAGGCGGGATTGTTTTTCTTAGGTACAGTGACCTTGGCCGGTTCGCTTACTTGTTTGGTCTTTCCGCCCTTCCTGGCTTGGACTTCCTCCTCCGTTCGATCGAAGTCAGCAGCACGGTGGAGGGCGTCTTGGATTGTTGTTGGCGTGTTGAGACTCATCTCTTGCTAGAATGGAGATGTACACCGAAGTGCTCCTCGCAAGGCCTCTAGGGCTGACTTATTGCCAATACCTTCAACCTTTGACAGCGTGTTCTTGAACCTTGTAATGCAAGACCGAAGACTCTCGGTCTCGCCTTGTTTGTTATTCCATAGTTCGGAGTCGTAGATCATCCGTTCCATGAAGATGTTGTAATGCTACACGAACACCTCAGAAAGCTAGAGGAAGGTGTGAACCGTATTTTTCTCCAGCTTGTAGAACCATTGAAAGGCAGGCCCTTTGAGACTCTCTACAAACAGCTTGCAGTAGACGGTGTCCTTTTCGGCTTCCTTGAAGTTTGCTCTCCCCAAGGCCACTTCGAATTTCATCAGATGATCCGAAGGGTCTGTAGTTTCTTCGTAGACTGGTAACTTGATTCTTCCGGGGTCGGAGATTTTCGTCCTTGCGATTCGTTCGTGGAAGGGCGTGTTCCTTGCCATTTCCAGCACCTGAGCGATGGCGGGAGCCTTCCCTGTTCCGTGGTGTATCTGTGATTGGGTACGCTTTAGGTCAGAGGTTACCCGATCCAACTTTGCCTTTACCGCAGCGAGCTCTGCAGCGTAAGATCGTTTGAACGCTCTTCGCTCTTGCTCCTTCTTGTACCACCCTTCGCTAGAGTAGTTGGTGTACTCCGAGGTGTCTTTCACAACCTCTGTCTTGGAAGAGCCTGACGCGCTTTGAGTGTCAGAGGCGCGTGGCTCTTGTCGGCTTCCTTCTGCACCTTCCGCTCGTGTACGCTTCGTGGGAGCTGGTTCTTCTCCATCGGATATGTCCACGACGCGTTCGGGAGACTTGTCCGTTTCTCGACGCAGCGGTGGTGGTGGTAGGTCCTCTGGGTTCCCCCGAGTAGTACGAGGCGCTCAAAAGTCGAGGCGTTGAGGGTCAACGCGCGTCCTATGTCTTGCTGTGTTGGGTCTTCCGCGCTTTCTTCGCGAAAGAGCTCTCATTTCCTTCGAAGTTACCTCGTTGATCTTGGCTTGCTTCTTCTGCTCAATGAGGACGATCTCTAGCATCTTCTTCACCTCGGTTATGTCACCTTGAGCAGGGGCTTTAGTAGCAGTAGCCTCCACCGAAGGTTCTTTCTCCTGGTTGTTTCTGCGAGACATGTTTTTTTCACCGCTCACCATCTTTGATTGTATCTTTTTGTGTAAGAAATTCTCTAGTTCCCCTTAGTCGAGGCCAAATTGTGGAACCGGAAATCGCACAATTAGATTTATAAGGGTTTCGAGAGGAAGCAGAGATTTCTGAAGATAAACTATGAAGAACAATGATGGGCAAAGAGAAATTAGGGTTTGAAATTTCTTTGTATTGCCTTTGTGATAAAAATTGTGAATCTCCATTTACAAGTGTTTTTGCTTTCCTATATATAACCCCCTAAGTCGGCTAAGCCTTTTTCCTAAACCCTCGCGGATTGCTTTTTTCCCTATGTCGGTTGAGCCTATGCGGACTTCGTTACTGGGCTTTAACGTGTCGAACCTTCTGGAACCGTTATTGATGTTCTAACGGGTGACGAAGCTCCTGAACCTGATGGGAATGGCCTGGGGACCGATGTTAGCTGCCTGGACACCGATGAGGGTAGGCACATCGGTGTCACTGGGCAGTGACATGGGTGCCACTGTCTGTCATCGGTGTCACTGCTCAACGACATCGGTGCCAGGCAGCTTTGGCCTCTGCAGCGCCTTCTGTTGGCTTGGTGACCTCTCCGACGCTGCATTCATGACTTCTCCTGAGGTGAAGATAGCTTCGATGGTTCCTTTTGCTAGGTAGAAGGTTCAGGGGACTTAGGGAATTCAAGAGGTATTCACCTTTTTTTGTAGGTGAAATGACTTAGGGAATTCAAGAGGTCTTTACCCTTTTTGGTAGGTGAAATGACTTAGGGGCCATATTATCTCTGCCTGACGAAATATGCTTGTTGCCTATCATAACTTTGGACGTCGACGTTCAGCGGGTGAAATCCGACCCCAACAGTTAACGTGTTCTACAAGATCACCTCCATCAGGCATCTTCAACCCGTATAACTTCTGCTTGAGATTCAGCTTCGTCGAGAGTGACTTCGACATATACAGTTTATGTAACTTATCCCACATCTGTTTAGAAGTTGTGAGATCCATTACCTGGTGAGTAATCTCGTTTGACAAGCACAGACGAATCGTTGAAACTACTTTATCCTGCATATCATCCCAATCATCCTGCGTGACCTTCTCTGGCTTTGCAGCCAGCATCACTTTCTTCATACCCTAATGAACCAGCAGATCTTTCACCAGCCGTTGCCATAGCCCGAAGTTGCCCTTACCATCAAATCGTGGAATCTCGAACTTAAGAGAACCTCCTCTAGCCATCGCCCAGAATCACAACCCTAACCTGAAGCTTCTGATACCAGTTGTTGTGAATTTGGCCCTATGAAAGACACAAAGAAGAAGCGAAAGAACAAGAGAAACAATTGAGGCGATTACCCCTTTGTTTAGGGTTTTATTATTGATGTGAATTCTTCTCTTGATATCAATTACAAACCCTTATGACCTCTTTATATAAGCCCCAAACCCGATACAAGAAGGAAAAGGAAATATTCCTAAAATCCTGAGTTACACCATCCTACCCAGAAAGGAAACCCTAGTCTGCGTGACACTGGGCCTTTATGGCCCACTCTGCAGTACCCTTAGATTTTAAGTCACCTATAAAATAACAATACCAATTTCCTCCATATCCTTCTTGTAACTAGCGAAGATCTTCTTAACCGCCTTAGTGCTGGAAGGTCTAGCTTAGGCTTGTGTAGCCTTTCTTCATAGGTTGGAGTCTCCATAGCTCTTTTTCTAACTAACTCAATCCTTCTTGAGTGTTCCTTTTTCACAATAACATTCATTTCTTGTGGAGGGTTCAATATGTTAGCTAATCCTTCTAAGTAGAGCTCATCTTCTTCATAATCTTCCTTAGTCAAAGGTCCATACCTCGAATTCCATACTTTATCTTCTTTTAGGATCACCACATTGCAAATGTTGCTTCTAGGATTAGATTCGGGTTTACCCGGTAGAATACCGCTTGGTGCCTTTGAGCTAGGAGCGAGTTGTGCTAGTTGCACATCAATGGTCTTCACATGAGAAGCTAGGCTTGTAATCTTGCCATCCAACTCTTGATTTGACAAATCAAGAGTAATGCGGATATTGCAAAGAGGTTACATGAGGTAAACTCTAGGATTGATGGGATGAGACCTATAGTTAGGATTGAACCCCTTTTGATAATACCCTTGACCTTGAATGTAGCTTATCTCTTCTTGTCCTTCTTGGACTCCTTCAATAACCATCTCTTGGTTTCCATCAAAATCTCCAACATAATGGACTTGCTTCATACTAGCTAAAATAAGCTTATCACTCATCTCCTTGATCCTTTGATCTTCACTCTTGAGCTCATTCTTAGGTTCCTTGTATGATCTATCATATTTCCTATTGTAGTTTTGGTTGCTTTGAGCTAGATTCTCTATGAGCTCCTCTCTTTTTTCAATGGTCAAGCTTCCAAAGTCTCCATTACTTGCTATATTTAGAGCTAGGTAGTACTTCTCCTCAATCCCTCTATGAAATATCCCAAGAAGAGCTTCCATAGGAACTCCATGATGAGGACAAGACCTAGTATAACCTTTCAATCTTTCCCAAGCTTCATAGAGAGCTTCATTTGGACCTTGCTTGAAGCTTGTAATATCGTTTCTAATTCTCACGGTGCATTGATTGGAGAAGAATTTGGCCAAAAACCGCTTTTTACACTCTTCCTAAGTAGTGATGTAAGATGTAACTACACTCTTCTCCCATTAACTAGCCTTGTCTCCCAAAGAGAATGGAAACAAAGTAAGCTTCACAACATCTTCAGAAACGCCATTCATTTTCACCGTTCTGCACAATCTATCGGAGTTGTCAAGATGCTCAATTTGGTGCTTCAAGGATAAATCGAAGAAACGGTTGTTTTGCACCATATTAATCAAACTAGATTTGATCTCCCAATTGTTGTTAGCGCAAGGTGGTGGGCGAATATCGGTTATTGTCCCATTAGTGAGCGGTTCATCGAAATCTCCAATCCTCCTTTCTTCTCTAGGAGCATGAACGGGTACTCTATTACCATTACCATCCACATTTCTAGCAACTTCATTAACTTGGCGATTACCGCCATTACCATTACCAACGTTAGCTTCCATTGCTACACATTCTCTTTCCTTTCTTGTTAATCTAGCTTGCTTCTCAACTTGGCTAATATCATTGTGTAGATCAAAGTTGTCTAAACTTTTGCTTCTTGTTATCATGCACCTACACACCAAGCAAAGACAAGAGACAAACAAGATAGAATGAATAACAAACAAAAAATAAAACCTAGTCTACAAAAGATTCCAAATCGAAATGCTAAAACGAAAAATCAATCAATCCCTGGCAACGGCGCCAAAAACTTGATAGCCTCAAAATTGAACAACGAACAATACAAATGAATGCTCAAAGATGTGCTATTGGTTTTAAAACCTCAATTAACTAACCACAAGTGCATGGTGCAATCAATGTAGTAATCAATGGTCATTCTTCCACAAGGATTAATGATTTCTAAGCAATTGGAATGCAAGAAACTAATGAAGCTAGGTGAATCCAATTTCAAGGTGTGATTTTCGATTTTGCTAAATGTAAATGACAATATGAAATGATGTAATAAGTAAAATGCAATAGCATAAACAATGTAGAACACTAAAATAAAGGAAAACAAGGCATAAATGAAAGTAAAACAAGATTTAAAATGCAATTTAAGAAAAGTCAACAAAAGTTAACGAAAGTCAACAAAATTCAAACTTGATGATCAATAAGATTAAAGCATGAATCTTGAGTAAAGATGATTGATTTAGGTTGAAACAAGTTAAGCTAGTGATGCACAACAACTAAAGATAGCTAATTTCAAAGCATGAATCCATTTAATCTACATTAACCCACTTCGATGGTACTAATCCATTTCTTAATCAAAATCTAACACAAACTTCTATCTTGTTAAAGATTAACTAAGAATCATTAAGAATATGTTCATAAAATCTTACTAAACTCCTTAGACATCAACTTCGATTGGCTAAGATGAGTAAAGCATGATTAAAGTTCTTCAAAACATTTCCACAAACACCTTCCGAGCATGAAAAGACTATGATCGAGATTTGGGGTAATTACTTCCTAATCTAGCATTAAAAGCTCTTTAATCAATGAAATATGAAAGATTAACAACCTAGCATCACTAATATAGCTTGAATCAACCTTAATCTTCCCTACCCAAGATCCATTAATGAAACTACTCACTAATCATAACTAAAACACAAAAGGCAAGATTAATAAGATGCATAATGAAAAGACATAAAGAAATAAACAAGATGAAACTTTGCTAAAACATAAAAAGTGAAGACTTTAACCTCAAATCATCAAAAACACATAGGTTTTAGGTATTACACAAAGGATCATAGAAGAGAGGTTAAAGCTTAGGGTTTTTAATCATAAGAAGAGTATTTATAGAGAAATAAAAGTGTACCCGGGTCAAACCCGGTCAAACCCGGTCAAACTACAAATTGGAAGCTGCGGATCCCCTATGGATCAGCCAGAGGATCGGCTAGCTAGCCAGTCCAGGGCCTGATTTTTGGGCAGTGGTTTTTGGACGTTTGGGACGTCCTATAGATCGGCTGGGCGACTGTCCTGCTAGCCGATCTATAGGCCTACTCGATCTTCACTTCCTTGTTCTTCATTCTTCAATCTTGATTTTTCTCTTTACTTGTTCCACAATTGTTCCAAGGCTCCATTTGTACCTAAAATAGGCAAAATATGCATGCAAATGCATGAAAACAAGAACTTGGACTCTAAACTCAATCTAATCTAAAAAGAACAAGATATGTATCAAAACATGTAAAAACCTAAGCTAAATGCCTCAAAATATAACTAAAATGCATGTTAAGAAAGAGAAAATTATGCACTTATCATTCCTCACAAAAATTAGGGACTCTACATGAAACCTAAGTGGTTTGATTCTACAAACAACCTAGAACTCATAGGAACATATTTGTTTCAAGACATATTTGTTTCAAGACACAAAGTGTTTAAGCAAATGAAACTAAATTTTTATTGATAAAAACGTGAACTAAAATTACTAAGCAATTGAGCTTATATAGGCCCAATGAACAAGACCTCCAACAGCCAGAATAATCTAGAAAAGGAAACAAAATAAAAATCAAAGCAAGAAAATTCTTCTCCAATAATGTTTTCTGGCCTACACTTTCTTCTTTGGCTTGAACTTCAAGTTTCTGGACTCATCTTGTCTTGTGGATGAGATGAATGGCTAGGATCTCCTAGAGTGAATATACGGCCAATATCAAGAGAAGAAAGTGTAGTCTTGAGAGAAAAGGCAAATGCTCCTCCACAAAAGTAAATTTTCTCTTTCTTTGTTCTTGGGCAAATGAAAATAAGTGGTAATGTTTGTGAAGCTTCTAAATGGCGTGTAGTCTTCATAGGAATGAGAATAAACAGCAAGAAGTCTTGAAATCCATTGGTAAGGGTCAAATTAAGGATTTATGAACCTTCTTCAATTATGCTCCTCACATAAATGTCATTGATGGATTTTTGGATGTTTATGCTTTGGTTTTGATCAGCAAATGTGTTATTTGGACGTGAGTCATTTGCCTCATTAAAAATTGGTGATACTGGATTGCGTAACAATCCGAGTTCGGTCCAAATAATAGAGGAAGGTTTAAACGTAAAATCACAAGGAAGAAATCAAGGAAAAAAATGTGTATAGAATTCTCTATTGATGGCGATGTCCCCCTTTTGGAGGAATACATCAAGTATTTATACAAGTACAAAGTCGGTCGAAATAACCTTAAAAGATAAATGAAAAATCTCCTAAAAGATAAAAGGAAGTTATACTAATAATAAGTATTTCCTTTTATTCGAGCTAAGTCTTCCAATTTGCTTGTATTTGCCTAGGTCGGCTAATGCTCCTTAACGGGCCGAGACGCTGCTAATGGATCCTCATTGGCCATCCTCCGAGCTGTCCTCTCAAACTCCGTGTGGAGTCGGGTCTAAGTCGGGTATGGTAATGGATGCTAGACCCGGTATACCACCAACTAGTCCCCCCCCCCCGGCTTGGCGAGTATTACTTTAGTAAGCTCGGCTGAGACGTACTGAGGAAGATTTGCCCAACTCAGATCTCGAGTTGATCTCGAAAAACTTGTCTTGACACGCGGCTTGATTCGGTCCGTTCGCGTTTTGAGGTGACGTTCGATGCGCCTATTTCACTTAGGGAGTTGTGATTTCCGGCATGTTTTTCGAGAAATATTTACACCAAGTCTTCGTAGTCTTCGTATTTGACATGGGGCACTTCGTGATTGCGTGCCTTAGTGGCGGATGAGAACTTTTTCCAAGGCGTTTTCTTTTACACTAAATTCTTTCCGCTATAAATAAGACGCCAAATCCTTCAGAATCTACAAATTTCTAAACATAATTAATGCTCTCTCCTTCCTTAAGAAAGATCGAGGTGGTGGAATCGCTTTCCATCCATTATCCCAGAAGAGGAATAGAGAATTAACAGTTCCTTCGTACGATAAAATTGGTTTGGATCGTTCACCTAACCTTTTAAAAGATGGTGATGATCCAAAGTTTTATTCATGACATAGATCATATTCCCAAACAACCATCATGTTAGGGATCATATTCCCACACCAATAGTCAGCTCCTGCTTATTCGATCGATCCAATACTCAATCAAGTAATGCGATCGAGCTGTAGTTGGCTTTAAAGTGGTTGGTCGGAGGTTCGGGAATAATGATCCCCAATGGAGGTGTTGTGGTCCCCAGTGGAGTATTGGAGTGGCTACTTGCAATTTATTGGAGCGACTACTTCGAAAGCCTTAGGTTGATTCAACACCTCAGAACCCTCTCTTGTCGCAGTTGTTACTTTGACAATGAGGTCTGTCCCTTTGATAAGGATCTCTACCCTCACTAACGAGTTGGTGGTTGCATCGCTGCAAGATCTTGCGCAAGATTTTGGTTCGCTTCAGAACCTTTAGATTTTCAGTTGAAAATTTAGTTTGCTTTAGAACTTTTGTAATCTTTTTTTGAGGAATAAAAGATAAACAATTTTAAGATCTTTCATAAGATTTAGTTCGCTTTAGAAATTTTGTAATCTTTTAAAGGGATAAAAGATAAACGATTTTGTTTAAGATCTTTCTTAAGACTTATCTTGCTTTGGAACTTTTTGTAATCCTTTAAAGGAATAAAAGATAAACAATCTTGTTTAAGATCTTTCGTAAGATTTAACTCGCTTTGGAACTTTTTGTAATCCTTTAAAGGAATAAAAGATAAACAATTTTGGTTAACTTGCCTTTCTCAGCAAATTGGTACAACGGGAGACTTTTGTCTGTCGATCTACTTATGAAACGGTTTAAAGTTGCTATCCGTCCGGTCAACTTTTGAACTTCTTTCCACGTTTGGGGAAAAGGCAAATCTAAAACGGTGGACATTTGCTTTGGGTTTGCTTCGATCTCTCTTTTTAGCACCAAATAACCCAAGAGTTCTCCCGAGGTTACCGCGAAGGTGCACTTGGCAGGATTTAATTTCATCCCATACAAATTGAGGGTCTTGAAATACCTACTGAGATGATCGATATGATTTTCGACGTTCGCCGATTTAACCAACATATTGTCGATGTAAACTTCCATAGATTTACCGAGCTGATCGGCAAACATCTTGTTTACCAGGCGTTGGTAAGTTGCCCCCGCGTTCTTTAGGTCGAAGAGAATCACCTTATAGTAGTAGATTCCTCGATCGGTTACGAAGGCGGTCTTCTCACGATCATCAGGATGCATCAAGATCTAATTGTAATCGGAGAAGGCATCCATAAACGATAAGAGTTCATTACCGACAGTTGCTTCGACAAGTATGTTGATGTGAGGTAGTGGAAAACTTTTTTTGGGACAAGCCTTGTTGATGTCTGTGAAATCAACACAAACTCTCCACTTCCCGTTCTTCTTTTTTACTACTACCGGATCTGCTAACCACTCTGGGTATTTCACCTCGGTCCGGCATCAAGCAGTCGCTCGACCTCGTCATCTACTGCCTTGGACCTCTCCGGGCTGAGCTTTCTCCTCATTTGTTTAACTCGTCTGTGCGATGAAGCACGTTCAGCTCGTGAGAAATTATCTTTGGGTCGATCCCCTTCATGTCTTTGATGGACCACGCAAAGGTCGATGTGTTCTTCCTTAAAAGTTCAACGAGTCGATCTCGCATAGGGTCGCTTAGTTTTGACCCTATTCCCACACATTGATAGGGATGTTGGAAATCCACAATGATTTGTGTGATTTGTCGTTCTGACGACACTTTCTTCCCATTAACGTGAGGAGCCTTATTTTGGCTCCCTGATATCTCCTCCGAGGCTTGTACAAGCATAGCAGCTCGAGCCCTGTTTTTACTTTCAGGGATAAAGTAGTTGTGAGTTTCGCTTTGATTACCCCTTTCGGTATGAATCCTAGAGGGGGTTGGGATTTTCAAACATTGATGATAGGTCGACGCTACGGCCTTCATCATATGAAGCCATGGTGTTCCCAAGACAGCGTTATACGCGGTAGGTGAATCTACGACTTCGAATTCGACGTAAAATTTCATCTCGACAACTTCAACCATTAGTTGGATTATTCCAATGGTTGGAATCGTTCAACCCCCGAATCTCGTTAGGGTTTGGTTTTGTTCATGTATGTGTTCGCAAGTACCCATCCTTCGTAGGGTTTCTTTGTAAATCAGAATTATAGAGCTTTCGGTATCTATTAATATAAGATTGACTTCGCAATCGTCCATCAATAAACTGACCACAAGCGGATCATTATGCGGTTGGGTCAAGCCTTCCGTATCCTGTTCGCAGAAAGTTACCTCTAAGTTTTTGTAGTGGTTGATTGTTTCTGCTTTTGTTTCTTCGTACAGCTAGCTTCGTCGTATGCCTTAATCATGGTTCCCCATGATCATGAGGATCCTCCTTTTAGCACGTTCTGTTAGCTTCTTTATTCCAACTACGTTTGAAGTAGTTAGAATTACGGTTTCATCTCCGAACATCTTCGAAGGTTTCCTCTTGTGAAAGTTACGTAGTAAACATAATCGGTCCCCTTAGTCGGCGCCAATTTGGTGATACCGGATTGAGCAACAATCTGAGATCGGTCCAAAGAATAGAGGAACTAGGTTTAAACGTAAAATCACAATTAAGAAATCAAGAAAAAAGATGTGTATAGAATTCTCTATTGAAGGCGATGTCCCCCTTTTAGAGGAATACATCAAGTATTTATACAAGTTCAAAGTCGGTCGAAATAACCTTAAAAGATAAACTAAAAATCTCCTAAAAGATAAAAGGAAGTTATATTAATTCTAAGTATTTTCTTTAATTTGAGATAAGTCTTCCAATTTGCTTGTATTTGCCTAGGTCGGCTAATGCTCCTTAACGGGCTGAGACGCTGCTAATGGATCATCGCTGGCCCATCCTCCGAGTTGTCCTCTCAAACTCCGTGTCGAGTCGGGTATGAGTCAGTTATGATAATGGGTGCCATTCGTTAATCTTGTATCAAAACCAATGAGGTTTGTGATGCGCGCAAATCGACCAATGTTAAATGCAAGTGCTCAAGATGTGCTATGAGTTCTAATACCTCAATCAACTAACCACAATTGCATGGTGCAATCAATGTAGTAATCAAGGGTCATTCTTCCACAAGGACAAAGTGGGATTAAACAATTGGAATGCAAGAAACTAATGAACAAGAATAAAATACAATTTAAGAAAAGTCAACAAAAAGTCAACGAAAGTCAAAGAAAAAGTCAACATAATAAATGATCTATAATATTAAAGCATGGATCTTGAGTAAAGGTGATTGATTTAGGTTGAGACAAGGTAGGATAGTGATGCACAACAACTAAACATAGCTAATTTCAAAGCATGAATCCATTTAATCTAGATTAATCCACTTCCATGGTACTAATCTATTTCTTAATCAATAATTAACACAAACTTCCATTTTGCTAAAGACTAATCAAGAATCATTGATGAACATGTTATAAAAGGTTACAAAACTCCTTAGACATCAACTTCCATTGGCTAAGATGAGAAATGCATGATTAAAATCTCCTAAACATTTTCACAAACATCTTCGAGGCATGAAAAGACCATGATCTAGATTTGGGGTAATTAGTTCCTATTCTAGCATTAAAAGCTCTTTAATCAATGAAATATGAAAGACTAACAACCTAGCATCAGTAATCTAACATGAATCAACCTTAATCTTCCCTACTCAAGATCCATTAAGAAAACTACTCACTAATCATGTCTAAAACACATAAAGCATGAATATAAAGATGCATAATGAAAAACCTTAAAGAAATTGATAAGAAAACTTTCCTAAATCATAAAAAGTGAAGTATTTTCACCCCAAATCACTCAAGAACACATTAGGTTTAGAGTTTACACAATGGATAAGAGGAGAGGCAAAAAGCTTAGGGTTTTAATGATAATAATAGTATTTATAAGAAAATAATAAGTGTACCCAGGTCAAACCCGGTCAAACTGTAAACTTGACGAAGGAGAGAGTTGACGGATCGGCATGGGGAGCGGCTTGCTAGCCGGTCTAGAGGCTGATTTTTTTTGCAGTGACTTTTGGCACTTCGGAGCACCCTATGGATCGGCTAGGCGATCGGATTGCTAGCCGATCCATTGGCCTTCTCGATCTTTAACTTCTTGTTCTTCATTCTTCCATCTTGATTCTTCTCTCCATTTGTTCCAAGACTCCATTTTCACCTAAAATAGACAAAATATGCATGAAAATGCAAGAAAACAAGAACTTGGACTTTAAACTCAATCTAATCAAAAAGGAACAAGATATGCATTAAAACATGTAAAAAGCTAAGCTAAATGTCTCAAAATATTACTAAAATGCATGCTAAGAAAGGGCAAATTATGCACTTATCAACTCCCCCGGACTTGCCTTTTGCTTGCCCTCGAGCAAACAAAGAGAGCAAACGGATGGAAAGGTTTGAAAACAAGAAAATAAAACAATAGATTCAAACAAAGCATTCAACACCATCACCTAAGATAATACAAAGTTGTCGCTAAATGCTTTAACGCTCAATCAACCTTCTCGCAATCTATCGCTACTCCAATCTTTTGCCTCTAGACTCAATGATCAAGCATTCACATACCATTCTATCCACCAACTCTTTTACATTCATTAAGGATTTAATGCATGATCTTGCTTATCAACTATCAAACAATGTTCAAGGCTAGGTAAAAGAGGGTTAAAATGTGAAAGATAAGGCGATTATAAAACATTTTTAGGTGACTCACACTCAAGAAAGAGTAATGCAAAACATCATGTAAAAGCAAGAAAGAAATGGAACAATTGATGCATATAAATAAGTGCTTCCATTCTACCCAATCCATATGATTTCAAACTCCAAGATTCTACCCATGAGCTTGCAAACTATCTTTCTTTTCATGATCTAAGCCTTTTGAATCTTCCTTTAATCTTTTTTGCTTATTCTAGGGGTTTCTTTACTTGCTAGACTCTTTTCTTTACTAAAATCATTTCCTCTAAAGTTTCTTTTTATACTTTTCTACTAGCCCTTTTGGGTTCTAGCTTATAGAGGGCATTCCTATTCACAATCAAACACTAGAGTCTTTCTTTAAACTTTAACATAACTCAACCTTTCCCTAGAATAGCTCAACTTCTTTTCTTTCTTTGGCTTTCTTTCATTTCAACTCAACACACTCTTTCTTTTCCTCACCAAACTCTCACCAAACCCAACCCATAAGAACAACAAGTCCTAACCTATTACTAGTCTTCAAACGAGACTAGCTCTAAATGAAAGCACATCTTTGTCGTTTCCATCTTTCAAGATTTTACTTGTGTATGCATTTTCAAAAAGGAGGCCTCACTCAAGAAAATACATGTAGGTTTCAAGAAGGGTCAAGGTAATGCAAGGTAAGGGAAACCATCCTCATTCACATTAGATGTCGTGAATCAGGAATGTCATTTGGACTAGCAAAGAGTGGTAAAAAAGAAAGAAAAAGTCCAAATGTGTATAAGGTTACTTTGAACAAGCATATCAAGTCTCTAAGCATGAAATTAAAGTCAATATTAGGTTCAAATTGATAGAATCGGTTTCAAGTCTAATATGCTTCAACCTAATCACGAGTTTCAAGCGAAGAGATCAAGATGCAAAGAAGAGATTTCTATAATTTACTTAGCATTATCCTAAGGATCATATTGAATGCTAAGCCACAAACCTCAAAAACAATTTAAAATATGTTCAATGCAACCTAAATGATCATACAAATGTATGAAATGCAACTATATGACAAATGAAATTTTTTTTGGAATTTTCGAAAAGTTTAAAAAATTTAGGGGTTTTTCAAGTTTTTCTCATATGTACAATGCAATGCAATGCATGCAATGAGACTCAAATGATGATAAAAGTAAAACAACATAACTAAAATAAGCATTAGCAAACGCTTCCCCCGGACTTACTTCTCATCGTCCCGATGAGAAAGCAAAACCGAAAGAGGAAGAAAGAAAAATGAAACTAAAGATGCATTAATGAAAATGAAATGGTATATACAATGAATAGAGTGGTACCTTGGAATAAATGGTGATCAAGTGGTGGTGGATTGAAGGTTAGGCGATGTGGTAGATTGAATCGGAGGGCGCGGTTGCTTGAAGTGTTCCCAAACTTGGATGTCAACGGTATGTAGCAACAAAGTGGCTTGCCATCGTCATCGAAGAACCGGTAAACATAATGTCGTAGTCCAAATGGTCCTCCCAAAGTCTCCTTCTCGACCAAGAAATGAACGTCAATCAATGGTCTCTCTTGTAGAGGCGTAAAAGCGTTGAGATCGATCCCCACTTGTAAGAACAATGGAGTGAGTTTACCGCCAAAGCAAATGCATGGTGTAGCCGTAGTTGTCAAGCAATACCCAAATTTCTTCAACTTGGCAAAGAACATTGAGCCAATCTCACATCCATAGTAATCATGATTCATCTCCATAGGTTGACCATCGAAATCTTGCATAGAGAAATGGATACCTAAATGGAGTAGTTTGAGGTCTTCGTTTGTTGGGAAATCGTCGTCCGCTCTTGCATTGAAGGTGTTGGCCAATAGATGGAGAACGTATCGAATCGTGGGATTCTTGACCCTTGTACTGCGATTGGAGGCGGCCGTGTAGTTCTCCTCGAGTGTTATGTTGCGCCATAATAGGATTTCCATGTTGAACTCCGTGTTATCTCCGTATTTCCCCGGTGGAAATCTATAAATATCGCAAAAATCTCTAAATGAGACCATATACCTCCATCCATCTATCTCAAAGCAAACTAGATAAGTCCTAATCCGATCATCAAACTTGAATTCCACCGTAGCTAAGAATTGCTTTGTGAGCTCGGGGTAAGTAGCATAATTTATTTGAGCTAAACCATTCAAGTGCATCCTTCCCAAGAGCTCATTAACCTTATCTTTAAGACCGCTTGTAGCTAATTACAACGGACAAGCGAATCTCGTGGCTTCATAGGTTGCTGCGTTCAAAATCCCAAGTCGAATCTCATCAATGCGCGACACGAGCTTGTCAATGTGGGTGGTCATAGTTGTTAGATTGATACAAAGAAATGTTTCCAAATAAGAACCATTTTCCATTCAAAGCACAATTTCTCTAGCCAATTCTTAAAGATTCTTCAACAATTGAAATGAAATAAGGCTAGACAAGGGATCAATCAATAAAACATGTAATACTCAATGAACATTCTACTCATTTTTAATCATATTCCAACTTTCCATTCTCTATTAAGCTTACTTATCAAAGTCTTACACTTGAACTTGATAAACTTTAAAAATTCTAGTGAATACTAGTTAACATCAAAGCTTAATTGCAACAAATAATTAGCAAACTCAAAATTAAACTCAATTTCATCTAAAGATTCCAAATTTAAAGCAATTTCAACAGTCAAGAATTCTTTAAAGGATAGAAACTCAAATTCAACCATCAACATTCTAAATTTGCAAATGAAATCAACTACCCAAGCAATTATAACTCATATTAAACACAAAGCAACTCAATTCATAACCCAAAGATAGTGAATTCCACAAGATTCTCATGTAAGCTTCCATGAGTTTCAAGAATCATTGAAATGGGTAAAGGAAAGAGAGCATACCTTGTGATAATCAAAGATTATGGTAGAGGAGATCCAAAAAAAATGGTGAATCTAAAGTTCTTGCAAAGTTTTAGAGAAAAGGAAGATCTTGATTTTGAAAAGTATAGATTTTCTTTAGAGAACGAGTAAAGTAAGAGAGAGAGTTGCTTAAGATTCTCTAAAGAATTCAAAATAATTTGAAAATGAAGGTGAAGGGTCTTTAAAATCTGATTTTTAGAAGCTAAACCGGCCAAAATTGATTGAAAATACTTGTAATAAACCGGTTTACACCAAAATTGGACCAAGTCAACGCGTAGAGAAAAAGTCAAACTGGCTGTTATAGACCTCCTATGGATCGGCCAAGCAGACCAGCTTGCTAGCCGGTCTAAATGGCAAATTTGGGGCAGGGGGATTTTCACTTTCTGGACCTCCTACGGATCGGCCAGGGGATCGGCTTGCTGGCCGATCCATACCGTCTTTCGTGATTCTTGGCCTTTTTCACCTTCCTAACTTGATTCAAGACCTCTCCAACATTCTCTCCTAGTTCCTACACCAAAATCAATCTCCAAAAACATACTAAACATAGATAAAAAAACATAAGAAATATGTACAAAGGATACCATGGGAATGCCTCCCAAGCGCGCTTGTTTTACGTCTCTAAGCTTGACGGTTTGTAAAGGCGCTAGTTGGAGATCAATGGAGAACCATCAACCTTGCTTGGTTCCTAATCCTTCAAATCAATGTCAAAGGCTTCTTTCATGGTCTTCTTAGACTTATTTATCTCTTCTTGGTTCATACCGGTTGAAAAAACGATCTTAGCTTTAGAGAAAAGTCGAACACCGCCATTCCAAATGGCTGTACACTCAAGTCCCTCTTCAACCTTCTTGATGGTCTAGTATGAGCTTGTTCTTGACCTTTCCTTTAGACATCTTGGAGCTCTTACCATTGGCTCCCTTAATTAGGCTCACTAGTTATGGTCATAATTGTCTCATCAACTGATTCAAACATCGAACCAATACCGCCACCATCAAACATATCTAAGCTCTCCTTGTAATCATCTATCTTGGGAGCATCTTTCTAAACCTTAATGACCTCTTCACTAGTCTCTAGACTCATCATTTCTTCTTCAACAACCTCACTAGAGACGACACCACAAATATCAACTCCAATGGGCTCAATGGTGTAGTAAGTGTAAGGGTCAACATTCATCAATAGAGCTTTCATGTAGAGGAAATCCAAGCTAGCTCCGGTGGTAGCCAAGAAAGGCGTACCAAGGATGAGCGAAAGCGACTTAGACGTCTCCATTTACATAACCATAAAATCCGTCGGTATAACGCAATTATCGATCTTTAAAGGATAGTCTTCAATGACTCCAAGTGGTTGCTTACATGTTGCATTTCCAAAGATGAGAGTGCAAGTGCTCTCTTGAGTTTTTCAATTCCTAGAAGCTCCATCATTTCACGAGAAATCACGTTAACATTATACCCGGAGTCACACAATGCATCATCAACCTCCAAGTCTCCAAGTGTGCAAGAAATGGTCAATTTTCCGGGGTTGAGCTTCTTCTCAAGGGTTCTTGGTTTATCCATTTTCCCTTTAGCTTGGTATCTCATCATAACTTCTCTAACCTTTCCTTGGTTAGCTAACACATCGGTTATGATTATCTCGCTCTTCCTTTTGAAACTTAATCCCAATATCCTATATATCCTTCTCGTCAATAGCCAAGATATTCTTAACCGCCTTAGTGAAATCCGGTCTTGGAAGATCTAGCTTAGGCTTGTGTTGCCTATCTTCATAGATTGGAGTTTCCATAGCTCTTTTTTTTAACTAGAGTAATCCTTTTGAGTGCTCTTTCTTCACAATCACATTCATCTCTTGTGGAGGCTTCAATAGAGATCATCTTCTTCATAATCGTCCTTAGTCAAAGGTTCATACCTTGAGTGTCATCCCTTATCCTCTTCTAGGATCACCACATTGCAAATGTTGCTTCTAGAATTAGACTCGGGTTTACCCAGTAGAACACCGCTTGGTGCCTTTGAGGTAGAAGCGAATTGTGCTAGTTTCACATCAACAGTTTTCACTTAAGAAGCCAGGCATGTAATCTTGCCATCCAATTCTTGATACATCCCATCAATCCTAGAGTTTACCTCATGGAACCCCTTTGCAATATCCACATTACTCTTGATTTGTCCATCTAAAACCCGTCGAACCAACGTCTTGAGCTCTTGGTCTTGAGAAGCGGGTTGAGTAGATGTAATAGCTTGATTGGTAAGAGCAACTTGATTAGAGTAGAAATGTTGCGTAGAAACAAAAGCTTGTTGAGGCACAAATCCTTGATCTTGTTGGGAATTGAATGCTTGCTGCTTAGGTGGATAGACTTGGTCTTGGGGATTCTCCACATTAGTGCTCCTATTGGACAAGTTGGGATGAGACCTATAGTTAGGATTGAACCCCTTTTGAAAATACCCTTGACCTTGAGTGTAGTTTATCTCCTCTTGTCCCTCTTGGACTCCTTCAACAACCATCTCTTGATTTCCATCAAAATCTCCAACATAGTGGACTTGTTTCATACTAGCTAGGATAAGCTTGTCTAGCTTATCACTCATCTCCTTGATCCTTTGATCTTCACTCTTGAGCTCATTCTTAGGCTCCTTGTATGATCTATCATACTCTCTATTGTTGCTTTGGATTCTTTGAGCTAGATTCTCAATGAGCTCTTCTCCTTTTTCTATAGTCAAGCTTCCAAAGTCTCCATTACTAGCTATGTTTAAATCCAAGTAATACTTCTCTTCAATACCTATATGAAAGAATCCAAGTAGAGCTTACATAGGAACTCCATGGTGAGGGCAAGATCTAGTGTAACCCTTCAATCTTTCCCATGCTTCATAAAGTGATTCATTTGGACCTTGCTTGAAGCTTGTGATGTCATTTCTAATCTGTGCGGTGCGTTGATTGGAGAAAAACTTAGCCAATAACTTCTTCTTACATTCTTTCCAAGTAGTGATTGAAGATGTCACTAAACTCTTTTCCCATTGGCTAGCTTTATCTCCTAAGGAAAACGGAAACAAAATGAGCTTCACGACATCCTCGGATACTCCATTCATCTTTACCATTCCACACAATCTATCAAAGTTGTCTAAGTGCTCAATGGGATGCTCCAAATGTAAATCGAAGAAACGGTTGTTTTGGACCATATTGATCAAATTAGATTTGATCTCCCAATTGTTGTTAGCACAAGGTGGTGGGCGAATACCGGTTCTAATCCCATTAGTGAGCGGTTCATCGAAATCTCCGATTCTCCTTTCTTCTCTAGGGGCGTGAACAGGTACTCTATTACCATTACCATCCACATTTCTAGCAACTTCATCAACTTGGCGATTACCGCCATTACCATTACTAATGTTAGCTTGCATTGTTACACATTCTCTTTCCTTTCTTGCTAATCTAGCTTGCTTCTCAACTTGGCTAATGTCGATGTGCAGATCAAAGTTATCTAAACTCTTGCTTCTTGTTATCATGCACCTACACACCAAGCGAAAACAAGAGACAAACAAGATAGATTGAATAACAAACACAAATAAAACCTAGTCTACAAAAGATTCCAAATTCAAATGTTTAAATGAAAATCAACTTAGATCCCTGGCAACGGCGCCAAAAACTTGATGCGCGCAAATCGACCAATACTAAATGCAAGTGCTCAAGATGTGCTATAAGTTCTAATACATCAATCAACTAACCACAAGTGCATGGTGCAATCAATGTAGTAATCAAAGGTCATTCTTCCACAAGGACAAAGTAGGATTAAACAATTGGAATGCAAGAAACTAATGAAGCTAGGTGAATGGAAATTCAAGGTGGCTTTCGATTTTTACTAAGTGTAAATTCAAAGCATGAATCCATTTAATCTAGATTAATCCACTTCCATGGTACTAATCCATTTCTTAATCAATAATTAACACAAACTTCCATTTTGTTAAAGACTAATCAAGAATCATTAATGAACATGTTCATAAAAGCTTACAAAACTCTTTAGACATCAACTTCCATTGGCTACGATGATAAATGCATGATTAAAGTCTCCTAAACATTTTCATAAACATCTTCCAGGCATTAAAAGACCATGATCTAGATTTGGGGTAATTAGTTCCTAATCTAGCATTAAAAGCTCTTTAATCAATGAAATATGAACGATTAACAACCTAGCATCACTAATCTAACATGAATCAACCTTCATCTTCCCTACTCAAGATCCATTAAGAAAACTACTCACTAATCATGTATAAAACACGTAAAGCATGAATATAAAGATGCATAATGAAAAGCCTTAAAGAAATTGATAAGAAAACTTTGCTAAATCATAAAAAGTGAAGTCTTTTCACCTCAAATCACTCAAAAACACATTAGGTGTAGAGTTTACACAATGGATAAGAGGAGAGGAAAAAAGCTTAGGGTTTTAATGATAATAAGAGTATTTATAGGAAAAGCATAAGTGTACCCGGGTTTACCCGAGTCAAACCCGGTCAAACTGCAAACTTGACGAAGGAGATAGCTGGCGGATCGGCATGGGGACCGGCTTACTAGCCGGTCCAGAGGCTGATTTTGTTTGCAGTGTCTTTTGGCACTTCGGAGTACCCTATGGATCGGCTAGGCGACCGGATTGCTAGCCGATCCATTGGCCTTGTCGATCTTCAACTTCTTGTTCTTCATTCTTCCATCTTGATTATTCTCTCCATTTGTTCCAAGACTTCATTTGCACCTAAAATGGAAAAAAATTGCATGCAAATGCAATAAAATAAGAACTTGGACTCTAAACTCAATCTAATCTAAAAGGAACAAAATATGCATTAAAACATGTAAAAACCTAAGCTAAATGTCTCAAAATATTACTAAATGGCATGCTAAGAAATGGCAAATTATCCACTTATCATAGCTAGTAGTAGTTGTGTACAGATGTCTTGGTGCGGTCTATCGGTCTTTGTAATCAGTCTCTACTGATACCTCGGGATATCGGTGTTCTCTATCGGTTGGGCGCGATAAACCGGTCTTCGTACCGTAATTTCCATAGCCGGTCTATCGGTCATCAGCGACGTGCGATGACCGATAATTGCTCATCTTCACCATTCTTCAAGCTTCTCAGCTCCTCTACACTCAGAATCCATTCCTCAGCAGGCTCCAATCTCTATATAGCTAGATATCACCAATAACGCACATATACCACCTAAAAAAGGGTAAAAAAGCGAGAAATATGTACAAACTTTATCCTATGGTCCTAAGATGCAAATCTAAGCTATACTAAGTTAAAAGAGTCCTAAATAATACTTAATGACGCATAATGAATGATAATATTATGCAAATATATATGAGTACTGTTGGGATATCAATCCAAGTTCCACATCGAAAGATTAGACAAGAATGGTCTAATATATAAGGATATATCAAACCTAATTAGTATGAGGCTTTTTGGGAAGGAGCCCGAAGACAAATTCGTGCGGGCTTTGCCACATGGGCCCACAACAGACAATATCATACTAATGGGGGACTTGGACATGGGCATGAAAAGCCCCAATAGATGGTATCAGAGCCAAGGTTCAAAGAAGTGGACGTGAATATATGGGTTAGACATGTTCGATGTGGGAGGAGAACCCTCAAAAGGTGACCTCACGAATAAAGGTGCCGAGAGTACAAGCGGTACAAGAATTGTGCCAAGTTTCGCTGAAGGTAGAAGTCCACGAGCTATGTGGTACTTGGTTTGAGGAGGAGACTGTTGGGATATCAATCCAAGTCTCACATCACAAGATTAGACAAGAATTGTCTAATATATAAGGAGATGTACAACTTAATTAGTATGAGGCCTTTTTGGGAAGGAGCCAAAAGGCAAATCCGTGCGGGCTTTGCCACCTAGGCCCAAAGCGTACAATATCATACTAATGGGAAATTTGGACATGGGCCTGAAAAGCCCAAATAAATACATCAATGACAAGTCGGGTGGATACGTGGTTGGGATTTTGTTCTCGTGAACCGTAGCCTTTACGAAATTGATCCAGTTCAATACAAACAAATAATTTTTATTATTAAAATTTATTTGATAATATATGTGACATTCATGTACTAATTTTGTTTGGCAACCACACTAAAATTAAAATATAACTTCTGATTGGCTGTGCAATTCGGCGAATTAGAATTACATTTTGAAGTTCAACATATATTTATCTTAGAAATACTCGCCGAAATAATATATTTTTGAGAAATATATTTCGGAGCAGACCAAACTCATATAAGAGATCGGAGACATATGGCTAAATGACTAGTTTTGCACTAAAAGCCTTACAATGTATCTTTTGTTCAAAAAACAAAAAAAGCCTTACAATGTATCATTTGTGCAAGGATATTTGATTTTGCACAAATCTAACGGGACAAAATAAATATTCATGTCAATCGATTTGGATTCTGATGAAATTATAGATGTTGCATTGTTTGTGAGTCTTGAGCGATGAAATGAAAACAGTACCTGGTTGAAGAATGTACCATCTGATCTGTGATGGACCACTAATATCCACGTTAGTGGGAAAAGACAGACAACAAATTAGAAACCACAATCATGCTATTTTATTGGCTTAGATTTGGTAACGCATTTAATAAGTGTACCGCTACTTTATAATTTGTAACGTTTTAGATTTTACCAATCACAAAAGTTATATAAAAATTTTATCAACAGTGTTACACTTAGCTTTATTGTACAACTTTATTTGTACAGCTTTGCACTATGCTATAAAGCTTACCGCTCTAACTTACAACTAAAAAAACTTGTACAGTTTTCGGTTACCAATCGGACCCATTATCTTTTAAGCTAATGGTGTTGGAAACACTTCGCGATATGATGTTGCATGGCCCTAATTTAATATAGGAGTCTTTAGTATATATATTATCGTATACGCAAAGACGCATTAAAGAAAGTATAAAAAAGTAAAAAAAAAACTACCTATATATAAAATAGGTTATCTTCCGGACATTCACATCCCATAAATATTATTAGGGAAGTGATTTTCATAAAATTGCTTATGTGTCTCATTATCCTTTAATGTTAGATTAAAAAAAAAGCTATGTCAAATATGACATGGCAAAATCTCACTCTCCTTCCTTTTTTCTTTTTTTTGGTTCAACCATTAGAAAAATGAATTTGAATACTATGTGTTAAGTATTCAGGTTTTTGAATTTGTACATAGATAAAAAAGCAGTTTAATGGCTTTAAAATTCCTTTAATTGAAGAAGGAAAAGAGCGACATTAATTTATTAGAATTATGATGTTCTACAAAACGAATTAAAAAAATGAAACAAAATATCTTGAAACAAAATTCAACTATCAATATTCATCATAATTAATATATTTTGAGTACGGAATTTCTTTTAAAAAAAAACATTTTTGATGTGTCAATTTCAAAATATATATTTAAACTAAAAGTTATGATAAGTGATAAAATAACAATGCAACACTGATGTGATTTATTTAATATTTAGGAAAAAAATCAATTTTGATGTTGAATTTAATCAGAAAAGTAAATTAATCAAAAACTAAAATTTATTGAGAACAAAATAGATTTCATCAAAATTTAAATATGAGTCGAAAGCATATTTAATCGTCTTTCTATATGTTTAATTTTAGATACTATTAGTCATAAAAAGTAAAACTCAAAAAAAATTCTAAAGACCATATATATAAATTGAACATCATAGAAATTTTTAAATATAAAATAATATTTTTTATAATATATAATTTAAAATATATACCGGATTCATCTAGTTGTTAGTAAATAAAACATCTTTTATATTCTTGTTTCGGAATCAATAAGTCATAACAAACTTCTGGGAAAAAAACAGCAGATAGCCGCATGGCTTTGTTGAGAAGTCTTGCAATGCCTTTGGATTTTTATTTTATTTTTGATATCTCAGGGTAAATTCCAGTTCTATGGAAGAACTCAGACTAATATTTGAAGGATGTGCAGCCCATAGATAAACTCTCTTTTCGGGTATGCAAATGGGCCGAAAGCAATGACTCATATCCATGTGGGTGCCTTTAGATTTAAATCCATGAGAATCTAGTTCCATAAAATATGTCAGAAAATATGAACAAAAACACTTCTTCCTCTTTAAATTAGACAGCACAAATCTAGTTATGTACGTAGCTTCTTATGGAGGGAGATAGGCATCCACTACTTTCCATTGACTATCCTGCAGTTCCAAAACCCATCTCATGTCATTGGTTCGTTCGTTGCCCTTTTTATAAACCATCAATAAAACATGTGAAATTTTGAGCATCATTTATCATACTGAGATACGTATGGATTTCGGTTTAAAACTCCTCAATTAACCAACAAATAGAAATAGAAATACAAATATATATATATATATATATATATATATATTACTTTTCTTTTTCCTTACAAGTTTTTTTTTTGTGTACGACGTAAACGCAAATTTATAGAAATAAACATTCATCTAAATTTATAGAAATTATCAAATTTAAGTTTATTCGTATAGAAGAATGAGTTAATTATATTTGATAGTGGTTGGAGTCGATCAAATTGGTGAATGGAAAACATATTGATGTTAATGCCAGAACTAGAAAATGGTCACTAAAACTAGTACTACTCTTGATAAGCAAGTTTTAAACGTCTGTACTACTGAAATGTTCTCTTCGTTAAATCTAAGATCAGGACAGCTAGACGAATCTAAAGACACCAAAAGAGAGGTCACTTAAAATGGTGAGTACATGACCTTTCATCTTTTTATTTTTCCATTAGTGTATAATGTAAATATAAACTTTTACATCGTTAGTGTTACCTTTCTTCGATTCTAAAGCTTAATCACCATATGCCGGAATTGAATTGTGGGCCCGAACCGAATATGTATCTCCTGACTTTTCGTATATAAAATCATTTATAGGTAGCAGAAGATAATATTTTAAATATAAAAGGAAAAAGTTTTTTTTTTGTGTGGAACGCTTTTGAGCAGGATGAAGATAATAATATTATGTTCGTCCTCATTTGTCAACATCTACATCAAGGCTCGAATTTAATTCGCTCTAACAAACATAAATAATTTAATACGTCATATAAGTGGCCACGTAGCAAGTGATTTGATAAAACACCATGATTTAAATATCATATCAATAGTGGTCTGACTCATATCATACAACATGTTTCCCCTCGTGCGCAAACTCTCTCAAGAAGTATTTACTAAATGTAATTAATGATGCAAGATGATCCAGTGTTTATCCGCCGTTCGGATAAGATCTTGTCAAAATTTATTGGAAAAACTAATTAAAGATATATTTCTGAAGGTCTTGCATCCTCCGCCAATGCATTTCTACTTTGCTTGTAGGTTGTCGAGGAAATATGAAGAAGCTTTAGTCTAAAAGCTTCGATCTCAGAATTACACAATAGAATGGGACCAAATAGTAGAGTTGCTGGTGGATGCTTTACAAAAACAAATTTTGCTTTTCCTTATGGAATACATGTTCCAAATAACTCTTTATACCATATGGAGAAAACGCAATATTCACCTGCCAAGAAAGTCCCTATAATGGTTTTGCAACTAACTCAAATCATTGACAAGTACGTTCAGAACAGATTATCAACGATTAGCTTCTAATTCAATGATGCTCGTATTGTGAAATCGTATCTTTTTAAATAAATTTTTTACACTTAATTTTTTAAAGATATTTTTAAGGGTTGAGTTACGGCTTATAGAACTATACATATTAGGTTACATATATCTGCTAAATTAAGTAGTCTTAATAAGCTTGTCATTTTTTGGCTTTTTATGGACTGAATTTGATCCGCTATAATTCCAAAAATGTTGGTGTGATGGCAGCATTTCAAGCAGGATTGCACATTGTTTTATTTTTGTTTCCATGTTAATTTTGAAAAATGGCTTAATATATACCAACTAAAAATTGAAATTCTATGTACAGTTTAAGAGATGTTGAAAACAAAAGTTCCATGTGAAAGTCACTTTTTTCAAATATGCATAAAAACAAACATTATTTTCTACGCCACGCCTGGAAATATAATTTATAAAAAAGTTAATGAGGAATTCCCTCATATACCACTCTTTGAAAATTATTAAACGGCATATCAAACCGTGAACCGCTTACTGGACCATTTAGGACTCAACTTTCTGGACCACGTACATTGTTCAAGTAAAATAGTCATCTCAGCAAAAACAAAATTAAAAACCAACATTAAGTTTTGTTAGACATTATTTTCATTTTCCTCTCATTTTCGTATACAAAATCTGAATACATCTTATCCTCTTGTCAATACCATTCTGAGTCGAAAATATAATTATATAAATCTGTGAAAAATTAAAGTTTGTTTTTTATAAACATTGATTTAACTAAAAAGTATTGTCACGATCGTATAGTGTTCATGTGCTGATGTACGTGTAATATATAAACACGCTTTGGCTAGTTATAATGCTTAAGACTAACCCACGAGATACAATGGAAAGAGTTACGTCGAAATTAGCTGAATTCCGTTCGCAACTTGCTAAATCTCGTTTCTCTTTTTTCCTCTACTTCATCTACTTCATGTCTTTCTCAGTTTTAGGGTTTTTAGCACTCAAGATCTCGAAGCCAAGAACCACTTCACGTCCTCATGACTTGGACCTCTTCTTCACTTCTGTCTCAGCCATCACCGTCTCTTCCATGTCCACCGTCGACATGGAAGTCTTCTCCAATAGTCAACTTATCTTCCTCACGATCCTCATGTTCCTCGGTGGCGAGATCTTCACTTCCTTTCTCAACCTCTACTTCACCCATTTCTCCAACTTCGTCTTCCCTCATAACAAGATTAGACATCTTATAGGCTCTTTCAAATTGGACCATCCGATGGAGGATCCCCGTAGTGACCTCGAGACAGTAACCGATCATCGTGAGGCTCCTATCCAAATCCATGAAAGGGCTTCTAAGTGCTTGTACTTGGTGGTTCTTGGTTACCATCTTGTAACAAACCTAGTTGGCTCGGTGTTGCTTCTTGTGTACGTAACCTTTGTTAAAACGGCAAGAAATATTCTCAGTTCCAAGGAAATCTCACCTCTCACCTTCTCCGTCTTCACAACTATCTCCACTTTTGCAAACTGCGGATTTGTCCCCACGAATGAGAATATGATCATCTTCCGCAAGAACTCGGGCCTTCTCTGGCTCCTTATTACTCAACTACTGATGGGAAACACTTTGTTCCCTTGCTTCTTACGGTTACTCATTTGGGGACTTGATAAGTTCACAAAGCGTGAAGAGTTTGGTTACATTCTCAAGAACAGAAAGAAGATGGGATACTCTCATCTACTCTCCGTTCGTCTTTGTGTTCTTCTTGGATTGACTGTGTTCGGGTTTCTTATGATGCAGCTTCTTCTCTTCGGTGTCTTTGAGTGGAGCTCCGAGTCTCTTGAAGGAATGAGTCGGTACGAGAAGTTTGTTGGATCGTTATTTCAAGTGGCGAACTCGAGACACGCTGGAGAAACTATCCTCGACCTTTCTACACTTTCCCCAGCTATCTTGATACTCTTCATCCTCATGATGTAAGTTATTTCAATTCTCATATCTCCATGCATTCGACTGGACTCAAAAAATTTGGATCTAATTTGAGTCATGAAATTATCTAATCCGGTCGAAAACAATTATTTTGACCTACTTTCACACGTGTGGAGTTTGACATACGCATGTATCCATGCATATATGATATATATACATAGGTGAAGACTCTCAATATATATTGGTCGTTTACTTATTTTATAATTTAAATTTTTTATTTAGTATTTCGTTAATATAATCCAAAATATTAAATATTTTTGTTTTGTTTAATGCGTGTATTATGTAAATTAATCAGGCTCAGATAGTGGAAGGTAACCACATGAAAGTTGGTCGACTTTTCACTACAGAAAACAAACTATGTTATTGATTTGACATAGTTTGGAAAATCTTCAAATCACTTACCTAACATTATATATAAAGAAAACATTATCCTAACAGTTATCATTTACTCTAAACCTTCATTAAAGTTTTCCACTACTTAAAACAAATTTATGAGGTTGTTTCTGCTTAAAGTATTTGTAATTGTTTCTACGTAGAAATATTTGTAATAATATACCAAACACCATAGCTGACTTGGTCACAATGATCCATGAGAGAGAAGATGAATCTTGGCTCCCGAATTCAATTTTTTTTGTTTGGAAAGAATAATTTACGCCTTTACATGTTTTTAAACTAAAGAATATTGTGAGTCAAAAATTTGGAACCTTTTTTGTTAACAAAGAAGAGAATGTGGTAGACAATATTTATGGAGTGAATCAGAATATATCCATGGTTTTAGATTCAATTCCATAAATAAAATAGGTCCCTTCGAGGTAGTGGAGGATGTCCCAGCCTCCAACTCATCATATTCACAAAGCATTATTTGTTTGTTTAATGGGAAAATACAGTAAAAACTCTATATAAAAACTCTATAAAGTAATAATGTTAGCACCACCAAAATTTATTACTTTATAAAGTTATTACTTTACAAAATACTGTTTAAAATAAATATTAAAAATAATTAATTGATAAATTCACAGTAAAATACAATTTAACTACTAATAAAACAATTTACTAAATATAAATAGTTAAAAACAATAAAAAGTTAATTAATTCTCTATTAAATTTAAAAATATAATATATTCTGAAACAATTTGTTTAATCTAAAACATCACTTACTATGAAATGCAAAAAATATATAGCAGTTATTATTTTATGATATTAATGAGATCATATATTTGTATATAATTTTTGAAAAAGTTATTATCTTATCATTTTATCGATTTGTGTTAAATTTTACACTATCCCGACTCGGGAACGACAAATATATTACTTTATCGAGTTTATTACTTTATCGAATATTACTTTATCGAGTTTTTAATTACTGTATACTTTTAGGGATTATTAATATGTAAATATGATTGCATTGAGCAGGTATCTTCCTTCATACACATTGTTTATGCCGTTGACCGAAGAAAAGAATAAGAAAGAGGGAGATGATGATTCCGAAAATGGAAAGACAAGAGAGAAGAGTGGGCTCTTCGTGTCACAGCTTTCCTTCTTGGCGATATGTGTCTTTCTCATTTCTATCACCGAAAGGCAAAAACTACGACAAGATCCACTTAATTTCAACGTCCTTAACATCACTCTCGAAGTTGTCAGGTATATATTGTTTTTATATCTCTATCTTACATTATCAAGAGATGGATGATGCTTGTATAGATAACGAAAAAGTTTCAAAATATTCCAAGCGAGTGAGAGTAATTGGTGAGTGAGCTTCTTATATAATGAAGAGATAAATTTTATATATTCGACTACTATATTTGAAGTTTTTTCGGATGTTAGGTCCAGTGGTAACTTTTGAGAAATTTTCACTTTGAATAATTTTGAAATTTTCATTAAGTCAAAAATTTGTTTACTATATATGCACCTATTTGCAACAGAGACTAATTTTTTTTTTTGTTGCTATGAACACAAGTTCGAAGTGATTATGTTTGTTACATTATCCAGTTCCGGTTCAGAGAATAGATATAGGCGACTCTAGCTTTAAACTTCATATTTATATGGTTAAAGTTTTTGGAAAAAACATTTTTCGGGTTTTTTTCTATATTAATAAAAAAATTATGAAAGAACTCAATTTTTTATTGGATGAGACATCGAGAAATGTTAGACCGGCCATGAAACTGTATGTGATTACGTTTAACACCATACGTTTTGGGTAATATATAAATAATAGAAGTTTAACATCCTTGTGAAAAATACTTTTCATACAAATATTCAAGATTAGTTCCTTCTATGAAAAAGAAACGTACAAACTAATATATTGTGACGGCAGTGCATACGGAAACGTTGGGTTCACGACCGGATACAGCTGCAAACGACGCCTGGATGTCAGTGACGTTAGCTGCAAAGATGCGGGTTACGGGTTTGCGGGACGGTGGAATCCCATCGGGAAATTCATACTAATAATAGTAATGTTTTATGGTAGGTTTAAGCAGTTCTCAGCCAGATCTGGCCGAGCATGGATACTTTATCCCTCCTCTTCATAACATGTAATCATATATATAAATATAAACTACGATTAATAAGAGCATCTTTATTGGAGACACTCTTATTAGTTTTTTAATTTATTTTATTTTAATATTTTTATTTAATTTAATTACTAGAAAATTTAGCAACCAATGGAAAACTGCAAATTGCATCAAAGTGTCTTCAAATGATAAAAAAGGTTATGTGTAAGAAGATATCTGACCCTCTCTTTCCCTATGGTCTCCTCTTTTTTTGTTATTTTTATTATTTTTATTTGTAAGATCCTTTAAAAAAAGTCACCATTACGGATGACCTATTTCAATGTAAGCTAGTCAGAGTGTCGTTTGCATCTTGCGTTATATATTACAATTATGTAAGATTTTTCCAATAATATAAGGCGTGTAATGTATTGTCATCTTGTCTTGCGTGTTGTAAATCAAGTAGTCACTACATGAAAAAAAATATTCTTAGCGTACGAAAACCGCTATCTAACGATACCAGAGCGTTATATAAAGCGCTATGTTAGGACCTGCCATCTTAGGTCCGCAATTTAGATAGCGGTTTTGTGAACTGCTATCATATTTTCATTTAATATAGCGCTTTATTTGAAGCAATGATATATAAATACAATAGAAATTAATTATTGTTATTAATTAGCTTATTAAACTTATTCGTAGCATTTGATATATATAATGATTCATGTAATTGATTTTATATTTTTGTTAATTTGATTTAGATTACAATTTGCTAGGTTTCTGTTTTTAAATAAATGGAAATATTAAAAAGAAAAATATCATATTTTATTATATTATAAAATCATTGTACAAAAAGAATTATATTACAAAGTAAATGTCTCTAAAAGATAAGTATAGCCATTGCACAAAAAAACTCTAACAAAAATAACTTGAACACGAATAATTTCTTCACTTCTTCTCGGACACACCACCAGACCCGCAAAGAAACCCAAACTAAACCAACTTTCTTAACTTTCTCTCTGCAAGCTTGCTTGTCTTTACCGACCGTCAAAATCTCAGTAGTCACAACCTTCAAAGGATGAAGAAAACCCACATTTCCTGTAAAAATAAAACAATACGAATGCGTCTCACACCATGGCCGAAACCAACCAAAGCTCAAAAGATTCAGGAAACCAACTTTTAGAGAAGATTTCAATTCCTCTAGAATTCACCTTCATAAGACCACACATTTTTTAAATAATCACAAAGAAAAAAACAGTTGATTCATCAAACAAATTTACTTTGATTGATGAAATAAAAATAAAACAAATCGTTCTCCTTTTTACCTCATGTGTCTTCATTCCATCTCCTGGTGTCTGCAACATCAAAAAAAAATCAACAATTTAAATCAAAACAACAAACAATTAAGACCAAAGCTAAAACATATTTATTAGAGTAAACCATATATCGGTTTACTTGTGAATATTAGATCTATGTGTATATCGGTTTAGTTATCATTACTTGTATATAAACATCAATTATACAGCTCATTAATGATAAGAGAAAATATTCATCTTTCTATAACAAATTTTTCCTCTGGCTTTTACTGATCTTCTTCTTCCTCCTAATATGGTATCATTTAGCCATAGATCTTGATTTTATGCTTCTTCCTCTTCGATTCCATCTTTTGAGCTTGGTTTTCGCTTCTGCTTGATCGATCTCATTCTCCGATGGTGTCTGTGAAGAACATTCCTCGAAGATCAGCTAGAACTCGAGCTTCTCCGTCTCGGAAATCTGTACCATCTGCTCCAGCTGGAATTTCTCCTCCGATTACTCCTCCGGATGAACCCGTTCATGGATCTGGAGCTTCGAAGGCTGCGATGGTGTCGATTTACCCAGGTCCTACTCAATCTCCGTTTTATATGCACATCGCCGATCATCCAGGTTTGAACATCATTTTTCTTCGTTTAGATCGACGAACTATGATTATTGGAATGCCGCTATGATGATTGTGTTAGATGCTAAGAATAAACATGGTTAACTATTCCGAGGCCATTAGAATCGGATCCTCAATTCCGTCTTTTGTCTCGCTGTAATAGTATGGTAAAATCATGTTTGTTGAACTCTATATCTCCTCAGATCTATCGCAGTATTTTGCGTATGAATGATGCTTTTGACATATGGCGTGATCTCTCTAGTCATTTTTATATGACTAACCTTCCACGCACCTTCAATCTGACCCAACAAATACAAGATCTGCGCCAAGGTACTATGTCTCTATCTAATTACTACACACAATTGAAGACTTTGTGGGATCAGCTAGTTAGTACTGATATACCAGATAAGCCTTGTGTTTGTGGTCATGGAGCTAGTCTTCAACTCAAGGCTGAGAGAGCCAAGATGGTGAAGTTGCTCGCAGGTCTCAACGAATCCTTTGCAATGATTCGTCGTCAGATCATTGCAAAGAAGGTCTTACCAACTCTTCCTGAGGTTTACAACATTCTTGATCAGGATGATAACCAACGCAGCTTCTCTCCTCCAATGCCTCCTCCGGCTTCTTTTTTCAAATGACAGCTGATGTGGGTTCTCCTATGACCTGTTATGTGCAGAATGGTCCCAACAAAGGACGTCCTATTTGCTCGTTCTGTCACATAATTGGTCATATTGCTAAACGCTGTTACAAGAAACATGGCTTCCCTCCTGGTTTTATACCTAAGAGTAGAACTTCTTCAGAGAAGATCCAGAAATCTGGTGCTACTCCTTCTCTTGTTGCTTCTCAGGTAACTTTGGGAACTGGTAATGATCAGCACACTACTGGTGGTCTTGACAACTTGGTAGGCAACTTGTCTAAAGATTGAGCTCCCCTACTATTGCTAGTACCTCTCATTCTTCTTCTATTCATCAGGCTCCTTCTGGTATTGATTTTCTTCCTCCACTTTCCGTTTCATTGGTATCCTAACTGTCTCTAAGAACATTTTATCCAAGAATACTTGGGTAATTGTTGGGGTCGGATCTCACCCGCTCGACTTCGGTGTACAAAGTTATGATTGACAACGAACATACCTCAACGGACAAAGATTATATGACCCCTAAGTCATTTCCCAACGAGAAGATCAACTCCTCTTGGTTTTTCCTAAGTCCTCTCCATCTAAGGAGGAAACCTTCTGAGCTGTCTCCACTCTCAGTAGAAGGTATAAAGGCAGTGTCAGGAAGATCACAGAGCCAGCAGAAGGCGCTGTGAAGGTCACAAAGCCAGTAGAAGGCGCTATGAACACCACAACACAGTGACACCGATGTCACTGGACTGTGACACCGATGTGTCTGGACACTTCGGCGTCTGCCAGAGTGCCACCGATGTCCAGGCACTTCGGTATCTGTAAGAGTGACAGCGAAGGCTCCAGAAGGTTCCCTGCATCAAGGCGCAATTACGAAGCCTACATAGGCGCGACCGACACAAAGAAAAGGCAATCCGCGAAGACTTAGGAAAATTATCATTATCTTTATGGGAAGGCTTAGCCGACTTAGGGAGTTATAAGGGCATTCCGAATCTTTATCATAAAAGCAATACACATGAATAACAAACCCTGTTTCTCTTTGCTCATCATTGTTCTTCGTACCTAGGGGTGTCAAAATGGGTAAAATCCCATGGGTAACCCTAACCCGCCCATAGTTTTAGTGGGTTTGGGTTAGATTTTCGACCCATATAAATAAATGGGTATTAGTGGGTAACCCATTTAAGTTTATGGGTTTAATTGGTAAACCCATTAGGGTTACGGGTTACCCATGGGTTTAGCATAAAACCAAAAAATAACTAATATACCGTATATTATATATGTAAATTACTAAAAAGATTAGAGTTTTCTTTTGGTAAAGAAAAACTAATGTTTTATATTACCTTTACTAAAAAGATGAACCTAATGAAAATTGAATCCAAGGAAATAGATGAACACGACAACGATTGAAGTACTTTTCTTAATTATTTATTGGTTTTCGGTGTCATTGGTTTTATGATTGTTTTTATTTTAAGATATGTTAGACATTTTATTTCATTTCTTACTTGAATTTTTTTGTTGGATTTATAATAATATGGAATTTTTTAATTCTTTTAGTTATTTTATTATAATTTATTTAATTTATGTGGGTAACCCAATTAACCCATTAACCCAATGGGTTTTATAGTAGATGAATTTGGGTACATAAATTATACCCATATAATACATGGATCGAGTCAAACCCGCCCACTAAAACCTCGAACCCACGTTGGGTTGGGTTAGGTAGGGTCGGGTCATCCATTTTGACATCCCTATTCGTGTAGCTTATCTTCAGAAATCTCTACTCCCTTTACGAAACCCTTACAAATCTAATTGTGCGATTTCCGACATCCACAATTTGGCGCCGACTAAGGGGGATTAGAGAGTTTCTTACATAAAAAAGCTACGTCCCACACCAGATCTAAGAAGATGGCTGGCGAAGGGAACAAGTCAGGCGAAGAAGCCTCGTCTTGCAGAGTCAACCATGAGAAGGAACCCACTGTCGAAGCCGTTGCTACCGACGTCGCCGCTAAAGGCGACATAACCGAGGTCAAGAAAATGCTAGAGACTCTCCTTAAGGAACAAACTAGGATCAACGAGGCAACCTCAAAGGGGTTGAAGGCTCTTTCGCGAAGAAAGCGCGCACGCCCCGACACCGCGAGGTCTAGGGCGCTTATCGACCAGCATTGCCTCGACTTTTCAGCACCTCGAACCGACAGGAGGAATCCAGACGACTTGCCACCACCTCCGTAACGACGAGAAGCGGACAAGACTCTCGAACGCGTCGTGGAGATCTCAGACAGAGATCAACCTTCTCCCTAGAAGCATGCATAAGCAGAAGGTGTAGATGGTAACCGACAAAAACTACGTGCCCCCGACACTCAAAATAAGCAGAAGGTGTAGATGGTAACCGACAAAAACTACGTGCCCCCGACACTCAAACCGCGTCAGGCTCTTCCAAGACATCAATTGTGAAAGGCACCTCGGAGTACACTAACTACTCCAGCGAAGAGCAATACAGGAAGGAGCAAGAACGAAGAGCGCTTAAACGATCTTACACTACATAACTCGCTGAGATGCGGGCTCAGATGGAGCGAGTAGCCTCTGACCTAAAGCGTACCCAGTCACATATACACCATGGAACAGGGAAAGCTCCTTCCATCGCACATGTACTGGAAAAGGCAAGGAACCCGCCTTTCGACGAGCGGATCGCGAGAACTAAAATCTCCGACCCTGAAAGACTCAAGTTACCAATATATAAAGGAACTACACACCCTTCGAACCATCTGATGGAGTTCGAAGTGTCCTTGGGGAGAGCAAACTTCAAGGAAGCCGAGAAGGACATCCTTTACTGCAAGTTATTCGTGGAAAGCCTCAAGGGGCCTGCCCTTCAATGGTTCCACAAACTGGAGAAGAATTCAATCCACACCTTCCTCCAGCTCTCCGAGATGTTCGTAAAGCATTACAACATCTTCATGGAACGGAAGATATACGATTCCGAGCTATGGAATAATCGTCAAGGCGAGAATGAAAGTCTATGATCTTTCATGATAAAGTTTCAAAACACATTGGCGAAAGTGGAAGGTATTAGCAACGCATCTGCACTAGAAGCCTTACGGGGAGCACTTCGATGTCCATCCCCGTTCTGGCAAGAGATGAGCATCAACACGCCGACAACAATCCAAGACGCTCTCCACCGTGCCGCTGACTTCGCTCGAGCCAAAGAGGAAGTCCGTGCTAGGAAAGGTTGAAAGGCTAAACAAGCGAGCGAACCAGCTCATATCGCTGCACCGAAGAAAAGCAATCCTGCCTACGTCCTTTATGAAGGAGGATCCGGAGGGGCTCACAACTATCAAATGGAGTCATCGAGTCGAGGACGTGGTAGAGGTTGGAGGCGAGGTCGCGGCAGAGGAACCTGGAACAACACTTGGACCAGAGAGTCGAAAGACTATGACGAGAAGCTATACGGCGACTTCCACACGGCAAGTGGACACTCAACTGCAAGGTGTCGCGAGTTAGGGCGGCAAGTCATAGCCAAACTAACTGAAGGCACTTTGAAAGGCAGCAACAACTTGTCAGACTTCAAACCCGAGGAGAAAGCTCTGGCTAACGCCAATTAACAGGCAAAAATTCCCAGGCGTCAACGTCATGATGACGATGTCAAAAACGGAGATCCGCAGGAGAGTATCAACATGATAATGGGAGGATCGCAATACTGTGCTGACAATGTCCTAGCAATCAAAGCATACCAACAACTCGCCGACGTCTGCGTGAACATTTCAGCCCAAGTAAAGCCGAGGCTTTCCAGCGACCCTATTACCTTTGACGAGCAAGACACCGAGGGTCTCGATCAACCACACAACGATCCTTTGGTAATCAACCTGGCTGTTTACGACTTCAAGAATACTCTGGAACGAATGAAGATTGATCTATCCATGATCAAAGGGCGGCCTAAGCCTATAACAGGTTTCTCCGGAAGATAACCATGACGATGGGAACGATTCGCCTACCTGCCCAAGCTGGCAACGTTAAAAAGATGGTCGACTTCACAGTTTCTGATCATCCAGCCATTTACAACATGATCATGGGAACTCCTTTGCTCAATCAAATGCGAGCTGTGCCTTCAACATACCACTTGTGCCTCAAGTTTCCAACAACCATTGGCATGAAAACAATATGAGGGAATCAGAGGGGCTCTCGTATGTGTTTCTTGGCTGAGCACAAGCTGTGAAACGTCGAAAGCAAGAAGGTGGACTCTGAACCTCAAGAATCACTAAAGAGAGCAAGGACTAGCTCCGAACAGGTCAAGAACCTAACCGACCTCTTATAGAAATTACAGATTGCAGAGGACCATGTAGAAGAAGAGTGACCTACCTGCGAACCTATAGTTTCTATATGCATCGATGAGAAACACCCCGAAAGGTGTGTGGAAATTGGAGTTGCGCTTGATGAAATGCTTAAGAAAGAGCTAGTGGCTTTCCTCAAGAAGAACGTTAACACTTTTGCATGGGCAGTAAAAGACATGCATGGGATAGACATCAGCATCGCCAGCCACGAGCTTAATGTTGATCCAACATTCAAACCAGTGAAGCAAAAAAGGAGAAAGCTCGGTCCCGACCGAGCGAAGGCAGTGAACGACGAAGTCGAAAGGCTTCTACCTCCTTGGATCAATCACCGAAGTCAAATATCCTGATTGGCTCTCGAATCCTATCATGGTGAAGAAGAAGAACGGGAAGTGGCGTGTCTGTGTGGACTTCACAGATTTGAATAAAGCATGCCCAAAGGACAACTTCCCTCTGCCTCACATCGATCGCTTAGTATAAGCAACAGAAGGAAATAAGCTCTTGATGTTCATGGATGCCTTCTCAGGCTACAACCAGATTCTGATGCACCCTAAAAATAGAGAAAAGACCGCCTTCATCACGGACCGTGGAATTTACTGTTACAAGGTGATGCCCTTCGGCCTAAAAAACGCTGATGCAACCTATCAATGACTTGTGAACAAAATGTTCCAAGATCAGCTAGGCAAGATAATGGAGGTTTATATTGACGACATGCTCTTGAAATCTCTGGAGGAAAAAGACCACATCTCTCACCTAGAAGAGTGCTTCAACCAGCTCAACCTTCACAACATGAAGCTGAATCCAACAACGTGCAGATTCACGGTGACTTCGGGGGAATTTCTTGGATACCTGGTCACTCATCAAGGCACTGAAGCTAACCCAAAGCAGATTGACGCGCTGATGCAGATGGCGTCTCCAAGAAATAAGCGTGAGGTACAGAGATTGAATGGGAGAGTGGCTGCACTCAATCGGTTTATCTCGCGATCCACTGACAAATGCCTCCCTTTCTACAACATGCTGCGGGGAAACAAACAGCTCGAATGGTTAGAGAAGTGTGAAGGCGCTTTCAAACAGCTCAAGGAGTACTTGGCGACACCGCCTATCCTCGCCAAGCCAGTTACTCGAGAGCCTCTCTTCCTCTACATCGCTGTTTCCGAAACAACTGTCACTGCTGTTTTATTACCGAAGAACAAGGCGAGCAGAAGCTTATCTTCTATGTTAGTAAGACCCTCACCGATGCTAAAACAAGATACCTTCAGCTGGAGAAGCTAGCACTATCCGTCCTCATGGTTTCACGAAACCTAAGGGCTTACTTCCAATCTCACTCCATCGTGATCCTCAGCACCTTCCCCTTGCGTTCAGTGTTGCATAGTCCAAGTCAATCTGGCAGGTTTGCTAAGTGGGCGGGAGAACTTAGTGAATACGACATCAAGTATAAATGGCGAACGTGCAACAAGTCACAAGTGTTGGCGGACTTCCTTGTCGAACTACCAGAAGACCAAAACCCAAAGGAGGTACGACCAGGGTCCTGGGAGCTACACGTGGACGGCTCATCCTAAAAAAACGGGTATGGAGTAGGGATACGCTTAGCTTCACCAACAAGCAAGATCCTCGAACAGTCATTCCGTTTAGGCTTCAAATCTTCCAACAACGAAGTGGAATATAAAGTTGTTATTGCTGGCATGCGACTCGCTCAAGAACTTAACATCGAGCACGTTCATGCCTTCTACGATACACAGCTAGTCACTAGCCAGTTCAGCGGCGAGTACGCAACGAAATACGATCGTATGGAAGCCTATCTGAAGATAGTAAAAGATCTTGCCTCGACATTTAAAAAGTTTACACTTACACGAATTCCCCGAGGGGAAAATGTTGACGCCGATGCTTTAGAAACCTTGCCTCCGCTTCAGCTCCCCCAGCAGATCCAACTTTTAAGAGGGTGATTCCCGTGGAATTCGTCGAATTTCCAAGCATTCAACAAAATATGACGCTCGCTATCTCAACACGATCTCAGGTTGCTAAGTAAGCGAAAGCCATTACTGAATCACTTGAGACAAAAGCCAAAGACATTGAGATGACATAAGCAGATGAAGACACAGAGACTACGCGTCTGCCGGCGGCAACGCCTACGGGTTGTCAACGAAAACATGCTGACACCGATGAGGTCCCATTCGCCGATGTCTCTGTCATCGACGAGGTCCCAGACACCGATGACCTCTCCCCGGAAAACTCCCACTTGCTCCTCACGACCAAGACATTCCTGTACCAATGGAGACAGATGAAGAACCCGAGTACGGTTGCGACAAACCTTGGATGGATCAGATTCGTGCTTACATTGTCAATGGAAAACTGCCTAGAGACAAGTGGGCAGCCCGCAAGGTACTGAAGCAAGCCGCTCTATACGTTCTGCTAGATGGTGACATCTACAGGTGGGGATTCTCTGGCCCTCTACTCACCTGCTTAGAATCAATAGAAGCAAGACGAGTCATGAAGGAAGTCCACAACGGGTCTTGTGGCAATCACTCAGGAGGCAAAGCCTTGGCAATCAAGATCAAGCGACATTGCCATTTCTGGCCTACTATTGTAAACAACTGCGTGAAGTTTTCAACCAAGTTCAAAAGTTGTCAGCGACATGCCCCAAAGATCCATCAGCCGAAAGAGATGCTTTCCTCTGTCCCTTCTTCCTATCCATTCATGAGATGGGCCATGGACATCATTGGACCATTTCACTCCTCAAAGCATAAGCGCTTCTTACTTGTTGTAACAGACTATTTTTTGAAGTGGGTAGAAGTTGAAGCTTACGCAAGTATCAAAGATGCCCCAAGTTGAAAGTTCCGTCTGGAGGAATATCATATGTCGTCATGGAGTTCCATACGAAATCGTTACAGACAACGATTTGCAATTCATCTCCAACCGGTTCGAGACTTTTTGTGGGAAGTGGAAGATTCGACTTAGCAAGCCTACTCCTCGTTATCCTCAAGGTAATGGTTAGGCAGAAGCAATCAAAAAGACAACTCTCGATGGCCTTTAGAAACGCTAAATGCTAAGAAGGGATGTTGGGCGGACGAGCTAGAAGGCGTTTTATGGTTCCACTGCATCACTCCCCACCGTGCAACCAGCGAAACTCCTTTTGCAATTTTTTTATGGCAGTGAATATGTCATCCTCTGTCACATCTCCATATCCATTCATAAGATGGGCCATGGACATCGTTGGACCATTTCACTCCTCAAAGCATAAGCGCTTCTTACTTGTTGTAACAGACTATTTTTTGAAGTGGGTAGAAGTTGAAGCTTACGCAAGTATCAAAGACGCCCCAAGTTGAAAGTTCCGTCTGGAGGAATATCATATGTCGTCATGGAGTTCCATATCGTTACAGACAACGATTTGCAATTCATCTCCAACTGGTTCGAGACTTTTTGTGGGAAGTGGAAGATTCGACTTAGCAAGTCTACTCCTCGATATCCTCAAGGTAATGGTTAGGCAGAAGCAATCAAAAAGACAACTCTCGATGGCCTTTAGAAACGCTAAATGCTAAGAAGGGATGTTGGGCGGACGAGCTAGAAGGCGTTTTATGGTTCCACCGCATCACTCCCCGCCGTGCAACCGGCGAAACTCCTTTTGCAATTTTTTTATGGCAGTGAATATGTCATCCCATAAGAGATCACTTCTCCTGGGCCACGAGGTCATCTCTTACCAGAACACGAAGGACTCAACGACTCGCTATTCTTTGATGAATTGGACTTCCTTAACGAAAGGTGATATATCATGGTTTTTACCCGTTTTCGACCATGATATAAGTCCTTTTATTGAGTCTTTTCATTGCTTTTCGAGTCTTTTTAGTGTCTTAATAAGTTATTGCACGTGGGAAGCTAAATGGATGATTACAGTGCGTTTTGGAGCGTAAACAAGATTGGAGTCGGATTTGCAAGTGGAGAAGCAGAAATGAAGCAACCTGTCGATCGACACGCATGGTGGTTGTCGATCGACAGCAACGTTAGTCACCTATCGTTCGACACACCATGCGGTTGTCGATCGACAACCACTTTTCTGAAGCCGACATAATACGTTTTAAAGAAGGAAAATTGCCCGTTAACGGGCCAGAAGTTACCAAAAGTCATCCAAAAAGTCCACCATGAGTCTTACCTCTATAAATAGTTTATTTTAGGTTTTTAGATCATTACTTAAGACTTTATTGAACAAAGTTTAGAGAGAGCTTTTGAGAGATTTTAGGGAGACAAGTCTACTTCATACTTTGAGATTCTTCGAACCCTATTGTAATTCTTCTTATTCTCTTTCTTTATGCAGCATTATTCAGTGATGATTTGCTTTGCTTCCATGTCTGAGTAGTTTGCTTGTTAGGTTTAGGGTGATTCGAATGGATTGATGATGAATTGTTAGGTTAAACTCACTTGTTAGGATTATCTAATTGGTTCTTCACCTAGATTGCTTTAACTCTGATTTAGGATTCGCGACCCTGATTTTGGATATCTTAGGTTGATAGATTGACACGAAAGTGTAATTGATTAGCCTGAACTAGATCTTAGGTGAGCAAAATTACTTATTCGCAAAGAAATTTGGTTTAGGAATTTTGTGAACAAATTGTACTCGAATTTAAAGCTTGTTTAAATTGATTGAATTCGCAAAGAAATTTGGCTTTCTAGAGTTTAGGCATAGTTAGTTTTCGCAACGACAGTTGGTTAATTATATCTTAGTGTTCCAAGTTCAAGAACGGTTCTTAATTAAATCTTGATTTTGTTTAAACTGCAATTTTCATTTATTCTAAGAATTACCTGAAAACCTAGCTCTTTGTTTAATTGAATTTTAAATCAACAAATCTTGCCTGTTTCGAATTCTTTTGCTTTTTACTTTACTTTATTTGCTTAGCTCGATTCGAAGTCATACATCCTATCGTTCGATTTGACTCCCAGTGATTCGACCCCTACTACGACGACCTCTTAATTTGAGAGAATAGCTCAGGGTAAATTTGAGCATATCAAATTTTGGCACCGTTACCAGGGAGTCAAAATCTTCCATAGGATTTTGATTCTAGAATTCTGACTAAGTTTTCTTTTTATTTTTTATTTTATTTCTTTTGTTTTTGGTGTTTCAAATTTATGTCTTCCAGCGGAACCAGAAGCAACAAAGATCAAAAGTTAGCAAATATTGTTCCAGAGTTAGGTGTTTTGGAACGGAAAAACAGACGACAAGCAAAGTTAGCAAAGATGGTTAACAGACGACCTGTCGATCGACAGACACAAGGAGTGTCGATCGACAGGGCCATAAATTATCGATGAAAACAGGAATCCAGAAGACATGTCATTCGATACACACAACGGGTGTCGATCGACAGGCTCACAACAGAGCTGTCGTTCGACACACCCAACGGGTGTCGATCGACAGGCACCCCAGACGGACCAAAGTCAGGTTCTGCCTACAAAGAGAGTGTATAAGCCAAAGATCCCTTATCCGAGAGGTCTTAAGAAGTCTAGACAGGAGCTTGAGGAAGCTAAGTGTAAGGCAATCATTAACAAGATCACGGTTGAGATGCCATTGGTTAAGGCGATTAGAACTTCTCCGGTTATTCGACGGTATATGAAGAAATTGGTCACTAAGAACTTGTGCGTTGAAGAAGGAGTTGTTATGAGCACAGAACAAGTGAGTGCTATAATTCTGAACAAGGTTCCAAAGAAGCTAGCTGATCCGGGAAGCTTTGTGTTGGATTGCTTCATTTTCTCGGATAGGTTTCCACTGTCCCTGTGTGATTTAAATTATAGCATCAACTTGATGCCACTTACAGTTGCTCAAAGTTTTGGGATGACAGATTTCCAGCCTACAAGGATTTCTCTTGTCATTGCTGACAGATCAGTGAGAGTTCCAGAAGGGGTATTGGAAGATGTTCCAATCAAGGTTGGAGATTGCTTGATTCCTGCTGATTTCGTGGTTTTGTAGTATTGTGAAGAGCCTAAGGATCCTCTTATTCTTGGACGTCCGTCCTTAGCTACAGCTGGTGCTATGATAGATGTAAGAGGAGGCAGAATTACTCTAAGTGTGGGGGATTTAGAAGTGAAGTTCGATATAGACCAAGTGGTTCAGAAACCCACCATTGATGGCCAAACATTCTATGTGGATACATTGGATGATATCACACAAGAGGTTTTTAACGAAGATTATCCCATTGATCCATTGGAAAGGACATTGGTTAATTCTGTGATTGAGACTGGACAGCTTGACGACGCTTCAAAAGGGTATGCTAAGTTGATGAATGACAGTGAGTTAGTAAAACAAGTGGTTGCAAATGTGGAACTGGTTGGAGTTTCTAAGAAATCGGAAAGGGTAAGTGACTGGAGTGAAGAAAAAGGTCCAAAGATTGAACTCAAACAACTACCATCAGGACTTAAGTACGCTTTTCTTGGCCCTAATTCCACTTATCCTGTTATTGTTAGTTCTTCTTTGAACAATATTGAGCAAACCTTGTTACTAAGTAAGCTACGCAAGTATCGCAAAGCTGTTGGGTATTCTCTTGATGATAATGCAGGTATTTCTCCAGACTTATGCATGCACATGATTCACCTTGAGGAAGGAGCAAAGACGTTAGTTGAGCATCAAAGAAGGCTGAATCCGAATCTTTAGGAAGTAGTTAAGAAAGAGATCATGAAACTACTAGTAGATGGGATCATCTATCCTATTTAAGATAGTCCTTGGGTTAGTCCGATTCTTGTGGTTCCTAAGAAAGGTGGGGTTACAGTGGTCAAGAACGATAAGAACGAGCTTATTCCTATAAGGACTGTAACATGGCACATGATGTGTATTGATTACAGAAAGCTCAACGCTGCTACAAGAAAGGATCATTTCTCTTTGCCTTTCATTGATCAGATGCTGGAAAGACTTGCGAATCATTCCTACTACTGCTTCTTGGATGGTTATTCAGAGTTCTTTCAAATTTCGATTCATCCGGATGATCAGGAAAAGACAACCTTTACATGTCCTTATGGTACTTTTGCATATCTGATATATCATGGTTTTTACCATCTTTTGGCCATGATTTAACCCGGTTTTATCGAGTCTTTTTAGTATTTTTCTAGTTTTTTAGAGTCTTGACACGTTAGTGTATGAATGGAACTTAATTGGTGATTATGGAGCATTTTGGAACATCAAAAAAAGAGCAGCTGAAGTCGCGAGGATGGATTTTCAATTGCCGTCAGATTGGCGTGTCGATCGACGGAAGAATCCTAGCGTCGATCGACAGAAGATGTTAAATCGCGAAGAAATCAGATTTTTCAATTCTGAAGATTTCCTTTTCGCCTGAGAAGTTCCAGAAGTTAACAAATAAAGCCCACCACGAATCCTAGCCTATAAATACTCAGTTTTCTTTTAGTTTTAATTAGAATTTCTATTATTCAAGACCTATAGATTAAAAGAGATTTTGAGAGTTAGGGAGACAAGTTTCCAGACCATTCAGATTTCTTCGAACCCTTTTGTATCTCTTTCTCTTACTCTATTTTAATGCAATATTATTTAGTTATCATGATTTGATTTGCTTCCATGTCTGAGTAATTTGCTTGTTAGGTTTAGGGTTTTTCAAAGAATTTAGGATGAATTTTTAGAATTGAATTAATGTTAGGATTATCTTATGGTTCTTCATCTAGATTGCTATAACCCTGATTTATGATTGATCACCCTTAATTAGATATCTTAGGTTAATTAATTAGAAGCGGAAGCATCAATTGATAACCTGACCATAATCTTAGATGAGCAAAATCTCCTATTCTCAAAGGAATTTGGTTTAGGGATTTTGTGAACAAATTGAAACCTGAACTTTAATGCTTGCATAAATTGATTGACTTTACAAAGGAATTTGGATTTCTAGGGTTTATGCATAGATAATTAATTCAACGGAAGACGTTTAATTTTACATTAGAGTTTCAAGTTTGAGAACGAATCTTCATTAAAATCCTGACAGTTTTATAATTCTACAATTTATCTTTGCTTGCGAATTTCCCGAAAACCTAGCTTTTGTTTAATTGAATTCTTAAAAACCAACAACCTTTCTTTGTTTTAAATTGTGTCTTGCTTTTACTTTACTCTATTCGCTTAGCTCAATTCGAAGTCATACATTATATTGTTTGATTTGACTCCCAGTGATTCGACCCCTACTACAATTGATCTCTTAATTTGGGAGAGTAGCTCAGGGTAAATTTGAGCATATCAAATTTTGGCGCCATTGCCGGGGAGTCAAAATCACCCATAGGATTTTGATTATAGAGTTTTGACTAAGTATTTTTTTTTCGTTTTTACGCGTTTTTTTCCTTTTGTTTTTGTGTTTCAGGTACAAGCAAAGATGGTCAATCGTGTTGTGGTTGTTCTTCCAAATGCTCCGGGAGAGTTGTTTGATAGAGAGGGAAACAGATACAACGAGCAGGGGGATCGAATTGATGAAGCTGGTAATGCCATCGTGATGACAGAGGAGGTTGACGATCCGGTTGCAGCTCAACAAGCTGAGTTTGATCGTCAACGGGCTTAGTTGGAGCATCAGCGTGCTGAGCTAGAGCGTCAGGCTCGGCGAATCGCAGACTTCAGGAGGGTGTGGTTAACCAACGCACTTTGGGAGACTATAAACGGCCTAAAGAATACTACGCCAACAGGGCAGCGATTCGGCCCCCTGGATTTCAAAGGATAGACTTCGAGTTGAAGCCCGCTTACTTCTCTTTAGTGGCTCAACATCAGTTCCATGGACATCCATCTGAGCACCCCATGGATCATCTCGAGATGTTCGAGGATCTTGCGTATAGCATGAAGGCTAACAACGTCTCTGAAGACTACATCATGTGTAAGCTTTTCCCTTTTTCTCTTGCTGGAGAGGCAGCCTCTTGGCTGAAACAGTTGGAGCCAGGCTCGCTGACTACTTGGAGAGATACCGAGAACACTTTCCTGAATCGCTTTTACGATGAGTCACGTTCAGAGGATCTACGAGCTAAGATCTCCACGTTCGTTCAAGGACCAATTGAAGCATTCAAGGCTTCATGGGAACGTTTCAAAGGTTATCAGAGAGATTGTCCACACCACGGCTTCACAGAGGTTCAGCTTTTGAGCATTTTCTTCAGAGGTCTGGATTGGAAACATCATATGGCCCTAGATGCTACGAGTAATGGAGACTTCAAGACGAGATATCCAGCTGATGCTCTTGTACTGATTGAGAATGTGGCTTCTAGCAATAGCAGCAAGAAAATTGATCTCGAAAGAACAAGAGAAGGAGGGATTACAAGTGTTGTTGAGATTGCTGAAATGAAAGCAAAGATAGATTATGTGCATAACCTTCTAGTGGGAAAGAAGGAAGTTCACTTTGCTCAAGAGGTGGAGACTTTCTTCCTAAAAGAGGAGAATAATTAAAAGGATGTTAACTACATCAATGGGAATGACTATCAGAATCAGAGGTTTGGAGGCTACAATGGAAACAAGTACACTAGGAACTATGGTTCCTCTTCTTATCAGATTCCTCCTGCTAGAACTTCAGAAGATGATACAAAAGCTATGCTAGAGCGGATTCTAGAAGGGCAGCAGAAGATGACAGTCAGTTTCAATGGAAAGATTGATGCCGTGTATACTGATTTGAATGTAAAAATTGAGGCTCTCAATCTTCATGTGAAGAAGTTGGATACTCAGGTTGCTCAAAATGCAAAGTCAGTAAAGAGACAAGAAGGTTGTCTTCCAGGAAAGACAGACATGAATCCAAGGCACTTCTCTAATGCAATCACGTTAGGGAGTGAAAAACATGTGATACAAGCTTTTGAGAAAGGTCTAGATGGGGAAAAATTTGTGGAGCTTGAAGAAAACGTGAATTTATTGGTTGCAGACCCCAGCATCGATCGACGCAAAGAATTTGGCAATGATCGACGCGCCAATCTGACGACAATTGAAAAAGACGTAACGTCAATCGACGCCCAGACTGTGCAACGATCGACGGTAGGTGAAAACAGACAGAATTTGTGTTCTGCCATAAGCGAAGCCAAAGATCAGTCTGCAATCGCCAATGAACGAGTCTACAAGCCCAAAATTCCGTATCGAAGGAGCTCATATCCTTTACCTATCAACCAATGCAGTGACAATACACATGAAGAAGGATGAAAACAAGCTCCATCATCATTGAGGAAGCTACCAAAGTTGCTGAATCCGGGGATGTTTGTTGTTCCGTGTTCAATCAAAGGTGTGGAATTGAAGGATTCTCTTTGTGACACATGAGCTAATGTGAATGTTATGTGTGAGGTTGTTGCAAAGAAATTATGGATTTTGGAGTTACAACCTTCAAGGACATATATCGAGCTTATAGATAGGTCTTCTACAATTACTAAAGGCTTTATTCCTGACGTGTTAATTCAAATAGGAGATTGTCTTGTTCTTACGGACTTCTACATCATTGAGACCTAGGATAATAGTTGTAAACCATTTGTTCTTGGTGCACAGTTCCTTGCAACAGTGGGAGCAATTGTCGACTTTCCTAATAATCGAATCTCCTTCTCGATTATCATCAAGAATGTCTTCTACCCTGCAATTCTTATCACACATATTTCTTGTATGAGTGTCAATGTTGGAGATACGCTGGGTTTAGACCATGGAGATGAGATGAAAAAGGTTAAGAACGTCCTCAAGTTGGCTCCTTCCACTGCACATCATGAAGTCAACAATCATGCGAGTTCCAAGTGCAAGAAGATCCCCAAAGTCAAGCGCAGAAAGCCCTCAAAACCATTTTCCAAGTTCAGAATTGTCATTCCTTTAGAGTTGAGAGAGAAAGGAGAGGTTTTTATCCAAGAGATGGTGAACAATACTATGAAGCTCTTTCCAGGTATTGTTCCTTGCAAGTCTGGGAGAGTGCACTTCAGAGATCCACCTCCAACCTAAGCCCCGACATAGTCAAGCTTATGACTGAAAACAAGCGCTTGGTGGGAGGCAACCCACCTGTGAGTCTTTTTCTTTCTCTTTTTTTTTTATTGAGTCAGTTTTTTTTTGGAATTCTAAATTGTGAACTTGATTAGATGATATGATGTTGGTGCTTTTGATCGTTTCTGTTTTGAGACGTGATGAGATGGAGCTCAAAAACCAGAATGAATACGATTGATTTTCATATAGTCCCGTCGATCGACGCAGTTCCTGCAACGATCGACGCCCACACCAAGCAGGTCCGATTTTCTTTTTCACAATTTCTAACTTCTTATTTTCTTTTCTTTCACCAATTTCTGGCTCGATTAACACTATGGACAGTGTTGTTTAATTCTGTGGGAGGTAGTTGTTAACATTGTTTTCTATTTTGGAGTCAAAATTTGTTTTATTAAGTCAAAACTTGTAGGGGATAATGACCTTTCCTAGGAACAAACGCTCAGTTTTTGCGACTTTTAGATGTTGCGACGAAGCCTTTGGATGGAGCGAATTCAAAATCAGATGATAGTACAGGTTCCTCTCTTATCGTGACTTGCAAAACGAAGTAGATCAAACTCCAGACTAGTACACTTGATCTCCATTTCGCTATATTCTTTCTGATGATGTCACGACAGTAATCGATCCAACATTCAGGACTCCTTATTCACTTTACCACTCTTTGTTGATCCTGAATGGCCACCTCATTTTTAGTTGGTACCCAACCCCTAACCTTAACCTTTTGTTCAAGCCTCATGCAATCTTTTTCCCTTTGTTTTATGTGCAGGCATGTGTATAAACACAGGAAAGAAAAAGGTCCAATGCAGTTTTTCATTCACAAAATTGCACAGGATGAGGATTTGGTTGTAGAACTTTACAATGAGCAACGATGCCAGGCATTCCTTGGGATTTCATGCATAACAATGGTAATTTTCGAAACTAACACTTATGTAGATCATTCCCCCCTTGTTAGACAAAAAAAAAATTAAAATAAAAAAAAATTGAAAATTTCATAACGGAAAGGGAATGATCATTTTCAATAAGTATCAAGCTTCTACAAAAATCCCAAGGAATGGAGTAGATGGATGTGAGTAGTGGAACTTGTGATTTTTGTGCTACATGATGATGTTTGGGTTCCTGATTACGATTTGGAGGAGAAGTGCAATGTGAATGAGAAACTGTGGGCATCAACTGGAACGGTCTCTCTCTTGTGATTATGCATAATGTCTGCATCTACGAAATAAAATCTGGTAACCCTAAACACCTTTAACTCCACTAAACACCAAAAGCCTTTTCACATAATACCTAGCCTTTTACTTGGTTGATATCATTAGAGAGAATTCCATCATCACTTTGATCAAGTGTGCGACAGTTAGGAGAATGTGAAATTGATGGGTTTGGAGGTTAAGATATGAGGCCCAACTTATGATGGTTGAGATTCGTGACCGCCAAAAGTGCTTTGTTAATATGCAGTGAAGGAGTCAAAGAAGCGAAAGCAATTTTCCAAAGGATAAGTGAGTTCCCACGATTTTTAAACCTAGACTTCATTTTTAGTCTCTCGTTTGCTTGAGGGCAAGCAAAAGCTAAGTCTGGGGGAGTTGATATATCATGGTTTTTACTATCTTTTGGCCATGATTTAACCCGGTTTTATCGAGTCTTTTTAGTATTTTTCTAATTTTTTAGAGTCTTGGCACGTTAGTGTATGAATGGAACTTAATTGGTGATTATGGAGCATTTTGGAGCATCAAGAAAAGAGCAGCTGAAGTCGCGATGATGGATTTTCAATTGCCGTCAGATTGGCGCATCGATCAACGGAAGAATCCTAGCGTCGATCGACAGAAGATGTTAAATCGCGAAGAAATCAGATTTTTCTATTCTGAAGATTTCCTTTTCGCCTGAGAAGTTCCAGAAGTTAACAAATAAAGCCCACCACGAATCCTAGCCTATAAATACTCAGTTTTCTTTTAGTTTTAGTTAGGATTTCTATTATTCAAGACCTAGAGATTCAGAGAGATTTTGAGAGTTAGGGAGATAAGTTTCCAGACCATTCAGATTTCTTCGAACCCTTCTGTATCTCTTTCTCTTACTCTATTTTAATGCAATATTATTCAGTTATCATAATTTGATTTGCTTCCATGTCTGAGTAATTTGCTTGCTAGGTTTAGGGTTTTTCAAAGGATTTAGGATGAATTTTTAGAATTGAATTCATGTTAGGATTATCTTATGGTTCTTCATCTAGATTGCTATAACCCTGATTTAGGATTGATCACCCTTAATTAGATATCTTAGGTTAATTAATTAGAAGCGGAAGCATCAATTGATAACCTGACCATAATCTTAGATGAGCAAAATCTCTTATTCTCAAAGGAATTTGGTTTAGGGATTTTGTGAACAAATTGAAACCTGAACTTTAATGCTTGCATAAATTGATTGACTTTACAAAAGAATTTGGATTTCTAGGGTTTATGCATAGATAATTAATTCAACGGAAGTCGTTTAATTTTACATTAGAGTTTCAAGTTCAAGAACGAATCTTCATTAAAATCCTGACAGTTTTATAATTCTACAATTTATCTTTGCTTGCGAATTTCCCGAAAACCTAGGTTTTGTTTAATTGAATTCTTAAAAACCAACAACCTTTCTTTGTTTTAAATTGTGTCTTGCTTTTACTTTACTCTATTCGCTTAGCTCAATTCGAAGTCATACATTCTATTATTTGATTTGACTCCCAGTGATTCGACCCCTACTACAATTGATCTCTTAATTTGAGAGAGTAGCTCAGGGTAAATTTAAGCATATCAATATTGCAGAATGCCATTTGGACTATGTAACTCTCCAGCTAATTTTCAGAGATGTATGATGTCGATTTTCACAGATATGATCGAAGATTACATGGAAGTCTTCATGGATGATTTCTCAGTCTACAGGTCTTCTTTCAAGGAATGTTTGGATAATTTGGAGAAGGTACTTGCTAGATGTGAAGAGAAACACTTAGTGCTGAATTGGGAGAAATGTCATTTCATGGTAAACAATGGCATTGTTCTTGGACATAAAGTGTCAGAAGCTGGGATTGAGGTAGATCGTACCAAGATTGAAGTTATGACAAGTTTGCAGCCGCCTACTTGTGTGAAATCTGTTAGGAGTTTTCTAGGTCACGCTGGTTTTTACAGGAGATTCATCAAGGATTTATCCAAGATTGCCCATCCGCTTACCCCCCTGCTTTGTAAAGACGTCAAGTTTGTGTTTGATGCTGATTTTCTTGTTGCTTTCGAACAGATTAAGCAGGCTTTAGTAAGTGCTCCAATTGTACAACCTCCAGATTGGACACTTCCTTTTGAAGTGATGTGTGATGCTAGCGATTTCGCGTTTGGGGCTGTTTTGGGTTAGAAGAAGGACAAGAAGCTTCATGCCATTTACTACGCTAGCCGGACTGTTGATGATGCGCAAAAGAATTATGCTACTACAGAGAAGGAATTGTTGGCAGTGGTGTTTGCGTTTAAGAAATTTCGTCCCTATCTGATTGGTTCTAAGGTGATTGTACACACGGATCATTCAGCACTTAAGTATTTGATGCAGAAAAAGGATGCGAAGCCGCGGTTTTTAAGATGGATTCTTCTCCTTCAAGAGTTTGATGTTGAGGTTAAGGATAAGAAAGGAGTTGAAAATGGAGTTGCAGATCATCTGTCAAGGATTAGGATCAAGGATCACGTTCCTATTGATGATTTCTTCCCAACGGAGGGATGTAACTTCGTTGAAAGTGGTTTCCAAGCTGAAAATCCGCCATGTTCAAGAGAAAAACAGGACATGTCGCTCGACACACCCATTGGGTGTAGATCGACAGGCCTACAACATAGCTGTCATTCGACAGACACTATGTGTGTCGATCGACAGCCTCTGTACAGAGCGTTGGATCGCCTTCCTCAAATCATCACCGACGCAGTCCAGGCACACGTCTTCGCCGTTTCTTCTTCTACTCGTCCTTGGTATGCTGATATTGCCAATTACCTTGCTGCAGAGGATATGCCAAGTGATCTCAAAGGGTATGAAAGGAAGAAGTTTATCTGAGAACTTCGTAGGTAGTATTGGGATGAACCGTATCTCTACAAGTTTTGTTCTGATAGTATTTACAGGAGATGCATTGCTGAGCCCGAGACCCAAGATGTGTTGTTCCACTATCACGGTTCCGATTATGCAGGGCATTTCGCCTCCTTCAAGACAGCGTCCAAGGTTCTTCAAGCGGGTTTCTGGTGGCGTACTTTGTTCAAGGATGCTCACGCCTTTGTCAAGCAGTGCGATGCTTGCCAACGAAGAGGGAAGATCAGCAGACGACATGAGATGCCTCAAAACTTTATCCTGGAAGTAGAGGTTTTCGAATGTTGGGGCATTGATTTCATGGGTACTTTCCCATCATCTTATCGAAACTCCTACATCTTGGTTGTTGTGGATTACGTATCCAAGTGGGTAGAGGCAATTGCTAGTCCAAAGAACAATTCATGGGTGGTTATTAAGCTGTTTAAAACCATCATTTTCCCATGATTCGGAGTGCCTCGTGTTGTCATTAGTGATGGAGGAACTCATTTCATCAACAAAGCTTTTGATCATTTATTGGCTAAGTATGGAGTTCAGCATCGCGTAGCTAGTCCCTATCATCCTCAAACGAGTGGACAAGTTGAAGTTTCCAATCCCCAGATTAAAGAAATTTTGGAGAAAACTGTCAATGCTACAAGAAAGGATTGGTCTGCAAAGCTGGATGACGCACTTTGGGCTTATCGAACTACATTCAAAACACCTTTGGGCACTACTCCTTTCCATTTACTATATGGGAAAGCATGTCATCTTCTAGTGGAACTTGAACACCGAGCAGCTTGGGCAGTGAAACAGTACAATTTCAACATCAAACCTGCTGCATAACGACGTATGATTCGGTTGAACGAGTTGGATGAGATTCGACATCACGCTTATGAAAACTCCAAGTTATACAAAGAGCGGACTAAAGCGTATCATGACAGGAAGATCGTCTCCCAAACTTTCGAACCAAATGATCAGGTACTCCTGTATAACTCTCGTCTAACTTTGTTTCCTGGAAAGTTGCGTTCTCGTTGGTCAGGTCCATTCACCATCAAGGAAGTTCGACCACATGGAGCTATTGTGCTTATCAGTCAGGAAGGCCAAGAATACACTGTGAATGGCCAAAGGGTGAAGCATTATTGGGCGAAAGCCGAAATTCCAGATGGGCACATTGTGTCACTGGATGATGCACCCGCTGTCTAATTTCAGACACAGTCAAGCTAATGACTGAAAATAAGCGCTTAGTGGGAGGCAACCCACTAGTAAGTTTCTGTAATAATTCGTTTTTATTTTTCATTTTCTACTAACTTTTGTTGAGTTTTGTTTCAGTAAAAAAAAAAAAAAAAAAATTTGAGATACCTGTCGATCGACACACCATGTGGTTGTCGATCGACAGGCCCAGCGGAGACACCGAGGTAAGTCGATTATAAACACTCGACGCACACACTTTTCTTATTCACTCAACACACAACTTCCCCAAACCCTAACTCTCTCAAATCTTCATAGTTTTGAGCGAATTTTGGCTCTACATTATACTAAATCTCTTCCTCTTTCCATTTCTATCACTTATTTTCTCGATCTACAAAGGTATGTACCCGAAATCTCTTATTCTTGGTCTCAATTTTGATGGAGAATTCAGGTACAAATTGGGTTCGATTTTGATTGTTTCATGGATTGGGTTAACCCCTAGTGATGTGTAGGAGTAAATTGTGGTCAAATTTTAGTATGAAAATGAGAGAATTGCAGGGTTTTAGAATGGCAGTCGATTGTCTGATTTTTGCAGGCTGTCAATCGACAGCCACGGTGAGTGTCGATCGACAGGCCTGTTAAGGCCCTGTCGTTCGACAGACACTGGGACTGTTGATCGACAGGTACATTTCAACGCCCAAAATTCCTAATTCCAATTGTGTGTTTTTGGGTTTGATTGTGCGCAGATGGCTAAGCGATCACGGACCAGCAGTGTTAACCCATGGCCTAAGGGAGAGGGAGTGAAGATCCCAATTGATCAACGGTGGAGAGATTGTGCAGAAGTCATTCTTTCCAAACCTGAGGCTGTTAACCGACGGATTTCCGAGACTTGGGATGATTATGATTCCCTCTTCTACAACCAGTGGCTGAGTGTGTCTATGCAGCCTACAGGGATTGCAGACCGACCTGCATTGAAGGAATTGATTATTTTTGACGAGGTTAAGCGTTTTCTGGAACGTTGAGGTTTGGGTAACATCGTCACCAAACATCATAACCTGCATCCTGATTTGGTTTGTCAGTTTTTCGCTACGGTTCGGGTTTATTACCCCAAGGAGGCTTTGCAGACAGGAGGGAACGGGACTCTGACTTTTATGATCGAAGGGGTCAGATACAGAGTTAGCATCAGGCAGCTCTATGATGTCTACGAATTTCCATCAGAGAGGGACAACGTCATCTTACCTTCTGCGTTTTCAGAGATGAAGGCTTTTTGGCGTCTGTTTGGAACTGGCGAATTCGCACGAAACCGCGTCTCTCACACAGACATTCGCCATCATGTTCTCCGTTATGTGATTCGCCTGCTCTCCAACACTGTTTTGTATCGTAACGAGCCTCGTAAGGTTCGCCATGACGAGCTTCTGGCTCTCTACTATCTCATCTCTCCGGACATTACCTGGCAATCCTATGGTGATCTCATAGAGGATCTCAACTGGGGAGCTGTTCTAGCTGAGCGTTTGGTGGAACAGAGGAGCACCCCGTTCACTCTTAAGGCTGGTCATCCATTTATCGCAGGTAGCCTCATTACTCCTATCTTGGAGTTATGTGGCATTGATTGTACTCGTTACGCTGCGATTCGCATCCCATGCTTTATGGACAGCGGACACATGGTGAGTGCCACATAGATTGGGGGTGATCGCCAGTGGCTCATCCATGATGATTCCAGGACACAGTTTCAGGTCCTTCTGCCGCTTCTAGAGTTGACAGATATCAGAGTTAGCTCCGCTACACTTTACTTCCTACATGATCAGCGCTAGCACGTTGTCAGTAGACGCACCAATCGCAGAGCTTCTTCTCGCCGCAGGGGTGCTTCTTCCTCAGCTTCAGCTGCTGCCGCTTCCACTTCCTCAGCTCGTCGTTTAGAGCCTCCTCCTCAGGTTGACATGGATCCGGTTCAGAGATGGATCGTCACGAGCATTCAGACTCTCTGGGATGCCTTTGCTAACTTGTCCCGCTGCGGTTGTGTTCGCCCTCGTTCATCGACTCCTCCACCAGCTAATTCACCCTTTGCAGATGATGAGGATGCAGAGGAGGACGAAGATGAGGATTAGATCACCTCCTTTTTATCCTGGTTTAATTTCTCCTTTTTCTTTTCATTTGAGTCATTTTTCTTTCTTTGAGTCAGTTTGTTCTTTTTTCCGTTTGACTTGTTAGATTTGTGAATCTTGTTGTTTGAGACTATGTGTTGTGCTATTTTATCGTGTTTCGTTTTTGTGATCTACAGTATTCCTATAGACTGCTCAAACGACAGAAGCCATTTCAGCCACGATGCCAGAAATCCGACCAGCCTGTCGATCGACACACACTATGACTGTCGATCGACAGCCCCACGCAAAACATGTCGATCGACACATATTGTGGTTGTCGATCGACAGCTATACAGTACAGGTCCAAATTTCTCGTTTTCCCAAAATTTTCTAATCTTTTCTTTCCCTTCTCACCAAGCTCATATTTAATAACACTGGGTCAGTGTTGTTTAAGTATGGGGGAGGTAGTTGCTAACATTGTTTTCTATTTTGGAGTCAAAAATTCATTTTATTGAGTCAAAATGTAGGGAACAACGATCTTTCCTAAGAACAAAGCTTAGTTTTTTAGACATTTAGTTGTTGCGGCGAAGCCTTTGGATGGAGCGAATTCGAAACCAAATGATAGTACAGGTTCCCCGCTTATCGCGACGTGCATAACGAAGTAGATCAAACTCCAAACTAGTGCACTTGATCTCCATTTCGCTATATTCTCTTTGATGATATCACGACAGTAATCGATCCAACATTTAGGACTCCTTATTCTCTTTACCACTCTTTGTTGATCCTAAATGGCCAGCTCATTTTTAGTTGGTACCCAACCCCTAACTTTAACCTTTTTCAAGCCTCATGTGATCTCTTTCCCTTAGTTTTATGTGCAGGCATGTGTATAAACTCCAGAGAGAAAAAGGTCCGACGCAGTTTTTCATTCACAAAATTGCACAGGATAAGGATTTGGTTGGAGTACTTGGAAGAGGGCAGCAATGCTAAGCATTCCTTGGGATTTTATGCACAATAATGGTAATTTTCGAGACTAACATCTTTGTAAGATCATTTCCCCCCTTAGAGTTAAGAAAAAAAAAAAAAATTTATTTCGAAAATAAAGTAAGGGAAAGGGTAATGATCATTTTTATAAGTCTCTAGCTTCTATAAAAATCTCAAGGAATGGAGAGGATGGATGTGGATAGTGGAACATGATGATGGTGTTTGGTTCCTAATAACGTTTTGGAGGAGAGAGTGCAATGTGAATGAGAAACTGTGGGCATCAACTGGACTAGATTCTCTCTTGTGATTATGCATAATGTCTACATTCACCAAATAAAATCCGGTAACCCTAAATACTTTTAGCTCCACTTAAACACAAAAGCCTTTAACATCACACCTAGCCTTTTACTTGGTTGATATCATTGGAGAGAATTCCATCATCACTTTGATCAAGTGTGCGACAGTTAGGAGAATGTGAAACTGATGGGTTTGCAGGTTAAGATTTGAGGCCCAACCTATGATGGTTGAGGTTCGTGACCGCCAAAGGTACTTTGTTTATATGCAGCGAAAGAGTCAAGGAAACGAAAGCAATGTTCCCAAGGATAAGTAAGTTCTCGCGATTTTCAAACCTCGACTTCATTCTTAGTTTCTAGTTTGCTTGAGGGCAAGCAAAAGCTAAGTCTGGGGGAGTTGATATATCATGGTTTTTACCCGTTTTTGACCATGATATAAGTCATTTTATCGAGTCTTTTCATTTCTTTTCGAGTCTTTTTAGTGTCTTAACAGGTTATTGCACGTGGGAAGCTAAATGGATGAATACGGTGCGTTTTGGAGCGTAAACGAGATTGGAGTTGGATTTGCAAGTGGAGAAGCAGAAATGAAGCAACCTGTCGATCGACACGCATGGTGGCTGTCGATAGACAGCAACGTTAGTCACCTGTCGTTCGACGCACCATACGGTTGTCGATCGACATCCACTTTTCTGAAGCCGACATAATACGTTTTAAAGAAGGAAAATTACCCGTTAACGGGCCAGAAGTTACCAAAAGTCGTCCAAAAAGCCCACCACGAGTCTTACCTCTATAAATAGTTTATTTTAGGTTTTTAGATCATTACTTCACATTTTATTGAATAAAGTTTAGAGAGAGCTTTTGAGAGATTTTAGGAGACAAGTCTACTTCATACTTTGAGATTCTTCGAACCCTATTGTAATTCTTCTTATTCTCTTTCTTTATGCAGCATTATTTAGTGATGATTTGCTTTGCTTCCATGTCTGAGTAGTTTGCTTGTTAGGTTTAGGGTGATTCGAATGGATTGATGATGAATTGTTAGGTTAAACTCACTTGTTAGGATTATCTAATTGGTTCTTCACCTAGATTGGTTTAACTTTGATTCAGGATTCGCGACCCTGAATTTGGATATCTTAGGTTGATAGATTAACACGAAAGTGTAATTGATTACCTGAACTAGATCTTAGGTGAGCAAAATTACTTATTCGCAAAGAAATTTGGTTTAGGAATTTTGTGAACAAATTGGACTCGAATTTAAAGCTTGTTTAAATTGATTGAATTCGCAAAGAAATTTGGCTTTCTAGAGTTTAGGCATAGTTAGTTTTCGCAACGACATTTAGTTAATTATATCTTAGTGTTCCAAGTTTAAGAACGGTTCTTAATAAAATCCTGATTTTGTTTAAACTGCAATTTTGATTCATCCTGAGAATTACCTGAAAACCTAGCTCTTTGTTTAATTGAATTTTAAATCAACAAATCTTGCCTGTATCGGTTCAAAGTCATACATCCTATCGTTCGATTTGACTCCCAGTGATTCGATCCCTACTATGATGACCTTTTAATTTGAGAGAGTAGCTCAAGGTAAATTTGAGCATATCAAAAGACATGATCAAGCACTCATCAGGATCGCAAACTATCAAAACGCATATGCGCGTTACTACAACTCATCACTGTGACTTAGTCCTGCGCGAAAGACGTTTCCGTGAAGTTGACTTAGTCTTGCGCGAAGTCTTCCAAAATACAGCAGAGCGAAACGCAGGCAAACTCGGAGCTAACAGGGAAGGACCTTACAAAGTCATCACAGTGGTCTGCCCCGGTGTCTATGAGCTCGCCAACATGGCTGGCACGCCGATACTCCATTCATGGAACGCGAAGCACTTGAAGAGGTACTATCACTAGTACTCTTTGAAGGCCTTTGCCTTGAACTACGAGGCGACTTGATCCCTGCCACAGCTTATCTCCGGACGAGTTCAGTTTCCCTCCTCCATCTAAAGGGGGGAGTAAGTGCTTTAACGAACTACGGGGCGACTTGATCCCTGCAAAGAGTACGTAGGCAGCTTGTCTCCGGACGAGTTTAGTTAGCCTCATACGTCAAAAGGGGGGGGAGTAGGGTGTGTATACTCGTATACTCCCATTTTTATTAAACTCCTTGCTTGAGGCGTCAGTCGCTTGACACAAGTCTCATGGACTTCATCAGTTACATCCTCTATGGATTATTCAAAGCCTTTTTCAAGCACATTGAATCCACAGACGTTGCTGCTGGCCACAGTAACAATGTGTGAACCCGAACACAATGACATCTATCATCGGATCCTCAGCGCGCTATATAAATTCCAATGTTCAGTTTTTGGGCTTTTGACTCCGGGTGTTCATTCAAAAATTATAATGATTAGTTTCTGGGCTTTTTGACCCCGGTTGTTCATTCAAAAACCCAATAGCACCGTTGGTAAAAAGCAACTGCCAATGATTACTTAGGTTTGTAAACCGAATAATCATTCTGAAAACCCAACAACGCGTTGGTCAAGTTAAAGGGTGTGATCCCTTTTGAACAGACGTGTTCAGAAAGCACCGCCATTCCAAAAACCCAACAACAACGTTGGCAGAAAAGATGCATAGACGCATTTGCGATTTCGCTACCCAACAATCACAAACCCAACAACAACGTTGGTATAAACAGCCAAAGGCATTTCAAGCGTAAATGACCTCCAACGTATACTAAAGGCTTGGTAAAAAACGAGTATCATTACTCTCAAAGCTCTTATGATCTATCAAAGTCAATAAGAAAGGCAAGGAACAAAAGCCGCATTCACTATCATCCTACAATGCAAGGTAAAACATAGCATGGATACAAACCATCCAACGCTATTGTCAGAAACAGAGAAAGTCAGTCAGTCCTCGGTCTCCTCATCTAGGCATGACCAAAATCTAACTGTAACCGTATTTCAGATCGTAACCGTACCGTTTTAAACGTAACCGTATTAAACGGTTGAAAAACCGTAACCGTAAAAGTTGATTAGTTATGGTTAAACCATAATCGTTAGCCGTAACCGTTATTTAACCGTAACCATATTAAAACTGTCGGTTAACCGTAAGGTTAAAATTTTAACCGTAACCATTTTAAAATAAAAATCAATTATGTATGATAAATATGATATAGTAAAATTATGTGTAATCGATATTTATCGAGTCTAATTTTATAATATTTAACTAAAAAATTAAATCAGTAATAACTAAATATTAAAATTGAATGTGTTAAATTGATTATTTTCTAACCAGTATAATTAATATTAAAACACATCAAATTTACAATAAAAATAAATAAGATTAGAAAAACTATTAATTGTAACAAAAAAAAAGATCGTGGTAATAAAGTTATGCCTATAAACATGGCATCTAACTAATTTGATGAGAAAATTGTGAATTATGTTATATTTTAGTTAAACTCAAAGATTTACTTAAGTTTGAAATAAAATATGGTCGTTTACGTTACACAATATAAATGATTTTGACTAATTGACTTTGTTAAGATAAATTAGTTGCCGTTTGTTTTAGAATTTTAGTACCATTTTCCACGATTGCACGACCATGACTTTTTAAAATATATTTTCCATAATATTGATGTTTAAATATTTCTTTTTTAAAAGTTACATAGTTATATAATTATAACCTAAATATTAACCGTATCTAACCGTAACCGTACCGTATATAACCGTAACCGTTTCAACCGTAACCGTTTTAACCGTATATTAAATGGTTAAGGTTAAGGTTAAAAGAAATTAATAACCGTAACCAGTGCTTTGAACTTTGTTGCCGCGTAAGCTTCATCACGAAGCAACCCACTAACTGGTGGCGCAACAACACAGCTCGCCGAAGCTTCTCTCTCAACAATAGCCGCAGGGTATGTGTCTACGCTCTCCATCTTCGTAGGGGTTCCTCGGTCAATGCCTTTTTCCTTGCCACTAGAGTGGAGGGCTCTCTTCTCTGACAGCATGTGTCTCATCACGAGCTCGTCTGGAGTAAGGGAAGGAAAAGGGCGCAAGGTCGAAGTAGCAGGGGTCTTCGGCGCCGAAATCATCGAGGACCTCGCTCGCACCAACGTGGTCGTCGGGACCGAGGTCGTTCGCACTGATGACCCTGCGGCCTTCGCTGCCGCTGAGAACCTTCCCCAAATGATCTCCGCAAAAAGTGCTCTCTTGATCCTCTTCCGACTAAACGACCTCTTCCAATCACCATTCCCGGAGGAAAGCTCGTCACGCATAGCAGTAACAAACTCGGCTGATGGAAACGCTGGCTTCAGTGCAAAAGACAACAATTCAAGAATCAACATGTGAATGGACTAAGTGCAAAAAAAAATACCAAAAAAACTAAGTGCTAGTTACCTCGTCTCTCCCATCTCGTCTTGACAATGCCAATGCAGTCCGCCTCGACAGTCTTCTCAGAAATCTCAAAAAAGAAGAAACGATCCTCGAAGTGGTCATCTTTGTTTGGGAACCCAGCAATGAGTGTCATATTGAGCGCATTGGTCACACTATGCTTGACTTCCTCACTTCGACCGCGAACTCTGAAATCCAACAAAGAGGACAAGTGCTCGATGCTGATGTCAACACCACACTCTGCTCAACACATAGACACCGATGAGATGGCTGATACCCCTGGGGTTAATCTGATCAAGACAGGCGTTGTGCGCCACCTGAAAACGCACGAGAAACCTGGGTAACGGAAACCAAAGCAGGCACTGGTCGAAATAGTTCTCGAACAGAGTAAGGTGCCTGGAGGCAGGGAGTCATCTCTGTCAGCAGAAGCGAGAACCACTAACAAAATCTCCTCTGAGATCCCACACTTCTCCCAAGGACGCTGCAGAAACGTCTTGTTCGAAAGTGTAGACCCAGGAGGGTTATGACGAACCTTCACCCTTTGCTTTGGCGCAACCTTCTTCGTCTGTTGAACCTCGAACGCTAGAAGCTTGTGAGCCAAACGAAGAGAAGGAAGGCAACGACAATGGTGCATCGGCGTTGCCAAGAGGCAGCCCTGGGTCTTCATAATGAAAAACGTCCCTAGTATCCTCGACTTGGTTCCCCAAGTTCTCGGTGCGGTCAAAGTCTGCGACGCCATCAATACCCGTTGGGCCTTCGGCACACATCGGCACGTTGACGACCTCGGGACAACGGATCCCCGAAGCCAAGACTTTGGTGTCTTCTCTTTGGGTCATCGGGACATGGAACTCCGAGGGCATCGTCTTTGGACCCGAGGTCTCGTCGGGGACAAGATGTGGTCGATCGTCGGAGTTAACATCACGCACGAGACCCATCGATTCGTCGATGTTAAGACATCGGATTCCCGCAATGGCATCGGGACAACGACCTCCAGAAATCGGCTCCTCGTCGTTAACATCATCGGGTCTGTGAGTCCCTAACAACGGATTATCGGGTTCAGATCTTTGGTAGGTGTGCCACCTCGGCCATCGACAGAGAAGTCGAGTCCGTCGAACCCGCGACCATCCATTTTAAGCTCGGTCTCCGGTGCGAAACCATTTGCTTCCTTAACACAAAATTCACCTACATCAAGCAAAATCAAGGATCAAAATCCAAGGGTTTTAAACATTCAACCAAGATCAAAGCTTCCTCATCTCCTAAAGATCAAATCAAAAAGAGTTCAACAATCTACTCAATACAAAGTTTGATTCATCAACAACAATCAAGAGCTTTCCCAAAATCAAACTCAAAGCATGTCCTACAATCTACACAACCTAAAGCTTGATTCATCAACAATCAAAAGCTTTGTGCTTCATGAAAAATCTAGATCTATAAAGCTTTGATGTTCTAGAAACTATGAAGATTTAGAAGACTTTTGCAAGAGAACAACAAAGAAACTCACCAAAAGCAACGGGAACCGTCAACGGTGACACGGCGTCGTTAGCATGCGACCGAAAAAAGTGCGACAGTGGTCGTCGACGACGGCAGAGAGAGGAGAAGGAGAACAAGCCAAAAACCCTAGGCTAAAATGTGTGATGGAGGAAAGAAGAAAGAAGAGATAAGGTTTAAAAAAAAAAATTATCCTTTAAAGCTTCTCTTTCTTTCCATCTCACTGGCGGGTCTCGGAATCGTTAGTGACATTATCACCCTCAGAATTCATTTTCCCGTTGCAAAAGACATTGTTAACATCAACAAACGCAACACGGAGTCTTAAAATCTCCAGAGAACAAACAAAACAAAAAAAACTCTTCAGCGGCTTCAGCAAGAGAAGCGTGAAGTCTTAAAATCTTCATAAAAACGCAAAGTCTTAAAATCTTCAGTGCGAGAACCCACTTTTTTGACAAACGCTATCAGCGCAGAGTCTTAAAACCTTCAAAGGACGAAAGCATAACACTTACAATGTTATCGGCACTAAACGGCTCAAGCCTACAGGATCACGCTAGCAGCGACATCATAACTTTGAACAGCAAACCTCGACACCCAATGGTCCTTAACTCGATACTATTATCACTAACACTACCGAGTTGGGGGACTAACTGTTGGGGTCGGATCTCACCCGCTCGACTTTGGTGTACAAAGTTATGATTAACAACGAATGTGTGTCCTTGGACAGACCCGTGGCAGAATCGTGGGAACCGATCATAATCCTCTCGGATCGATTCCCCCTCTTCTTCAGTACGAAAAACCTGCACAAACATCAACAACAACATAACAACAAGCAATCACAGCCACAATCAGCCACCAAGAGATCAAACAACACATTCTAACCTATGACCACACAATCCTAACGATCCATCGACCCATAAGCCATAGTCACGTACTCACCTTAGCTTTTCGGTTGGGAAAACAATGGAATTGAGAGTAGAACGAAATCAGCCTTGATCACCACTAAAAGCCACGAAATCCACCTCCCACTCTACTCCGAATCGCACAACAATGGTTCATTTCACAAACCAATCGAATCCACAACACACAAACTCATCGGAAACGATAAAACTCTCTAGGAACAATATAACTCTGATTCTCTGACCTTTTGCCTCTAAAAAACACGGCCAATCAGAATATATACAAAACCCTAGGGTTTCCCCAAACCAACCCGGCCAAACCGAACGATTAAAATCGAACTAGAAAACCGACCACTTAAAACCCTGTCGATCGACACACAAACAGCCACTCGAAACAAACCGGACTTAAGCCAAAAACCAGCCTGTCAATCGACACACCTTCTAATTTCTCAAAATTGGTTAACGGGTGTTACAATTCTCCCCCACTAAAACTGGATTCGTCCTCGAATCCGCAAACCACAGCCCACATGACTAACTATCTGGCCAACCTGCCAGTAACACCGGAGACTACATCTCCCAGACCCTCTCGAGGCTCACATCCAGTCCTATGCATATAGATCCGTCTCAGACATTGATCGCTCATAGCTCATAATCACACCCTCTAACTCTTGAGATCGTCACCCCTCAAGCTCTTGGTGCCTCGTATCAACCCTCCTTAGTCCGCGTAGTATTGACAGTGTTTGATACCAACTATCTCCATACCCCTCAAACCTTCAGGACACACAGTCCATCAAGCTCTCGGTATGTAGGGAACCCACACATCCCCTGAAGAGACACAACTCTCAAAGATCTCCCAGAGATCACAATCTCCAAAACCTATCTCCATACCCTCACGTCCCCATCCGCGCAGTCCTGGCGAACGATCGGTATGCAGGAAATCCACGATTCCCTTGAGAGAAACATCTCTCAAAGATCTGCCAGAGATCAACATCTCCAAGAAAGAACCACAGTCTCTCTCTAAGCTATGCGAGGATCAACATCCCCGAACGAAATCAATTCTAGACGTCTATAATGCACCTCTGACCGAATCTACTTCCCAAGGTCTCAACATGATACTCCTAACTCGGAATACCATCACAAACATGATCATCACAGACCATCTGGACCATCCATCACCCGGATGTCCCCGCAGAGTCTCTCCGGAACTAGACAGTTCTACCTACAGTAAAACTTCTATTTCGAGACTCTCTAAACGCATAAACACATATGTCCTGTTAGAGTTCCACCGAAACTGGCAAGTTCTACTCACTATAAAACTTCCATTTCGAGGTTCTCTAACCCCAACCCACACCCGTTAGAATTCCTCCAAAACTGGCAAGTTTTACTCACTATAAAACTTCCATTTCAAGGTCCTCTAACCACACACTCATGACCAATACCCAGGTCATCAGGGCAACCCATCATACCGGGTGCCCCTGCTAGAGTTTCTCCAAAATAGACAAGTTCTAACCACTATAAAACTTCTATTTCGAGATCCTCCAACCACCTACTCAAGGCTACCAAAGCCAAAACACAAGAACCTCATGGCTACACAGCTAAAACATCCGAACTCATGGCTACCACAACCATAACATAAGAAAAACGCATCTTATGAAACCAGAAGAATGTCATAATCGTTTCAACTCAAACAAAAATACATACTTCCAACCACATCACCACACCTGGTGATCACAACCAACCAGACATTGGCACCCATAAGACCCAGTTCACTTCCCGGCTTGCTTCACAAACCACATTCGAACCTTGTCTCATCTTAACCTCTGGTTCCCAAGTCTCCTCCTAGATACCGTCATAGCCCCACAAGACTCTCCACCACGGCACCCTCTTCCGGCGCAGAACCTTGACACTCACTCAAGGATCCTCACTGGTCTCAACTCAACCGCCAAAAACTGGCTGAAGATTTGCAGGAATCCTTACCACTACCTCCCAAGACCAATGTAGACACTTTCCTGAGCTTCGACACATGGAACACTCAAGAAAGTTCTGCATAATCTTAGGTAGCCCCAAACGATAGGCCACTAGTCCGACTCGTTCCACCACCCGGAATGAACCCATAAACCACCGACTAAGCTTACCTCTGCAATGGATCTGTTAGAACCCTGCAACATCTCCACTATGAGATACGCTCTATCTCCCACCTTAAAGTCTAACTCAAAACTCCTCTCATCGGCATAACTCCTCGGCCGCTCAAGAGCCTCTTTCATGTTCAGCTTCACAACATGGATCTTCTCCGTCGTCTCCTGAACAAGATCTGCACCATATATGCTCCCCTCCCCCACTTGGGTCTAGCATAAGATGTGCGATATGGCCTCCCATACAAAACTCAAAAGGAGCCATACCACTACTGGCCCGAAAGCCCTCACACACTCAAAAGTGCTCCTCGGATCTCTGTCTGACACAAAACTCGCTAGCACTCTAAGCCACCGCACTAACTTAGTCACATACTTCATAACCAGAACCGCTGCTCCCTCGGTTTTCTTAATGGTCAGAAAATGTGCAAAAATAGACAGACAATCCGCAATCACTCAAATAACAACATTAGTCCAGAAACCAGCAAACCTGCCGCAATATCCAAGGAAAACATGCCTCACTTCCCTTTTGGAATGGGTAAACAGCATAACAAACCACTCAAACGGACGCTCAGCCCCCACCTACTGGCAACTTATCGCAAGTTGGGACCTAGTTAGCCACATCCTTCTTCATCCCGACTCAGTGATAGTACCGTTTTTGATCACTGTGCCTCTTACTCGCTTCCGGATGAATCGAGAAACATGCTCACATGAGCCTCTCACAGAAATCTCCTGCCTCAAACCTCATCCTTAGGCACACAGGCTCACTCGTGCCCTAAGATAGTTCCAATCGCCGAGACCTAATAACCAGAACCTGCAACCTTAGGAGAATCAAACCAACCTTGATCCTTCTCATGAGCTACTCAAAACCTGCTCAGAAGGTATGCCTGATTATCTGCCTCAGTCCCAACGGCTCTCGTGAGATAACGCAAAACCTCAACGTACCAATCTCACTCAACGGTACCTCACATCCTGCTCCTGAGCCGAAGTATACCACCTCCGACTAAGGGCATCATCTCTAGATAAGTTCACCACGATGGTAGACTATAAACAAATCACAATCTGCTACAACTCCACCCATCGCTTCAACCTCAATTCCCAAGACCACACAAAAGGAACCTCCTCCTCTAACCGCTTGGTCATAGATTGAGCCATACTCGCATAGTCTTCACAAATCTCCTGCAATAGCCTGCCAACCCGAGAAAACTCCTAATCTTCGTCGCATTCCTCGGTCTAGGCCCAAACTCAGGAAGACTGAATCTTAGCTAGCTCCACAGAAACTCCCTCTGCCAAAACCGTAAGACCATGAAAACCCATTTCCCACTGCCAGAAACTGCACTTGATCAATCTAGCAAACATCTTCTGCTCCTGCAACTTCCCCAAAACCGCCCTCTCTTGGCTCTCATATTCCCCAGGACTCTTCGAATACACCAAGATGCCACCAATGAAGTTAATCACGAACTCATCCAGGTACTCCTGAAAGGCTTCGCTCATCAACCTCATAAACGCAGCTGGTGCATTCGTCAACCCGAAAGGCATCACCACTAACTCAACACTGCCCATAACTCGTTAAGAAAGCCGTCTTCCTGACATCCACCTCATCATTAGGATTCTGGTGTTAACCGGATGCCAAGTCAACCTTGAAGAACCAAGTAACCCCTCACAATTGATCCAACAACACTTCAATTCTCGGCAGAGGATACTTGTTCTTTACAGTGACTCGGTTAAGTCCTCAATAATCGATGCACAACCGGAAACTACCATCCTTCTTCTTCACACACATCACCGGTGCTCCCCACGCTGAAGTACTCGGCCAAAAGAATCCTTACTCAACAAATCCTCTAGCCGCCTCATCGGCTCTTCCAACTCTGATGGAGCCATCCTGTAAGGTGCCTTAGATAACGGCGTCGTCCCAGGCTCTAACTCAATCGTGAAAGGATCCGACCGCGACGACGGCAATCCCTACAACGACCGAAAGACATCCTCACAGTCCTGGACAACCCGAATATCCCTCACTGCAACCTCACCCACAGACTCCGACATGACCATAGTCACCAAGTGAGCCTCTCAACCCCTCTCGACATAGCCTCAGCTAGCACAGAGAGATCACGAGACTCACAGAAGTCGGTCTCACCCCTTGATAACCAACCTCCCACCATCACACTCAAACACCACTCGGCTCCGGTGACCATCCAGGTGGACCCTGTACCGATCCAACCAATCCATACACAGGATGCCATCATACAATTCCATTGGACTGATCACCAAGTCCGCTAGCATCAACTCACCAGCCACTAGAATCTCCACGCCTCTCGCCCGGCCATGAGTAACTAGAAACTTCCCTCCTGGAACCCTAACCGGTCCAATACGCTCACCAGCGTCACACCGGATACTACTCCACTCAGTATGTGGGAGTAATGAAACAATGCGATGCTCCAGCATCGAACAACACGTGGGACTCACCACTGCCCACTACCAAGGTCTCCACACAACTCCCATGTGCAAAGAAACCTAACAAGCTCGCCAACTATGACTCATGCTTCCACACCCAAAGCATCCTCGGCCACTCTAGCTCAACCTAGAAGTATCCTCCCACTTCCTCTTCTGTCTCTGTATAGGCTTGCCGCCTTGCCAGGTACTACCTATTGTTAAGGCCTCATAAACTAAATAGTTGGGCTAACCACCACAGCCTGCTCCCTCATGACCTCCTCAACGCATCCAGCAGTCTCAACCAGCTCTGCCACTTCGCACCGCGTCCTCCAACCTGGTCGAAGTCCTCTCAAGAACTTCTTATCCTGGGCCTCCTCGCTCTCCATGCTCCTACCAGCATGAACCAGCATAAACCAGGAGTTGGTTAAACTCCAAATCATACCCACGAACTAATCTCTCTCCCAGATCCAGTTCCAAAAACCTCGTCTCTAAACGATCCACAGCCTCTTGAGGAAAGAACTTGGCACTAAACTATGTCCAAAAGTCCGCCCAGGCCTACTCTGCATGAACCCTCCTAGCTACAACACACCACTCGCAAAGAATACTACACCAATTCTCTGCACATGTTCCCTCATCCGCTTATAAGACGGAACCTCCCCAACAACTGCAGCCCTCAGCCGCACCTCTGCCACTCATGGCATCACCGGAGCCTAACTGGCACTGCACTCGGTAACCGCTCCCATAACTGCTGAAGCCAATCCACCAGACGATCATCTCGACCCTGAGCCCCACCCACGGGCGCACCCGCACTACCAACCTCACGCGGACCCACACCGGCCCCCGGCAGCCAACCTGGAACCATACTATCCCCACCAGCCCTCACATTGGCGCTCACACTTGGCTGCACGCTGGCAGTCTCAATGGCGCCCAAGCCATCTTGAAGCGTCTGCGGATCACTCTCAACCACATGCGAAACACTCTGAGCCGTACTCCCGGCAGACTCACTCACTAGTTCCCGCCATAACAACTACTGCAACAGATCTGTCAAACAATCATCTCGTCACCTGGACTCCTCCTGCGGGCGCACCCGAACAGCGAGCCAATCCAGCACCAGCTCGAGTACCAGCCCTAGCCCCACCAGCCCTCACACTAGCTCTCACACGGGTACTCCCATTGGCACTCACACCAATACACAGACCCTCCTGATACGTCTACAGATCTGTCGCAGTCTCAAACGTGGAACCCTGGGCCGCATCCCTAGTCGACTCACTCACTGGTCCCCAACCACCATCCTGACCTCCATGGTCACCCCGGCGACCACGGCCCCAACCTCTAGTACTTCTAACCATATTTCACACTTACCACAAGTAGAAATAAAAAATACTAGAAAATACAAACAACCAAACACTTACCGTGGAATCTCATTGAAGGCTCGAAAGAAGATGATCTAGAACCCCTAAACTCACAGAATTGTCAATTTAACCAAATTACAATCCTAACAGTTCTAGTCCGTCCTAAAACCGTATTTGCTCTTATACCAAGCTGAAACGACCCAACCATTCTTTTTTTTAAACAATTAAACCTTGGTCTCGGACTATCATTCCCATAAATGCTATCTTCAACAACCAAGCAAACCACAACACAAACGACAGCGGATAACACATAAACCAAACAATTCAATTCCAATAAAACTCAAGACTAATCCAACATTCACCAATCCAAAAGATTCCAGAACTACGCCAACAACCTAGCCAGTTCTAGAGCAATAATAAAACATGAAACAATCAACTGAGGCCCAAATCATCTCCCTCTTCGTAGCCGTGATTCCACGATCACACTTTGCCTTTACCTGCATCACATGGGAAAAAGAGATACGTGAGTATTATCATAAATACCCAGTGAGACGGTTATCCCATCAACGACTGCGTACTCAGGCACGATGGACCACTCAAGCAAACATATAAATCACACAGCAAACAAACGGCTCAACACAGTCCAACCAGATATGTGTCGATCGACACTACCACTAGGTGTCGATCATACACTCTGAATTGGCTGTCGTTAGACACACCTCATGTGTGTCGTTCGACAGACCTCATACTGGGATGTCGTTCGACACACCTCATGTGTGTCGTTCGACAGACCCCTGGCAGAATCGTGGGAATCGATCATAATCCTCTCGGATCGATTCCCCCTCTTCTTCAGTACGAAAAACCTGCACAAACATCAACAACAAGCAATCACAGCCACAATCAGCCACCAAGAGATCAAACAACACATTCTAACCAATCACCACACAACCCTAACGATCCATCGACCCATAAGCCATGGTCACGTACTCACCTTAGCTTTTCGGTTGGGAAAACAATGGAATTGAGAGTAGAACGAAATCAGCCTTGATCACCACTAAAAGCCACGAAATCCACCTCCCACTCTACTCCGAATCGCACAACAATGGTTCCTTTCACAAACCAATCGAATCCACAACACACAAACTCACCGGAAACGATAAAACTCTCTAGGAACAATATAACTCTGATTCTCTGACCTTTTTCCTCTAAGAAACACGGCCAATCAGAATATATACGAAACCCTAGGGTTTCCCCAAACCAACCCGGCCAAACCGAACGATTAAAAATCGAACCAGAAAACCGACCACTTAAAACCATGTCGATCGACACACACCACCTGTGTCAATCGACAGCCACTCGAAACAAACCGGCCTTAAGCCAAAAACCAGCCTGTCAATCGACACACCACACTAGTGTCGATCGACACACCTTCCAATTTCTCAAAATTGGTTCACGGGTGTTACAACCGCTGTTGATCCTATTTCCATCCTTCCACCTCCACGAGCTAAGAAACCACCTACTCACTTACAAGACTACCATTGCTACTCTTTGGATTCTGATATCCCTTACCCCATTTCCTCTTATGTATCTTATTCTTCTTTATCCCCCAGTTTTCTATCTTACATAAATTGCATCACCAAAATTCATATTCCATCATCCTTTTCTGAGGCTAAAGATTCCAAAGAATGGTGTGAGGCTGTTGATAAGGAAATTGGTGTTATGGAATATACTGAGACTTGGGATGACACCACTTTACCTCCTGGTAAGAAAACTGTGGGATGTAAGTGGATCTTTACTCTAAAATTTCATGCTGATGGCAGCCTTGAACGCCACAAGGCACGAATTGTTGCCAAAGGCTACACTCAGAAGGAGGGTTGCTTCAGTGAAGTTGTTATTGAAGGTTTCAGTTTCCAAGCAATGGCTCCTCAATCAGTTAGATATTTCTAATGCATTTTTAAATGGTGAATTAGATGAGAAAGTCTATATGCGGTTGCTTGATGGATATGTAGAACGTAAGGGTGTTTCACTCCCTAAGAATATTGTTTTGAGACTTAAGAAATCTATATACGATCTCAAGCAAGCTTCTAGGCAATGGTTCATCAAATTCACTGCAGTTTTGAAGAAGTTGGAGTTTGTTCAAGGGACTGGTGATCACACTCTATTTATTCGGAGTTGTAGTGATGGAACTTTCATTGCACTTATGATTTATGTAGATGACATAGTCATTGCTAGCACAAATGAAGAGGTTGCGGCTAATCTGACTAGAGACTTGCAATCTCATTTCAAATTGCGGGTTCTTGGTCCTCTCAAGTATTTTTTGGGTTTGGAAATTTCTCGCACTCAAGCTGGATTATCTATTTGCGAACGGAAGTATGTTTTGGAGCTCCTTACTTCCACTGGTATGCTTGGTTGTAAGCCAGTTTCAACACCCATGATTCCGAATTTGAAGTTGTCTCATTCTGATGGTGAGTTATTACCTGAGAAGGAGGTTTATCGGAGTCTTGTTGGTCGCTTAACGTATCTGACTTTTACCCGTCCTGATATCACATTTGCAGTCAACAAATTATGTCAATTCTTTGTGCTCTAAGAACCTCTCATCTGCAGGTTGTTTATCGTGTGTTATGCTACCTTAAAGGTACTGTTGGTGAAGGTTTGTTTTACTCTACAAAACCAGATCTTACTATCACTGGTTTTGCTGATTCTGACTAGTCTTCTTGCTCGGATAGCCGTTGCTACACCTCAGGATATTGTACTTTTGTTGGCTCTTCAATCATTTCTTGGCGTTCCAAGAAGCAAGATGTAGTCTCCCATTCATCAACTGAGGCAGAGTACAAAGCATTATCTCAAGCTTCTCGAGAAATCACTTGGATGAACAAATTTCTTGTGGATTTAAGAGTATAATCTTCAACTTCGGTCATTTTCTTAGATAGTACTACGGCTATAAACATCGCTACGAACTTGTCTTTCACGAACGCACAAAACATATAGAGAATGATTGTCATTCTATTCGTGAACGCTTGGATCGTGGGTTATTGAAGTCTCTACATGTTCGTTCTGAAGAACAAGTCGCTGATATACTCTCTAAACCGTTGTTTCCCGCTCCATTTGAATATTTGAAGTCCAAGATGAGTCTCATTAACATATATGGCTCATCTTGAGGGGGCCTATTAAAGTAAACCATGTATTAGTTTACTTCTGAATATTAGATCAATGTGTATATCGGTTTAGTTATCATTACTTGTATATAAACATCAATTGTACAGCTCATTAATGATAAGAGAAGATATTCATCTTTCTATAACAAACTTTTCCTCTCGCTTTTACTCATCTTCTTCTTCCTCCTAATAATATTGGTGATTCAACAAAGCTCTTCATACTTAGTGATAAGTCTTGGTGGCTCTCTCAAATTTCGTGATAATGGAGTCCGAAATTACATGAGGTTGCAGAGTAATCACCGGAAAGGTCTACTCCGAAACCTAACCCCTCGGAAAGTTTTCCCCAAACGGTCCAGATCTGAGCGAATCTATGGTTCCAGACTCCATATCCATAAGAACTGCTCGTGCAACATACTTCCAACCACTCGCTTCGTTGGAATTGTAGTCGATACTCACCACTCTCCAAATCCTTATAAAGAAAATTCATCTCGGTTAGCTCTCTTCTTCATCGAAATGCAACATTTGATGAGTTATCTACGTCTCTCTCTTGCCCTCCTTTGACCCGTGAACCAAAACCCGAAACAAAGTTAAAAAGTACAATTCTGAGCGAAAATTGGAGGAAGATTGAAAGAGGTAAACAAGAAAATCAAATCATACTCTCTTATTTACTCAAAAACCCTAATGGATTTGGGATTTGTCGCAGAGAGAATGTTAGAGGAGATGATTTAATTTGTTTTGTATTTGTTGCCTTTGTCGATAGAGAAAAGAAAATAGAGGTTCCAAGATTGGAAGGGTTAACGGACGAGATTGACTCTCCAAGAATCGGACGGACAAGTTCAACTCTCCAAAATTGCCATGCCATCGATCCTAGTGATCATACTAAAGTATTTTGCCAAAATGTTTTAACCGGGAAAACAAATTTGAACCCCAAATATTACCCGGGAATAAATATCTTGTGTCCAGATTTTTCAATTTTTAGAGACAACATTTATTGTAATTATTGGTAGCTATGTAAAACCTTAAACGCTTAAATTAAAAATACTTAGTCAAACGTATGCATATGTATTCAAAATTAATAAAACATAATTTTGATTTAATCTCATATATAAGTTTAATAATAGATTAAAAATGTATAACAACAAAATGTAAAACCTAAACCCTAAACTCTAGATTATAGTCTTACTAGTATTTTCACCCGTGCTACACATGGGTAACAGGTAAATGTTTCTTTCAGTTAAATTTGTGCATCTACAGATTGTTCGTTGGTCTGTTTCCATCGCTCCACGCACAATCAAACCATTAGTTAAAGTGGATGAGATTTCAGAAACCATTTATTCCGACAGCTAAACCATACATTTCTATGTTTGTTCCGGTGGTCCACTCGTTCATCAACATTGTTTGTTAAAATTAGTCATTTTGTTAAAATTAGTCATTCAAGCAATGAGATGTGAATTTCAAAAGTAGAATATCATGTTTGACATTACTAAGCATTACAGTGGAAAGTACTGAAAAACTAAAATTGATATATTAACATAGTTATAATAAAGAAACTAAATCAAAAACACAATATTCTTGAAAATATCTATGAAAACACATTAAAAATACAGAACGTTGGACGTTGCCTGAGAAATGAAAGTAGGTTCCATTAGGATTTATACTAATCTATTATATATGCGGGGAATAATAAGGATAACAATTGTTTACCTGAACATGGATTTAAGCATGCTAAATATGTATATGAAAAAAGAATCATCGAAGGATTAGTAAGTGTTCAAAAATATAAACGTGGATATAATATTATACATGAAAGTAATTAGTACCTCAAGATGGTACTCTGATTTTCTGGAATATCTCTTTGAAAACAACATTTGTTGTTTTTGTATCCCTTTTTTCCTCCTCATTAACAATTAGAATCTTTAGACCTCTTCTACTTTTGACTCTTGACACATCAACGTACAACTGACCATGCATAAAAACAGGTCTTGGCATATAGATCCCAACATTAGATAAACTCTCACCTTGGCTCTTGTTTATTGTCATTCCAAAGCAAGGAGATATGGGAAATTGTCTGCGTTGGAATCGAAATGACAATTTCACATCTGTAGGCGTAAGCACAATTCTTGGGATAAAAATTATATCGCCTATCTCATCATTTTCAGTACTGATGACTCTTGCTTGAATTGTATGATCCCCCAACTGAATTAACATGTAACCTTGTCCCATTATAGAGACCATTTTCTTTACCACTCACACGAATGATCCAGACAACCTTCATCCCTTCTAAATCCATGAGCTCTTGAGGAATTTCTCCCTCGTGATTAAACTACAAAATATAATAGAGAATGAATGAAATATTTAGTTGAATAATAGAATCTGAAGCTAACTAATTCACAAATTATATCTATATATATTGACTAATAAGTAAGTGGAACAGAAAACACATATTTCGTAAACTATAGACAAAGTATGAAAATCCATGACATAGCTAAAGTCTAGTATACATTATATAGGCATTCTAAACAACATTGTAGCAGTATGATCAGCTACTTTTCCATGCACTTTGTATCTAAGCATAAATATAAACCAAAAGTTAGAATACCAAATATCAGAAGACTTGTTGAAATAAATTTCAAACATGAAAATTGTGAAAAGATGTTACCTTATACTTGTAGTGGTTTCAGCTATGTTGCAAGTGTCACATGAGAACTTGTTGGGCTCATATTCCTCAATTTGTGGATTGAAATAAGGCATAGCTTTAGAGCAGCATTATGTGCATCCAACATAATACCAAGGGATTTCCTTTTTAAATGCTGAAATTGTTACAAAAGTAACGCACGTAGTTTCCTAAAGGTGAGCCAAAAAAAGATTAAGAAATGTAAGTAGTAAATTTATATCCAACCAATTTAGGAAGTAGGTATTATTACCCCCATAAGTCTTGTAAACTGATCAATAGTTTTCCAGCTGCTTAAGGGGAATGAGTCAGTGATGTATTTTACTGAATTCGTTGTCATGATTAGTGGAGCTACTGTAAATGGCACAGTTGAATCCTTTTTAGGCAGCCTGAAAGTAAAAAAAAAAAAAAGATTTAAACAATAAAAGTAGAATGGAGTAAAAAGGGAAAAAAGGAAGTTTAATGGTAGACTGACATTGTTCTAAACTCATTAATCTCTTCTAAGTCTTCGTTAAGAAACAACTTTGTAGAGAAAAGTGAGCTTTGAACAGATACATTTCCTTAAACATGACAAATGTTTTGTTAGAAGACGGTAAAGGATAAAATGAATTTAGTTTTTAAGTTTTGAGTAACAAAGATGCAGAAGTTTAAAATTGAAAGGATGGAAAGAAAGGAGCATACCAATGAAAACATTTTCCGCATTAGATTGATCTACAATATATGAGAAAGCACAGAAATTGAAACGGGGTATCTTTGGAATGACATCACAACGCTTAACACAAGTGGTGAATAAGAAGTTAATCTTGTAAGGATGATTGGTTGCCTTGTAATCATGATCGTTATCGAAGACTTCAAAATTCATGATATCACGACATTCTCCTTCAGGTAATTCATCTTTGAATTTTCGAAGCAATTTCTGTTTCACAACGATTATATTGCTTGAGATTAGAAGAAGAACATTGCTTCAAGTAAGAACAATGGTTACCATAGATAAGTTTGTGTACCTTTTCATCCACCAGGACAACTTCTTGTCCTAGAATGAATGGAGGTTTGTCTTTTGGATGAAAATTCCAAGTCCGTGATATCAAAACTCTGATTTTCCATGGGTTGGCTGCGTATTTCCCCCTTTATAAATGTCATTAAACCGATTTTTCCCAGACTTTTTATCTCTTTGTTTTACTATCCAAACTATGTAAATTGATCAAAAAACTACATGAACTATTTTTTATTCGAAATTCACCAAATGAAATTGGTTAAATTAAAACTGTTACTTAAACCGTAATCATGGTTAAATAAACCGTAATCAAGTTCTGAACTTTTAATTTATGGTTATTTAATTGTACACATGTCATTTTATGAATAAAAACAGAATTTTTAACATTTTTTTAATATCCTATAACTAATAAATTACAAAAAGAGATAAAATTTAAAAAAAAAATTGAAAGCGACACTATTCATCTTCTTCCTCAGTCTTTTCTTTATCACACAAAAACTCAAAAACGAGACCGTTTTACATATCAATGATGTTTTCTTCTTTTCCGACCTTTTTTTGCTCATCCAATTTCTTATTGCCTCTCTCTCTGATCTTTCCGGCGACTCGTGCCGTACAGATCTCATCACCTCTCGTGTCTGCCACCACCGCCTCTTGCTCTTACACCTGCACGGAGGATTCGCCAAGATTGCATCAGATCCTGCGGCGATTGACGACGGCTAACGCTTCTCTCTACTAAATCATCGAGGTTCCTCAGGACGCAACGAGCGAGGATAATAAACTGTCATCCTGACGTGGTCGGAATCGATCAGAAAAATTAAAATTAAAATTCGTCTTCGGCGGAAGAATTCAATTGTGCACGACCCTTCTTCTTCTTCCTTTTCTCTGTAACTTTAAATTTTTATCAATGGCGGAGAAAAGAGAGAGAGTTGAAAAAACTCGACTTTTTTTTTCGTCAACTCGACTTTTTTCTGTTTTCTCTTTTTTTCTAATTTATTAGTTGTAATATTTAATACAAAAATAATGTTGAAAATTCTGTTTTATATATAAGATGACATGTGTTATTAAGTAATAATTATGTTTTGTTTGTAAGATGACACGTGTAATTAAGTAACCAACAAATTAAAATTTCAAAACCTCATTACGGTTTTCTTAACCATGATTACGGATTAAGTAAAGGTTTTAGTTTAACCAATTTCATTTGGTGAATTTCGAAGAAAAAAATAGTTTATGTAGTTTTTTGATCAATTTACATAGTTTGGGTAGTAAAACGAGGAGATAAAAAGTCTGGGGGGAAATCGGTTTAGTGGCATTTATAAGGGAGAAATACGCAGCTATCCCATTTTTCATTCTTTTTTTGAAGAATTTAGTTGGGAAAAAGGAATATAATCCAGAGGCATCTTAACATGGATCACGCAGAAGGAATCGAAAGTATTAATTTGTATATAAAAAACATTTGACAATCAATTTTTGATAGATTGAGAAGGGAGACTGAAAAAGCATACGATGGAGAAGAAGGAAGACGGTTAGTAAATGGAGAAGAAAATGAATTCATTAGAAATTATAGAGGAGATTAAACGGTTTTGAAATCGTGACATAATTGTTTTCAAGATCGTGGAGGAGCTAAAGAGAAAATTTAGGGATTTGAGTTTTTTTTTTTCAATTAAAGAAAAATATGAATATTACCTTAATTCGAGTTTTATATGCATGTTAATTGGTGTTCTTTGTTGTTGTCGTGTATCATCGTCAGCCATTGTCTCTGGAGGAAGATAAAAGCTAAGTTTTTTTCTAGATTTGAGATAAAAAGAAGAAGGCCATCGTTTCTTTTTTTTTATGAAATACTGATATACTTTTAATATATTAAAGGATATTTTTGTGTTATAAATGATGCAGGGGTGAGGTGCCTATACACGTGTGCTATTTTTTGTTTTTCAAATTAAATTTTGAGTTTCCTATTTTCGTGGGTTATTTCACTTAATTACGTTAGATTTTTCTCTGAAAATAAATAAATTTGGCTTCACTTTCCACATATCATACTCTTATTGGTGAGGTGACTTGTGTTTTAGTAATAAATGATATTTTAAAACATAAACTCTATACTATAGTCTTTTATACTTTAAAACTTAACCCTAAACTCTAGACTACTCTTATATTTTAAAACCTAAACCTTAAACTCTAGACTATAGTCTTATATTTTAAAAGCTAAATCCTAAACTCTAGTTTTGTCTTACTTGAGAATTTAGAAAATAATATCTTATAAGTGAAAATCTCTAATTAGAAAATAATATCTAGTTTTGTCTTATTATGTTTTAGTAAATAGTGTAAGGGTTAGAGTTCATAATTTAGGGTTTGGGACATAAGATTTATGATTTAGAGTTTATAATTTAGAAAATGATTAAATTTATTTGGAATGTGTTTTACAAGTGTTGGATTTTGTATTTTGGGGTTTGGTTTTATATATTTTGTTTAGGTTTTAGAGGTTAGGATTTATAAAATGATTATAGTTGAAATTCTTTATAGATGTTCCATTTTTGGTATATTATTTGTTGTTGATGTATTTTGAACCTATATCCTATACCCTATACTCTAAATCCCAAATTTATGCCCTAAACTCTAAATCAAATATCATGACATTTTTCCTTTTATTTTGTAAATTTACTTTTTTATAATGTATGAACTCTATATTATGAGACCCTAAACCCTATATTATGAGACCCCAAACCCTATATCAAACACTTTTTTATCCATAACAATCAAGTATAACCAAGTAATTATTGATTGTGTATTGGTAATGTTCGTTAGATTGATTGTCACTAGCAATAACATATTTGGAAACTCATAAGACAAATAAATAAACTCCATTTTAATTATTGAAGTATCAGAATAATGAAACTTGTTTGCAAATAAAGCGAATTCACATAAGAAATTCCACTAAAATCATCATATTAAACATGCTCAATAGGGAATTAAAAAGCTTGAGATTTGATTTCTTATCACGTTCATAGATCAATTGACGATCACCATCCCACTATGAGTAACATATAAGAACCCATCTTCTTCTATCTTCTCGTAAATGCTTGATACGATATCCCCTGCAATCTAGTTTTCATAGCCATTCTATTTATGAGCTACTTTGAACAATGGCTCCAACATTAACTTTCTCGGAATTTTTAATTGTTTGAATATTGTCAGTCGAGATGAATCTCATCGCCAAAGAACCGAACCTGCATAAGACGCACAAGAAGGATTTGGAAAGTAAAGACATGAGTCTCAGGAAACCATATGAATGTTAGGATTAAGGATACTGATCAAACGACATAACTTTTCTTACCATAGTCATTGTCTGCAATATCCCATAACCAAACGGTTTTGTCCATGGGAGATGAATTGCCTCTTAATTCACCAACATGGGAGGAAAAAACAAACAAAAATCAAGACAAGAGCGTAGGAGATGGATCCAAAAATCGAAAAGGATAAGTACTGAAATTCGTTTCTCGGATTCTTCAAGAGGAACATCACAAGACGAGTCAATAATAAGAATCGGATCAAAAACAGAGGTTCAGCCATTAAAATTTGTAGAAGAAAACAAACTGGAACAAGGGATTCAATATCTCTCTGTAATCATACATCTCTCAATAGGACCTCATCTTCTCAATCTCTGAAAACCAAATAAACCCAAAATTGACATGAACATATGACTGTTTGTCTTCCTCAACGACTGATATCTCGTTTCTTCTCAATCTTTCGACGCTCATCATTCTGTTAAAACCCAAATGACAGAGCTAGAAGAAGAGGTAAGTAACAATGGTGAGAGAGGAAGATGCAAAGGTTGGGAATTTTTTAATATCTCGACATTTTTTGGTTTGCTAATTCTTTTTAACTTTAATAAAACTTTTGGGAGGGAATACAATTTTCAGATTCCCGCTTAATCCTCTAATGACGTTTCTAATATCATATATGTTATCTGTGAGTAAAGATATAATCCAAAATTAAGTGCTTCAATGAAATATTTTGGCGTCATTCCTATCCTAGCGTTTGTTTTTTCGAAAACGCTATAATTTTTTTCTCATAATTCAATTATAGCAAAAACATTAAAAACGTTGTATTGTACTGCTATTAATACTCATATTTCATGTAGTGAGTACAGTTATATATTATGTTTGTATGATGTATATATTGTATATTAGCCAGGCCTTGGTGTTAACTTAAGTCTATGTACCTTCATATTCTTCACCCAACAAATAGCACCCATCACATTTATTTTTTTGGCAACCGATTCTCGAAAATTATTTCAATGATTTTGTGTAAGATCATAAACCCACGTAGATCAAGAGTCCCGCTCCACATACATCTGGGGTCTTGGTCAAAAGAGAAAATTAGTTTTCAAATTATTTCAAAACAAGGATTAACTATAAACATTTGGCGAATGTTTACTTTATTTAATAAAACCGCCGTTCTAGATATCACCCTACGTTTTTCCAATGTCGATGTAAAATAGTTGGTGAAAAAAGCTATGAGAGAGGCAGGGAAGTGATTTGAGGTAAACAAAAAAGACCGACCATGCATCCAGCTTCTAGTAAACGCAAAATAGACACCCCAATTTTTGGGTTTCTTTTAAGTGTAATGTGGGTGCATCTTCGGTTGAGAATCTAAGCACATGTAGAATTAGATGGACTACCGAGAGATGAAGTAGGAGTGGTGAAATGGTTTTGTGCAAAGACTTACTCTTGTTCACGGGGACGACTTTTTTTTTTTATAATATGTGAATATGTATTTGGAAAAATACACTCTCTACTCGCCTTAGGAAGATGTACGGACCTTGAACTTCCTAATCATTAAAAAAAAAAAAAAATCTTTAGGTTTATTAATTTGAAAAATACACCATCTTTTATAAATTTTTTTGAAAAATACACTTTTTAGAATATTAATTTCTTAAGTATCCACACTAAAACTGAATAATAATTTATATACATTAATCTATTTTAAAAATAAAATAACGTTTATGATAAAATAAATTTTAGTTATTTATTTAATTTTAAATATGGTCTCAAGTAATTATTTAAAGGGGGAATTGCAAACATGCCACTTTTGAATTACCACTTTTCATCCGTGTCACGCTGAAAACTGGTTTCCCAAAAATACCACAAATTTCATCCAAGAGGACAAAATTACCCTTTGCAAAAACACGGAGGTTTCCAAAAAAATCATTTTATGATTTGTTTTCCTCTCTCTTCTCTTGCTCTCTTCTTCTATTTCTCTACAATAACAATGGAGATCTTGAGATCTTTTTCCCTCTCTCTTCTCTCTCTTCAACAATGAAGATCTCTCTCTTTTTCTATGAAATTGAAGGTAAAACAAATATCAAATATCTCTCTCTCTCTCTCTCTCTCTCATATAGATCTAAATCCGATTTTGTGAGTTTTGTTGTAAATCTAGGTTTATTTGATTTGTGTCTTCTTCTCTATGATGTTAAAGAAGGAAAAACAATCTAGATCTAGATTCGATTTTGTCAAATTTTGTTGTAAATCTGGATTTATTTGATTTGTGGCTCTTTCTCTATGAGATTGAAGATACACAACAAATATGAATATATATCTCTCATATAGATCCATATCTATATCCGGATTTTGTCACTTTTTGTTGTAAATTTGGTTTTTTGATTAGTGTTGCAAATCTGAGTTTTTGATTCGTTTTTAGTAGAAATTAGGGTTCTAGATCTGATTTTTTGATTATTTATGGGTTTTCACGGATTTTTGTTTTCTTATCAGTGGTCCTTATAGTTTTTTGTAAGGTTTATAAGCATTTTGTATAGTTTATAAACGTTTTGTACAGTTTATAAGGTTTATAAACCTTAAACCTATTTCTATGGTTTATAAGCAATTTGTGTGGTTTATAAGTACTTTATAAGGTTTATAAACTTTTTTTACAGTTTATAAGCGTTTTAGAAGAAATTTGTAATACTTTTTTAAAAGTTTTATAATGTAAATAAAAACTCTAAACTCTAACCCTACCACAAAACCTATACCCTAAGTGTAAAATACTTAACTCAAACCCAAAATTTTAAAAACTTTTTGGTGCTTTGCGTCTAGGTTTGCATATGAAATTTAACAAAACTTTATAAACATTTTGTATAGTTTATAAACTTGATTGTAAGGTTTATAAACGTTTTGTACAGTTTATAATTGTTTTAAAGAGAATTGTAAGACAGTTTTAAAATTTTTATAATGTAAATGAAACCATAAACCCTAACCCTACCCCTAAAATATATACCCTAAATGTAAAATATTTAACCCAAACCTAAATATTTTAAAAATGTTTTTGTGTTTGCGTTTGGGTTTGCATATGTACTTTTTCTAGAATATTTTCTTTTTCTTTTTAAATCCATAAGATAAAAAAATAGTCTACAAGATCCAATTTCGTATTCATGTTTTTCTCACCATCAATTTATTCCGAAATTTTCATATAAAAGAATATGAAATTTGGTTTATTGCAAGAGAGAGAGATATAAAAAATAAATCTAATAGAAAGAGAGAGAGGAGAGAGAGATAAAAAAAATCTAATAGAAAGAGAGAGAGGGAGAGGAGAGAGAAACAAATAAAATCTAATAGAAAGAGAGAGATAGAGGAGAGAGAAAAAAAGAAAAAAAAATCTAACATAGAGAAAAAAAGACAGAGAAAAAAATATTTTAAAAAAATATCTGACAGAAAGAGAGGAAAGAAAGAGAAAGAAAAAACCAAATCGTGGAGAGAGAAAGAAAAAAAATTTGATTTAATAATCATTAAGGGTAATTTGAGAATATTTCAAAACATTGTGGCATTCTTGTGAAAGTGCTTTTACATGTGACATTTTTGCATAGTGATATGTTGAAAGTGGCAATTCTCAAAATTTCTCTTATTTAAAATACTTTTCCAACAATGCTAATATTCAGATCTTGATGCTATCAAACATATGTATTTTTGCATTAATTGAACCAAAATCAAATCATTTTTTGTTCCTAAAAGAATAAAAATTATGTGCCAAAAATCATGTCCGGCACATCATTTTATTAGTTGAATTAAACCAACCAAATTGTTTATGGTTATGGCTAACTTAATTGGTTTGGAAGAATCTAATGAATTATAGGTTTTATAGCCTTGAAAATTTTGTAATTTTTTTTTGTCTCTTCCTAAAATCGATGATCTATATCTCGCTGATCTGGCCACTTGACTATACAAATTTTATTCGTCACGAACTCTCTATTTCTATCTTTCGGACAATTGCTTATAGTTTTTTCACTAATTCCACATTCCTGTTCAAATCGTGATTTCTTTTGATAAATGTACTCACAAGTCATAACCACTTGATCCAAACAATGTTAACAAAGAGAAGTGTTGGATGTTTTCTATAATATTGTATTTATTTTTGTGTTTGTGGTGTAAATTTTTGAATATTACGTCTTGTTCTTCTGTTTTGATATGTAAAACTTATCTTATGTTAAGTTTATTTTGGTGATTAGGGTTTTGGCTTGGTCGACTATACGTTAGGGTTTATGGCGGTGCCGCACTCACCGGATATTCCGGTGTTCTCGTGGACAGTGGTGGAGAGTGTGAGTTCATATTCCGGGTCACAGCGGGAGATCGTTCAAAAACAATCATGGGCCAAAGTGGTCACAAACAAACCTACTCTTGCGAAACACGATTTCACGAAGGTGGTAGAAGCAGGGGGTGTAGTTGTCGTGTCGAAAGATATACTTGGAGATACTCTGTTGTGGGAGGATTTCTTGGTAGGTTAGTTTGCAGGAACAACTCCACATGTTGGTACGATCCATGTGATTGTCAATAAGATATGGCCCCTTGGGGATAAGACTGTTAAGATTGATAGGTTTGTGGTAGGAGAGAAGATGGTGAAGTTTAGAATCAAGGATGCATCAGTTCGAGCTAGGATCCTACACAGAGGCATGTGGGATATCGCAAATATACCAATGTATGTCTCTAAATGGACTCCGATACTCAAAGATGCTCAGCCATAAATTAAGAAAATGCCACTTTGGGTTACAATTAAGAATGTACCTCACACCATGTTCTCGTGGAAAGGTTTGGGGTTTCTACCGCGTGCGGTTGGAGAGCCAAAGAGGTTACATCCGGAGACGGAAATATGCAAACAATTTGATGAAGCAAAGGTGTTTGTAGAGGTGGATTTGTCAAAGGATCTTCCAAAACAAATTAAATTCCAACTTAGTGAAGAGGAGGAGGCAATCGTTGAGTTTTCATACCCCGGCTGCCACCTCGATGTCAGAGTTGTCGTAAATGGGGACATATCATTGAAGGGTGTAAGAGTCCTGCAAAGACTATCACAATTATTCAACGAGGTGAGCCAGATCGATATGTCACTCCGACAAGTCTAGCGCATATGACATTGGCAAAGCAGAAAGAAGATAGTCCAAAGCAAAGGGAAGAGATGGTGGAGGAAGTTATTTCACCGAGTAAAAAACAAGATCAGACCCAAGCTTTAGCACTAGAGGGGGACGAGATGGAAGATAAAGCTGGGGAACAACAAAGTGAGGCCAACTCCATATGGACTGAGGTCTCTCCCAACAAAGTTGGTAGAGTTGTTGAAAAACAAAACCATGAATCTGTTACTACTTCACCTTCCCGCTTTGCGTATCTTGACGTGGAGGAGATTGAGGATGTTGAGGATTTGGAGGTAAAACAGAACGTTGATGAGAGGAAGAATACAGAGGACACTAACGATATAGAAGAGGGTGAAGTTAAAGAGGAGGATCACAAGGGTAGAAAAGAAGCAAAGAGAGGGGTAAAAAATGGGGATGTGGGGACTCGTATACCTATTCCTCGAGCATCGAAATCAACACATAAAGTTCTAAAGGATAGTCAACCACCTGCTATTTTGGAGACCACCCAAAGTACAGGGGGAAGGACGAAACCACCAAAAAAATATTAATATGTTGGGTTTTTTCTGGAATATACGTGGCTTAAATAAATCATCTTAACATTCCATAATTCGACAATGGTTACAAAGAAGTTCAGTGCAATTTGCAGGGTTTTTGGAGACAAGGGTAAAGGATTAGAATGCTATGAGGATTTTCTCGAACATAGCTAATAGTTGGTCATATATTTCAAACTATGAATATCATACCCGTGGTCGTATATGGGTGGTTTGGAAAGATAACGTGAGGGTTACTCCGGTGTATAAAAGTGCACAAATAATAACGGTTTCACTCTCGTTAGATGAAAGAGAAGAAGAGTTCTTCTGCTCATTCATCTATGCTTTGAATCAGGTGGAAGAAAGAAAAGAGTTGTGGACATAACTAAAGGCTCATCACGATTCTCCCATGTTACGTCGCACTCCATGGTTGATTGTTGGTAATTTCAATGAAACTCTTGAGGTAGATGAACATTCTAACCACTTGGATATATTACTCTCTGGTTGATTTAGGCTATCATGGCCCTAAATTTACTTGGTGTAGTAAGAGAGATGAACGATTAATATGTAAGAAGATTGATAGGATGATGGTTAATGATCGATGGTTGGATTTATACCCACAGTCTTATGGTGTTTTTGAAGCTGGTGGTTGTTCGGATCACTCACGAGGAAGATTCTCCATGGAAGCTGCTCGACCAGAGAAGCGAAAGCCATTCAAATTTATGAATGTCTTAACTACTCTACCTCAATTCACAACCACCGTAGGGGAAGCTTGGTCGCAAACGGATGCTTTATTTGTCTCAACATCAGCTATGTTCTGGTTCTCAAAGAAACTAAAATCTCTGAAACCTTTGTTGTGGACGTTGGAAAAGGAGAAGTTAGGGGATATACCAAAGCGTACACGTGAGGCGTATGAAGATTTGTGTCTTAAACAAGTTGTGACTTTATCAAATCCGACTAGTTTAAGTATGGAAGAAGAAAGAAAGGCTTTTGAGAAATGGTTTTGGCTCTCGGAAATAGAGGAAAAATTTCTTAAACAACAAGCTAAGTTACATTGGCTTGCGGTCGGAGTTGGGAACAACTCGTATTTCCACAAAACTGCCCAAATATGTAAGATGCAAAACTCCATACTTGAGGTGGTAAATCAGAATGGAGAAGTGCTTACAAAAGTAGAGGATATCAAACAAGAAGCTGAGCGGTTTTTTACAGAATTTTTAACTCATAGTCCAGCTGATTATGAGGGAAGGGATTGCGTGAATTACAAGATCTTCTGCAATTTTGGTGCACAGAGGTTGATCAAGCACGTCTTATACAAGATGTAACAGCGGAGGAGATCATGATAGTTCTTTTTGCAATGCCAAACGACAAAAGTCCAGGACCCGATGGATTTACATGTGAATTTTTCAAGACATCTTGGCCGATTTTAGGGAAACTGATTTCGTGGTAGCGGTTAAATCCTTTTTTGAAAAGGGTTTTTTCCTGAAGGTATCAAATCAACAATTCTTGATCTTATCCCAACGAAAACAGAGGCTAGAAAAATGAAGATCGACCTATATCTTGCTGTAATATGTCCTTTACAAGGTGATTTCGAAAATTTTGGCAAATCAACTAAAAATCTTGTTACCAAAATTTATCGAATGGAATCAATCGGCTTTTGTCAATTACTCATCAAGAATGTTCTTCTCGCCACATAATTAGTTAAAGATTATCATAAGGATGGGGTTCTCCTAGATGTGCCAAGAAGATCGATATTTCAAAGGCTTTCGATTCAGTGCAATGGGATTTCGTTTTGAATACTCTCACGGCTCTCAACTTCCCTCCTCGTAATATCAGTTGGATAAAACTATGTATTACTACAGCATCTTGCAAGTTATTTTCTGAGTAAGCGGTCGGGGACTGCAACAAGGATGCTCCCTTTCCCCCTATCTCTTTGTTATATGTATGAACGTCTTATCAAAAATGATTGATCAAGCTGCTAAAGATCAACGGATAGGCTATCATCCAAAATGCAAAGGACTTCAAATCACTCATCTCTGTTTTGCAGACGATCTAATGGTTTTGTTGACGGTAAAAAAACATCGATTGAAGAAACAATCAAGATATTCGATGAATTTGGTGTAAAAGCCGGTTTAAAAATCAGTCTGGAAAAGTCAACTCTCTATTTGGCAGGAATCTCTGAGCGTTATCGAAACGATATTACCGAGCGTTTTCCATTTAGCTTGGCTCAGCTTCCGGTGAGATATTTGGGTTTACCGCTGCTTACTTAGCGAATGTCTGCTACAGATTATGGGATTTTACTTGAAAAAATTAGATTACGATTCAACTCTTAGACGGCTCGATACCTCTCTTATGCGGGAAGACTTCAATTACTTAGTTTAGTGATTGCAAGTATGGTTAATTTTTGGATGTCTGCGTATCGATTGCCGTAAGGGTGCATTGTGGAGATAGAAAAAATGTGTAGTGCGTTCTTATGGTCGGGACCGGATTTGAATAGACGCAAGGCTAAAGTAGCTTGGACTGAAGTTTGTAGGCCTAAGGAAGAAGGATGACTTGGTCTTAAAACACTTCTCGATGTCAACAAAGTAAGTTGTCTTAAGCTAATTTTGAGAGTTTTGTCCAACCAGCCTTCTCTATGTGTTCGATGGATTCAAACAACAATCATTGGACATGGATCATTGTGGCTAAAACTTCTGAAGTAACGGTGAAACAACTTCTTTTTGGTGGAATATATGGTCTGGACTAGGAAGAATTCAGCTAATGACAGGTTTGCGCGGATGTATTGATCTCAGAATCGCAGCCACCGCTACGGTTGCTGAGGTCATGAATGTGCATCGTTTAAGGCGGCGCCGATTTCATCACTTGAATCAAATTGAAGAAGAGATTGTAAAAGTCAGGGCACTCCGGTCAGAACATGGTGATTTGGCATTATGGCGGGATCAAAATGGTCAACTAAAGAAGACATTCACGTCTAAAGGAACATGGCAACAAATCCGATCTATGAAACCGATAAGAGATTGGTCGAAAGGAGTGTGGTTCAAATACGCTACTCCGAAGTTTTCTTTTATCACTTGGCTCTCGATTCTTAATCGACTCTTGACGGCGGATAGAATGTTAGTCTGGAACTCAAACATTGCGGTTGAATGCGTGTTATGTAACCAAGCACCAGAATCTCGAAACCATATGTTCTTCGAGTGTGAGTACGTTGCTGCGATTTGGGAGAACCTTGCTCGTCGGCTACTAAATCACAACTACATGACCAATTGGGCTAATCTTCTTCAGCTATTAACCAACCAAATTGTTGACAAAATTACTCTTTTTATGACAAGGTATCTTTTTCAATCGATGATATACCATGTATGGAGAAACGAAATTGTCGACGACACGGTGTACTTCCAACCTCAGTCGAAGCCATCATCAAGATAGTGGATCAGAATATGCGTAATAGATTGAGCTCTATCCGTCGGGCAGGGGACCATAAATTTGATGCAAGTCTTACTTTATGGTTTGAGACTCGTTAAGAGATAACAACCAACAATCAACATTCTCTTTTCTTTTACTATTACTTCTGAACATCTAACACAGTTTATGTAAAACAGTTTTTTTGGTTTGAAATTTAACATTCATTTCAAATAAAAAAAAAACTTATCTTATGAATGAATTAAGATTGCAAATCTACGACAAAAGTAGAACCAAAAGTAAAACTTATCTTTTTCAGCTACCATGTAGCCAAAAGTTGGTAGGAGTAGGCTATAAATATAGGGTTATTTTCACTATGGGACACTTTTGTTTTTAGGGACATTTTATTTGTTTTTGATACACAATGTGACAAAAATACCCCTGAAAACACGCGCGTGGACTGCTTTTCCGTGGATAGTAAAATGATAATGTCTGCAAACAACAATTGGTGGATGAAAAATAATTGACATATAAAAAGAAAGTAGTCGTGGACATGTTATCATGGACATGATAATAATTTTTTAGATTGTTATAATAACATATCCACATATATTGTTATTATTCATTTGAACTATATAGTTATCCACATATATTGTTATTATTCATTTGAACTATATAGTTACTTATAATATAATATGTACAGAATAACCCATCCATAAACGGATAATCAAAATTAGCTAACCAAAATTGCAAGAATTAGCAAAAATTATTTACGTTAATTTCTATAAAATTTCAGATTGTCTATAATACATTTTGCATTATCCACCCCACAATGTCCATGTGGACAAGTCTTTGGAATTAAGTTATAAATCCAAATGAAAATTTATTTTTATTTTTTCGTTAGTTGGATTTATTATTTTTTGGTGCAATTCGATTTATATGACCACAAATTCAAATTTGATTATAAATCCAAATGAAAGTCTCTGGAATTTCATGATTCAAAATCGTCCTAATCCACCAAGTTTTCTAATTCATTCATAATTACATTGAATATTTTCTAATGATTCTAAGATTCACATTAGTGGAAAAATAAAAATTGTAAGAATTTAGAAAATGATTCACATTCATAAATAACAATTGTTTGGATATTGGTCTTAGCTAAAACAAAGTCACGATCGACATTAACTGTTGACCTCCGAAGCTTAATCCAAGCTTTATCTTCTTCCTCCACAAATATTCAAAACCCAGAATTTTAAAATCCATTTCTTTTTCGAATTCAAAATCTCCATTTAAAGCTTGTACAAGCTTGAAGAAATATCAATAGAATTAGAAACAGAATAATTACATTGTAGCACACTTTTTGGAGAATTGTTTATACCATAGGACACTTAATTATTAGACACACTTTTTTTATTAATGACTATTGTACCCTTTATCTAAAAGACAACTCTTCTCTTTTCTTATTATCTCTTCTTCGTGCAATTAAAAATAAAACCAGATCTCTCTCATCTATTTATCTTCATCTTCTTTTCTTTGGTTCCAAAATCTTCATCTTCTTTTCTTTGGTTCCAAAATCTTCATCTTTCATTTACTAAACAAACAAATAAAAGAATCTCATAATTGCTAACCTTCACAATTTCAGCTTTTCTCTAATGGGCTAATGGCAACCACATGAGTTCTTAACCAGACTGGAAAAATCCAGCCAACATATCTTCTTAGATTTCCAAAGTATGGATCAGTGATTTTGTTCGTTTCACAGAGATGTGATTGGAGTTATGAGAAAACATGCCCATATACTCACTCTTGAAATTGAGAATTGCTCTTTTCACTCTAAAATTGAAGAAAACTTTTCATGTGTTCTGGTTTTAAATGGTGTTCAGATTTGCTATGGTTTTTAAAAAAAAAAATATTCTAAAAACTGATTAAGTGAAATCAGTAAGAAATTAAAAATGGATCATCCACATGGACATAGTTTTGTGGTCACAAATCGACAATTTATCTATGATAATTCATCCATAAATTGATGGTTAAGGTTTATGATCGTTTTATTATATATTGAGTTAGGATAAGGAGATAAGCTTATGTTTCCAATCTCTTCAATACCTGCCTGTACATGATTCAATGTTTTGACTCTCTTGCTAATTAAAGCATGAAACTCACATGTTAAAAAGTTCAACCATATTTCCCAATTTTGAATCATATCCATCATCCGGGTGGACAATACATCGTGGATACAAATTATCATTAAGTACTTATCAAAACCAAAATTACTTATACATTGATTATTACTCTTCATGAACCTATGAGTTTTAGTTGTTTCACACAATGGTAAATACTTGTAAATCACCAAATTTCCATGCTACCATTGATCAATTGTCCATTATGATCTATAAACAAAATTCAAGAACATGTCCACGATAGTCCATCCACGTGGTTAATGATAATTTACACAAATTTTCAAAGCCTCTGGGGTTCAGAAGGTTTATGATTTGAAATCAGAACCATTTAATATGGAATCATCGGTGGAATTCATTCTTTAGACATTTTTCATAATCTTGGAGAAGAAGAAATGAATGAAGAAGAAGAAAGAATTTATCTCAAAAAAAAAAACAAGAAGAACTCGTACAAAATCTGGAAAATGGTAGATATGAGAAGGAGAGAAGATTTTGTGAAATCTTAAGTAAACCTCTTGTGAATAGCAAAGTTAAGGATTATTGTCAAAACACATGCCACGGTAAACAAATTTGGGACTTCACGGAGATAAAAAATTGCAGAGGTGGATGAAAAAAGAGGCAGAGTTTGAGAAATATGAAATTTATTCCTTAATCACATGGACAACAAGAAGTGGTTGATGTTCAATAGTTATATATCGATTGATGATATGCTTACAACGACATCCATAAAAAAGAGCCAATACACAATACAGTCTCTTACATTTTTTACAATATTAACGAGTTCAATCTTTGTCCACGCATATACACAATAGCGTTGTTCTTATTTATCACACCGATATTCATGAGTGTTTGTCCACATGGATGTGTTTATAATCAAACATCACTTAGAATACAATTAGACAAAACAAGGGTCGTGATCAACAACTTCAACCTCTTTAACTCTCTGCCTCTTATACTCTACAATAATCGATTTCTGCAGTGGTGAAGGATGAAGAAGACGGCTGCGAAGGAGGCGATGACTCTCAATGGGTAAGAAATGGCGTAGGTAGATCGAATTCCAGCCACACGGCAACGGAGAATAGTGTCGGAGTTAGGCTTTACATATGCCTTTGCACATTCTATCTTCACAATAGATCCAATTGAAAATTCAGTTGAGAAGCAAATACATCAACCATATAATCGATTACAAAAAAAAAAATACAAAATCGAATATGCGTTTTCCGTTTTCTATATGAAGTTTCTGGGTTTGTTTAATTGCCGAGGGAATATTACAAACTCTCTCTACGAACTTGAATCGTTTTTGAGTTCCAAACACATAATCCGATCCACGGTATATATATTGACGGTGGATTGAGCTCTTCTCCATGTTTCGCTTTGTTGAGTTATTTCTCCGTCGATTTTACATCAACCACTCATGACAGAGAAAAAGAAAACATTGAGACGAAGATGGAGATGTGATCTGTTTTATTTGTTCTCTCTCATGATGGATGGTTCAGATTTCAGCAATATAAACATATTTTCTTCTCTTTTTTATTTCTTATTTAACGACATATTTTGCGGGTTATTTTCACTCAGACACACTTTTTCTATAAATGTTTACACATAGGGACACTTGTGTTTTAAGGGACACTTTCTTCTTGTTTTGTTGTTTATTATGACCGAAATACCCTCAGCTTTTTTATGATGAAAATAATGAATTAAATTGGAAGAAAAAAAAGAAAAAGTATAAGTCACCTTATTTAATCTTGACCATTAATAAATTAGTAATCTTTTACCATTAGATGGCTGAGATTTAATGACTTAATATCATATGAAAATCTTCTCTCTCTCAATCTTCGTTTCTTCATCTCTAGCTTCTTCCTTTCATCCAATTTTTTCTTCGTTCCCTCACCTCCACCTAATATGATTTCATATTAAATTATTGTTTTTTTCTTCTTCTTATGAAACCAATTCAATTGTAGAAGAATCATCGCCAATGCACAAACATGTTCCTCCTACATCATCATCTTCTTCTTTCTCCACCACCGCCAAAAATTGATTGTTGTAGAGCTTCATGATTACTCTAGAAGAAGCTTGAAATTGTTGCTCAAGGTCTTGTGCGATTTCTAATTCAAAAACGAGATTGCCAAGTGAGGTCTCGATCCCAGATCTGTTGGTTTCTCCGCCAAAGCCTCGTGCTCGTCCTTCTAAATCAAAGAATCTCTTTTGGAAGTGACAAAATTAAAGGTGAGCCAAGAGGACAACCACCGCAAAGAAGAAATCGAAGACGATCTAAATCCACGGTAAGGTAGTTACGGTGGCCCTGCCGCCTAAAATTCCACGATCAAAGATGTGTTACTATAGGATAATCACACCTATTTTAAAATTAACTCAAATTTACGTTGTAAATTTAGCATCGATCAGTTTGTTCAAAACAATGGTGTCATGTTCATAATATGAAACTGGGTAAAACATATCTTTGAAATTTGAACAATAGTGTGAGGTTCACGATCACATAAAGTGTAAAATCTTTCTCTTGTCCCAAAGAGTCTATATTGTCATGTACATGATCACCTATACATTAGTGGGTTTTAATGTACAAAACATGTTATTGACATGAACAATATACAATGGTTAACAATCATTTTATTTGTTAACTTCAGTGGTAGATAATCTAAGCATATGTATCCAGCCGATGACCATGTGGACGATGTATCGTGGACGTGTATATGATAATCGTGTGGAAGTTGTACCGTGGACGTGTTATCTTAGACATCCTACGTTTGAAAGTGCTTTTTCACCTCCGGTTGTTTTCGCTCTCCCTTACATTACTTGTTTTTGCTTTTTCACCATTACATTCTACATATTTTATATTGTTCATATTCATGACATTTAGGTAATGCTCAAACAGGTTTTCGTGGACACGTTTGTGTGGATATAAATTTTTGACCGGTCGTAATTTCTACAATGCTCTCGTTGTGTATTCTATGTGATGTTTGATTATAAATGCATTCATGTGGATGAACACTTACAAAACCACAGAGCATTGGTAATTTCTTGTTGACTTATGAATATATCCAATAATTGTTTCATGCCATATTTTTGTTTTTAAACCTTGAAATCTATGAAATGAATTCAACATGTTTTGTTAACATGGTTAGGAATTGTTTAGGATTTTACATGACATGAACATTATATGCATTCTTTTATTGGTCGTGTGTTGTTGACCACGTAAACACATCCATGGAAGTCATTAAAATAATTGACTTTAGGAAATTCATAAATTCCATAACCAGTTTACCCAAAGCTATCAAAATCGAAGCTTCAATGGCTTGTCAGAGACTGGCTATCTCTCGTTCCGAAATACCCTGGTGATGGAATTAGAAGATGAATCTAATTTTGACCAGATTCTTTCTTCTTAAAATCGGATCTCAATAACTAGTTTTGGTTTACTTCTCTTTGGTGTGTCTTTTTTCCTTCATGATTGATCATTTGGAAATACAATTGATTGATTTGTATCTCTAATTTTGGGCAAATCAGAAAGAAGCACGATTCATTAAGTTGGGATGGTGTGGCGGCAGACGCTATGTCGTGGGAGAAGGCGATGTTTTATGATGGCAACATGGATAAAAAAGCATCTCTGGAAATTAAGAAAGAGAGAATTTTAGAGAAATTGTGGGTGTGGATGATATGGTTTTCGTGTTTTCGTTCGTAAAGGAAGAAAAGAGAAAAAATGAGAAAAAATGAGAAATAAGAAATGAAGAAAAAGAGAGAGATATTAGTTAAAGGGTACAAAAGTCATTAGCCTATAAGAAAGTGTGCCTAGAAACCAAAGTGTCCTAGAGTGTAAGAAGTTTGTAATAAAGTGTCTCTAGGTGTAATTATTCTCATATTTTGCTAAAGTTTGGGATTGAGAGTATTTTCGTCATATAAAGCAATAATTAAAAAAAAAGTGTGTCTAATTCACAAAATGTCCCCAAGTGTAAGAAAGTTATGATAAAGTGTCCCATAATGTAAATCACCCCACAAAATTTAGTAATTAATTCATTCTCTCACCAATAAAGTAGGTGAATGGTATTTTAGTCATAATAAGTAATAAAAAGAAGATAAAAGATGAGAAAGTGTTTGTAACACCAAAAGTGTTTGTAACACCAAAAGTGTCTCCTTGTGTAAGAATTTTCCCAAAAAGTGTGGTAGAGTGTAATTCACCCATTAGAAAAGGAATAATTACATGAGATAATTACTAGAATAACCTTTTTAGATTTGGTGTTTACTCAAACAACCTTTAAATTTTTGAGCTCAAAAATTTGAGCTAAAAAAGGTTACAAAGACATTAAAAATACTTCAAATTCGTTTATTAACGAAAATGCCATTGAAAAAAAAAACAACATAAAACCAAAAAAAAAAAAAAATCAGATTTCAACTCTTCATCTTCTTCTTCCTCTCTCCGGCGACTCCTCTCTCCGGCGACTCAAATCGCGACTTCTTCTCCGGCGACGAAATTCGTTGCTTTTAACGGTAAGATTCGAAACAAATCATGAGTTATCTTCCTCTCTATCATTCACGAGTGTCTTGAGTTCAAATTTATGAACTTCAATATGTTCTTCGTTAATAGGTTTCGAAATTCCGGCGAAAGAAAGTTCCGGCGAGTGTTGGGGTTTCGTTTTCGTGCGTTGTAGAGAGGTAATCTTTTGATTCTAACCGGTTTCGTTTAGGTATGTTGAACTTTTGTAAAATCATGTTTTGGTCCAAATCTGAATTTTTTCCCGATCTGGAAAAAATCCAGATCTGGATTTTTGTTTGATGGTAGACTTATTTTTTGTTTGATAGTAGACTTATTTTCTGTTTGATGGTAGACTTATTTTTTGTTTGATAGTAGACTTATTTTCTGTTTGATGGTAGACTTATTTTGTTTGATGGTAGACTTATTTTCTGTTTGATGGTAGACTTATTTTCTGTTTGATGGTAGACTTATTTTTGTTTGATGGTAGACTTATTTTCTGTTTGATGGTAGACTTATTTTTTGTTTGATGGTAGACTTATTTTCTGTTTGATGGTAGACTTATTTTTGTTTGATGGTAGACTTCTTTTCTGTTTGATGGTAGACTTATTTTCTGTTTGATGGTAGACTTATTTTTGTTTGATGGTAGACTTATTTTCTGTTTGATGGTAGACTTATTTTCTGTTTGATGGTAGACTTATTTTTGTTCGATTGTAGACTTATTTTCTGTTTGATGGTAGACTTATTTTTGTTCGATGGTAGACTTATTTTCTGTTTGATGGTAGACTTATTTTCTGTTTGATGGTAGACTTATTTTTGTTTGATGGTAGACTTATTTTATGTTTGATGGTAGACTTATTTTTTGTTTGATGGTAGACTTATTTTCTGTTTGATGGTAGACTTATTTTTGTTTGATGGTAGACTTATTTTTTGTTTGATGGTAGACTTATTTTCTGTTTGATGGTAGACTTATTTTTGTTTGATGGTAGACTTATTTTCTGTTTGATGGTAGACTTATTTTCTGTTTGATGGTAGACTTATTTTTGTTCGATTGTAGACTTATTTTTGTTCGATGGTAGACTTATTTTTGTTCGATGGTAAACTTATTTTTGTTCGATGGTAGACTTATTTTCTGTTTGATGGTAGACTTATTTTTGTTTGATGGTAGACTTATTTTCTGTTTGATGGTAGACTTATTTTTGTTTGATGGTAGACTTATTTTTGTTTGATGGTAGACTTATTTTCTGTTTGATGGTAGACTTATTTTTGTTTGATGGTAGACTTATTTTTGTTTGATGGTAGACTTATTTTCTGTTTGATGGTAGACTTATTTTCTGTTTGATGGTAGACTTATTTTTGTTCGATGGTAGACTTATTTTCTGTTTGATGGTAGACTTATTTCTTTGAGATGCAGACGTTGTGGTAGACTTATTTCTATGATATGCATAGACTTTTCGACTCTGGAGCTGCTAATGAATGAAGATTGTACGTGCAATGCGTAACCGCATGAAGATTGTAAAGAACATCCAAAAGATCATGAAGATAGTCTATACACCATTGTTTCTTGTTGTATTTAGGTAGTATTCGGTTAATCTTTGTATTGTTTAACATGCAAAGAGATTTCTTTTTATGAGATGTATTTTCGTTTGATGGTAGATTTATTTTTATGAGACACACACGTTCTGATTTGTAATATACGTTATGGTAGATTTATTTCTATAAAATACAATTGTTATGGTAGACTTTTTGCAAAGAGATTCAACATTATGGTAGACATCTATGAACATTCTTTTGTAGTGTAATGAATGAATTGACAACATTTATGTATGGTTAAAACATGGTTTCTGAAATGTCTCGGTAAACATTACAAAATCCTTAAAACACGAGTACGAGTTCAAACACGAGTACGAGTTCATACGAAAAGATAGAAAATATATGAAAATATATAGTACATACTAAATCTACCATAAACAAGAATGAATTGTTTTGTTCCCAAGAACACCCATCAATTCTTCTCAAAACTCTAACTACCATAAACAAGAATGATTTGTTTTGTTCCCAATTTACCTCATTTTGTTCAAACCCTAAACCCTAGTTCTTCACCATTGTTGCAGATTTTTCGTGCAAATTTGTCTATTTTTAAGGGTAAAATCGATATTTCGCATTCCTTGCAAATAAATCTACCACCTACCAAATAAGTCTACCACCACTATAGTTTCCTAAACAGGAAATAAGTCTACCACCAAGTATTATAAGTCTACCGCTATCACAATAAGTCTACGAAATGTCTAATGTGAAAATAAGTCTACCGTCACTAAGTTTGATAAAAAGTCTACCATCACTAGACCTGGGTAAAAACAAATCTACCGCTTCTATCGCTAAAAACGCATAAGTCTACCACCATTGATCCTAAAAAAATAAGTCTACCAGTCAACGGTTGGTTTCGTTGACCGAAAATACGAAATAAGTTTACCGCTAACTATAAGTCTACCACTACTACAATAAGTCTACCACAACTAAATACAAAATAAATCTACCACCACGATAAATAAGTCTACCGCAAACTATAAGTCTACCGCTACTAAAATAAGTCTACCGTCACTATAAATCTACCGTCACTGTGACTAAAAATCTACCACCAAAGGAAACAAATCTACCAGTAAAAATAAATCTACCATCGAAGAAAAATAAATCTACCGTTGAAAATAAGTCTACGGAAATAAATCTACCATCCGAAGAATAAGTCTACCGCAAAAAATAAGTCTACCGCTACGGGACAATAAGTCTACCGCAGAGAAAATAAGTCTATCGTTCGGAAATAAGTCTACCACCAAAGGAGACAAAATAAGTCTACCGCTCAAAAATAAGTCTACCGCTCCTCAAATAAGTCTACGGACAAAAAAATAAGTCTACTAGAACTCAAATAAGTCTACCATCACATAGCGGTAAACTTATTTTTTTAGGCGGGAAATTTTGCGCGCTTACGCGGCGCGTTTCATTAATGGCATTTTCGTAAATACGTTTTTTGTTATCAAAGGAAAAAGGGTAAAACGGACTCGAAAATAGCCCCAGTAATTAAAATCTAAGAAGGTTGTTTGAGTAAGGCCAAAATCTAAGAAGGTTGTTCTAGTAAGTCTCCCTAATTACATTGTGGCACACTTTTTTTGGAAAAGTTTACACTCCAAGACACTTTAATTTTTAGACACACTTTCTCCTTCTTTTTCCTTGTTTTTCACAAGATAAAGACTAAAATACCCTTACGCATAACTCTTCTCTTATTTATTTAAATAAAAAACAAATAACGTGAACAAATAAAATGACGTCTTCTTCCTTTTCGCTCTCCTCGCCATATTTCCCACAGATTCTTCGATTTGCCACAATTGGGTTGTAATTTCATCAGTTTCTAATTTTATCAATTTGGGAGTTAATCGATTGAATTTTAAAGAATGTACAATGGTGAGAGGACGAGTATGAGAGATCTCTCAGAAGTTTTTGACCCATACGAATTCAGATGAGAATATTCCAGTGATGAAATCAGAGAAAGAATATTCCACTAAAAACAAAGATCCAAAGTCAGAGAAAGAAAATTGTAATCCGCTTAAAAAGTTATATCCACGCAAACGTGTCCACGAAAACATGTCTGAGCATAACCAAATGTCATACTAGTTTTCATGTTCTATTTAAGATTCATAGCTTAGAAATATGGTTCAAGAGAATAAGACATCGAGCTCCATTGGTTATGAAAGATTATAAACCAATGTTTTTTGGTTCCTACAAATCATACAATACTTAAAACAACAAATAAATTTGAAAGCTTTTTGTATAAGTTATTGTGGACATGATAACATGGAAAAAACTCTAGATGTTTGCCTTTTTCTATAAGCCTTTCTTCAAAATTTGACTTACATGATCATAAGTTATGTATCCACCTACACAATGTAAATTTACATAAACTTTGTCCACGAGATATCATCCACGAAAAAACCTAAAGTCATCCACGACAAAGCTTTGTCCACGAGAACGAGGTCACTTGGTTACCGGAAAAGAAGAACTTGGGCAAGTGTTTGTTGGTGAAACGATGGGGTTTTGTATAAATTTAGGCTTCACGGAACCCCCTCTCCAATTTCAATATCATTTCCTCAATTGACCTAAAAATATCTAAAATCCCCAATTTTTAAACACATGAAAATTGCTTCACGGAGGATTCTTCTACAATAGAATTGATTTCATAAAAAGCAACGAAAAAAGGTTATTTGATTAGAAGTCAGTTTGGATTGAGATGAAAGAAACGATGAAACAAAAGAATGAAACGAAGAAAAAGCCAAAGAGGCGAAGATAAAGAAACGAGGAAGAGAAGAATGATAAGAAAGAGGATCAAATTATACAAACAAAATTATTTTGAATTATAGTTGGGAGAAAAGAAAGAGGATCAAATTGATCGGAATCTGGTTAGGAAATAGAAGAGAGAGGAGAGAGGAGAGAGGTGAGAGAGGAGAGTTATTGTAAATAATTTTCACGTGCATTTTTTTTTCTTGTTCCAAATTAATTCATCATGCTTACCATAAATGTTTGAGGGTATTTCGGTCATTGTAAGTAATAAAACCCAAAAAAAAGTGTCCCTTAAAACACAAGTGTCTCTATGTGTAAACATTTAGGGAAAAAATGTGCCTGGATGTAAATCACCCATGTAAAAGGTTATTTTCACTATGGGACACTTTTTTATAAAGTATTACATTATGTGACACTTTTGTTTTTAGGGCACTTTATTTGTTTTTGATACACAATGTGACAAAAATACCCCTGGAAACACGCGCATTGACAGCTTTTCCGTGGATAGTAAAATGATAATGTCTGCAAACAACAATTGGTGGATGAAAAATAATTGACATATAAAAATAAAGTAGTCGTGGACATGATAATAATTTTTTAGATTGTTATAATAACATATCCACAAATATTGTTATTATTCATTTTAACTATATAATTATTTATTGGGCAAATTCCAAAAATACCACTTTTTAAGTTTTTTTTCCAAAAATACCACCTTGAAGTTTTTTTCCCAAAAATACCACATTTTTTCCAAAGTTCCAAAAATACCACTTTTTTAAAATTCATTTTTAACATTCAAAACTAAACCCTAAACCCCAAACCCAAACCTACCCTCTAAAACTATACCCTAATTTTGGAATAGTTAACCCAAACCCAAAAAATTTAAATTCTAAACCTTAAAAATCAACTTCTAAAAAAGTGGTATTTTTGGAACTTTGGAAAAAATGTGGTATTTTTGGGAAAAAAATTTTAATGTGGTATTTTTGGAAAAAAAACTTTAAAAAGTGGTATATGAGGGAATTCCTCTTATTTATAATATATTATGTACATAATAACTCATCCAAAGTGTAAGAATTTTAGGAAAACGTGTGCCATTATGTAAATATTCCACTTTAGCATGCAGCCAAAAGTTGGTAATAAATATAAGGGCAATTTCCAAAAATATCATTTTTTAAGTTTTTTTTCAAAAATATACCACCTTGATGTTTTTTTTCCAAAAATACCACATTTTTTCCAAAGTTTCAAAAATACCACTTTTTAAAAAATTCATTTTTAAAACTAAACCCTAAATCCCAAACTCAAACCCTACTCTTTAAAACTATACCCTAATTTTGTAATAGTTAACCCAAACCCAAAAAAAAAAAATTCTAAACCTTAAAAATCAACTTTTTAAAATTTGTATTTTTAGAACTTTAGAAAAAAAGTGGTATTTTTGGAAAAAATAACTCTAAATGAGGGAATTCGTCTGAATGAATATAATTGGGCCTCTAATGATTAGAGTGGGCCAAAGTAACCAGTGAAAAATATGTATTAGCGAAATGCACGAAGAAGAAACGGAGGAGAGACGATGAACAACAGAAGGAGGAGCACCGGAGACGATGACAAGGGTCTGCTATGGAAACTTCCTCAGGTGAGGATCAGAGACGTCGGCAAAGTTGGTCCTGCCTTAGGACTCGGTGTCGGTTGCGGATTCGGTTTCGGTGCCGGTCTTATCGGAGGTAAGAGAGAGTTTGCGAATCGCTCGAATCGTTTTTGGTTAACTGAAGTAGAGATTGATGTTACAGGAGTAGGATTCGGACCAGGAGTTCCTGGATTGCAGTTTGGGCTTGGATTTGGAGCTGGTTGTGGAGTCGGTGTAGGGTTTGGTTACGGTGTCGGAAGAGGTGCTGCTTATGACCACTCTCGCTCTTATTATAACGTTGGAAAACCATCTCTGTGAGTGAAATTTCGTTGTCTTTTTACTGGTTAGATTCTATGTTAAGGAAATTGAACAAGATGTTTATGGCTTTACTTGCTTTCTTTTGACAGAGATGAAGTTGATTCTCTGATTGATGAACTCGTTGTAAACACCAAGAAACTTGCGAAAGTTGCTTCCGATGAATTCGACAAGTGGAGAAGATGGTGAAAAAACCAGCATCTTTAGCTTAGAAACTTGTTGCAGATTGGGGAATTTGGTTAAATGTCAGTGTTTTCCTTGTTCTTGGAATCTACTTCCATTTTGTACAATTTACATATGGTATAACCGTATAAAGACGGATTCTGTGTAATCTACATCACTGACTTATCAATTATCATCTTGGTTATGTGTATTATCTGAGTGTCAATTTTGGTGCTAGGAGTTAGGTTGTTCATGGTAGGCTCAGCATAACTCTCAAATGCAATCGCAAAAATTAAACGTTTGAGTTTGGGCGTTTTCTTTTTTCTGATTGTGATATCGCGTTGTTGTTCTATACATTACGGTTTATAAGCAGGCCACAATGGGTACGTGTGGCCTGAGAAAATTACTGAAAGCCCTACTAAAGAATATGAAAGATTTGTGGATGACATTTAACAGTTGAGATTTCATGTGTTTTGAGATTCTTTGTATACAATTTGCAGTGTAGGTGAAGCTTGACCACACATCAGAGAAACAGAGGATATGGATAAAAAGATTATCCACCAAAAACCCATCTATGAGCCACATCAGCAACCACAGCCAATCAGAGAACAGAATCATATTTCACATTTCCAGATTGGACCAATCAAAAGTCTGTTCGAATCCTACTCTCCACCTTATAGTATAGCAGTTTCGTTTCTTCCTTCTTTCACTTAGCACCTCCTAGTCGTATTACCAGAGTAAACCTTGAATCTTTGGTGCTTAAAGATGGCGTCTTTGGGTGTTTCGGAAATGCTTGGTACTCCCCTTAACTTCAGGGCAGTTTCAAGATCATCTGCTCCATTGGCATCAAGCCCAGCCACTTTCAAGACAGTTGCTCTGTTCTCTAAGAAAAAGCCTGCTCCTGCTAAGTCCAAGGCCGTCACTGTTGAGAACGACGAGCTCGCTAAGTGGTATGGTATGTGTCTTCTTCTCCTTCCCTTTTAAATTCAATCTTGTTTCTCTATTAGTTTGTGTTATGAATGTGTTTGCTATTGGGATTGTTATTGCAGGTCCTGACAGGAGAATTTTCTTGCCTGATGGTCTTTTGGACAGATCAGAGATCCCAGAGTACTTAAACGGTGAAGTTGCTGGAGAGTAAGACAATTTCTCCATGTCTTTCTTTGTGTATGATTACTTTGGTGTGGGTACTTTAAGGTTTTCATTGGTCTGAAATGCAGCTATGGTTATGACCCTTTTGGACTTGGAAAGAAGCCTGAGAACTTTGCTAAGTAAGCTGATTTCTCCAATCATAAACCTGTTTCTTTTGTTTCAATCTCTTAGAAATGTCTTTTAAGACTTGTTTTGTAATGAATGTGTTTGCTAGATACCAAGCCTTTGAATTGATCCACGCGAGATGGGCTATGTTGGGAGCAGCTGGTTTCATCATCCCTGAGGCCTTAAACAAATACGGTGCCAACTGTGGACCCGAAGCCGTCTGGTTTAAGGTTTTTATCTACTTTTGAACCGTACAATTATACTTAGAATCTAGGGTAATGCAAGAATGTGTTATGTGATTGATTACGATTGGAATAACATTGTAGACTGGTGCTCTGCTTCTTGATGGAAACACATTGAACTACTTTGGCAAGAACATCCCAATCAACCTTGTTCTCGCCGTAGTTGCTGAGGTTGTTCTCCTCGGTGGAGCCGAGTACTACAGAATCACCAACGGATTGGTACATTACTCTACATTTTTAGCTATTACATAGTCAAATTCCTCATGTGAAAGAAGACTACAAACCCTACTTGACATGATATAAAAAACTGGGCAGGACTTTGAAGACAAGCTACACCCAGGAGGTCCATTTGATCCTCTAGGACTCGCTAAGGACCCTGATCAAGGAGCTCTTCTCAAGGTTAAAGAGATTAAGAACGGGAGATTAGCCATGTTTGCGATGCTCGGTTTCTTCATCCAAGCTTATGTTACCGGAGAAGGTCCAGTTGAGAACCTTGCAAAACATCTAAGTGATCCTTTCGGAAACAATTTGCTTACTGTCATCGCTGGAACCGCTGAGAGAGCTCCCACTCTCTAAGCTGTTTTCTTACTTTTAAGAGCTTCGAAGATGCTTTGTACACTTTGTTTGATGAGGATTTCTATTGACATTGTGAAAAAACTTCCATCTGTATCTTCTTGATCTATTCCAATGGTGCTTTATTATTATGCTTCTGAGAACAGCTCTCTAATCTCACTTTTTGCGTTTGCGGTTAGATATACAAAATTTATCCTGATTTTGTTTATTGCCACGAAAGTAATCATCATGATAGGTTCAAATCTTGTAATAAATTAGTAGCATTGCATTGCAACTCAAAAGGGCATAACAATACATGATGAGTACAATAAAACAAATCAATCTTGTTCTCATACATATGTAATTGGGTTTTGTATTGTGAAGCAATTTGCATGCAACTATAAAATGAACTAAATGAAAACCATGAACACACACTGCGCAACAGTTACATATTCATTAGGTATATAAACATCTATTTAGAATAACCTAACCCCAGAAATCCATCTCACTGCGCAAAGAAAGCTGATTCGACTCAGGAACCGGCTGGACAACAGACGAAGAATTGTTGTTACCATCCTCAAAGTTAATCCCTCTAGAGGAATCGTCATTTTCCATGTGACATGTCACAAGCCTATCCAACATTGCCCATTCACCTAAACCTTGTTGATGATTATGACTAGCTACTGTCTCACAATTGCCAACCTCTAAACCCAGTTCACACGCTTGCTGGTATTGTAACCCTTCATTAGCCGCACTCTCACAGTCCCTTGGAAGTCCTGAAGTGTAGTCAAATCCAAGGGAAGTTGACTTGTGGAAGATTGGTGGGTAGTGATGAAGATCAAGGTCAGGCTTGTTTAGTTCGAAGGTCGTGGCTCCGTGGTTACGTACTAGCTGGTAAGGACTGTCTCGGTGCATAAAGCTACGAGCTTGGAGCGTGTTGTTGTTGTTGGACGCATCATGGTTGTATTGGTCCGTTGAGGTCATGCTTGACCCACCTTCATTCACTACCTTGAACAAATTCTTCTTCATGAACACTCTACAAACCACCCATCCATCTTCCTACAAGATCATATAAGATATAAATGTAGCACATGGATTAATAAACTAGTCCAACTTCCTAACCAATCAATTGAATTTAAAGCATACTATTTTGAGGCTACATATGGAAATTCTATATCAAAATTATGTTCCAGGAATTGTGTACAAAGCAAGAACCTTCACTTATAGTCTTATATATATATATAACTAATTTAGAAATCAGAGATCCTATGCAAATGCAGTAGTTAATTGCCATAAAAAAATGGTTTTCATTTTCTGATTATAATGTATAATGGTATAGTTGCAAGAATTGTAAAAGCTGCTCAAATTGAAGACATACACTAGGATTGGCTTGAGGATCATCAACGTCTTCAAGACGGTACTCATGCATGATCCAATCAGTCTTTTGGCCATGAGGAGCTCTTCCTTTGTAGAAAACAAGAGTCTTCCTCATGCCTATCTTCTTGTAAGAGTTCCTTATGCACTTGTCTCGTCCCGTGGCCTTCCAAAACCCTGCGTGAGTAGCACGATTTGTCCTTGACCCCGTCGGATATTTCCTGTCCTTGTGGCTGAAGAAATACCATTCGTTCTGCGGTGTTGACCCTATCTTGCATCTCTCTTCAAAACAAAAACATAAGAAGTTAGGGAATTGAATAACAAATAATGTTCATGTATCTAGTAATCAAGAAGTATCAAATATAAGAATTTTTCTCTCAAACATCAATAAAAGTAACAAACCATATAATTGTGATATGTTCTTGATAAATGAGTTGAATAAGTAAAAGCATACCTTGTAAATCCCAAGGCTCAAGCTTGTTTAAGTCAACCTCTCTAATGACTTCCATCTCAAACTTGTGATAAGAGATTTTCTTCTTCAAGTAGTAATGCAAAAGCTCTTCGTCGGTAGGGTGAAAACGAAAACCAGGTGGCACTCCTCCGTTGGACGACGAACCCATTTCCATTTTTACGTTTTCTTGATCAATCAATCAATCAATCTCCTAAAACACTTAAGCACTGCCTTTCTTTCAAAGCAGCTACAAGTTATTGGTTATATTTATATGCACATTCGCACATGCACGTAATTGTCAACGAAGTTAATTAAATGGTATATATGAATGTATGATGATGATGATCCATGTTGACAGTGATGGTGATGGTGAAGTTGACGGCCGGTGACCACGGCGCCGGAGATGCTCAAAAAGCTATCGTAAAATGGAATACTCGCCGGATCATAATATATAAAACGTTTAAATTTCGTTTTAATATTATTTCTCTGAGCGCCTTGTGTTACATCGTGTGGTACACACTTGAGTAAAATCGACTGCTACATGTGTCTCTACGCCATGTTGAGTTGTATCATTTATGAACGATCCCGATAAAAATTTAAACACTAAATTATTAGTATCATTAACCCCGTATTCAATTTTTGATTGCTCCATAAGCAAGGGTTTTTTGTTTATGAGAAGTAAATTTGTAAGAGGAAAAAAATCACACGGTCCATGTTTGTGTATACACCCCTAGCAGTAAGCAATTAATATGAATATTAAAGAGGTATAATATATTAGACAGATATGAAATTAAATGAATCATGGATATGAATATGCCATGCATTGGCCAGTGGCCTAGGTTAGGGCTTTTTTCTGCACATGTGGCTATCGATTCCGTCTGATTTATTTCGTTTCTCTAACGTTTAAGCTTTCTATCTGTTTTGTTAACTTGATCCATTGATTCAAGCAAGCAATGAATACATACATAGATATATATATAATTATATATCTTATTATATAAATTTTGATGCGTTAAACATAATAATTAACATGGTCACGACACGTGTCAACCGGTTAATAAGATTTTGACACGTGTTATTTTAGTTTATTAAATTAAATAAAATATTTCTAAATTTTCCTAATCCTATTTAAATTAGGTTTTGACACGTGTTATTTTATTTTAACTAAATTAAATCAAAATTTTTAAAAAATTTATAATCCTATTTAAAATAGGTTTACTTTTACTATTTTACAAATAAAGATGTTATTAATCTAAAATACATAAATCTTTTGATATGTAGATAAATCATCGTATGCAAAACCTAAGTCTATTTAAACTAAAAAGGTCTTACATATATATTAGAATATCCATTGAGAAAAATTACTTGATTTTTTTTTTGCTTTATATGCTTCTAATTAGAATAAAAAAACTACTTGATAAATACAAAGATATAAATTTTTATCATCACAAGAAAACACAACAATGATTTCATGTTAGACAAGTTAAATAAAAAAATGTTTATCATTGTATTGTAATACATCTTTTAAGAAAATAATATACTAAACATTTTAAGAAAAATAATGAGCTTAGAGGAAATGACTTTATATCAATAAGAGTCTTAATGTATTATTAATTATTTGAATAATATCTAACTACAGTTTGATTTTATTTGAATAATGTATTACTATTCAAAGCTTTGTGTATCATTAAATTTTTCCAAACTTTGGGAATCAATTATATGAAAAAGCTCAACTGAAATTTGTAATTTTAGTTTGCAACTAAAAATATGAGATTCAATTCGTTAAGGTTTTAGAAAAATAAATATATGAATGACCAACTACATAATAAAATAATCATAATTCAATAAGAAATAAGAAGAAAAAACTAATTACTTTAAAAAAAATTTAAATTTTAAAAATAAAATCTTATTATAAAAAAAGGGTAGCGAAATAGTGAAAATTAAATTATTTCAAACATGAATAGAAAGAAACCAATTATTTTTAAAAGACATGATCAAATTTAATTGGAAATCAAATTAGACCAAACAATTTAAGATAGAAAAAAAAGTAAGTATTAAATTTATTTATATTAAGGTTTTCAAATTTGTTTATTTTCATAAGTAATTTGCTTTTCATGTGATTTTTCACGGGTTCTAAAATATATTTTTTCATAAACCCGCATATATGCGGGTCCTTCACCTAGTGTATATATATAATTATATATGATATACCCCTATTTCATCTTAAATGTTGTTTTAATACATTACATGCAAATTACAACCAAAAAGGGTAAATCATTTGTGAGTTTGATGGACCGAGACAATTACACAAGCTTTATTCAATAATGGGCTTTTGAGCCCAGACCTACCCACAAGCTAAGAAGAGAATTGTTTCTGGGGCAGAAGAAAACAAAGCTGAGGCCCATAACAGAAGAAGATAAGGTTGTTGGTGTCTAACCACTTTAACAAAGAAAGAAGATCGATCTATACAAGAAGAAGAATACTCTTCAGCTTTAGCGATAAGACTAAGTGATCATCTTCCAGAAAACTCTCTCCTTATCTTAGCTTGTAACCCTAGGTCTCAAAACCGCCATTGATATAAGGCGAGTGTACTTCTCTTTGTTATTGGATTCTAGTGGATCTCCAGTGAGGTTATCACCAGCGAGTAAGGGACAGCGCACTAAGCCCGAAGCTCGAGTCTTGGTGTTCTTCACTTTTCTGCACAATCGATTCATCTGCATACAAAGAGCGTTAGAGCGTGTTAGGTTTCGTATTCCGCAAGTAAACAAACCTTACAAGTGGTATCAAAACTCAGGTTTCGCTCTAGGAGGCTAGGGAATCATATGCGTGGTGATCGGAGGGGAAGATCTTACCGAAAAGTAGTCTCTGGTGATCGGATCTCATCGGAGGAGAAGATCGCATCAGATTGTGGTGGTAGTCAATGGCGTTGACTGTTCCAGGTCAGATTTGGTACAAGAAGGTGTTAGTACTCAAATCGGAAAGTAGACTTGTTGGATAAGATAAGATCAATATAGATATTAGAAGATGGAGCTAAGAGAATATGAGTACCCTAACTCTCAGGTTACTTCTGATCCATTCTTGTGAATTTTTACTTATCTCTTTTGTTTAGGTTGATTCCACTGTGTTGCTTCTCGGTTGTTCTTGTTTGTTTTGATATGCAGGTCATAACAAAGAAACATATCAGCAACTATGTATGCAACCCCAGGAAGATTTGAGATGGAAAAGTTTGACGGTTCTGGTGATTATGGGTTATGGAAGTTCAAGCTACTAGGACAGCTTGAAATACAAGGTTTACTTACGGTTTTGAGTGAGGATTGGACAGTCACTCTTACTAAGGAGGTACTGAAAGCTGGAGTGCCTTCTTTGGCTGTAAGAGAGATTATGGTTGATCCAAAGAAACAGACGCAAGACTTAAGGTGTAGAAACTTTATTGCTACTTGCTTGAGTGATCGCATTATGCGGAAGGTGATGAAAGAGACCACTGCCTTGGGTATGTGGAAGGCCCTGGAAACAGAACACCAAACTAAGTCACTGCCTAATAGAATATATCTTAAGCAGAGATTTGCAAGTTTTAAGATGGAAGAAAGTAAGAGTATAGAAGATAATGTGGATACCTTCCTTAAGCTCATTGCAGAATTGGCGAGTTTGAAAGTGGAAGTATTTGAGGAAGATCAAGCTATTCAGCTTCTTTCCTGCCACATGAAAGGAAACAATAACAGTTAGTGAGGTGACTAGTGCGGCTTATGATAAGGAAATGGAACTGAAGGAGAAAGGAAAGTTACACAGAGGGTCTTTAGGTGCTGATAGCTTGTTTGTAAATTCTAGAGGCAGATCAAACAACAGACAGAGTCAAGAAAAAGGAAATGGTTACAGGGGCAGATCAAACTGCCGAGGCAGATCAAAGTCCAAACCAAGGTTCAACAAGGGAACCAAAGGAGCCTGTTTCATCTGTGGAAAAGATGGTCATTGGAAAAGAGAGTATCCAAACAAAGGAGAAAGCAGTTCAGAAGATTCAGCTAATGCGGTGTTTGAGTTACCTGAACCAATGGTACTCACTGTGAGTACTTGACTCGGGATGTACTTTCTACATGACACCAGATAAAGAAATCTTGTATGACCTGAAAGAATTCGATGGAACTAAGGTCAAAATGGCAAACAAGAGTATCAGTCAAGTAAAAGGAATGGGCAAGATCATAATTATAAATCCTGATAATACTGAGGTAATACTAGATGATGTCAAATATATTCTTGCTTTTGACAAGAGTCTGATCGCAGTAGGTATGTTGGATCAAAGTGGTGTCACATATGAAGGTGGTGATGGCATACAACAATATAACAAAGATAAAAAAAAGGTGTTTTCTGCAAAATGGAGGAATGGTCTCTACTTTCTACAAGCTAAAGTGGTAAAAGCAGAAGCAAATGCAGTAAGTGTAGATGAGAGTGATGCAAATCTATGGCACTCAAGGTTAGGCCATATGAGTTCAAAGCATATGGCTATACTTAAGAAGCAAGGTCACTTATCAAAAGTAAAGTTAGAAGGACTTAGCTTTTGTGAAAGTTGCGTGTTTGGCAAGTCACACAAGTTGAGTTTTCCTGTAGCCAAACACACCACCAAGGGAGTTATGGAATACATTCACTATGATCTATGGGGTTCTCCTTCAAATCCAGAGACTCTAAGTGGTAGCAGATACTTCATAAGTTTCATTGATGACTTCTCCAAGAAAGCTTGGGTTAATTTCCTGCCAACAAAAGATGGAGCATTTGATAAGTTCAAAGAATGGAAGACATTCGTTGCAACTCTAACAGGAAAGAAGATCAAATGTTTAGTACCGACAATGGTTTTGAATTCTGTAATAACCAGTTTGATGAACTGTGTAGAGATTTTGGAATTTAAGAGACATAGGACATGTTCTTACACTCCTCAGCAGAATAAAGTCGTAGAAAGGTTAAACCGAACTATCATGGATAAGGTCAGGAGTTTATTGGTTGAGACTGGTGTGGGAAAGGAATTTTGGGCTGAAGCTACATCTACTGCGGTGTACTTGATCAACATGTCACGTAATTCCTCTATAGAGTTCAAAGTACCTGAAGAGGTTTGGACTAGGACTAAGTGTGACCTATCCCATATCAGACGGTTTGGGTGTTCAGCTTATGTACACCCTATTCAAGATAAAATCAGTCCAAGATCAGTTAAAGGCGTATTCATTGGGTATCCTAGAGGGACTAAGGGCTATAAGGTAAGGTTCATGGATGAAGGTAAAACTATGGTTAGCAGAAGTGTTGTGTTCTATGAACATGAACTATACAAAGATACTCTTATTACTACTACTACAGAGGCTACACCAGAGGTTGCAAACTCAGGTAAAGTGTCTAAGGCTAGTCCTAAGAAGAAGGTGTCTTTCAGTGACAAGCTAATCAGAGGACCATCACCGTCAACTTCAGAAGCATATGCTTCTGATTCAGGTGGAGACAATGAGGAACCTACAAGTCCACAGAGTGAGGATAATGCTTCAAGATCATATTGGGAACAGAATTCTAATATGACAGAACAGGCTGGTTCAGACTCAAAGGGTGACTATGAACCTACAGTAGGTAAATATGTTCTAGCTAGAGACAAGATTGCTAGAAAGGACAGAAAGAAGCCGTCTAAGTATGAGGATGAAAACTATGTGGCTTATGCGCTATCAGCAGCAGATGATATTGAGGTTATGGAACCTAAATCCTATGCAGAAGCTATGACTAGTAAGGATAAGAAGCTCTGGGGTGCAACATCTAAGGAATAAATGATCTCTCTCTGGAAGAATGGTACTTGGGAACTCATTGAATGTCCGCCAAATGCTAAACTAGTTGGGTGCAAATGGATTTTCAAACTTAAGTCAGGTATTTCAGGAGTAGAAGATCAGAGGTATAAGGCTAGACTGGTTGCTCAAGGATTCACCTAGAAAGAAGGGATTGATTACAATGAGATTTTCTCTCCTTTAGTCAAACATGTTTTAATCCAGATCATGTTATCCATGGTAGTTAACCTAGAGTATGAACTAGAGCAGATGGATGTCAAAACTGCTTTCTTACATGGTGAATTAGAGGAAAGAATCCTAATGAGGCAGCCTGAAGGGTTTATAAAGAAAGGGTATGAGAATTAGGTTTGTCTCCTAGAGAAATCCTGATATGGATTGACTATGATTCATGTGTTTACATGAAAGATGTCAATACTAACAAAGCAGTATATCTTCTTTTGTATGTTGATGACATGCTTATAGCGTCAGGAAATCAAGCAGTGATCAGGGATCTAAAGGCTAGTTTGCGTAGTGAGTTTGAGATGAAGGATATGGGTAAGGCTTCAAGGATACTGGGTATGGACATCATCAGGGACAGACAGAAGGGTACTTTAATCCTATCACAGCGAAACTACTTGGAAAAGGTATTGAAAACTTTTGGAATGTTTGATGCAAAATTAGTTTCAACATGATACACATTATTTTACCTTCACTATGGAGTGAAGATCCAATAGGCGATCGAAGCTTTACATTTATAAAGCCTCAAATAAAACCACAAGTGTATGGTACACCGAGATAGTATTTAAGGGTCGATCCCACGAGGACTAAAACTTACACACTAGAGATGCGAGAAACAAACTAAGCTATAGCAAATATTTTGGTTTTTTAATGGTTTAAGAGCTAAGAAAAACATAAGAAGGTACGATGTAATAAGTAAAACAAATATGATTTCAAGAAAATAATGAGGTATGGATTCGATGATTGATAAGGGTAGACTAGTGAGTGATATCTAGATGCTAAAATCAAATAATCAACATAATCTCAAGACAATGGAATAATCAATTATTAGATTAGTCCATGTCAATGATAAAAACCCCTTTCTCTAATCACATTCAAGATCCGCGGTCAAGCATTCCATCTCAATGATTAGACAAGCATCAATATTCTCCCATTTTCGTCACAAGAGTTCATAGAACCACGGTCAAGTAGCTATGTGACCCAATCTCACAACAAGATTGATTCAAGCGCTTCACAAACACCTTCCGGGTGTGAAATAGCCTAATATCTAAACTATGGTTAATTACTCCAAATTTAGCATTAAGAACATCTTAAGTGATAAGACAATGAAAATCTAAACTCAAACATCAAGAATATCAAAACCAATCATCGTATTATAAGTTGAACAACAATTGAATCATGATGCTTAGACATTGATAAAGCTTAATCCTAGGACATGAAACACTCACTAATCACTTTGTTAATTACTTAATTAAGCTAAACTTCCATTTGCTAATTAGACAATCAACAAGCATCAATTACAAGTTCATTTATCCACTAATCATCTTAATAATCAATTTTCATTGGCTAAGATGTGAAAAGCTCATTTAGAATTTGGTCTAGACATTTTGTCAAACACCTTCTAGGCACAAAATATCAAAGTTCTAGATATTGAAATATCAATTCAAATCTAGCATTATATACATTCCAAATGAAAGATACTATATGAATTTAGTCCTAAACATCAAATCCAATTATCAATCAACCATAATCCATAAAAGACTAAATGTTAAACATGATGAAGTACAAATAAAAAACACAAACAAAATAGAAATATAATGATAAAAGATGGAGTTGAAGAATCCTTATCTAAAGTGGCATATGAGATGAAGATCAATCCATAACATCAAGAGGAGAGTTTGGATCTAAATCCAACTCTAGAAGAGAGGAAACTTCGGTTTTTACAAGTCCATAAAACTATTTATATAAGCTAAAATTCGGACCGGATCAACCCGGTTTAAACCAGGTCGGGTCATGAAAGTTTGATTTTTGGAACATCCATACCGAGGGTCTACCCTCGATATCAAGCCATCATATGCCTTCTGAATTTTTTTGCTTCTAAAGCTTCATTTTCCTCCTTCCAGCCATATTGAGGGTCGACCCTCTGTTTCAGGTCACCATATATGCACTGCCATTTTCTCATTTCTTCACTTCTTGGCTACTAATTGAACTTCTTCGTTTATCAACTTGTGACACCTTCACATCCTTTTGAATTTCCATCATTTTACATCTTAATACGCTCCATGTCATCTCATTGAGGAATCACCATCTCCAAACCTATAAACACATAAAAGAGATGCCAAAACCCCTAGGAATGCCTAACTAATATGCAAATATGGGATAAAAGCACCAAGAAATGGGATTAAAATACGGTAAAATATGAATATATCACCACACAAGTTGCATCTCATTCCAGGTTACATAGTGTTCATAAGAATCAGCTAGCAGAAGAAGCTATGCACATGAAAGATATGCCCTATGCCAGTGCAGTTGGTAGCCTAATGTATGGGATGATAGGCTCCAGGCCTGATCTAGGTTTTGTTTTTGGGTTGATAAGTAGGTTTATGTCAGCTCCAAGCAGGGAACACTGCGACGCAGCTAAATGGGTTCTTAGATACTTAAAAGGAGCTCTAGACAAGAAACTAATATTCAGGAAAAACGGTGAATTTTCAGTTGAAGGTTTCTCAGACTCTGACTACGCTACAGACCTAGATAAGAGCAGATTAGTTACTGGCTATGTGTTTCAAGTTTGGGGGAATACGGTCTCCTGGAGGTCTAATCTACAGTCTATTGTAGCCCTTTCCACCACCGAAGCTGAGTACATGGCTCTATGCGCCGCAACTAAAGAGGCTTTGTAGCTCAAGTGGTTTTACGAAGAGATGGGATTTACTGTGAACAGTGTGAAGTTACACTGTGGTTCACAAAATGCTATTGCACTGGCTAAAAATGTTGTACATCATGAACGTACCAAGCATATAGCCACATCATCAGGGATGTGGTAGGAGCAGGCGATGTGGTTCTAGCTAAAATCCACACTAGTAAGAATCCAGCAGATTTCTTGACAAAAGCCTTACCTAGGCCAAAGTTTGATCTTTGCTCTGAGATGCTGAATGTCGCCTGAGAGCGACATCATCCCAGGTAACTCCACACCAGTGTTCCTCGCTCAAACAGAAAGACAAGTAAAATGGTTAGTTATATGTTTACACTGGTTAAGGTTCAATCTAGTAAGATGGAAACTCAATATAGGAGTTGTGAGTTACCTAAGGATGTGTGGGACTGCGACGAAAGGTCTTCAGTTCCAGGTGGTGCATCTGTAGAAGAAAACAACATAAGATGAAGAGTCATCAGTTTCCAAGATCAGATTTATAATCAGAAGGTTGTGAATGCGTTTTCTCGAAAATAGATCAACAGTATGCGAGGGGTGACCTGATTTAGTTGAGTTCGCCAGAGATCGAGAGGATATGTGGTTGTGTTTGGGTTGTTTTGCAGGAAAAAGAACAAGTGATCGATTGCATCAGATCAAAGTCAGATGCATACAGCTTAATGGTCAGTCTATGATACGTCGATTCAGTTTCTAGGGTTCTTCAGACTCGTTCCGGGTACATGCAGCATCAACAAAGAAACAGAAACAAACAAGCAAAGTCAGAATCAGAGGAAGAAGAATCAGAAATCTCTGATTCAGGTTTTGTCAGAGATGAACAGTCACATCAAGTTATTTCATCATATAGGACGAATACCTGGGTTTAGTTGAGATGGAAGCTGTGACTCATGGAAGGAGGAGAGTCGTCGAAGTTGCGATCGGATCAGAAGAAGCTCCGGCGCACTTCACCACTAGGTTCAGAGTCGAGAGAGAGAAAAGGAGGCTAGGGTTTCTTTCATTAAGAGAAATGAAGAAGAGTTGTGCTTTGTCTGGTCCAAGGTGGTGTTTGTGAGTTTGATGGACCGAGACAATTGGGCTTTTGAGCCCAGAGCTACACACAAGGTAAGAAGAGAATTGTTTATGGGCCAGAAGAAAATAAAGCCGAGGCCCATAACAGAAGAAGATAAGGTTGTTGGTGTCTAACCACTTTAACAAGGAAGAAGATCGATCTATACAAGAAGAAGAAGAATCCTCTTCAGCTTTAGAGATAAAGACTAAGTGGTCATCTTCTAGAAAACTCTCTCCTTATCTTAGCTTGTAACCTAGGTCTCAAAACCGTAATTGATATAAGGTGAGTATACTTCTCTTTGTTACTTGATTCTAGTGGAGCTCCGGTGAGGTTATCACCAGCGAGTAAGGGACAGCACTAAACCCGAAACTCGAGTCTTGGTGTTCTTTACTTTTCTACACAATCGATTCATTTGCATACAAAGAGCGTTAGATCGTGTTAGTTTCGTATTCCGCACGTAAACAAACCTTACATCATTAAATGTTGTATCACAATGTATGTCTAGAGCTGATCTTAATAACTTGGAGATTATGTAAGAATATCATAAATAAAATAAAGAATACTAATTTGGAATGATTTTTGTTTTTTATCAACTTTGAAACCTTCATTAATGATCCGAAACATGGTCACCGTGTAAGGAAGTTACAAGAAATTGTGGTACTAGATTATACAAAACATAATTACTTTGATGTTTCTACTTCCTAGCTAAACGATCCGCAGGTTGGTTACTTTGTCGGGACACCCATTGCACTCTCACCGCTGTGAATTTCCGATGCCACTCTCGTATATCAAAAATCCAATTATACATTCCAAAACTTGTTGCTAAACCATTGACCAACTTGACTATCGATTCATTGTCTCCTTCGAATATAACATGCTTATATCCTCTGCTCCATGTGTAAATTGTTGTCATTAACAATGCTTGAAATTCAGCCTCCAATGCTGAGCCACAAACTCTCCCAAGACTATGACCCGCCTCAATATAGAAACCTTTTGAATCTCTAAGAATCCATGCCATACCAGAGGGAGTGCCATCTTCTTTATACCGACAGTCGTAATTACATTTAACAAAACCTTCTGTAGGTCGCTTCCATTGCGAAACTTGTGTTCGAGATGGGAAGTACCTCGATTTTTTGGATCGAAGATGTGCACTCCATTCTTGAGCCTCTCGTTTTGCACTCCGAATATCATCCCTCCAATCACTACTCTGTTTTTCATAGAGCAAAAGATTCCGACTCTTCTCAATTCGCCAAAGTGTCCACAATGGAAGTGATAGAATATAGAATATAGGGATCAGGAAGTTGACGCATGAAATCTGAAAGTTGTTGGTTGTGATGATGATCAAAGACAATTCGCAGTTTATCTTCAAAAGATAACAATGGATTAAGAAGATCCATAGTTGGAATATTGGAGCTCCTCCAAATGGTCTGTGCATATCGACATCGGAAAAACAGATGATCAAAAGTTTCTTCGTCATTACAACAGCTCTTGCATTGAGCGTCACGAGTAATTCCCTTCATCGTAACACTTCCCCAACTGGCATTGTGTGTGACAACACACGCCAAAGAAAATGTCTAATTTTCGGAGCCGTATTGAGTTTCCAAATTCTTCCTTTAAGTTGTATATTTCCTCGTGGTGGAGGAACTTGTTCTTGATCTGCATCATGTGTGAGTAACCAATAACCAGATTTGGAATGATATATTTTGTTATTGTATCTTTGTAATGCATTTGGGATTAGCGTTACATTCTTTAACGTGATGGAGCATCTAATGATTCACAGTAAAAATGAAGTTTGTTTCAATGAGACATACAATAAACACGTGTAACAAAAAACCGCGCATTAATCTCATTGTTTGAGCCAGGCAGTACATGTTCTATGCTGCCTTCTGAGTTCTGACTAATAATTCTCTAACAATTCAAGTAACCCAAAACATTATTTTCCTTGATTACGATTGTATTGTTCTTGAAAGCTCTGTTATCTCTATTTTCAAAACGTTGCAGTCTTGTAGATAATGCTTTTTTGTTGAAAATAATTTTACATTCCAACAAAACAAATGTTAGGATATTTGTTTCAAGAATATTCTAAGTTTACAAAATAAAATTGACCGCGCATGAACCCTATTTTCCAACTTTTATCCGGAAAGATTACCATATCCTTCGGTTCCATAATTAAGATTGATCTTATACAATCGTAACTGAAAAATTCCATTGGATGACTACTAAACTAATCCGTCGTATTAGACGATTTAAACTAGGGACCAAACCACTCTAAACCGTTTTTTCTGCGAACGTTGCTAAACACCAAAACATCATTAAAATTTGACAGACGTGAAACATTGATAATTCTAGTTCTAACTTTACAAGTTGAATACCTAAGAAACAGGCCAAGGCTTTGGATATACAATTCCCATAAGCTTGCACACTTCTTGTTTATAAACCCAACATGATATCAATCAATTTATCATGGACAGATCAAAGTGAATGCAATCGAAATCTTTTTTTTTTCACGGCAAGCAGAGTTTTCTAACCATCACAGATTCTTTATTCCCGGTGTCTCGCCTTGGAGATTGTTTTGATCAGTCCTTTGGTGATTTTCCAGAACCAAATGATATTCATTATTGCCAAAACCGGTGGTATCGAAAGAAGGCTGTAAAATCCAAGTGGAAACACTTGCTTCACCTGCACAAAACCAACTCTTTTATTAGCTTCATATCTATAAAATGTATCTGCCTCTCGGGTTTTTAAACTCAAGCTCAGCATTAAGAAATTACCTGATGGAAATGAAGGTACATGTGAACAAAGAAGTAGATAAACAAAAGGATCCTCGCAACCTGGAAAACAAGAAGAGACATTCGGTTTAGCAACTTTTCTCAGATGCTAAAACATAGAGATTTTGCTTAGGTAGAGTTAACAGTACCAGCCAACCCAAGAACAGGGCAATCCCATTGAGCGTGTAAACCTTAGAGCCTTTTTGACCACTAGCATCCAAGTACCTGCCATTAACACGCTTGATCTTTAGAGACGGCAAATAATTAAAACCACCAATAACACAGATTTATGACAAGGCCTTTCTAAATCCGGAAAACTTACCACCGTAGATTAACAAACGGGGTTGTGGCCTCGGTAAAGAGAACAATGAATATGTAGAACTGACCTTGTCCACTTGTGACAGAAAGAGTGATGGAGAACATCGATAAGCAATGATGAAAAACCTTAAATAGGTAACAAAAGAAAACACCATTAGCTTATTATACCAACCATTCAGGCAGTAAACAGCGCTAAAAGGAAAGCGGAATTAAATGCCAACTCTTATCAACATTTGTTAGCACATATGGAAAGCATTACAATGATGCCTTGGCACTTACATATTCAATGCCACCAAGAGTAGGAAAATGGCAAAAGATCATCGATAAGTCTGCTAGAAAGTAGCCTAAGGAAAGCTGTTAAGGGACGAAAGTTACTATTTTATCAGCAGCAACAAATGCAGAGCAAGGCCCGAAAACTCACCCCCATTACAGATTCGGATAACCTCGTTGTACTATTGATGACTAAATCGCCATGAACATTCTCATCGAACTGATCTGTTATCACCAGAATGTAGATTGAAGCAACAGCAACAACAATAGCATGAAAAGTTGAGAATCCCCTGAGTAAACAAAAGACGAAACATCTCCTCCTCAATCTAAAATCCACAAAAGAAGATAAAACTCGATGCAACAAAGATAAAGAAATCTAAACCAAACCTGTTGTTCCATTCCATTCGAACTTTGCTTTCGAGTTTTCCATAAGCACTAAAGATCAAAGGACTTATGAAACCAGTCAAGTCATAAACCTAGACAAAATCAAACAAGAAGAAAAGTTACAAAATCCAAGATTCTTGTTACTTTGATTATAGACACAAAAGGGGCTAAAAAGACTCACGATTTTGCACATGAGAATACCGGAACAAATAGATGCAAGCAAAACGAGACGTTTTGAAGAAACGAAAGCATCATCATCATCACCAGGAAATGCGAAATCGGTCGTCATTGATGGGTCAACCAGAGCTAAATTGAGAAAAAACAATCACACAGAAATCAAATGGGTCACAAGGAATCGCCTACTTTCGTTTTCAGATTCCAAATTCAAAAGGACAAAAGCTAGAAGAAGGAAACCTGAGGAATCAGCCAAGAAGAAAGATGAGGAAGAAATTCAACCAACCACACAAGAAAACGTGTACCCAAGGAATCTCTCTCTTGGTCCCGCTCAAGTTATAATCTTTTTATTTCTCAGATGTCAAAACTTTCACTTTCTCTCTCTCTATGGCTGAATCAATGATATAACACCCGCCATTTGCGTCCTTGTAAATAATGGTGTTTTGTTGGGTTACAAAAAAGGCCTTTTCTTGTGAAAACATTCAAGGAAGTTGGAAATTTTTTAAAAGGTGCATTTACTGTTTTTTGTTTACCCAAACAAGTGGATCCATCTCGTCAATATAGATTGGCTGGTGTGGGATTACAGCTTTACTGACTTGGTAGGTTGAATGGACCACAAATGAAAAGTACATTTTTAGACAAGATTTTTTTTTTTTTTTGCTTTTACCATCGTCAAAACAAGAAACTATAGAAATGGAAGTGTAGCGATGTTGACTGACCAACTCATGATACAAAATATTTGAAGGATACTAGCATTATACGCGGATTAATATTTGTAAGAATTAACAATTGATTAATATTTGTATGAGTTAATATTTACATCTTAATCAAAATATTACTTTTCTTTAATAAATCAATATTGTTATTTATTTTATTCAATAGTAAATTTGGGCATTTGGATTAAGCATTATTTTATGTAATTTTACGTAAACTTATAAAAATGTTCACGTTGAAATTTTGTCATTTGTGTATAACTATCTATAGTATTAAAAGGAGGTTGAAACTTTTGACGTGTTCTCACGTTATGGGCATGCGTTCAATGGTTGTTTTTTTGTTAAAATGAATGAAGCCCATATTATGTTATGTAATTTTATTTAGTTTATTTATCTCATACATTAGGATATATACCAATTATATTAGATTGAATTTTGATTTAATGCTAAACTTCCATACTTATCTTATTAATATATTTAGTTTCTGTTAAGATATTCGTGAATATATGTTTAATTCTATATTCCATATATATCTCATGGTTTTATTCTTTTAATTTTTTTGTAAATTGTATATATCTTTCCATATTTTTATTTTTGTTGCTAACGTTCCATATTTATATATTAGGTACATTTGTTATTTTTTTGTATTTATTTGCTAAATTTCTGTGTTTATCCTTTCAAAGATTTGCTTATTATATTACGATTTATATTCTTTTATTATATTTCATATATATCTTAAGTAGCCCTAGATTATTATAGTACTATATATATGCATGTACCTCCTACCTACCTCCTCTGTATTTTACATGTTTATCTTCTTATTCCTTTAGTGTTCGTGTTTCTCACGGTTTTCTTTAATATAATTAATTTGTATCAGTATGCACCTTTTACTCATTGTTTCTTTGTTTTCTCTTGTTTGGTTTTACATATGTTGTTCTTACTCCCAATTACAATGATATCATATATGGTATGTACTTCTTAGTTTTTTATTCTATGAATTGTAATTCTTTATTAGTGTTTTGTTGTTCCTTTAATGGTTTTATTAGGTTTTGTTTACGTTCTTCCATCGTCGGGTTATGGTTACGTCGTGATATATCTTCGAGGTTATTTTTTCTATTTTTCCGGTCGAATACAGTTTTCGAGATTGATTTATTCCTTATCTACCTAACATGTACATGTAAGTTCTGAATTTTATTATGGATGTAAATTTTTGTTTGTGGTTATTAATCTTTTAACTTTTGATTTAGTTGGTTGATAAAAATTATAATCTCATTTTTCTTAATTATTTGGTAGGAGAATTTCGTTTGGTCGAAATTTTTATTCAAAATTATGTTCGTATGCTGCGGTATGTGTATTGTTCTATTTTGTAAATTCATTCCCCGTTTTGACTTTATTCTATCATGTACTAATGTTGTTGTACTTTTGATGTGTAGGATCTGTCATTCTTTGCTTCGTTTTTATTTGTTAACTCATCCGTATGACATGAGGTCTTTTTGTGTTTCATCATGATCTTACCGCTTTCATTGATGTGAATCATAGTTGTTTGACTTATGCAGTGGTTCGTTCTTCGACTAGGTTAGTCCTTGAGCCAATGCAATTCAAATTGTCTCAACTGAAAACTGTCTAGATGTTGTTTTTACTTTATTTTGTAGATGTTTAATCGTTGTTATGTATATTAATATTTTATTATCTATTTTCAGGACATCATTTGCTACGTTATATACTGCGTGATCGATTGTTCTTGTGCTGGATCGCTTATCAAGACATATATTCTATCAAATACTTTTCTAGAAATATTGGTTATGTTATTTTTATATTATATATATGGTTTTAATTAATTATTCAGCTCATTTCTGTTAATTCTTTTTATACTTTTGTTTTCATTAGTCATGTATATAGTTGGTTATCAAAGAATATATTCTTTGTAGTATCTTTTGTGAAAAGTCAGATGAGCATGCATTCGTTTGGTAAACGGTTTTGAATCGTTAAATATGCGTTTTGGTTATCTACTTTTGTGTTAGTTGTTTATCTCTCTTGCATGTTTTTATTTTGATCTTTATGTTTGAATTGTGTTTTAGATTTGTCCGAATTGTATAATTGGTTGTCGTATATGTTCTTTTTTAATTGATCATGGATTGTCTCATGGATCGATTGTCGTTGGTGATGACACGGAACATAGCGAGGTCGACTCCGATAAAGGTTGTTTTGTTTAACTGTACTTATTTCAGATTTTATTGGTTTCCTTTTATTTTTTATTGATTTTTTCGTCGTTCAGCTTATTATTTTTTGTGATCTTTTACCTGTGTTATAGCTTTTTTCCTCTTTAATAATTTTCCTATTCAAATATATGTTTTTGGTTTTAAAGCCATGTATGTTTCATCTTATTTTAATAAGAATCTCATTTTTTTAAATCGGCAGTTACTTTGTTTAGATAAATTGATACTTAATATATTTAGTTTTTTTTTATTAATGGTGTTAAGCAATTTTTATTTATTATTGTATATATTTTAATACATATCAACTACGTTTCTTTTCTTTCTTTGTTGTCTCTGATTATTGTTTTGATGGTATATCAAATATTTTGTTCTATTAACCACTTTTTTTAACTATTGCTCTCTCTCTGCTCTTTAGCTTGGCAAATCTTTCGATTACCTGCATCGTGCCTGGTAATACTCTTTTTCTCATTTATATCAAAATCTAGGTGTTATGTTTGATGTTCATAATCGTTTGCAATAAATATTTGATTTTGTCTTGGTTATTAGTTCTTTGATTGATTATGATAATTTTCTTTGTCCAGCAGGATCGTATATTCTTTAATGGGTCTTTAATCGAGGTATGTATTTTGTTACCGTACACTTTTTATGTTTATCTATTAATTTTCCTAGAATTTTATAATGTTTTAGTCATATCCGACGACTTCAAATTCAGAAGAAAATTCATCTTTTTCATGTATTATATTTTGATGTGCGTTAGTTACTTAAGTTAGTGTTTTTGGGTAAGAGTGAGTTTTTGTTTATAAGATGATTGATTTGAAAGAAACTTTTCATGAATTTTCGAGACTCGAAATTGTGTTCTATGGTACTTGGGTGTTCATATAGCATAAGGAGAATAGTAAAAGTAATTAACTTAACTTGAGCTCTGAGAATTTTCATATTTTTCCGGTCATTATAAAACCTTTTGGAACTTATAGTTCTTGAGTATAATGACTTAACATATATTCATGTTATAATAATTGAGCAATCGATAACGTATTATAAAGCAAGCAAGCAAGGATGCTCCATTCAAGGTAATTAACATCAAAGTTTAGTGATATCCTATTATTTCTCATAAATGATGTATTGTTGATTGCACAAAGAGTTACTAACGATTCTTCCCATTAGATTGAACATGCGGTAGAAACGTCAGTTGTTTTTTTTTTTGCAATTGTAGGGAATAAAATATGAAGCCTATGCTTCCAACTCATGCAGCATGCAAGGAAGACGAAGACCCTTTGACTAGGACCATTGCAACACGTACCTTATATCAGTTTTTTCTAACGACAAAAAAGAACATATCAAAAGACGTAAATCTGTGCTCTTTCTACTTTTGGTTTTTAGTATCTTGGCTTTGTTTGTTATTTATTCATTCTTGATGTGTTTTTTATTTTTTTTATTTGGTATTGAAACTTATGAAGAGTTGAGTCGTTACTCTCCTTGGATACCTAATCTCTACAAAGTTTGTTCATCGTATGTTGGGTACCTTGAAGAAAAAGCAATTCACTATTACCCTGAATTCCTCGAAAAAATTTACAATAGTAAAATCGAAAAAGTTCATGCTCTTGCCAGTGCTATCGATTATTGGAGGCTATCTACATATGCAACATTATGGTGGTCTATGCCGATGAGACTCGCCACCCTGAAATCAATTATTTTTCAAGAATACAAAGTCTCAAACAGAATCTATTCCTCTTCTTTATTTACTTACAGGATATTCACTACCAAAGTCGTAAGCTAAAGGAAGCTACGGTTCTTATTAGGTTTCATTGATTTCGATTAAAATAAAAATTCGTTAGTGTATAATGTGTTTTTTCCTTATTTATCTACTAATTAGATTTGCTAAATTTCTGTATTTATCATTTCAAATATTTTTGTATTTATCGTTTCAGAGATTTGCAAAATATACTACCAAGTATATGCTTGACCAAGCTTGAGATATAACCAAAAGCTCATAAATAATATTCTCTTCGTTTTTTCTCCATAATTATTTGGTAGATAATAGGAAATATTATTTTAAAATCGTATTCGATAATTAATGAAATAATGCGCTTATAATAATGATAATGATTTGGAATTAAAAAAATATATATATATCAATCAATAATAGTAATCATCCGTAATTTTGTCTCATATATTTTCATGAAATATTATCATAGATTCTCATATCTTATTATATAAATCTTGATAATTCACAAGATCGATCGACCGAGATTTTGCCACGTACCACTTTTGAATAACTATTAATTTTTATTTTATGTTTTGTATCTATCTTAAAATTTCCTAATTATGTTTTAGTTAAAATTAGTTATTTCCTAATTATGATTTAGTTAAGATTAGTTCATCTTAGTTATATCTTCTTACGTTATATCTTTTTTGTGATTTCCTTTTCTATTTTGTAATTTGCCATTCTTTTTTTTTTTTACTTTATATCTTCTTCGTATAATATAATAAAATTAATATATGTCTAATGGATTATTTTAGTCCAAATCGTATTAGGTTTACAAAACCAAATTCTTTAAGGATTACAATATCTCATATCATATTGGGTTTATAAAACTAAGCTCATATCATACACAATACTAAACTTCCATATAAATTTCATCCCATATTTTGATAAAGACGATGTTCCATATTTATCTGGTGACAAAATATTATTAACATTTATAATCATCGTTTCATATATTCTCACAAAAATATTTGTATCATGAAAATATAATATTTTTGTATCATGTGTAACCATAGATTATCATCTACTATATATATATACCTCTTTCTCCATGCTACCTTTCATATCATTCTTGCTTTTGTACGTGTACTTTTTTTGTTTATCATAGTTTTCTACGTTTTGCATTTTTTAATCGGGTTCTCATAGTAATGTTGTTTATTACGTATATATGGTGACTACTTTACTAATTAATTTTTTGTTGTGTTTCCATGGTGCATGTGTTATTATCCCCAATCTTATTCTTCAGATTTACTTTTTATGATTTTCGGGTGATCTTGAAATTTACATTCTTGCCATTGACGTCGCTTTTATGATATGGTTTGTTAATTTGGTTTGATAGTCTTATATTGGTTTGTATGGGATTTATAATAAGGCCCTAGAGATAAGAACTCTAGAATTTCTTATATATATATATATATATATGAGTTTTAGTGTTATTCAAGATATGTGCTCTTTTTCGTTTACTGTTTTTCATATCATCGATCCTTATATGTTTTTCTTAATTTGTCTTGCATGAGGTTTTCATTTGTGAGTATTTTCGCCACATATCACAGAAACAAAACACACAAAATCCAGGTCGTTTTCATCTTTTCTACCATATAGGTGAGATGTACGACTTAAAAACTCATCAAAATTTTGCTTGATGCCCAATTTCATGGACTGAAAATAGAAAATGTTCGTGATTTTTTCAAAATCAGCCATGCGGGGAGTGAACGTTACATACAAATCAAAAATATAGTGTTTCCTTTTTAAAATTGTTAGTTAAAATGTATTAGCTTTTTTGTCAACAGTCAAAATATATTAGTTATTATACGATAATATCCGTTGGAATAAAAATATAAGTAATATTTCCTAACTTTGTTTTTTCTTAAACATATATTTCCTGACTATGTTATGACATTAATGGCAGAATCTCTTACGATCTTTCTCAAACAAAACAAAATAAGAAAACAAATCTCTTACAATAAGGTTATTTGATCGTTTGGTCCTTATTAATAATTTATATGAACTTATGTTTCACATCTTCCTTTGTGGTCTTCAACATGAAGATATATTTTGTAATCCCGTTTAAAAAACAAATACAACAGAAGAGAAAATGAAATCAAATTATCCAATCATCCATGAAAGTTATTAAACTAAAATTTAAAATTCTGGTATGAAATTATTTGATTAAGAAGCCTGATGTTTTTCTATTTTTTATTATTTAATTTTCAATTACATTATAACATATATTTTTTTAATTGTAATTTCATTCATATTTTGAAACATGCAAAAAATATTCAAATTCTCGATTTTTTTTAATTGAAATATGAATAAAACATGAGTACCCTAGCTCGATATTGTTTAAAAGACTATGAATAAACGTGTAATTTATAAATTTTGTTCAGCCCCTTGATTATAATTTTTTTGTTTTCATAGTTTTGTTTGTATTTAAAAGAAATTATATATACATGAGATGATTCTACTCGATGGCCATGTTTAATTTAATTGATATATGATATTAGAAATATATATGATTTATGTATTACAGGATATTGACAAATCATACATTCATTAAAATATAAGATTAAAAGAATGCTGGATATTTATTTATTATAAAATAGCCAGATAGAAATTGTACCTGGAATACAAAACAAAGTTTTATGTTGTAAAAATAATAATGTGTTTGGTCAAAATCTCTTTTCCAGTGGGTCTAATATCAGAAATTTTGTTTTACCAAAAATACTACATTTAAAAAACAGCCATAACCATTCACATCATCAAAATGATGTTGGTTTAGACCTGAAGTTAAAAATCCAAGATTCTTTATAAAAATTTCTAACAAACTAATTTCTTATGGGATTTCTTATGGAAGAGAGAACGAAAGAAATTCGACAACCATTTCAAGCTCATCATCGAATAGTTGCTCAAAAAGAATCATTTTTAATGCTCCTACCGCTACATATAAATCATTTATCTATCCTATGCATTTTTGGTAAGTCATCAAAGATGAATTATTCATGCTAGAGTTTAACTATCCTAAGCCCCACATGGATGCTCGAAATTGTGGATTCTTTTGATTTAAGTCCAAATATAAATGAGATGCAGACATGTGGCACCAAGAAATCTCGAAGTCTAACTCCATGATTCCGTAACGTATTTTATAAAAAAACGTTTTACTAAACCATTATTGAAAGTTTTTTTTTCGGACTCCGAAAATCGTATTATGCATCTCATTTTTATAGCTAACCGATTTGAACTAATTAAAATTAACCGGACTAACAAAAATTAATCAAACTAACCAAAATTAACCTGAACTAACATTGCCGAGACGTTTTACTAAAACCCGAATTAATTTGTTACTTTACTATTATTCAGCAACGTTACATACGAACTGGAACTTTCCATAATTGAAAAACATAACTTTATTTGGTTAGATTCAGTTGAATATTTCTAACTCAAAAATGTCAAAGAACCAATAACTGTATAATTAAAACCAACCAAAACTAGCATAATATATATAAACTTTGTGTAATATTTTGTATTTTGATTTAGGCTTTGATGCCAAGATTCTAGGGTTTAGGATCTATGTATTGTTTTCAACCTTTTATGAGTATTTGTGACACATTTTTCAGAATGGGAGTGACATGGGTTTGATAGAATAGCCCAATTTCAAATGTTATCCGAGTGGTTTTTTTGTAGTGATGATAACAATGAGGAAGGTTTACCATGGATAATTTATGTTTTTTTTTTTTTTTTTGTCACGAACGCACGTATCCTTATCAATTACAAAAATACAGAAGCATCTTTAAACCAATGCGGGATATGTTTTGTTTTTAATAATAGCACTGATTTTATAAATAGTATTATGTTCAGTTATATATTATGGAGTGCTACATGTATAATATATCAAAATTAATTGATTCTATGCTGGATGTTAATGTTTAAAGGTTCTCTTGTGTTTTTTTTTTCTTTTTCTTATGTCGTTGTTTAAAGGTGGGTTCGTGTTAGTGGTTTTGAGTTGGAATTTCTATATCATAACAATGGTTAAGCTCTCATGTTTCTTCATCAACTTCACATTTTCCTTAACTGAATTGGTTAATTTTTTTCTTTAACATATGGTAAGCAAATATGGTTTGCATAAATTTATTAGAGATTGGTTTATTATTAAAGCAAGTCTTGATTTGTTTTTAGGAATGAGACAAATGCATCAATAAGATTGCTCATTTTGTACCAGCAGAATTGTAGAATATATATTCATGTGAAACATTCATACTTCATTGGCTCAAGCAATGATTTAGATTTAAGACCATAATATATTAATCCTTATGTACAAGCATTAGGCTAGCTTAAACACTTTTTAATACAAAAGAAAAATATTATGAATAGTGAAAATGTCTGCAATTTTTGAATTTGCTAAAGATATCATCAACATATCGTCTTATTACTTCGTAATTAAGTAGTTTGTATAAAAGTATAATTAACCAAACTGAAAATGAAAAAATCCTTAAACTATGCAAGACAGATAAAAATAGAGTTTCGTCCAAATCCAATTGCATATGGAGAATGAAAATGACTTAAAACAATGTCTTAAATTATCAAAATAGATTGGTTTAGACGAGAAAAAGAGATTTAAATTTAGAAATCGTATTATGTTTAGAAAAATGCATGTTAACGTTATTAGCTAATGTTCAATATAATGATTAAGATATTATTGTTTCGAGCATTGATTCTTAACAAACAAAACTATTAAATCATAGGCTTTCTTACGTGAACGCTTCTAATACTTCTTCCTTTTTCTTTTGATTGATGTTTTGAAAAAAAAATAAACTTTGGTCTTCTATCATTAGTGTTGTAGGTAAAAGCTTTCTTTTGTACATGGAAACTATTGTTTTTTTTTATTTGGTACAAGCTTTCTTTTGTACATGGAATCTCAAATGATTATTGAAGTGTTGTAGGTAAAATTGTTTCAAAGTTCTGCGGCAAGTATCTACACCAACATGTTCTTAGTAATGAGGCATATGCAGGTGGAGACGTAGGGACTTCTCTTCGAAAAGCATTTTCATGTGACATTTATGTTTTCGAACTTAGGATTTAGTAATAGCAACAAGAGTCTTATTTTGTTTGAAGCTTGGCAAAAATTCTTTTTTCTTTGTTAATGTGTATTTTTATTTGTTCGGTTATGTTCGCTTGACATTATATTTGCATCCATGTGAGACAACGCCGACTTAATTACATTTTTGTTCGATAGCAAAAAAATCTGTTTTTCTAATGGAAGAGCTTCATATATGATTCCTTTAATATTTTTACCAAGTTCAGCATCTCATATAACAAGATACGCTACAGTAGTGTGATACATGTAAGTGACCTTAGTGCCATTCTTGATAACATTGTTGCAGAAAATAAGGCAATCTCTAGAAGATAAGGTTAAAAGCAAGTCTCTTGATTCTAAATGGTCTACAAACTTGATTGGGAAGAGGCTATACAACATGTGTTGAATTGGTCAGATTAGATCAACAGATAAATGATATCTGATGGTTCACAGTGGTGTTTCTTTTCCCCTTATGCATGGTTTTTCGATTAGAATCTGACATGAGAAGATGATAGTTCCACTTGAGCTAGAGAAGGATCATAAAATAAATGGAGTTTGTGAAAAGAAACAACAAAAATTACAGAGATAGGCATTTTAATTTCAGAATTTGGTAAAACATCTTATTTGAAAATTTTAGAGTAAAGGACTCGATGGTGGAGTTTGTATTGAAGAATAAGTTTTAATAACCCGTTAGGTTTTAAATTAGTTACTGATTATAGAATTTTTCATTAACAAGTTTTTTTTAGATTTTTTTATAAATGGTTTTGGGGTTTTAGTTTAGGGTTTAGGTCGTATGCAATTGACCATTCACTCATGCCAGGTTGTGTGGTTTTGTAATCACAATTGATCCTTGCGAGTTCGAAAAAGTGTCTTTCTGTGATTCAATAGAGGCAACTAATCTTGGACGAACTTATTCAAGTTGAACTTGCTAATTAAAAGAGCACAAATCCAGCACCACAACAACTTGGTCCAATCTTAATATGATTGGATTATCCATGTATGAATTTTGTTACTCTCATTGTTTCTCTTTTTGTTTCATTATTTCTAGTAATCATATGTTTTAATTTGTGATTTATGTTATACTATTTGGATTAAACAATCTTGTGCTCAAATCCAGCAACATGTTTTTATTTATCTTATTTTTTTAAATAAAAGATAGTTAAGTTATGGTTTAAGCAGAGACTAACGATGAAAAGAAGAGATCAAAAGAGATAACAATTATTTTTTTGTTAAACAAAGAGACAACAATTATGGAGAGAGTTAAGAACCTCTATTGAATCTGTTTAGAGCGGCTTGTGCTCTATTGAATTTGTTCAGAGCCGAACATGAGTTTTATGGTATAAATGTTTTCGAAAAGTAGTTAAGTTATAATTTAAACAGAGACTAACGATGTAAATAAAATATCAAAAGAGACAACAATTATTTTTCGCTAAAGAAAGAGACAACAATTATGGATAGAGTTAAGAACCTAATTCTCTATTGAATTTGTTCAAAGCCGAACATGTGTTTTGTGGTATAAATATTTCCAAATTGTTTGGGTATAAATTTTGAGTATGAAGAAGAATGACTGGCGAGAAGCAAAATTGGTATCCAACAAATTTTTTCTTTTATATTGTTCAGGGAGAAGTGTCAAAGCTTTTATAAAGTCTTATTTTTCGTTTATGTTTTAAAGGTTAAAAGTTTGTGATTTTTGTGCTAGTTAATATTTTGTAATCTTGGTGTTAACAAGTTAAGATTTTTGAATTTTTTTTTAAAAAAAAAACTTATGGATTTAGGAACTATTACAAATTATGAGAAAAATTACACGATTGAGAGGATCTTCATTTCGATGATATTGCTCCGATATCACACATAATCAAAGTTGTTACTCATAATGCATAATGTTTTGTGTTGAATTTAAGTTTAGAGCATGTTATGCATTACTTTTATGGTTTGTAAGAGTTTATTTTAGCATCCTCTAAGTTCTTCTATTTAAGCTATGCATTGTTTATTAATGTCATTCGTAATGAAAAACAGGAACTCAAAGATAAGATTAAGGACCTTGAGTTTTCTCACAAGGAAGCTGTGGATGTAATAAAGCATTTGGAATCTCTTTGTACCAAATGAGAGGATCTTCATTTCGATTATATTGCTCAAATACCAGACATAATCAAAGTTGTTACTCATAATGCATAACGTTGTGTATTGAATTTAAGTTTGAAGCATGTTATAAAATAATTTTATGGTTTATAAAACTTTATTTTAGTATCCTATAAGGTTTTATATTCAAGTTATGCATTGTTATGAAATAATTTTATGGTTTGTAAGACTTTATTTTACTATCTTCTAATCTCTTCTATGAAAATTATGCATTGTTATGAATTTTTATTTTTTCTAAACTATATTCCCGCGCAGGGCGCATGTACCGCGCTTGTGACGCCCGTGAACCATTTTTGAGAAAATGAAGGGGTTGTCGATCGACAGGGTGCTTAGGGGCTGTCGATCGACATGGTTCTTAAGGGTTGTCGATCGACACACCTAGTGTCTGTCGATCGACAAGTGCCCCAATTGGTTGGTTTTCTGGTTCGGTTTAAGTCGTTCAATTGGACGGGGCCGGTTTGGGGAAACCCTAGGGCTTCGTATTTAAGGGTTTTTGGCCGCATTTGAGCGAACCAAAGTCCCAAAAACGCAACAGACAGAGTTTGAGAGGAGTTCTCTGTTTCCTGTGAGTTTTTGGGAATTAGGGTTTCGTTTCTTGAGAGATTTGGAGTAGTTTTCTTGTGGAGATTGTAGTGGATTCGTGTCTAGCCTTAGTTTTACCAGATTCTATCCGAAAATCTAAGGTGAGTGCGTGACCATGGCTTCTAGGCCGGTGGATTCGTTAGGGTTGTGTGGTGGTAGGTTATGAATTGATTGATTGAATCTTGTGTGGATTGGTTGAGACTGTGATTTGTGTTTGGATTGTGTGGATTGTGTTTTTCGTGCAGGTTTCGTGTCATCACAGAGGAGGAAATCGATCCGAGAGAATAATGATCGATTTCCCATGAATCTGCGACGGCATGTCGATCGACAGCACTTGGGTGTGTCGATCGACAGGGCAACACGAGAGCTGTCGATCGACACCTAGAGGTTGTGTCGATCGACAGGTGATCGAGGTGCTGTCGACCGACACCTAGTGGTAGTGTCGATCGATAGGTATGCACAGGGATGTCGATCGACATCTAGTGGTAGTGTCGATCGACAGGCCGCCTGTTGGGCTGTGGTTGAGCCGTGTTCTTGTGATTGTGTGCTGATTGATGTATGTTTGCCTGAGCGGATCCATCGCGTCTGAGTGCGCAGTCGGAGATGGGATGACCGTCTCACTGGGTATTTGTGATAATACTCACGCATCTCTTTTTTTCATGTGATGCAGGTAAAGGCAAATTGTGATCGTGGAATCATGGCAACGAAGAGGGAGATGATCTAGGGTCTCGGTTTCGTGTTGTGTGTTTATTGCTTTTATCATTTTAGAACGGCTGTTAGGTTGCTGGTTTTGTGGAACCTCTTGATTGGATTTTGTTGTTGAACCGGGTTTGTTAGTTTTAATGGAATTGTCTTGTTGGTTTATTATGTTGGTTATCCGCTGTAGTTTGACTGTATTGTGTTGCTTGGTTGTTGAGGATAGCATTTATGGGAATGCTAGTCCGAGACCAAGGGTTTATTGTTTAAAAAAAAAACGGGTCAGGTCGTTTCAGTTTGGTATCAGAGCGATACGGTTTTAGGACGGGCTAGAACTGCTAGGATTGAATTTGGTAAATTGCAATTCTGTGAGTTTGGGGGTTCTAGATCATCTTCCTCCGAGCCTTCAAAGAGATTCCACGGTAAGTGTTGATTGTTGTGTGTTGGATCTTTCTAGTTCTTAGCTGGTCAGCTTGTGATTGCAGTGAGATGGCTAGGACCGCTAGAGGACGTGGGCGTGGGGGCCGAGGCCGGGGTCGTGGACTCGTTGAGGAGCCAGTCGTGAGTGAGGCTCAGAGTTCCGCGCATGGGCCTGCGGCAAGTCAGCAGTCGGTGCATGATGGTCAGACTGCCAGTGTGACTGCCAGCGTGGGGGCCGGTTTGGGTCTTGTTGGGGCCGGTGTGGGTCTTGTAGGGGCTGGTTTGGGTCCCGTTGAGGCTGGTGGTGCTGGTGGGGTTGGCGCAGCTGGGGGTGCGGTCGCGGCCGCAGGGGTAGCCCAGGCAGGAGATGATCGGCTGGCTGATCTGCTGAGACAGTTGTTGGAGCGGTTACCGGGTGCGGTGCCAGTGCAGGCTCCAGTGTTGCCACGAGTGGCAGAGGTGCAGCCGAGGGCTGCGGTTGCTGATGAGGTTCCGTCATATATCCGTATGATGGAGCAGATGCAGAGGATCGGTACGGGTTCTTTTGCGGGAGGTGTGAAGCCTGAGGAGGCTGATGAGTGGCGGATGAGGTTGGAGCGGAACTTTCGCTCGATTAGGTGTCCCGAGGGATACAAGGTTGACTTGGCGGTTCATTATCTGGACGGGGATGCACATCTGTAGTGGAGGAGTGTTGCAGCTAGGTGAGCTGGGACTGCGATGTCGTGGTCGGACTTTGTGACGGAGTTCAACACCAAGTTCTTTCCTCAGGAGGCATTGGATCGTTTGGAGGTGAGGTTATTGGACTTGACTCAGGGCGCGAGGTCTGTGCGTGAGTATCACGTAGAGTTTAAAAGACTCCTGGGTCTTGCGAGGACTTCGACCAGATTTGCGGACTCGGTGCAGAGGCATCAGGTTCGGGTGTAGAGTAGAGCTGGTAGAGGTGGCTGCACAGATCGAGGAGGATCTGAGGGAGCAGGCTACGATTGTAGTTCCAGCTATTCAGCCTCGGAGGCCTCAGCAGCAGCAGGTGCAGCATGCGGGTCCTGGCAAAGGCAGCAAGCCTGCGCAAGGACAGAAGAGGAAGTGGAAAGGCGCTTCGGGATCGGGTCAGAGTGGCCGAGGCTGTTACGTTTGTGGTAGTCTAGACCACAAGAGGGCGAGTTGCCCAAAGCAGAGTGAGGTTCGAGCGGCTCAGACTTGCTATCAGTGTGGAGAGTTGGGGCACATCAGGCCGAACTGTCCGAAGTTGCAGCCGTTGGCAGTGGCGGTGGTCCAGCCAGTAGCTCAGTATGGGCCGGTGCAGCCTTTGGACCAGATCGCGGCGATGGAGCGTCCGCCGGCTATTGCAGCGCCGGGAGAGCCGAGCTCAAGACCGATCACAGGTAACTTTCTAATTCAGACTTTGTAAATTCAGTAGTGTAGAATTTCTTGGTGCTTGTTTTAGAGTGTTTGCCTGTGATAGAAAGTTAGGTTGCTTAGCACATGTTAATTGTGTAGGGACCTTGTTTGTGGGTGGGTGTGAGTCCCACGTGTTGTTTGATTCTGAAGCATCGAATTACTTCATTACTCCGGATCATGCTGAGAGAAGTGGTATCCGGAGTGACGCTGGTGAGCGGACTGGACCGGTTATGGTTGCTGGAGGAGAATTTCTAGCTACGGATGGCCGGGCGAAGGAGGTGGATATTCTTGTAGCGGGTAAGTTGATGCCAGCTGACTTGGTGATCAGTCCGGTGGAGCTGTACGATGTTATCCTTGGTATGGATTGGTTGAATCGGTACAGAGTCCATCTGGATTGTCATCGGGGTCGAGTGGTGTTCGAACGTGAACGTGGTAGGTTAGTTTACCAAGGAGTGAGACCGACTTCAGGTAGTCTCGTAATCTCACTTGTCCATGCAGAGGCGATGATTGAGAGGGGTTGCGAGGCTTACCTGGCCACGATTGTAATGCCGGAGGCTATTGGTGGGGTTGCTGTGAGAGATATTCGGGTCTCTCGGGATTTCGAAGATGTCTTTCAGTCGTTACAGGGACTACCGCCGTCTCGGTCGGATCCTTTTACGATTGAGTTAGAGCCCGAAACGACGCCGTTGTCTAAGGCACCCTATCGAATGGCTCCAGCAGAGTTGGCTGAATAGAAGAAGCAGTTGGAGGATTTGTTGGAGAAGGGGTTTACTAGACCAAGTACTTCACCGTGGGGAGCACCGGTGTTGTTCGTGAAGAAGAAAGATGGTAGTTTCCGGTTGTGCATCGATTATCGAGGGCTTAACCGAGTCACTGTGAAGAACAAGTATCCTCTTCCGAGAATTGATGAGTTGTTAGATCAGTTGAGAGGGGCTACTTGGTTCTCCAAGATTGACATGGCATCCGGTTACCACCAGATTCCGATCGACGAAGCAGATGTTCGAAAGACGGCTTTCAAGACTCGATATGGGCATTTTGAGTTTGTAGTGATGCCATTCGGGTTTACGAATGCACCGGCGGCATTTATGAGGTTGATGAACGGAGTTTTCCAGGAGTATCTGGATGAGTTCGTAATCATCTTCATCGATGATATTCTGGTGTATTCGAAGAGTCTAGAGGAACATGAGGTTCACTTAAGGAGAGTTCTGGAGAAGTTGCGGGAACAGATGCTGTTTGCGAAGTTTCGTAAGTGCAGTTTCTGGCTGAGAGAGATCGGATTTTTGGGTCACATCATTTCTGCAGAAAGAGTTTTTGTGGATCCGGCGAAGATTCAGTCTTTCCGAGATTGGCCTAGACCGAGGAATGCAACAGAGATCAGGAGTTTTCTTGGGTTGGCAGGCTATTATCGGAGATTCGTCAAAGGTTTTGCGAGTATGGCTCAGTCTATGACAAAGCTGACGGGGAAGGATGTTCCTTTCGTGTGGTCGGCTGATTGTGAGCTGAGTTTCGCGAAGCTGAAGACGATGTTGACTAGTACACCGGTATTGGCGTTACCTGAGCCGGGTGGGCCTTATGTGGTGTACACAGATGCTTCGGGAGTTGGTTTGGGTTGTGTGCTGATGCAGCAGGGTAAGGTGATTGCTTATGCTTCGAGGCAGTTGAGGAAGCATGAAGGCAATTATCCTGTCATAACTTGGAGCTGGCGGCAGTGATCTTCGCGTTGAAAATCTGGAGGTCTTACTTGTATGGTGGCAGAGTTCAGGTGTTCACTGATCATCATAATCTGAAGTACATTTTTACTCAGCAGAATTTAAATGTACGACAGAGGCGATGGTCGGAGTTGTTGGTTGATTACGACCTGGACATTGTCTACCATCCTGGTAAGGCTAACACTGTGGCTGATGCTCTTAGCCGAAGAAGGTATGATGCATCTCAGGAGCGGGATGTGGAGAATCTGGTGAGCGTGCTTAGTACTTTGAGGTTGTGTGTAACTTCAGAAGAACCGTTGGGTTTAGCGGCGGCGGATCAGGCGGATCTTTTGAGCAGGATCTGAGTAGCTCAGGAGAAGGATCAGGTGTTGATTGATCTCTCTAAAGCTGCTGGTTCTGAATATCAGGTTTCTGCCAATGGGACTATCTTAGTGCATGGATGAGTCTGTGTTCCTAAGGATGAGGACTTGAGGCAGGAAATTCTGAGAGAAGCTCATGCGAGTAAGTTTTCGATTCATCCGGGAGCGACTAAGATGTATCGGGATCTGAAATGGTATTATCATTGGGTCGGGATGAAGAGAGATGTGGCAGATTGGGTTGCAGCTTGCAATGTGTGTCAGTTGGTGAAGGCTGAGCACCAAGTTCCTAGTGGCTTATTGCAGAGTCTACCCATTCCAGAGTGGAAGTGGGACATGATCACTATGGATTTCGTGGTAGGGTTGCCAGTTTCTCGGACCTATGATGCGATTTGGGTGATTGTGGACCGACTGACTAAGTCCGCACATTTTCTGGCCATTAAGAAGACAGATGGAGCCGAGGTCTTGGCTAAGAAGTATGTGAAGGAGATTGTAAGGTTGCATGGAGTGTCCGCGAGTATTGTGTCGGATCGAGTCCGAGGTTTGCTTCAGTGTTCTGGAGAGCTTTTCAGGCTGAGATGGGCACTAAGGTGCACATGAGTACGGCTAATCATCCGCAGACAGATGGGCAGTCCGAAAGGACGATTCAGACACTGGAAGATCTGTTGAGGATGTGTGTGCTAGATTGGGGTAGTCATTGGGCGGATCACTTAAGTTTGGTGGAGTTCGCATATAACAACAGTTTTCATGCGAGTATCGGAATGGCTCATTTTGAGGTGTTGTATGGGAGGCCATGTCGTACTCCGCTATGTTTTACCCAAGTGGGGGAGAGGAGCATCTTTGGGGCTGATTTTGTTCAGGAGACGACGGAGAAGATCCGTGTTGTGAAGTTGAACATGAAAGAGGGTCAGGATCGGCAGAAAAGTTATGCCGATAAGAGAAGGAAAAAGTTGGAGTTTACGGTCGGAGATCGAGTGTATCTCAAGATGGCTACGATGCGGGGTCTGAACAGGTCCATATTCGAGGATAAGCTGAGTACGAGGTACATGTGTCCGTTCCGGGTTGTGGAACATGTGGGACCAGTTTCTTATCGGTTGGAGCTGCCTCCGATCATGGAGAAATTCCATGACGTGTTTCATGTTTCGAAGCTCAGGAGATGTTTGCATGCTTCTGAGGAGGTAGCAGTGACGATTCCTGCAGATCTTCAGCCAAATCTGACTGTTGGGATGAGGCCGGTTAGGATTCTTGAGAGAAGTATCAAGGTTCTGCCCTGGAAGAGAGTGTCATTGTTGAGAGTCTTGTGGGACTGTGACGGTATTCAGGAGGAGACTTGGGAACCAGAGGCAAAGATGAAAACGAAGTTCAAGAGGTGGTTCGAGAAGCAAGCCGAAGAGTGAATTCATTTTTCTTTGTGGGTTTTAGTCTCGGTTTTGTGTTGTGATCACCGTGTGTGGTGAGGTTTTTGGTTGTGGATTTTGTATTTTCATTAAGTTGTAATGATTATGACATTTTCCAATTGAATAAGAAAGTGTTTTTCTTATGTTTTGACTTTGAGAGTCATGTGTTTGTGGTTAGAGAACCCTGAAATAGAAGTTTTATTGCGGATAGGACTTGCCTGTTTCGGTGGGGGAACTCTAACGGTTTGTGTGTGTGAGTGGGTGAGAGTCTCGGAATATAAGTTTTACGGTGGTTAAAACTGTCTAGTTCTGGGGAGACTCTGCAGGGACATCCGAGGTGAGGGATGATCACGATTGTGATGGTATTCCGGGAGGAGAATATCATGTGAGACCTTAGGAGGTAGTTTCGGTCAGAGGTGCATTATAGACGTTAGGAATTGATTGCATAGCTCAGAGATAGACATTGGTTCTTTCTTGGAGATGAGTCTCCGGCAGATCTTGAGAGATGCGTCTCTCCGGGGGACAGTGGGTTCCCTGCATACCGATCGTTCGTCAGGACTGCGAGGACTGAGAGCATGAGGGTATGGGGATAGTTTGGGGAGGTTGCGACCTCTGGCAGATTTTTGCATACCGAGAGCTTGAGAGACTGTGTGTCTTGATGGGTTGAGGTGCGGAGATGGTTGAGTATCAAACACCGTCAGGACTGCCCGGACTGAGGTGGGTTGATACTAGACACCTAGAGCTGAGGGGTGACGATCCCGAGAGCTAGATGGTGGTTATGAGTTATGAGCTATGGGCAATCAATGTCTGAGACGGGTCTATGAGCCTCGAGAGGGTCTGGGAGATGTAGTCTCCGGTGTTACTGGCGGGTTGGTCAGGGGTTAGCTTGGTGGGTAGTGTTTGAGGATTCGAGGACGAATCCGGTTTTAGTGGGGGAGAATTGTGGCGCCCGTGAACCATTTTTGAGAAAATGGAGGGGCTGTCGATCGACAGGGTGCTTAAGGGTTGTCGATCGACACACCTAGTGTATGTCGATCGACAGGTGCCCGAATTGGTTGGTTTTCTGGTTCGATTTAAGTCGTTCAATTGGACCGGGCCAGTTTGGGGAAACCCTAGGGCTTCGTATTTAAGGGTTTTTGGCCGCATTTGAGCAAACCAAAGTCCCAAAAACGCAGTAGACAGAGTTTGAGCGGAGTTCTCTGTTTCCTGTGAGTTTTTGGGAATTAAGGTTTCGTTTCTTGAGAGATTTGGAGTGGTTTTCTTGTGGAGATTGTAGTGGATTCGTGTCTAGCCTCAGTTCTACCAGATTCTATCCGAAAATCTAAAGTGAGTGCGTGACCATGGCTTCTAGGCCGGTGGATTCGTTAGGGTTGTGTGGTGGTAGGTTATGAATTGATTGATTGAATCTTGTGTGGATTGGTTGAGACTATGATTTGTGTTTGGATTGTGTGGATTGTGTTTTTCGTGCAGGTTTCGTGTCATCACAGAGGAGGAAATCGATCCGAGAGGATAATGATCGATTTCCCATGAATCTGCGACGGCATGTCGATCGACAGCACTTGGGTGTGTCGATCGACAGGGCAACACGAGAGCTGTCGATCGACACCTAGAGGTTGTGTCGATCGACAGGTGATCGAGGTGCTGTCGACCGACACCTAGTGGTAGTGTCGATCGATAGGTATGCACAGGGATGTCGATCGACATCTAGTGGTAGTGTCGATCGACATCTAGTGGTAGTGTCGATCGACAGGCCGCCTGTTGGGCTGTGGTTGAGCCGTGTTCTTGTGATTGTGTGCTGATTGATGTATGTTTGCCTGAGCGGATCCATCGCGTCTGAGTGCGCAGTCGTAGATGGGATGACCGTCTCACTGGGTATTTGTGATAATACTCACGCATCTCTTTTTTTCATGTGATGCAGGTAAAGGCAAATTGTGATCGTGGAATCATGGCAACGAAGAGGGAGATGATCTAGGGTCTCGGTTTCGTGTTGTGTGTTTATTGCTTTTATCGTTTTAGAACGGCTGTTAGGTTGCTGGTTTTGTGGAACCTCTTGATTGGATTTTGTTGTTGAACCGGTTTTGTTAGTTTTAATGATATTGTCTTGTTGGTTTATTTTGTTGGTTATCCGCTGTAGTTTGACTGTGTTGTGTTGCTTGATTGTTGAGGATAGCATTTATGGGAATGCTAGTCCGAGACCAAGGGTTTATTGTTTTAAAAAAAACGGGTCGGGTCGTTTCAGCGCTAATATATAATATATGAAATTTAATATTAATTTAGATTAAATCTATATAATTAAATTTTGTCATTTGTAAATCTATATAATATATTAGTGCGCAGTCGTGCCTGATTTGATACAAAACCATGAGAATTACCACATCTCTTGGCATATTGATGGGATGTAAGTTTTATCCTAATAAAATCAATAAGACTGCAAGTGCACAATCAATCAGGGATCGAATCCACATAGATAAAGAACCACACAATAGATTTATGAATTTCAAGATACGCTAAATCAAATATGGGGGTTTTGTTTTGGTAAACTAATTGCAAATCATAATAATGAGGTTGTAAAATATGATTTAAAAACGCTGGGCGTTCACAGATTCGCATGGATATAGGTTCAAACTATTCATGACAAGTTATGATAGACACTTCTTTTGAACATGAACTTAGCGGTGGTTATCTATACCGTCGTATGACAACTCTAACTAGCAAGATTTGAGTCGCCTATCGCAATCCTTAATTTATTGAAGCTACATGCATTAATTATCAAGCTCAATTGTTCATTCAATGAAACAACTAGTAAATATTAAACTCACTTAACATCTTATTCGTTAGATTTGATCTAGGATCATATCTAGGTTAATTACTCCTAAAACATGCAATAGATGAGATATAAGTGAAAAGAAATCTTAGACTACATCTAGAAGTTAACATGCTTACAATCATATCTATCGAACCATATAACCCTTTTAATTTAAGCATAATTGAGATGAAACAAGTCATTCTTATAAAATAAAGAGAGATTAGGGTTTAGAAAAGCTTCTAGAGTGGGTGACAAGAGGTGAGATCTTCTTCTTCATTACAAACCAATAAGCTAAAGAACAAGTGTTTAGAAAAGTAAAAGTGTTTTATGCCTTTGGAGATCTTTGTAATCGGAAGATGGGTAGCTTGTGGAGATGTGTTGAGAGCCTTGGAACTTGAGAGCTTGTTGAAAAACGTGGTCTCCTTCCTTCTTTTATAGGCGTAGGGTAAAATCCTTAGAAAATTTGGAGAATATTTGATAAATCAGAATATTTCATTTTTTCTCGAGAGAGGTGCTCGATCGACCACCACCTATATTCGATCGAACACCTCTTGATAAGGCTGCACCGACTTCGTCTTCGGATAGGCTCGAACAGTTTCCAGTATTTTGTGATTATTTTGAGATCCAACCGTCGGATTTGGATGAATGAATATTCGTTTTGAAGCTTAGATCTTTCTCTATCGTGCATATAAATTTGGGCTTGATCCAACGGTAAGATCTTAACTTATGGGCCTCAACATTCGATGAACAGATTTTGTCTTTTTCCAAAAATGCTTGTTTTCTCCATTCTAAGCCTATTTGACCATCTTTTCCTGTTTAAGGGTTAAAAAACACCAACAACACTAAAAAGACACTTTTATTTTTAAGACTTGGGTTATTATTAATAAATATAAGCAAAAGAGATAATAAAAAATAGTAAAATATGGTGTATATCACATATTAAACATTCTATCGAAAAGCATGAGGAACAATTACAACATAAGAACAACTCACGAAATAGCCAATACCAGAAGACTACATATTATTAGATAAGTATCTTGAAACGATCGAGTCTTTAATTAGTTATTTGTGATGAAATTAGCCGCAACTCATTGAACAAATCACAAGAAGTTTTCCAAAGTTGTTTAGCAAGTTTTGGGTCTCTAGAAACTTGTGATGATTCAATGGTCCTGCCTTTTCCTCCAAAGTAGTAAGCACATGATATTTCCTGCATAATTTGTAATTATCATCTTATTAGAGATATAACAACTAGTAAACAAAATCTAAGATTCATAAAGCACCTGATGTTTCTTGCAAAATACTTTATCTAACTTTAAACTAGTACAGATGGACCAATTTTCTATGTAGAATAGACAATTTTTTAGTTCTCCTAGAGTACATCACAACTACAAATAATTAGAAGATAAAAGAGTTAGATTACCTATACCACGTGCTATTTTCTTTATTATATTTATTACATGGTTACTACATTAAGGAAGTGTTATTGGTTGTAGAAGTCTAATTTAACTCTATTGGATTTAAATCAGATCATATTTTAAAAGATTTGACTCTACAATCTAAAGCTGAAGATTTATCTATACTTTTAAAATCTTTGATAGTGGATTTACAAAGTGAATATGCTATCATTTGGATTTTAGAATAGATTTGAATCCGAACAAAAATTTATAACTTTTAAATGAATAAATGATCCAATAAGCATCACTAACATAATGTCTACATCTGAATATCATTCTCGTAACAGATTTGTTCCATTATTTAAAAGCCTACAATAAAAATATTGTAATTAGATCATCACCAACGCATACTAATATTTCTCCATATCAAATGGCAAAAAAAAAAATCATAAGTGTTAATTGTAGTGATTTAGAAACAACCTCTTTATAGTATCTAGAAATGGTTAGAAACAAAGAAATGATTGATCTAACAAAACAAACATACGTTAAAGAAAATATAAATTGACCTCAAAATGCATCTCACACTTTTGAAGAAATAGTGACTACAAACTATGAAACCGCACTTAATGGTATAAATGGTTTATGGATCAATAAAAGCAAAGAACGATGAGACTGCATCATCTCCACCAGCAAATGGAGACGATATTTAATTCATACACGAAGCTTTATGTTGGCTTTAGAACATGGATCAAAAGTTTTTGAAAAAAATAGAGAAATGGAGAGATAGAGATGTGAAAAGACAATAATAAAATGATGTGTGTATCTATTAGTTGAGTTGGATTCTGAAATCTCAATGTAAGAGGTATAATTTCATTGTTATAGTTTTACTTGTAAAAGTTAATTCCAAATCCACTCAAACTCTATTTATTAAAAACAATTATGAGAATCTATTAAAGTATAATATCACAAGACTTTTACTAGTCATTTTAAATCTTTAATTGAATAACAAGGGATTGTTGTGAATAAGAGAAGAGAATAGAGAGAATTGTGTTGTGTATTATTCCATGATAAGTACAAGGTATATATAGGGTATAATACTTGGAGAGAAAGTAGGGTTTAGGAATATTGTGAAACATGGGCCTCTAATGAGCATCCACTAAATAGGTTTATAACACTCCCCCTTGGATGCCATTAGAGTAAAAATAATCATAATACGCAAGATGCTGCCTCATTAAAACATTACCAGGAAAAACCAATTGAGACAAAACCATGGTTAAAGGAAAAAGAGTGCAACGCGTTTTTACTCGCCTTGATGAGTGCATAACTTGAAATCTTCGTGATGCTGTAAACTTGTTTCTTGAAAGTAATAGTTGGAAGTGTCTTGAAAATAAGTCCACAAAATTTTCGTTTAAACAACATTTTGAACATGTACACCGCCATTCTTCTACAACTCATCGGTCTTCTAGATGATTCATCTGGACCATTCTCTTTGTTTCTCTAGATATCATTCATGGATGACATGCTTATGAGATATTGATAGACTTTCATATATCATTATAATGATAACATTCCTCTATAAGTGTCTATCATTTGCGTGTTCTTTGATGTCTCGCTAAAAATCTTTTCATAGAAAAACCTTATAGGATAAAAACTATGATAAGGGAGAAAGAGTACATCCACGCATATCATTATAACATCTTCTTCAGTAGATGAATTATGATCATATATAATATCTCTTTTGGAACTAGTATAAGCATAAAATTAATGAACAAACTCGTATGGTTGCCATATGATATTTTATACTATTGAACTTCTGGTTCATAACATCTTTTCGCTAAATGTTTAATCTGAGACATCTTGAGATAGTTTTGTCTTTTCAAGATCTTTTATCTCAAACTTTTTCTTTTGATATTCCACTGTATATAAATCTCTTCAGGAGTTATATGATGTTCAAATAATCAAATATATACTACAATCATAACAAATCATTTTCTAAATCTTCTTATAAATATGCATAGGCTAATATCATCTTTTTCATTCCCTTTCTCTTAGCAAATATTCACTCAGAAGATTCTTGCAGTGTACATCCTTCTTGGAGTATATAAATATCATTATACAGTGGTACATATCGCATAACTTGTAATAACTCTGCCAGAGTTTCGATAATGTTCAAATGAAGAATCACTTTATCAAAATATTTTGATAAGTCTACATGGGTATTTACATGATTATACCCCATGCTACATACTTTCTTTTCATTCGATCGATTATCGAGTAGAATTCCTGGGAATATAATTCTAATATCATTAATCCTTCACATATATATCATTCAAGGATTGCATATAAATGTTTTTATCCATTGTTTCATCTCTTACTACCAAACTTGTAAGATATCAAAAATAATTGCCACCACAAGAGATATCTCTTCATAAAACATTCTTTATCTTTGTGAATTTCACTATATTCACTATTCTTTCATACAAAAGACTCACTTATATGACACTGGTTTTACACTTTAAGTGCAAGGACTACTGGTCCATATATTTCTCTACAAGAGATTATATAAGTCTATTTCTTCCAATCATTATTTTGTGTACACTTTTCAATAGACTTTCTTTCATGATCCTCTCTTTTTATCCATGATATCAACTGCTCATTGCATGCAAAAATATTACGACGTCGATTTGCTTTATGGTTCCATCTTATTCCATACATGACATAGCTAGCTATAACTCTTCATTTTCAAGTACTTGATTTTTTTTTCATTTGTCATGTTTATGTCTCTTCTAGAGATCATCCAATCTCTTCCGAAGATTTTTCAAAATCTTTATTTCCTCGATTTGGTCATTCTCAATTCTTTCTCCTTTTCTTTTTCGAGGATAATTTGATTGGAACTAAATAGGTTTATCACACTTCAGATGATGTTTAGACTCTTTAGCAGTTTGATATCGTCCTTTAGGGACATCATTTATAATTTGGAGCATATACAGCTGGTATAGGTGACTTTATCACTCTATTTGGGTTAGCAAATGCGTCTAGCAATTAATACGCTAAGTAATGCTTATGAATTATCTTTTTGGACTTCACATATAAATTCTTTAGTCCGAGGATCAACGATAATTCATAGATACTTATATCTTTCTCCAGCTGTAAAATTTCTCCCCCCTAATGTTAGAAAAACTGACTCATTAAAATGAGATTCTACAAATTGAGTCTTATATAAATCCTTCAGGGATGACTCTGTATACTTAATTATCTTTCATATCCAACATATATTCTTATCCTCTTTTGAGGTTCCATCATAAAGCGTTGTGGTGGGGCACTTTTCACATTCAAAGATCTTTCATTCAGAGATCTTTCAGATGGGAACTTTTTGGTTTCTAACCCTAAACCAATAATGATGGGGAGAACAATAACTTATTCATTGGCTTGATGCGAATCAAAGCTACTAGAATTTTTGTGTATGAACATAAGTTTCAAGATGTTCAACACTTAGCCCTATGGACATATAATAATCAGGCGTCAGACATAAATTCTGGAACTTGTAATTTAATCAAGAAAGTAACCTCGCAAACTCTAGGTTGATGGTTTATAACAAGGAAAAACGCGACCTTCTAGGATGCAACAATCGAGTCAATACGTCCATTGAATCGATGCATCTAAATGTCACAAAGTGGGTGATCAGCCCATAATCATCTTCTTGTGTATATTTCAGAAAATTTGATAAAGTCTAAATCATCTTTGACTGGTGAAAGACATATTTTATCATATTATTTTTTGAGCAAATAACCTATGATAAATCATTAGGAAGAATCTCCTGGTTCTTCACTTAATGTCCACATAATTCTCAAAAACAAAAAAAAATCCTCATCATCATTAAACTAGGTGACCGATCCGGTTAAGCCAAACATATAGATTTTTGGTAAACTTCTGGTTTACTTCTCATTTTTAACTAGTAAACTTATGGTTTACTTTTCATTCTTAGCTAGTAAACTTCTGGTTTACGTTTCATTGCTAATCACTTACTCCCTTCAGGAGATAACATAAAATAACTTTCTTTAGTCCATGACACCTCAAACATGGATTTTGATAATGAATCATGTGCCAATAAAGTAATAAATGGGACAACGATAGAAATTCTATAATCTACTATAGAAAATCTTAAATATCAATTTGACTAAAAACGTATAGACATGGTACAAAATCAAGAGCTTGTATATAAAGCGTACCTGGAAAATCTATAGCTAATGGTGGGAGTTGTCATAAAACAAAGACCAAGGCCATCACTTTAATATCCACTTTCTCGGCAAATTTTATTTATATGATCCTTTTCACTGATATATCATATATCATATTTACTTTAAGGAATAACCAAAACTAGCCAAACATTAGTCATGATAATTCATTATTTTCAGCCTTTAGGATACTCAACTTATAAATTCAGAACACTTCTTAAATTTGTTGTTCACGGCTTTGTGTCTACATGACAACATTAATTACATGAAATTTTAAGTATGCTTGCTTTAGCATCTCTTCATAATATTAACTTGCAAGTGTTTCTGAACATAGCTGAGTTATTTTCAACTACAGATTTCAAGTCTTATAATCTTAGATATATCTCGATTTAACCAATCACATAGCTAGATTTAACCAATCACATTCTGGTGATCACACTTTTCCTTTGAGAATTGTTCGAAGAACTTAGTGCACATTATCTTCTAGATATGTCACTCGTAGTGTACTTTAATAATCAAGTAGTGAAGATGATCTTATGGATATGTCGCTTATTCTCATGTCAAATTCTCTAAATTTTTCCTTCGGGATGATATGAAACTTCAGGTTCATTTATCTCAAATTGAATTTCACTGTAATCAACAACATATCCCAATTTGGGTCATGTATTTTATCATCCAATTAACTTTAAGACTTGGGAGAGTATAACGCACAAATGATTTCAAATTACATTGTAGTCACACTAGAATCTTTCATCATCAGATGACATAAATCTCTTATTTCTCTTACTACCTTTATTTTCTCACTTCCGGTGAGAATTTAAGTTCTTGAAAGAAACATGTTAGACCTCAATCGTGACCATTTAATATAAGTTTCTATAGCCACTTCTTTGGTTTAGTGTGCTTTTTTCTTTCCTTATATAACATGTCACATTCATTTCAGGGAATGGATCAGAACAAATAAGATGTGATTCATGAATTTTATTGTAAAAACTCAACATCTCTATCAATTAAGGTCATAAACAATAAGATCAGAGCGGAAAGGTCATGGTCATAATTTTCTCTATTAATATAGCATATATGCACGTACGTCGATGAAGCTTTATTGTTAATAATAAAGCATCGAACATATATGGACAAAGGAAACTGAAAACACTATAACGTACGTAATACTAGATCAATAATTATAAAGCATCGATCTATTGTATTACAAAGCCATAAAGTCCAATAATAAATCATGTGTAATATAGCCATCGATCTATTTTATGCTATGAATATAATTATGCCATGAAAATTAAGTATGACCAAGCACTGCCAACAATAATTAAAGCTTATATATACTGTGTGATATATAGCGTATACATACCAGTAATCATGCTTCAATCCAAACCACTGCCTCCGTTTTTTTATATTTGATGTTTTAGATTTTTTACACATATTAAGAAAACACATAAATACTTAGTTATAAATGTCTTATTTTTTTACTAAACAATTTTCCATAAGTTTTAGCCAATAGAAATTCAATAAAATGAGTTAATATGTTTTAAAATCAACAATTCAGCATTACACATTCATTAAAATTGCATTGAAAATGTAAAAAATCAATCTTTTGAAAACAATTTTATCAATTAAAAAAGAACGGAGGGAATATTTAGTAAGCATGATTACAAAGCTTGAGATAATTAATACCTACCTCGTTAAGAAAAGCGAGGTTGTAAAGATCGGAGATTGAAAATAGAGACGACTTTGGAGTGAATATTGGACATCTCGACTACAGATTTTAGTGGACATCTATGATAATAGATCACAAAAGTACATCATTAGCCGATCTATTATTAAGCTATAAAAATAAATATATCACGAATATGATTATGCATGAACCGATCAGATGTAAAAATAAGGTGTAAATAATACTTATCTTAATGGAGATGGTAAATCAAAGACATTGGCATATACACAGTGACGTGAAAGGGTTCGTTTGGTTTCAATTGGAATTGGAAACGAAGACGTCGGCGGTTGTTAGGGTTTTATGCTTAGGTGGCTAGGGTTTCGTATTGAGGTGACTAATGTTTTACTCAGTGGCTAAGTTATCGTGCTGATAACGTGTTGTGAATAAGAGAAGAGAATAAAGAGAATTGTGTTGTGTATTATTCCATGATAAGTACAAGGTATATATAGAGTACAATACTTGGAGAAAAAGTAGGGTTTAAGAATATTGTGAAACATGGGCCTCTAATGGACATCCACTAAATAGGTTTATAACAGGGATTTCAAACTCTCTTAATAAAGAGACTAGGGGCTTCTCCCGCACTACGTGCGGGTTTTGTGGTTAATAGCTTAATACATTTAGATTTTATGTTTTCAAATTTGATATTCTTAGTGAGCAATTATTAACATTTAGCTTTACGATCATTAGTTTTACTCCTACTTTATGTCTTCCTAGATTTTGATCGGAACAAAAACTGAATCAACTAAGACTTATATTGTAACTTTGATCATCAAGAACAACCAATATTTACTCTTACTTGATGTCTTTAATGAATCCACCATCTCCACGGCACATCTCTTCCTCTTTTGTGGTCGCTTTTGAACACATGCAATCAAAATAAAGAAATAAAAATTGATATGTAAGCTCATAGTAATCTAAATATCTTCAAAGTTGCTTACACATATGAGCTATGGCGAGTGAATAAGACTCTCATGCCTCCATCTTTTTGGTCTATATCACATGCATATAATAGAAACATACATATGTTCATATTTACATTTGTAGCTGTATATACAATCGATTTTCCAAATATTTATCTATTTTCCAAATAGTTGGGCGAAAATATGTACCGTAATTACGAATATATTCTCCTTCTTGAAAATTGGATACTACATACAATATATGTTCAAATTACTTCTTCTTATTCAAAGCATAGTGATGGGAAATCTTTATGTCCAAGAAAAATATTATCATATTTTCAAGAGTAATTTGGAAAACAGTTTTGGCGTGAGAGAAAGAAAACAGGTAAAAACTTGAAGACCTCTTGTTCTATTAAGATAACAACACCCTTATATTCAACTGAAACATGTAACTCTTTGGTCTTTGTAACGTTTGGAAAAGAAATAAGTTACCGAAACTTATCTAAAGAATAACGATTATAACACACGCACACTTTGACTTTAAATACACATGAACTAATATACCTTTTTAAAATATGACCAAACTCAACGTAAACTAACAATTCCCCATAATTGAGTTTTGGTCTAACATCAAGCTTGCTTTTTGGTTCTTCACATTTTGCGGTTTGTGCATCCATTATCAACTAAGCATGCATTTTCTTCTCTGGTTTTTGGTGACTCTTCACGTTGACTATAAAGCATGTAAACTCTATCATCTTCAAGAGTCACTCTTCATTGTTCATATTACTTAGAAATGATCTCTTGAGATATGTCCAACTTTTCTACACCCACTTGAGACTTTAAAATGTACGACGAAACTGAATATTAAACTAACAATAAAATGGGCATGAAAAGAGAAGGGAAAGTATTAACTGAATTGAAATGAGAACAAATCCCCACTACATAGGATATGAGCTTAGATTTAACTGATGTAGTATAATTGACTGAGAACCATTCCAATCTAATGGTCTGTCAAATTCGCAGCCCTCTCAAAACACCTTAACATGCACACATCACCCTTGGCCTTAGCAGAAGCCAACTTTCATGTAAAGAAACCTCCACAAACCTATACTTATAAATATACATGTTGTTAATGTTCTCATGGATTCCAACAATAATCCCGAGAAGAGGCTCAGAAACTTGAAACTATCTTTAAATTTTAAAGAATCACACTTGCGGTCGCTCTTGAACGCTTGCAAACAAAATAAAGAAACACAATGAAACAGAGTTTGCATTTAAGCTCTTGGTTATCTAATGAAGAGTAGTTTATCATATACTATGAGCAATGGATAGTAAATAAGACATTAATGCCTCTAGGCATCACTCCATAACGCATGCATAATATAGGAACAAATTTCCAAATATATTGAAGTTTGAGCACTAAAAATGATTACTAAATTATGAGAAAACTAAATACATAAATTAGGTACCGTACCAGAAAAATTTGGAGCATTGGGTAAGCATTCGAATCTCAATTTCTGTCAAATTCCCTGGACTCTCAAAAACCTTAACATGCACACATCACCCTTGGCAACATCCTATCTTTCATGAAACAAACGTCAACAAACCTACTTAAAATAGTACATGTTGTAGTTCTTCCCATAGGATTCGAACAATAATCATGAGAAAAGACTTAGAAACTTGAAATAATTTTTAAACTTAAATAATCAGAAATTCAATTCTCTTTTAAATAAGGAGTTCTTGTTTTCGTATTTGATGGCATGGAGTACACTTATAGATTTTAAAAAACAAAATACAAAGTATGAGTATTGTAGTAAAGGCCAAATAACCTATGTAAAATAAAAATAACAACCATTCAAATAGTTATGATATGAGCCAATTCATATCCGATTATAATATGCGAAAACATGAATGGAAAAGATTGATCATGAAGAACCGTTAATCCTCTTTGATTGTAGAATCATAACACCAAATTCCCAAAGCATGTGCATTTAAATCCAAGAATGAAGCTTTAACCCTTACCGAAATAGCTTTTGCGTTCGACTTTGCTTCTGATTTGATTACAGTGAAGAAGTTGTTCATCAGATATCTTACGCCTCAATGCTTCTCAAACTGAATGGGATGCCTGAGAACATGAATTTCATATAGGGGTTAGAGGCATATCTTAAAATGAAGAGACTGAAGAAGAAACATGAATTCCATAATTTTTACTCAGACAATAATGACTACTCATTTTGCCTAAAAGGCTTTCACAACGAAAAGCCAAAACCATGTATGAATAAAATAAATTGACTCAAGAGTCAATCTAGAGATGAAGCTGAAAGTAATGGAATAACTTAGGAGATGGAGAAGCTTGAATTTCACCAGCGAATCAAACTTTCTTAGAATCAGTGTTTGGAATCCCTAATTATTATCAAACTATAAAATAGAATGGTGATATTAGAGAATAGAAATACAATAATTAGGGTTTAAGCAAGCTTACCTTCCTTAGTCTTCCCACTCTCAGTTTTCTATTGATCCACGAAGGAACAACATTAGTTCTCTAACCATGAAGTTGGGATTTCTACCATAGTTGGGACGTGGAGCATCGTTGATCTTGGCCATAGCTGGTTAAAGAGAAGAGGTAGGTAAAGAAGATTTGAGTAGTGTGTAGGGGAGAAGCGTGGTTATATATAGGATCAGATAGCAGTGGCGATGGTGGAGCCATAAAAGCGATGGACGGTCTGTCTTTAGGCGTTAAGAAAGTTGGAAGTGAGACCGATTTGAATGATCGTGTTGAATTTGGAGGAGGTGGATCGTGTTGTCTGTTTCGATTCTCTGTAACGGGGTCTGAGAATTCGGAGAGAAGAGGAAGGAAGAAAAAAAATTATGGGCTGGGCCTAATTATAATAAATGTGAGAAGGAAAAGGTTTTTGATAATGGGCTTTGTGAGATATACAATACAAATCAAAACTTATGATATCCGCAAGCGGCCTTTTAACATTTATGAAATTTGAAATTAAATTCTGAGTTTTGTATTAAATAGAATTTCATACCGAAAATTGTTTAGATGTATTTGATTGAGAGAGAAATGACATGTCAAATTCATTGGATGAGAAAATTCAGATTTTTGGCATAGGTGGCAAAGCTTAGAGGCAAGGAATTCTTCGCCTTTTATATAAAGGAGATTGTAAATACAACAACCAATATCACTAGATTTTAAACTCTATTAATGAATCCATCAATAAATACCAATAGATTGTGTTTGGATTTAAATCGTATTAATTGAATAACATCCATTTATTATAATTCAAATTTGCTACTTGCCTAATTGACCCATGTTTTTAAACAAAAAAAGAAAGAAAGAATGTTTTTGCACGTAAAATGAAAATGGTAAACGGAGACGCGAAATACGGAAATGGCCAACAATATGGACTTAAAATAATGAGGCCCAACTATTGAATACCCACTAATAAATCTATCTAAGCCCATATTTGTGTTCTCTCATATAAATAAATAGCTTCTTCAGATTTCCACGCCTTGTCGTTTCTATCTCCGCCTCCCCGAGAAATCGAAAACCCTAATTTCAGAGACATCGACGATGGCGGACGCCACTCCAATCGACAACGCCGACACGGTGACCGCAATCGCCACTCCAATCGACATCGCCGACATCCTTGATTTGACAGACCTGAAAGATGAGTTGCCAGATGAATCAGCGCCAGTTCCTGATGAGCAACAAGGTTTGTATCTTCCTTTCCTTTCGATTTTAAAAATTTGGCACTTTGGTTAATTTTTCTGTGGTTTCAGCTTCCGAAGATCATGATCAAGAAACGCTTCATCCAGTGCATAACCCAGCAAAAGGTTTTTAGATTTTCTTATGCTATTTTTGTTGTCTGTTTGAAGATTTATTTACTTTCGTCTATACTTGATCAAATTAGCCAAGGAGAAGGCTGCTCAAGATAAGGCTGCCAAAGAGGAAGCTGAAGAAGAGGCAGAAGCAAACAAAAAGAGACACTTGAATGTCGTGTTCATTGGGCACGTTGGTATGGCTATCTACTTTTTGATTTCTTTTCATCAATACAGAAATCTTGTTTAGTTTTCCAGGAAAGTTTGTGTTACAGCTTAGATTGTAAGAAAAGTAGTCATGAGCTTTCAGTCTCTGTGTGTTTTTAATGGCTGCTTCTGCCTTTAATCCTTTACACGGCCACTTTCAATTATAGATGCTGGAAAATCTACTATTGGAGGACAAATTCTATTCCTTAGCGGTCAGGTTGACGACAGACAAATCCAAAAGTATGAGAAGGAAGCTAAAGAAAAAAGTAGAGAAAGCTGGTCAGTGTCCTGATCGATTCAAATTGATAAGGAATGCCTTCTGTTCTTAGTTTTCTGTTTACATAAATTTGTTATTTCTCCTGTATGCTAGGTATATGGCATACATAATGGATACTAATGAAGAAGAGAGGGCCAAGGTACTTCCTGCGTTTTGATTAATTGTTTCTTTTTTAGCTAATAATGTTTAGAGTTCACGTGTCTATAGAATCCCCAAGAAAGTTTATGTTTGAATTTAACCTAGCTGGTGTGGCTAACTTGCTACATTTGACAGGGTAAAACAGTTGAAGTTGGAAGGGCTTATTTTGAAACTGAGACCACTAGATTTACCATTTTGGATGCTCCGGTAAGGGATTAACCGAAAACAATAGTTTCCTTTGCTTTTTCTTTCTTGTGGAGAATTTAGGCTGCAGCATGAACGGTTGGCTGAGTTTTCTATTCTTATTCTCTTATGTACTTTTGAACTTGTAGGGTCACAAGAGTTATGTACCTAATATGATTAGTGGAGCATCTCAAGCTGACATTGGTGTGCTGGTTAGTCAGTAATATGTTAATGTGTTTTTGATTCCTTACTGTTACTCGCATCTTTGGTAGGAAGCCTATTAATTTCCCTGCCCACGTTTCTCTGTTGTAGGTGATTTCGGCCCGAAAAGGTGAATTTGAAACAGGGTACGAGAGGGGCGGGCAGACACGTGAACATGTTCAACTTGCAAAAACACTGGGCGTGTCAAAGCTGATAGTTGTTGTGAACAAGATGGATGATCCAACTGTGAACTGGTCGAAAGAGAGGTATATACATTACTATTATCCTTTCTAATCCATGTCACTGTCAGCTTTCCTATCTTCTTCCGTTCATACCTCATATTTATGAACTCCAACAATGCAGGTACGATGAAATTGAACAGAAGATGGTACCATTTTTGAAATCCTCTGGCTACAACACAAAGAAAGGTATGCATTGAACTATAATCCTTTCAGATTAGCTACAGTCTATTGTCATGTTTAATTTGTTCTTTTACTCTATTGGTGTGAAGATGTTGTCTTTCTGCCTATATCTGGTCTAATGGGGGTAAATATGGACAAGAGGATGGGCCAAGCGGTTTGTCCTTGGTGGAGTGGCCCTAGCTTTTTTGAAGTTCTTGATTCTATTGAAATTCCGCCACGGGATCCTAATGGTCCATTCAGGTGAACCATGACTGCCTTTGTCTTTGTCTTAATGTCGTTTTTTGTTCTTTGTGATTAAATATTGGTTGATGCATTCTGCATTTCTTGCAACTTCTTTAACTCTCGCATGTATTTTATCCTCCTTAATAGGAAATGACTTCTATCGTTTCTTTCCCATCCTCTTAACTGAGTACATAATTTATTGCCTGTAACCTTATCTTTGTACGTTGCAGACTTTGTTAATCTGAATTGGTTTTATGAGTTGCAGGATGCCTATTATTGATAAATTCAAAGACATGGGAACTGTTGTTATGGGAAAGGTAGAATCTGGCAGCATTCGGGAGGGTGATTCTTTGATTATTATGCCAAACAAGGTGCTCTCTTATTTCTCATTTTGGATATATTAATTGCTAGCTTATTGGTTTACTGATGACTATCATGGATCACTGCAGGAACCTGTGAAAGTTGTTGCTATATTCTGCGATGAAGATAAAGTTAAGCGTGCAGGACCAGGTGAGAATTTAAGAGTCCGCATAACTGGTATTGAAGAGGAGGACATCCTTTCAGGTTTTGTTTTATCGAGCACGGGTGAGTATGATGCTATGCAATTGTCAATTCACATGACTTTTGTTGATTTCTGGGATCTTACTGTTCTCTTTATTGTAGTTTTGCTAATGATTTTTACTTTGTTTTCTGTTGCAGTAAAGCCAGTCCCCGCTGTTACCGAGTTTGTTGCTCAACTACAAATCCTTGAGCTGCTTGACAATGTACGCACATGTTTCTTCTAGAATGTTGCTTCTGAGTATATACAGACTGAACAGTCTTGCTTCTTTCTGTGTTTTCAGAAAGTTAATCCCTGAGTCTGCTTTTGTAGGCTATTTTTACAGCTGGTTACAAGGCGATTCTGCACATTCATGCCGTCGTCGAGGAATGTGAGATAATCCAGTTGATAAGCCAAGTTGATCCGAAGACAAGGAAACCCATGAAAAAGAAAATCCTGTTTGTGAAGAATGGCGCTATTGTCACCTGCCGTATACAGGTCTGTGGTTCCTTCTGAAAACTTTTATTCACAGCCTAGGTTCCAGCCTGTTATGGTTCAACTTTATATTCAAATCAAAGAAAAGCTTGTTACTTAATTTGGAATTTGGTACAATCTTTTGATGATGAGTTTGGTATTCAAGCTTATTTTGTATGTTTGTGTATAATTAAAATTTCTCAGTGGGTTTCCGGTAAATGGATTGTTACTGATGCTAATCTTTGCTATCTCTGCAGGTCACAAATTCAATCTGTATCGAAAAGTTCACAGATTTCCCGCAACTTGGAAGATTCACTCTGAGAACTGAAGGTAAAAATTTGAGAGACTATAAAATGCAATAATGCAAACCATCTTCACTCATCCTGATTTTTATTGTGCATGGTTTGCAAATTTTGTTGTGGTCTATACAGGAAAAACAGTTGCTGTGGGAAAGGTAACTGCTCTCGATGGTACGTCCTCAAGCAATGCTTCCTCAAGCGCATGACTATTTAATTCTTGTGAGAAGAAAGGTGACTATCTAATGCGTTCAATTATTTGGAACTACCAGAAAAGGATGAAAACACCCAATCTAAACGGTTTCGTGTTCTTTGAACTGTAGGAGACGGCTTTCGGGTTGCACCAAGAGGGAGATTAGGATGCTCAATGAATGATGACCAGACGAAGGAATCTGAGTCCCCTAAACCCAAACCCTAAGTCATTTTGTTTGGTGCATAATTGAGGTTTGAGATTTTACAAGTGCGGAGAGGTGTTACCTGAGACCGGTTTCTGGATATTTTAATAGCTAAAAAGAGAATTATGAAACATGAGTGAGAGTTTTTTGCTTTCAAGTTAAATCTTCTACTACATTACCTTTTTTAGCCGAGTCTGTGTTTCGGCTTTTTGGAGTTTGCTATTGTATAGTTGAGGAAACACTATTTGTTCCTTAGTACTTGTCAGACAAGTACCGGTTTCTTCCTTACCGTGTTTTGCTCCATGCTATCTGACTGATGCAGTTTTAGGTTTGCTATATAAATAAAAGTTCGTTAGGTATATAGATCGAATCGTTCGAAACCATTTAATCAAAACCGACCCGATTCTGTTAGAAAAATCAACCTGTGAGATTATACCAAACAGAAATAGAATTTAGGAGGTGTTAATTTTTCAAATTCCAAGTGAAATTTTTTGTTATCGGAAAAGTTTGGTTTTTAATGATTTTATAAATCTATTATAATCTAGTGTTATTGGTAGATGAATTTTTTATAATTTAACTCATTAAACAAGATTTTAAAAATATTTTATAAAACCATTGGATTATTAAAAAATTTATAACTAAACTTTTAAAATACCTAAAACTCTCTACAAATTTAACAAATCTTTAGATTTTTTAAATTTTGGAAATCTATTCAAATCCAGTCCTCAATAAAACCCCCTTAGTCTTTCCAACTTGGTAAATTATATAGATTAATTTTTTTCCTTTAAATTAACAGTAAATATATTATTACAGTATTCAAAATTGAATTTTTTTATATCTTTCACCAAAATGCTAACGGTCTAAGTTGAAATTTTGGCCGATCGAACCGAATTGAACCAAGAAACTAAAGATGTAACCATGCAAACAATTCTGAACATTGAAATAGCATTAAATTTAGGATTGGTCCGGTGATACTGGTCGAGAAAAATAAGTTGGTGTAAAAGCTTTTCTCAGCCATATAAACTGGTGGATCACAATAGAACGACTAGCTCCAGTGGTTTTTTTGTTTGGGTTTAGTCTGACTGAAAAACTAATGTGGACGAAAAAGGAAGAATGATGTTCTAAGGAATAAAACTCTGGATTGTCTCACTATCTCAATGGGTTTCGTGCCCTTCTTCTTCTTCTTCTTCTTCTTCCTCTTCCTCCTCTCTCGTCTTTAATCGTGGCAAGAGATTACATCTGGTGAAAGCCACTGTCGATGGTACGAACCAGATTCTTCCACCAAAGGAAAATAAAATCCATTTCAATTGTTTTATTGGTTATGGGAAATTGGGAACAATAGGCCAATCAATTGGAGTGAAACCAAATGATTTAATTTTTGCTAACAAACCGAATGAAAAGTTGATAGCTTATTCAACTTACTTTTTGTTGAATTAGGAGGTCCAATAAAAATGGTGGCCTGAAGCAATAAAAAAAAATGTGGCCTTTCGAAAGTAATAAAATCTAGCGTGAATTTGTTGAATAACGAAGAAAAAAATTATAATTAGCCATCTAACCAATTATGGCATATGTGGCAAAATTATAACCATTAGATCTAGGTTAATTGGTTAGGTTCCTAAAAACACATCAAAAACTATTTATGAAATATAGTCCTTCTTGTATTTTTTCCCCGCAAAATCGTCCATTAAACTCACATAGTCTATTATTTAGAGTTTATAGTTTTTAAAGAATATCTTGTCGATCTTTTTATTTCTTTTTATAACTCTAATCACATTTATAATTTACTAGATTAAAGTCTACTCTAATACGCGGATAATCATATTAAAAAATATATTCATAGAAATATTGAAGTTTTAGTTAGTAACCGTTAAATTACTAAAATATTTTAAAATATTATTTAAACACAAATATTAAATCATTAGATATCATTTTTTTCTCTCGATTTTCATGTTCTAATCATCTCAGGTGGATCTTAAAATATATATAAGTATAATTTAATTCATATTCTTATAACAAAGACACAAAAATATTATATTTTTACCTATACTGATTATATATTAATTATATTATAAAGTCGTAAGCAATTCAAAAAATGTAAACTAAATTAGCAAATAATAAATTTCATGTTAATAATTTCATAAAAGCTATAAAACTATTTTAATAGTAAATATATTTTTGTTAACTTGTCTAATTTTCATCAAATTAATTGTTTTTTAAAACACTGATAGTACCAGTAGTGTTTTAAGTACCAGTACTATTATATATCTTTTTGTTTATTCATTATTTATATTTTATCTAAGTTAATGTTTTCAATATCTATTTCTCTTATTTTTTTATTTTTTTTGTCGCTTATATTCTCTCAATTTCTTTCTTAATTTTTATATAATTAGTTTTAACTATTAATTTTATTTTATTTTCTAATTAGTTTAGATTATTATAATTTTTCTCTAATTAATTTGAACTATTATAAATTTTTATTTTAACTATTAACTTAACTAGGCAATAACCTATGCTTTATGCAGGACAACAATATCAAAAATTAGTAATTTCAAAATTGTAAATTGAAATATTGTATTTAACAGACGATTAATTTTTTTCTTTATTAATGAATTTAAATTTTAATATATTATACATATAACCTTCAATGGAGTACAACTAAACAAACCAAACCAAGCAATATTTAGTAGGAGAAATTGTTAAAAATGTCATTTGTCATGAAATTTCTTTTCAAATATGCCATTAAATTCAATTCTTACAAAAAATACCATCAATTGGTTTAATTTTGTCTTTTAATGAAAGAAAAATTACAGTTTTACCCCTATCATCTTTTTCACTCATTCTCTTTCTTCTTATCCTCTTTTCTCTCTTTCTTCTTTTTCTCTTTCTTTATCTCTTGATCGGAAAAAATGGTGGATGATGGTGAACGTCGACGGCAACGGTGATCGACGGTGGACCAGACGGAGACAATGGACAAGATGATGGTGGAAAAGATAACGACAGAGACAGTGGTCGGAGGACAGGATAACGACGGACATGGTGGTCGGAGGACAAGATGACGACAGAGACGGTGGTCGGAGGACAAAATGACGACATAGACGGTGGTCGGAGGACAAGATGACGACGAAGACGATGGTCCGAGGACAAGATTAAGACGACAATGGACAATATAACAACTTGGTGGACAAGATAGTGACGGAGACGGTGACCGGAGAACAAATTGGCGACGGAGATGGTGGTGACTGAAACAGTGACCGGAGGACAAGATTATGACGGTGGTGGACAATATTAATTTTTGGTTACATTAGAAACAAAAAAATAAAACATTTGATGAGATAGCAATTAATGAGGGGTGAATTGGTAATTTTTCTTTTACTAAAAGACAAAATTAATCCAATTGATGGCATTTTTTGTAAAAATTGAATTTAATGGCATATTTGAAAAGAAATTTCATGACAAATAACATTTTCAACAATTTTCCCTATTTAGTAAACATGTACATTAGCAATAATAGTGAATTATATTAAGTAAACAGAATATAAATCATCTAGATAAAATTGCATGGTTTTTGTTTTAAACAATAAGATGAAACTGCATGATCTAAAAATAGTTCTTCCCACTTTTCCATTGATAAATAATCCTTTGATTCATTAAAAAAATAAAAATTACCCCTAAAAGTTTTGACTATGCTCGTTAGCTTTTCTTTATTGTATTATAGGGAGAATTACAATAATGCCACGTATAAAAGCCACTCAATCAATTATGCAACGCTCAAAAACGGATTTACAATAATGCCACATTTTGTGTAGTAAAGTACAAAATTACCCTACTTAAATTACCCATAGTCGTTCAATCCACACATACGAACTCTGAATCGAAGGACTCAACACGACCATCGACGACGACAGTAGATTCCGCCGGAGTAACCGTCGCGGAATGGTAAGCGCGGTGATGCCGATTTTTTAGGGTTTCATCGAACTCGGCTTTCCATTTTACAGCCGCGTCTTTCTCGATCTTGACATCTCCACCGTATAACTCAACCACCAAATTCCGGATCTATTCTAATCGAGATAGAATTTGAGCTTGATTTTTTAATAGATCGGGTCAGGATTTGAGATGAATCAACTGGTTTAGAGAAGATAAGTAAGAGGCCATGGATGAATTCGAAAACAGATCTGAAGAAGCTAGAGATCAGAGAATCGGTGGTGGTTCCGAAGATATGATTAAGTTGGAGAAGAAGCGAGTCAGACTGAGTTGATAACGAGTTGAAGTTTTTGGAGAAGAAGAAGATGGTGTTGGAGAAGAAGAAGATGGAGTATGTATGCTAGTGAAGATTTTGTCGTTGAGAAGACCTAAAGCCATGCTCAATAGCCAAAGGTAAAAAGGTGTTTGTTTTAGCTATTAGTTTCTTTTGAAAATATGAATTAACTTGGTTCATGTGCATTTCAATCTCGTAGAGCATTCGATTAGATATTATGATAAAGTTGATGATTTCCACTGTATTGCATTCTAGAATATTGTTTTTCAAGATTGTTTGTTAAATATTGATGGAGCTCCTTATTCATGATTATCAATGTTCATAAGCTTTGAGAACGTGAATTGATATCAACTGATTGTTTTCTTAATGCATGATCCTTTCTGATTCTCTTGGTAATTTGAGTGATTAACCCAATACTGAAAATGGTATTAGTAACCTTATGGATGAAGCTTAGATTTGTGGTACTTGTGATTTCAGTGGCCAAATACACAATTGATATGTCTTGATAGATCTGATACACTAATTAATCTTTATACGGATCAAGCTAAATGGGGTCGGATTGCGCTAGTTTGATGACAAATTGATTTCATGATCTGATTTTAAAGATTAAATGTATTCACTTGCCAATGATTGCGAAAAGATAAAAACCATTGATCATTGTCTATTTACTTGTGCCTCGAAGCTTACTCTGGAATTCATTATTATAGGACCAATTTGTCAACATTCCTTTCCCATGCTTGGGACAATACTTACTTGAATATGGATATCTTGTTGTATGGTGAATTTTTATAGATGTGTGAAAGAAGGAGGACCAGCACATTCAAAGAGGTTTACATTTGGAGTAAGAATGAATACAAGTGATAGAGGATGGACTGATGAGTATATTGTAGAGCCAATGGCAAGTGTTAAGAAGGCTAAAGATTCTGCTGCAGTTCTCTTAATTGAGCTTCTAACCAAAACCTTGTTCCAATTTTGATATTGGGACTGGCTATTGTTGTCCGTCAGTATACCAAGAAAGAGTAGAAGAAGCAGAATCTTTCTTGCTTCTCACTGAATTACCTTCTCATCTCTTTGTATTTGTCTTTCTTGTTACTCTTGTTTGGTCCTGGACTGAATATGTGTCCTTAGTAAGGGCTCCTTACTGAATCCTGTTGAAAACTACGAATCAATAATCAATGTTGTTGCTAGTTTCGTCTTGTATACCTAGTTTCTTTGTGTTGGTTTTATGGTGAGATGTTTTAGACTGTTTTATGATATGTTAAAATAATGTTATAAATTATAAGGTTTTTGTAAAGTTTATAAACGTTTTTGTAAGGTATTAAAAAAATATAAGGTATCAACTATTTCATACGAATTATAAATTAACTTTATAAGAAATTTAATGATTTTATAGACAAATTATAAGATAAAATCTAATAAGTTATAAATTATAAGGTTTTTGTAAAGTTTATAAAAAAAATTTGTAAGGTATTTAAAATTTTTTGTATGGTTTATAAATTGTTCATTTGTTTGTATGGTTTATAAACATTTTTAAAGAGATTTTAGAGAGAGTTTTAAACGTTTTATAATGTAAATAAAAATGCTAAAACCCTAACCCTACCTCAAAAAATATACCCTAAATGAAAAATAGTTAACCCAAACTCAAAAATTTAAAGACGTTTTTGTGTTAAATCTTACAAAAAAAATTAATCTCTTATAAACCTTACAAACTCTTTATAAATTATAAGGTTTTTGTAAAGTCTGTAAACGTTTTTGTATGGTTTATAAACGTTTTTAAAGAGATTTGTAATACAGTATTAAAAGTTTTATAATGTAAATAAAAATGCTAAAATTCTAATGCTACCTCAAAAACTATACCCTAAATGGAAAATAGTTAACCCAAACCAAAAAGTTTAAAAATGTTTTTTTGTTAAACCTTACAAAAAATCAATATCTTATAAACCTTACAAACTTCTTATAAATTATAAGGTTTTTGTAAAGTTTGTAGACATTTTTGTATGGTTTATAAACATTTTTAAAGAGATTTGTAAGACACTTTTAAAAGTTTTATAAAGTAAATAAAAACGCTAATACCCTAACGCTACCCCAAAAAACTATACCCTAAATGGAAAATAGTTAACCCAAATCCGAAAATAAAAAACGTTTTTCTGTTAAACCTTAAAAAACAATTAATATTTTGTCAACCTTACAAACTTCTTATAAATTATAAGGTTTTTGTAAAGTTTATAAGGTATTAAAAATGTTTTATAAAGTATTTTTAAAAATTTATATAAATTAATCTATAAAACTATCTTGGTACATCTTTCAATCAAAGGAATATTGAACGATTAAAAGGTTTTTGTCAGATTTGTAAGGTATTTAAAAGGTTTTATTAGTTGATTCTCATTGTTTCGGCAAACACGAAGATTTATAAAATTTTGTAAGTTTTATAAAATATACCCTAAATGGAAAATAGTTAACCCAAAGCAAAAAGTTTTAAAACGTTTTTTTGTTAAATCTTACAAACTTCTTATAAATTATAAGATTTTTGTAAAGTTTGTAAACGTTTTTTGTATGGTTTATAAATTGTTTGTATGGTTTATAAACATTTTTAAAGAGATTTGTAAGCCACTTTTAAAAGTTTTATAAAGTAAATAAAAACGTTAAAATTCTAACGCTACCCAAAAAAACTATACCCTAAATGGAAAATAGTTAATCCAAACCCAAAAATTAAAAACGTTTTTTTTTTTAACCTAAAAAAGCAATTAATATTTTATCAACCTTACAAACTCCTTATAAATTATAAGGTTTTTGTAAAGTTTATAAGGTATTAAAAATCCTCTTGTTCAATCAGTTTCATGGAATTTTGGATTTCGATGAATTTGAGATTTTTTCTGTTTTGTTGATTTGGATTTGAATATTGATTAATTGTTCTTTGCTGAACCTTATTTTGGATTCGGATCTTCAGTTATCATCTTCTACCGTGGAGTTCTATGATTCTTTTATTTGTTTGTTAGATTATTGTTCTAGATTTTGAATATACGGGTTCGATGAATCTTTATCTGTTTTTATTTTGTTGTTATGGATTTGAATATGGATCTATGGAGTATAGGCTTGTGTGAAAGTATGTTGATGCACAAGGTTAATTTTGATGCCAAGAGTGAGTATGAGATCATTCAGATCTACGAGGTGCTTCAGGATGTGTTCAACAAACTCAAGGAACACTTCAGGAAGAATAAGCCAAGGCCACCACTGATTGTCCGATCGGAGAAAGGAAATTGGAGGTAAGGAGATAAATGTGAGAACGTTTGGTCCTAGATTCGTATGTGCCGGATTCATCGGCGGCAGAGAGATCGGCGACGACAAGAGGAAAGCGCCCGATCCAATATCGTGGTCGGAGTTTTGGGTGTTAGAAAGTGCTAGAGTTTATGTTTTCATGTCAAAACACTCTCATACAACATGTAAAGCTCAATTACTCACAATTGCTTCTCTTCTTATTCAGTTTGGGACTTGAAAAGCTTTTGTTTTGTATTGTAATGCCAAGCATATCTATGAATCTTACTCTCTAGAGTTTCTCTTTTTGTTTAACTCGTCTCTTGAGTCTTGTGTGTGCATAGGGAATAATCATCAGTTTGCAAGGTATATTTTAGTAACATTGGAGAGCAAAATGTAAGTAATAGAATGATGTGCTATTTTTCTTGTATGTAATAAACATGTTCACTTGTAATATTGGAAATGGTCTACAGAATTAGTCCATGTTGCAACTGCTTTACATGTCAATTTGATAAGGTGTTTAAAAGGTTTTATTATTTGAAAAATGAAACAAAATATAATATGTTCATATCACCTTTCAAATACCTTTATAAACTATACAAAAACCTTATAAATACAATTTTATAGATTAATTAATAACCTTTCAAATACCTTATAAACCTTACAAAAATCTTATAAATACAATTAAACTTAAACATTATAGTTATCCTTAAAGTCATTTTCAAAATTATAAGGTTTTTGTAAGGACTATAAGCCTTCTTTTTGTAATTTTTTTTTAAGGATTATAAGCCTTCTTGTAAGTTTTTTTGTAAAATGAGAATCATCATAGTTCCTTACCGGGTTATAAGCCTTTTGTAAGGATTATAAGCCTTCTTTTCAAGATTATAAGGTTTTTGTAAGGATTATAAGCCTTCTTTTGTAAGGATTATATAAGCCTTCTTTTCAAGATTATAAAGTTTTTTGTAAGGAGCCTTCTTTTGTAAGAATTATATAAGCCTACTTTTAAAGATTATAAGGTTTTTGTAAGGATTATAAATTTTAGAAATTTATAAATACTGTTTTGTATGGTTTATAAACGTTTTTAAAGAGATTTGTAAAACAGTTTTATAAGGTAAATAGAAACGTTGAAACCCTAACTCTACCCCAAAAACTATACCCTAAATGTAAAATAATTAACCCAACACCAAAAATTTAAAAACGTGTTTGTGTTAAACCTTATAAAAAATCATATCTTATAAACTTTACAAACTCCTTATAAACACAATTTTTTAGATCAATTGATTAAACTTTATAAAGTTCCCAAAAATTTATAGATACTTGTGTTTGACGAAAAAACGAGAATAAACCTATTAAAAAAAGTATATCTTACAAACCTTATAAATACAATTTTTAAATCAAATTATAAAACTTTTAAATACTTTATAAAGCTTACAAAGTTTATAAGTACTTGTGTTTAACGAAACAATGAGATTAACCCTATAAACAAATTTAAATAGCTTATACACCTTACAAAAAAACCCTTATAAATATAATTTTATACATTAATTAATAACATTTGAAATATTTTATAAACTTTACAAAAACCTTATTAACACAATTTTATACATTAATCAATAACTTTTTAAGTACCCTATAAACTTTACAAAAACCTTATAAATAACGGTTTGTGTTTGCGTCTAGGTTTGCATTTGATTTTTTTTTTAAATTAACTTTTTTGTATGGTTTATAAACGTTTTGTAAGGTTTATCAGGTATTTAAAATATTTTATTAGTTGATTCTCATTGTTTCGCCAAACACGAGTATTTATAAATTTTTGTAAGCTTTATAAAGTATTTAAAACCTTACAAAATTTATTTATAAGGTTTTTGTAAGGTTTATAAGGTATTTAAAAATTAATCTATAAAATTGTATATTATAAAGTTTTTGTAAGTTTTATAAGGTATTTAAAAGGTTTTATTAGTTGATTCTCATTATTTCACCAAACACGAATATTTATAAAATTTTGTAAGCTTTATAAAGTATTTAAATTTTGTTTTTATAAGGTTTTCATAAGGTTTATAAGGTATTTAAAATTGATCTATAAAACTATAAAACAGTATATTATAAAGTTTATAAGGTATTTAAAACCTTACAAAAATTTATAAATAAGGTTTTTTTGAAGTTTATAAGATATTTAAAGTTGATCTATACAAACTTTTAAAACATTCTAATAACCTTATAATTGTTATAAGTATACATTATTGACCTTATAAAATCTAAACTATTTTCAAGAAACCGGTCACAGGAGCACACCGAAAAGACGGAGTGTTAGAGAGAAGAAGCAGAGAAAAAATCTGGAAAGAAGTTTTTCGAACTCAAAGAGACTTAATACTATATAAACAATGGAGAGATCACATATGACTATAAAATTTATGGTAAATGTAGTGAAAAAGTATTTCGAGAAAACAATGTATTTTTAGTAGCATGTTTGTAAATATTTTTAGATAATGGTAGTTGTGGTTGTGGCATTTGGTAAAAATTTCCATTTTATAAACAACATTTCTCACTTTTCTCTCTCTCACTTTTGTGGTTGGTTAATAATATTATTATTTTGTAGTATGCTTTTTTCATATCATAACTTTGAATCCTAACAAAGGGTATTCATTTTGGTGAAAGAGGTAATAGACAAATTAAGCTTAGATCATGTTTGCATATACAAGTTTATACATGTACAATGATACAAACATAGAAACACACCATATTCCTAGCACGTGTAGCTTATGTAGATGAGAGATACTCATCGTCAATACCTTTCACCTTTAGTGTCATCGCTTGATTTTCTTTGACTAAAGAGAAACAAATAATGGTCTTTCGAAATCTAGTGACAAGAAATCTTAAAGAGACGAATACAAAGCTGAGAAGGTGAACACAAGAACACAAGGGAAGAAACAGAGCATATAGTTAGAAACCAAAACCAAAACCAAAACCAAACCAAATCAAATCATAACATAATTTCTACCAATCATACGAGAAACAACAAGCAAGATTCCTGAAACATGTTAATTTTCCTCCTCCCGTATGCTGCATACGGTATGCATAAAGCAAAGAAATCCTTTCTAATCCCATCAAAATTCCAATCATTCGAGTTTTCACATAAGTAAAGAGAACAACTCGATTCATTCCAAAACTCGTTCTTAACCCAATGAGGGATCTTCAACAAATCGAATCATGTTCCCAGCCCAAAGCCGTTACACATAAAGCAAATCGGAGTCACCGGATATTGTTATAGTCGAACTTACATGAGATCTGATCGCTGAGGAAACAAAACGTCGTCACTTAAACAGTTTCTTCACCGAGAAAAAAAATCTTCTGATTTTTCTTCTCCGTTACTCAAAGAATCTGACTCGACCTCGGTTCTTCACGTCTCTCTTCTTCCTCTGGTCACGAAATCGATGACTCTCTTTAGATCTCGATTAACCAAGTCCAAACCCATTAGCTCTTTTTCGGATTCTTTCAGGTAGACTTAACCAACCCAAAAATCCGATTAGCTAAATCCAGATGGAATCAGCAATGAATGTGACGGTGGCGGATTTACGGTGATGGCGGATAAATCATCCACCGTCGTATGCTTTTTGCTGCTTCGATTAGGTTAATCGCAATCAGATTCTTGTTCTTCACGAACTATTTTCCCTAATAACTTGGCAATCAGAATCTGATGAGAGAGATCGAGAGAGAACAAAAAAAAAATTATAATTAAGGGTAATTTGGGAATATTAAAAAAAGGTTGTGGCATTTTTGTAAAAGTGTTTTCACCCGTAGCATTTTTGTTATGTGGCATCCTGAAAGTGGCAATTCTCAAAATTTCTCTTCTTCATTTTTGTTGCATTTTAGCATTTTCTTGTTTTATTTGATAAGTTTTTTCAGTATTTGAATTTTAGCTATCTCTTAAAATAATTTTTTTTCTTTATCTATATCTCTTTTGTTTATATGCTGAGTGTTGGTTAATAAAAATCTACTCACTCCGTTCTTTAAATATTGATTTTCTAGAGTTTTCACACATATTAAGAAAACAAATTAATGTTTGACTAGAAATGTATTGGTTTTTGTATTAAACAATTTTCCATAAGTTTGACCCAATAACAATCCAATAAAATCAATTAATATTTCTTGAAATCTACAATTTATAATTATTATTTTATAGAAAATGTAAAAAATCAATCTTTTTAAAACAATTTTTTTTTTAAAACATCAATCTTTACAGAACGGAAGGAGTATGATACTATATTTATTTTGATGGAACTGTGTTGGAGTTTAGTAACCAAAACAAATAACATAGTTCGGGAAACAAAGTCCGAAACTCTTTCCTACGTGTCCAAATCTATTGAAAAATATCTAAAACCAATTGTTATCAACCCCTGGAAATTGTGTCCTTGCTGCTGAAGCTTTGCAAAAAATCCGATTTTTGGATAAATCGTTCATTCCAATTTTTGGATAAATCGTTCATTCCAATTTGTAGACAGTCCAAAAGAAAGAAAAATAATTTTACTTACAGTCAATGTTTTACCAAATATAAAGATTGTGAGTGATCATGATCATACTAATTTATCTATTAATTAAAAAAATCATTAATACTCAAAATATTTTTTAATAATAGGATGAATTTGTTGAATAACCAAGAAAAAATTTATAGAGAATTTGCAGCTGATAGCAAGCGATTGTAGCAAAATTGGTGGAATAGCCACGGTACTGTGCAAAAGTTATCAATACCCTTTTACCCCTACAACGCAACTTGCAACTCGATATAGCGTAGTAGGAGATTTGTAAAGATGTTGTCAGAAGCTTTAGTCCTTTCAATGTAACATATACATATAGTATATACATATAGCTCACTTTTCTTTATTTATGAGGTTTAGCTTGTACAAAAGAAAAGAAAAACGTAAATCAAAAGAAGAGACGTCTGTTGGTTTTGAAGAGAAAGGTTGAGTGATAGAGTGTGATAAGAGTGATAGAGTGGTGAGGTAGAGGTTTATTTTCGCTAGCGTGTCTGTAGAAATCGTTCACGAGGAACGGAGTTTACAAAGCAGGTAATAAATAAATGAACCTGGGAAATCGTTGTTATTTTCCGATTTGGGGGAAAAAACCTAAGATTTTTTTTTAATTGCAGTTTACAGAGAAAATTGAAGAACGTAAGATGGAAGAGAAAGCCGATTTACCAGCGAGGATGTTTGCACTTGGTGAAGAACCAGTTGGGATTAGGGTTACGTCATATGGGCCGTCGGAAGGCATCAGATCTATCGTAAACATACTCACTCCTGAAGAGAGAGAGATATTGAGGAGGTCGTCGTTTGGCAAATTCATATCGATTGCTGAACAACCATCCTACTCTGGAAGATTTGGAAGATTTCTGATTTCATGACAATTGCAAGTTAACAAAAAGCATGAGATTTGGTTCCTGTACGCCAGAAAACCTGTAAGGTTTTCCTTGAGAGAGTTTGCGATTGTAACAGGCCTACCGTGTGGAAAGTTTCAGAAGAAATCAAAGAAGACTTTGAAGAATGACTTAGCTGAAACTCCGTACTGGCCTTCCCTGTTCGGTAAGCTAGAATCTGTATCTGTTTCATCAGTGAATAAAATGCTGAAGAGGAAGACGGTGACCGACAAAGATATTAGGGTAAAGTATGCGTGTCTAGCTCTTCTCGCATCTGTTTTGATGCCTACGACGCACCACCCGAAGATTGTGAAGGAGCATGCAGAACAAATTAAAGATCTTAGTTCCTTTTTCGCTTATCCATGGGGAAGGTTAGCATTTGAGATGTTGCTTAGCAGCATAAAAGAGAAAAATGAGATAACTTTGTCCTAGAACACAATCGCAATCAAGGGGTTTGTGCATGCCATTCAACTTGTAATGGTGGAGTCGGTTCCGTCTTTGCTTGAGGTTGTTCAAGATAATTCAACTTCTTCGTCGGAGTCTGACGGAGAAAGAGACAAGGATCAGCCTCATGAGAAGAAGATTAGTTTGAGTCCTGCTCATGCGAGAGACCTACATGAGGAGGGAAAGGTATACAAATTTGGTTACATGTTTATAATTATTAAGATCTGCTAGATAAAATTTTTGTAAGCCAAGTTTTAGAATAGCGGATAAGAGATATTGAGGTGGCTAATTAATTTATTGATTTAGACGACGATACTAATATGTAGGTCTTATTTCAGGTTGATGTGGATCCAATTATAGCAGACGATGGTGAGGAGGAGCTTGATGAGGCACAGTTTGGGTGGTCTGATGATGAAGTTGATGAGAAGGTTGAGAACATGGTTAAGCTTATTAACAAGGAAGAAAGTTTTTGTAGTGCGATGTTTGGTGGAGGGGTCACGAAGGCTGATGTTACTCGCATGATAAAAGAGTCGAAGGAGAAGAAATTGAAGCAGGAAAAGGGTGTTTGTCCCGGAGATATGATAGGCACAAGCGGTGCTGTTGGGGAAGGGGGTGGATTAAACGATAGCGATGTCCAACATATTGTGGAATTGGTTGGTGGTAGAGTGAAAGTTGAATTTGGGGTATTGGAGACGAAGGTTAACGAAATGTACGAGAAATTAGATGAGATAGAGGATGGGAGGAAGTATAACGATGTTTGCATTAAGTTGGAGGATCTAAAGAATTCCATAAGTTTGATAGAGACTACCATCTCTCTTGACGTAGCCACGCAGGTTGCAAAGATGAAAACCGAAGTGATTGATGCTATTGTTGCATTTCTTGAAAAAGAGACTATTGTGCAGGCAGCTGTTAACGAAACCGTTTTTGTTGAGAGGAGCAATGTTAACAACGTTGACAAGAACCAATGGTCATGTGGAGGTTCTGCAGGCATTGGACTACAAAAGAAGGTAAATCCATCGTCCGTCCGAGCTATTGACAATATCATTGCTGGGGTGTTGGGTGATCTATCTCGCAATGTAACTGATGCAGTATGTGTTCAATTTGTTATACCTAATATGGCACTGGTGGCATGTTCATTGATATTGTATTCTGTTTTGCATTTGAATAGGCTGGTGCAGGGAGTGTTGAGTTGCAGACAAATGGTGGTAATTTCTCTGAAGTTGGTGATCATAGCCCAAGTCACAATCTCGTAGTCGATGTAAGTGTAAAATATTCAGGGGTTAGTTATGTAGATTTGGCCGGTCTGGGGACTATGTTGGCTAATCAAAGATGTTATGGATAGGTAAATAACGTTAACACGGGCGCTGGAATGGACTGTAATGTTGCGGCGCATAATGAGGCATGTAATTGTAACTATAGTGTATTATTAAATGTAACAAATTGTCATTATTATACATAGTCATTAAACTAAGTCTACTTATCTTATCGGGAAACTTAGGGTGTTGTCATACTAGTTTTTCTCATTCGTACACATATGTTGCTCTAATGTATTGTTTGAATCCCCATCATTCTCCCTTGGGTTGTCACAGGAAGATGTAAGTCTGCCGCATACTACGGTTGACGGTGCTGATTTGCAGTCCGATAATGTTGAGAACGATGGTGATGGACATGGTTTATTCCGTAAGAGTAAGAGGCTGAAGACAGTACCTGCAAGTCTTGTTCAAAACTACCAATGTGACAAGCGAATGTTACAGCGTCTTAGGGAAGCGCACCTGGTGGGAGGTTACGATTTGAAGGTTGACTTGGAAGCTAAATTTTCAAATTTGATGGGCAAGATGAGACAAATCTCGTAAGTGTTTAACGTTTATTAGCTGTCTAAGATAAACGAAAGCAAGAACTCAATTTAGAAGGCTGAACATAAATAAGTTTGGATGGCTAAGTTTATCTTTAAGATGTTAAACACTTACGAGTTTGGATAATTTTGCATGTGATGGTTAACTTGAATGTTTGCAACACATATCATATTTAATGGGTCGTACTCGTAGGAACCTCACAATTGGCGGTGTACCTGTGTCAGCGAAGGACTTTGTAGAAATTGCTTGCAGGACCAAAGTGTTGCAGCCAAAGGTACTAGTGTTTCTTGTCTTGGTCATAAGCAATCATTCTCAAAATGTATGAAAAATGATTCAGATATGTTTTTTTTCCTATCTTCAGGTGTTTGACATGTTAGTGCAACACACACGCACAATGTTTAGCAAAGCATGTATTATGCCTGTAAAGAAAATTGAGTTTTTTGACACCAAATTTGTGTCCTACTTTGTCAAGAACTACTCTAAATTTGTGAAGAACCCAAACAAAGAAGCCCACCAGTTCAGCAAGCAGACGCTACACTATTTTAGTGAGGAAAATGCTAAGAACATTGAGCTAGAGCGCTGGTATTTCCCATTCAATTTTGATAAGACCCATTGGGTGGGCATTTGTGTTGATTGCGTGGCGTCTACGATTACGATCCTTGATTGCGATATGACATTGCGCACAGACAATGGTATTACAAAAGAGTTGACTCCCATTGCGCAGATGGTACCTTACCTACTTAAACAAGTTGGTCATCTCCAAGTGAGGGAAGGTAAACCATTTGCTGTAGAAAGGCCATGGAGTATCCCGCAAAATGGTAATCATCTTGATTCAGGGGTGACGACTGTCATTCTTATTCAAGCACATGCAATTGGTGGATTGGAAGTGTGCAGATGCATAACCGCGGATGTATTACCACCAGAGTCGCATAGGCTAGCTGTTATGTTGTATGAAGAGAACTATGAGCGGCTTTAAACTTACATGGTACTGCCTGAGAGTCTTTTAAATTTTTTAATGTTGTTATGATTGTTGCGTGTTTAGGCCAAACTAATACCGAGGTGTTTGTATGGTTTGGATGATTTATCTTTCTAGTAGTGTTTAACATAAACTTTAGCAGCTAATAATTAATTGTACCGACGTAATGGTATGTAAAACCGGTCATGTTAACATAAAACTTAGTACTTATTAGATGGTATGGGTTAGAAGTAGTGGTTAATATAAATGTTAGCAGGTAATTATTGATTGTAGCAAGCTAATTTTATCTAAAACCAGTCTGTGCGGAGAGTAGAAGTACTTACAATTATACTTAGTTCTCGGATTGTAAATAGCAATTTTTTGTGTCTCTGGGTGTGGAAAAATAATGCAAGTAAAGACGAGTTAGGGGTTTCTAAGCCGGCTAAGAGATATCGTAGTGGTGATCAGAAATAGTGACAGCTAATATTGGAGTTTACCACCATAATGTATGCTAAAACCGGCCATGTTAACATAAAGCTTAGAACTTATTAAACATAGTTTTCGGATTAGAAAGGGCAACACCATTATTTAAATACAAAGCTGGAGGAGGTCTCATCTGGGATGATAACATAATATTGAACATATATTTCACATAAAGATGACGCTAACCCAGGTACAGCTCGGGCATTACGACATATCATCAACTTTCAAGGTGGCCGCTTTCTCCTCGACAAAGTTCATATTGACATTTTACATGTGGCACGGTTGTGCCCCATTCTCTTGCATCGGCTGCACACCGTCTTCCGGCGCCACACCGTCTTCCGGCGCAAACTTCTCAGCTGGATAAAATGTTTGAAGAAGTCAGTTGAATAGTATGTGTTAAGTCATAAGAATTTTCTAGCAACCAATTTGTAATCTTACAAGGGTCTCCCCACGGGAAAAGAATCGTTTCTTGCGGGGCCTACCCGGTGGGCGTCTCGTCGTTGGCGGGTAAAGTATAAGACCTTCCAGTGCAGCAGAGAGGTTAGGAAGGCCGTCGATTTCAGTGATGGGATTGACAGCTGCCTCATATGCATTAAGCCAATTCTCTGTTGAGTAGTAAGTTGAAACCAGTGAATCCATCTTTGTCTTACTACATACTGCAGCAGCAACCGCATGGGAACAAGGTATCATCAGCACCTGAAACTCTAAGCAAGTACATTTTTGGGTTGCTAAATCAACGTGGAATGATACACCATCTTTGGTACGAATCTCGAATTCGTGTTTGTTTATCTCATTGGCCTGATAGCCACCTGATTTATCAAAATTAGAAGCTATAATAGCAAGGACTTTTGGAGTTAAGGATCCGCTGGAGATTTTGGATGCCTCATGCCGGGTTGCGAACCACGCCATCAATTTTTGACGAATGTACTCAACCATGGTTAGTATTGGAAATTCCCTCGCTTCACGGATAACGGCGTTCCAAGACTCAGCAATATTAGTTGTCATGATGTCATACCTCGATCCGGTGAAATGAGCACGGGCCCAGTGTGGGAAACCTATTCTCTCAAGGTACTCCGCACAGCCTGCATCCATCGTTTTAATCTGATCAAATAGGCGATAGAAATCAGTTAGCTTGTATGCCCTTGCAGCTTGTGATACAAGGTTAGCCAGGTGCCTCCCTTTGAAATAGGTCTTGATGTTCCTCTGAAGGTGGACAACACAAGCGCAATGGCGAGCTAAGGGATAAACCTGTGATGAATAATAATTCTATTAGTCGCTATTAAAATTATTAGCAATACAATTTAGTTAGTCAACCGGTTGAAACTAAAGTTCGTCAGCCAAACCTTGTTAATGCCGTAGTAAATCGAAGCATGACGATCTGAAATGAAAACAATGTTCTCTGCATCTGGCACAATCAATCGTAGCTTTCGAAAGAACCACTCCCACGCCTTGTCGTTTTCACTATCGACCACACCAAACGCTAGAGGAAAAATCTGGTTATTTCCATCCTGTGCAGAAGCAGTTAACAAACACCCAGTGTGTTTGCCCTTAAGATGTGTACCGTCAATAACAACCACATCTCGCATGTATTCATAGCCTTTGATACAAGCTCCCAAGGCAAAAAACATGTATTTGAACCTTTGTCCTACACTTTCGTCATACACAGTTTCTAGTGCAACTATCGTCCCCGGATTGGAAACAACCAGTTTTTGGAGATATGCAGGAATAGTTTTGTATGCCTCTTCTGATGTACCGTTAGCAGTGTTCATTGCCACCTCTCTAGAACGCCAAGCTTTCCAGTAGCTAATCCGAACATCATGGTCACCTCGCATGATATCTCGAATTTCGTTTGGCTTTGGGCCATGACAAGTTCCTCCGTACTTTGACCGCATCAAGCTCCCGATCACAGTTGTTGTTGCCTGTCTTTGGTAACCACCACGCACATCGACTGTGCATGTATGAGCTAACTCTTCTTATTTCATAGAGCTTTGAACCTTCTACACGTGCTGCGTAAATTCTCCATGGGCAATCTATGCCCCAACATTTCAATACCATTAGCTCTGGTCTAGAACGAGCATTACGGTATTGAAATTTGTGGTGTAGAGCATAAATGGCCATGTGTTGTTTAAAAGCATCACGATCTGTGAAGATCATGCCGACATATATGTCGTGGGGATTGTTAATAGCGTCGCCTACAATATAAAGTTTTGGAAATACATTAAAACCATTTTCACATTAATACAAATCTTAATGCCACATAGAATACAAAAAGTTACAGATTTGCATCTTACTATCCGAAATAGAACTTACAAACATATTTCACATTGGGTGTCGTTCAAACATTACGACTCGTACCCTATCCGCAAACACATTAAAGTAGAAACATGAAGACCACAAACTTTGTCCTATTTTACACAGATTATTGTTATGCCAACGAAACTGATTCTCTAAAACCCACCAACAATGTGCCCGTCGTTGGAGGAGCTATGGTCTCCTTCGTCTGGGAGAGTTGGAGTTGCTGCAAATGTTGATGGCCCTATCCCCAAAGTCAATCCTAAAAAAGGGTTGTGATCTGCAGTCGAGTGAGAGGGTTCCCCCATATTATCAAACCGAGGCTGAACCCCATTAGTAGTGCCAACAGCTGCTAGAAACATTAGACAGCTAAGTTCATGTTTTCCTTGTTCATTCAACCAATATGCGGCTAATAAATGTATGAACTTGTAAGTAACGTGTCTGGAAGAGATAAATAAAATATACCCAGATCTATGTTCAGTGGTAGGGGCTGGCCCATTGGACCGATGACAACCTCAGGCCCAATAGTATGCGTGACTGGTCCTAATCAAGAGTACAGCTAAGTAAAATGTTTTCCGCAACACATAATTGTAGCTGTTTTACAATCTAATAACCGTCATTAACATACATTTACTCATTATAACTCTTCTACTTACCATCTAGGGAGGCAGGGGCAGCTGAATTCTCCATTTGTGAAAATGTTGGGGGAAGAGCATTTGTAAGGTTAACATGCTCTGTAAAGTAATACACATATGTCAAATAACGTATTAAAGAAGTAGACAAGTCATGTTCATATATTTAGTGCAATGTGGTGTTTGAAATCAAAATAATTACTTACCAGCCGGCGGTAGTGGAGTTTCCCGAAGAGCCAGGTCGTGTTCGGATGCAAAGTCAGCCAAAATACAAATATCACTTTAAGAGTCGGTGGAAGAGTACTCGTCCCCAATTTCCACCATATTGTTACTCATGATACTGTTATTTTCCATCGTAGCCGGATGCATGTGTTGACTGCCAAAGAGTTCTGCTGCAAAAGCAGCTTGACGTGCAGCATTGGCTTCGGCCATCAAGCCCTCCCAGAACATGTGTGCATCTGAACCTCCTTCGTAGTCATGGTTTTCTTGAGTTTGCATGTAACTGTCTATTAACTCCATTCCAACATCACCAAAGTCATGGTGTTCTTGTGTTGTTGGGCACTGAGTTAAAAGAACTTGGTTTTCCCCTGCTGCGTTCCCACCTCCAAGTAACCGATATTTTGTTAGGTATGTAACTTATTGTCTTTAATATCTAATAAACCTGCTACATATAATAGCATAAAGCATGTATTTTACTTACCAATGTTTTCATGGTCATAACCATCGTTACGGAAGTTAGGGATTCTGGTGTAGTCCATATGTGTTATTAACGGGTAAGCCTGACCACTATCAACAAGAATAATGGTATCAGCCCCGACGGAAGTGTTTGGTTCAGTCGGATTAACAGGCAGTTGAAGAGGATTTGCGTACAATCTTTCCAAGTGAACCCTATATAGGGCTACCATCTGTTTTTCTGTGAACAGGCCCTGCAAAACACTACGCGCACCACATATAGTCCTCTCCGTCACGAGACCTGCAATAGTGATCAATCATAATTATTTCGCATAGCCCGACAAACTATTTATTGAATTCTACTCACAGTCATTAACCATTAGAGGAGATGTACCGTAATAAGCAGCGCGGTTTCTGGCGGCTATCTCCGGGTCCTCAGTTTTTTCAAGGTAAGAAGTTCCTCCCACCTCGAAGCTTTTCCTACACTGGAATTCGTAGGTAGCAACTTCTTCAGCGCCAGGAGTGACACATATGGTCACTTCAGGATAAGCAACTCGAAAATTCATGAACAGCGTGACGTCGGCATCAGAACCTATGTCCTCCGGTTGGTTACTGTTCACGTCTACCTGGGATAACCTCCGCGGCAAGCGATAAGTTAGGGCCACCGGAGTTGTGGTCTCCAACAAGTATCTCCTTCTCACATGGCCCAACAGAGAGTCAAACGTCTCGGTGTCACTGAGGTTTGCTCCATAACCAATCTCTGATGGATCACTTCTAAACTCCCATCTTCCATATTCTGCCTTAATCCAGTTACCTTTGAGCAGCCGTACATAGCGACCCATCTGGAAAAGAAAAAAGTTTTGTTAGCGGCCATCATCACCAGTATCCAAACGAGAAAAGGTATATCGACAAAAAGACGTATAGAAGGCAACAAAACAGATATAATAAAGTTGAAAGAACAAAAAAAAGATTAAATATCCAGATTTGTACGTGGGGACCGACCTTACAGAGGTAGGTGAGGAATTTTCTTAAATGCTTGATAAATTTCAGATAGCCTGGACAATTTATGAAGATGAAAGCGAGATGTTTGAGTTTCCTGAGTAATGATAAGTTACCAGCTACTTCTCTTTATACACGGTCACCACTATAATATACCGCATATACATACAAGATATATATCACCGTACATATTTATCAGAAATCTTTATAAATCTTCGTCATCAATGCGCCGCATGACACAATAACTTGTGGTTACAATTTCCCTACGACCTAGTGGACAGTGTTGTCTACTCCAATATATATCGCTTGAAGATATTTTTCTCATTCTCCAAGGACAGGGAGCGTCTCGTCTTTTGACCCCAGCCATTTGTCAGGTAAACATTGTTTTTCATTTCTCGAAGCTATTCTCTTCATTACCGTATCTTATATGCTTTATTACCTAGTTATCTCAAAATTATAATTAGCCATCTAACCAATTATGTCATATGTGGCAAAATCAATTAATTTGTCTAACAAAATATTCCGACTTGAACTTTGCATCAGTTTTAACGAACAAAAAAGATATTTTAAAGTTTCAACTCATATTTAAAATCAAGAGGAAAACTTTTTCAGATTGTTAGCAACTAAAATATTATTTACTAAAATTTCCTTATTTACGATTTAAATAGATATTCTCTATAAAATAATTTTTTCTTAAAATCTAAGTTAAACAATTTTAAAAGTGTATTCGTTATTCGTCATCCATCGATGTATCGAACTGTTAAAGTAAACAATTTTAGAACACGTACCGTTTAAGGAATGATCAATTTGAACCATGACACCATAGAGGCATGTAGATAAGTTAAAACTCCAAACATAAGTTGGAGGTAGATAAATATTTAATAGTCAATCTTTAAAACAAATTTAAAAAATTGATTAGCAACTATATCATGCCGATCTTTTTTTTTTTTTTTTTACTCAAAAAGGCATATATTAATTAGTGGAAAGAAAGTCTCGATGCAAAGCATCAGTTAGAATAGATGGTATGAAAACAGAGTAATGAAAAGAAACATCATTTGGAATAGAAAGCTTTGACAAAATATCTGCAGGAATATTTTGGTCTCGTTGTGTCCATGTGAACTTGATTTCTTCAAAACGTGATTTCCAATCTTGAATGTCTCTTGTCCAATTGAAGACGCCAAAGTTGAGCACCTTGTGATTGAGAATATCAGTGAGTTCCTTACAATCTCCTTCGAAAACGACTTTTGTAAAACCATGACTCCATGCATTTTGCATTGCAAAAATTAAACTTTGCATTTCACTCTCTAGTGCAGTTAACCTACTTCTTCCTTTTGCTTGACCCGCACCAATAAATACTCCTGTGGAATCTCTGAATAGCCAACCAGCCTTCGTTGGAAAACCTTGTTGATTACACGAAGCATCATAGTTACACTTTATCCATTCATATGGCGGGCATGTCCATCTTCGATCACGAGATGATTGTTCACTGGTGTGCCGAACTACCTCTCCATTCATAAGCGATGTATATTTCACTAAAGCTAACCATTCCATATTGTCATGCTTTGCTAGTCTCAGAATACTTCCCCATGACAAATCCTTTTGTTGGAATATTAATAAATTCCTACTCTTCCATAGTCTCCAAAGAATCCAAATAGCTAATTGTTGGTAGGCGGTAGATATAATAGCAGGATTGGATGAAAGTAGTACCTCAAATCTGTCCTCTAGAGACGAATTTTGATCAAAGAGTATGTTGTTTGATATTCCAGAGCCTCTCCAAACAGACTGTGAATGTGGACAAGTGAAAAATAGATGTGTACTTGTCTCCTCATTGGTACAACATCTGCCACAACTAGAAAAAGAGCTGACGTGTCTTCTCCTCAAGTTTTCACCTGTTGCAAGGGAACCAGTAAGCAAGCGCCATAAGAAGTGTTGAATCTTTGGAGCTGTTTTCAAGCTCCAAATCAAACTCTTGATTCTTGGATTTCCTGTCGGTGGAATAACATGATGATTATGCTGATGAGTAGCAAGCCAATAAGCAGATTTAACCGTATAAAGGCCATCCTTAGTGTAGTGCCAGCCAATAAGATCTTCTTTGGCATGAGGAGATAATTTGATGGAGAGAACAAGGTCAACATCTTCTGCAACAATTAAGTCTCTTACTTTGTCTTCATTCCATCCATATCCGTTGACAGTAATCAACTCATTTAACATAATATTAAACTTAGCAAAGCAATCTACAAGATTTGGGGACTGAAAAGAAATAGCAAGATCTACATTCTGCTTCCAAAAGATTACTAAACCACCACTAAGGCCTATAGGTGGAACTGTTACATAATTCAAGTACCCAAGTTCACATCCTATGTCACGAATGTAGTCATCTTGTTGTTTGGTCTCTGATAGGCAAATGATGTCCGGGAGATATTTTCTGTTTATCCCCTTAAGGCGTCGAACTGTCAAGTCTATGCCCAAACCTTGACAGTTCCAGTAGGCTGTCCTCATGGCGGAAGAGGTGGTTCAGGGCCCACCGCGCCTCCATTTGTTGTCGAATCATCTTTATTCGATCCACTGCCTTCACCTATCTCACGAATCGTGGCCTTGTAAGGACCCAAATCAGCATTATCCTCTTCAAATTTCCTCTTTCTAGTCTCTGCATTGTCTATTTTGCCATAGACAGGATGAAATGGAAAGGGATTGAACATCTCTTCCATGTTTTCCTCATTGCCAAATGAGCTATTATCATGAAATTCATCAAACAAATGAGGCTCTCTATCAATCGCCTCAGATTCATCAGCATCACTATCCATGTGTGGAACTTCATTTGGTGCATCGTCTTGTGCTAAGTGGTCCGCCGCAGGTGCTACCCCATCATTCTGAATCTCTTCAATAATAAGACCGTGGTTTGGAATCATCTCAGGCGGAAGGCCTTGCTCATCACCATTGTCATCCCCATCTGAATGATGGTCAGGTCCCCCATTTTGAATCAAGCAATTGCCTGAGTCATGTGTTAACAGTCCACAGACCTCGCAGAAGCCTCGGAGTCTCTCATATGTGAATCGGAGGAGGGTGTTCTGACCTGGAGAAAACTGGAAGTTTCTCTGAAATTTTAATGGATTGGAGATGTTCCAATTCAGTTTGACCCGAACGAACTCCACCCTTGCTGCAGTTTCCGCCACATAATCCGTCTCAATGAAATGACCCATTGCCTCACCAATGTTGGTGATTAGTTCAACATCTAAATATTGGACAGGAATTCCTCTAATTTGGATCCAAAAAGGTATGGAATCCAAGAGAAGAGGATCCATCTGAGGTATATCATGCCGATCTTTAAATCAAATTTAAAACATTGATTAGGAACTATATCATTCAAGAAAAACATACCCGATAATACAATGGATCTGTTGCACTTGTAAATCAACATGTTTGATCCGTAAAGGAAAAAAAATAAAAGAATCATAAAACGAATTAGCAAAGAAGACAATGCAATCAGGTATACAATCGGCATAATAAGACACTAAAAAAAAAATGAATAGCTATTACGTACAATGACTCTCGGACAATTTTAAAAAGGATAATGATGAAATATAAAATGGGTTGTGTATATATAGTTAGTAAATTTAGGGTTTTACTTTTTGGAAAAGGTTGAATTTTACCAAAAAATGTTAAGAAATACGTGACTTTTAATATACATTAGGAAGTTTTAATATAGATAGGAAATTTTCCAATATATATATATATATATATGTATATATACGAATTTTAAAATATGTATAGTATAATTTCGAAATATTTATAGTGAATTTTCTTGGAAGGAAATATTAATAAGTATATATGTATATGAATAAGAAGTTTGCCAAATATATATATATATATATGTTTTTCGAAACAAAATTTGAAAAATAGGAAACTTAATATGAGTAGAAATTTTTGAATTTTGCCAATAAAATGTTAAGAAATACGTGACTTTTAATATAGATTAGGAAATTTTTATATAGATAGGAAATTTGTCAAAATATATATATATGTATATACATATATATATATATACGAATTTCAAAATATTTATAATGAGTTTTCATTAAAGATATTTTCGGAAGTTTGAATCCTCAAATCGTTGTGAAGTCGCCACAACTCCTTTCGCATTTATAAGTATAGATTACTTAACAACATTTGTATTAGTGTTGTATTTTTAACCTTTAAATATTTAATTGTTTTGTGTGTTTTTCATTTGTAATAAAAAACTTTTTTAATTAATTTCAAAATTTTAGACATGACATCGTCTCAATCACAATATATATGTGCCCTAGAGTTTTTTGTCGCAATCCCAACGACAGAAGGGGGAAATTCGTTGCGACCCAAACCTAGAAACTCTTGAGATTATCCATCGTCGCTCCTCTCTTCGCCGGGGGAAAAAATCAAGTGCGTTTTCTTGCCTGAGAGATCAACTACGCGTACCAGACCCAGTTCGAATCGATCAGTCGGGTGGTTTAGAGGCGGGACTTTCTGCGATTCCAAATTCGTTGTATTACCAGTCACTCGGATTAGGGTTTTTAAGGGTTGTTCCCGAGAAGAGACTCCAGACTGGTTGGCTGCTTTTTGTATTGATTCGATATATGCTGCTCTGTCTTGTCTAATTTAGCAGAGCTTTTTGATTTTTTTGTATTCTCTATCATCAACAATTTCTAGTGATTTTCTCCCATTTTAGCTTTATATTATAAGAAATATCCACGGCAAAAAAAATCATTGAGAAAAATAAAGTTGAAATTTTTCTATACACGTAGAATCTGATTGAAATATTGAGAAAGAAAGAAAAAAACATACTAGGATCGATGGCTAGTGTCCAGCAAAATGGGCAAAGGTTTGGTATTACAGATCCTATCTCTTTGGGAGGACCAACGGAGATTGAGGTTTTCCTGATATCTTAAAGCTTGTGTCTTGTTTATGCTTAACTTTCTTGTTAGTTCTGTATTGATTTTTATCATGTTTTTGTTCAGTATTTGCAAGATGTTGGACTGTACGAGAGTAAGGAGGAAGCTGTTCAAAGGGAGGAGGTTCTGGGGAGACTGGATCAGGTTTTTTAGTGTTTTCGAACTTGTTGCTTCTGGATTTTTCATCAGAACCAATGGTAACGCTTAGTTGTTTCTGTGTCCAGATTGTAAAAACATGGATTAAAACAATCAGCCGCGCTAAAGGGTTGAATGATCAGCTGCTTCATGAGGCGAATGCAAAGATATTCACTTTCGGTTCTTATCGGCTAGGGGTAACCATAGAAGATTAACGTTTTTTTACTCATTATTCTTGTATTGTAGAGGGAAAGGGAAAATTGTGAATTGGTGAAAGCTGTGTTTTTCTCTCTTGTCTTTAGATGTTCCTGTGTCATAAGCGGAATCTTTTGGTGCATTTAAATATATTGAATCAGTGTTATGCATGTCACTTGAATCACGTTTGTATGAGTTTTTCTGGCATTTCAATGTATGGTTGCGATTGGTTCTTGGAGAGAAAATTTTATTCTTAACTTTTCTGTGTCCTAAAGAATTATTTTACAGTTGTGATTGTTCTTACTAACATTCATTTTCTATCATATTGAAAGTTCCTTTAACATCTTCAAATAGGTACATGGACCTGGTGCTGACATAGACACTTTATGTGTGGGACCTAGACATGCAACTAGAGAAGTACTATTAACTTTCTTGCACATATACATTGGCCTGGATATTTTTGTTGTCGATGTATTGAGTTCACCATTTGTTCTTTATATTGCCTCTAGGGTGATTTTTTGGTCGGAAATGCCTGAAGTAACTGAGCTGCACCCTGTTCCTGATGCGCATGTTCCATTGATGGGATTCAAACTTAACGGAGTTTCCATAGATCTCCTTTATGCACAACTTCCACTCTGGGTTATACCCGAGGTAATTCTTTGTTCAATGAGGATTGTATTTCTTAGCCATGTCAAGAAAATAGATTCCACAGATTATTTGCTGTGAACTCATAGATTTCGACCGCATTAGCCCATTCCTACTAATTACAATCAAATAGTTTCATGCTATTATGCAATTTTTGAATATGTCCATGATTTTGAACGGATGTAATGAGTGAATATGGAGCTCTGGTTGTACGCCTCCTATGGAATCTTACTTAATTGTGTTCCCTGTCTGATGTTAATGGTGTAGGACTTAGATATATCACAGGATTCCATTCTACAAAATGCTGATGAGCAAACTTTTAGAAGCCTCAACGGTTGTAGAGTTACTGACCAGATCTTGCGTCTGGTTCCTAACATTCAGGTTTTGTGCTCACTGAGGATCCATGTTCCAATTTCACAAAATGTTATTATTCATCCGTATGATTTACTAGTTGGAATCTATGTTCGTTTATGAGCAGCATTTCAGGACAACATTAAGATGCATGCGGTTTTGGGCCAAGCGTCGTGGAGTATACTCTAATGTATGGATAATTCTTCTCTAGAGCTCTTTTACTTCATTTCGTTTATGTCACTTTCATGTTGCTTAAGCCAAGTCTCTTTCTGACAATTGCTAGGTCTCTGGATTTCTTGGTGGTATAAACTGGGCATTGCTTGTAGCTAGGATATGTCAACTTTACCCTAATGCCCTGCCAAATATGTTAGCGTCTCGGTTCTTTAGGGTCTATACTCAATGGCGTTGGCCGAATCCCGTTCTTCTTTGTTCTATGGATGAAGGATCCCTTGGTCTTCAAGTTTGGGATCCCAGAAGAAACCCAAAGGACCGGTTGCACATAATGCCCATCATTACTCCCGCTTATCCTTGTATGAACTCCAGTTATAATGTCTCTGTAAGTACATTACGGATTATGACTGGAGAGTTCCAGAGAGGCAAAGACATATGTGAGGTAAGATTAAGGTAGTCCTTATGGTTTTGGCTTCTGTGCTGATTATTTGACTTAATAACAACCGGTTGATGTCTTGCAGGCTATGGAGGAAAACAAAGCTGACTGGGATACCCTATTTGAGCCATTTGCATTCTTTGAAGCGTATAAAAACTATCTTCCGATCGACATCGCTGCTGCAAATGTCGATGATCTAAGAAAATGGAAAGGCTGGGTTGAGTCACGTCTCAGACAGCTCACACTGAAGGTGAAAATCCTGTTTATTCTCAGTTGATGTAAAAGTTCTGTATATAAATCACTGATTATTTGCCTTGGATATTTTCATTGTATTCATTAGATTGAGAGACATACTTATGACATGCTTCAATGCCACCCTCATCCACATGATTTTCAAGACACATCCCAACCACTCCATTGCTCTTACTTTATGGGTCTGCAACGTAAACAAGGAGTTCCAGCAGCAGAGGGTGAGCAATTCGATATCAGAAGAACCGTCGAGGAGTTTAAACACACTGTTAATGGTTATATGTTGTGGATTCCTGGGATGGAGATTAATGTCAGTCATATAAAGCGGAGAAGCTTACCTAGTTTTGTGTTTCCTGGTGGAATTGGACCTTCACATACCTCTAAAGGAACATGGGACAGCAAACGCCGTTCAGAGCATAGAATTTCTTCTTCAACTGCAACTGCTTCCATTAGTGAAATGAGTTCTGAAAGTAAAGCTGGTTCTAACAGTCCAGCAGATGGCAAGAAGAGAAAAAGGGAAGATGATGAAACACTCACCGACCAGTCAAGGAACTCAAAACACGCTGCTGTTTCAGTGCCTGTAGAGAATTGTGAAGGTGGGAGTCCGGATCCATCTGTTGGATCCATCTGTTCAAGTCTTATGAAAGATTATGTACAAATGGTAAATCTGATCCTACCATGAAGAATGTTGTTGTTTTCAGTAAGGATCCACTAGAGAGTTTTCCGATTGAGAAGATATTAAGTCCTCCTCAAGCTCTTAATCAAGAAATTGAGGAGCTTGAAGACAGTTTTGATTTTGGAAATCAAGGGATTCAGCAGATACGTAATAAAGATGCAGTCCCGGGGGCTGATGCTTACTATACCTCCATTTAAAGCGCCATTCTCCAACGAAGCAGTGGAAGAACTTGAGGTTTGTTTCCTTTATAAATCAATTTGAACTGGTCTCTTGATTTTGTTCTTGTCTGATTTTTCTTTTCTTGAAGGTTCTTCCAATGCGACAACCCGAGGTGACGCATAGAGCTTCAGTGCAACAGCGAAAACCAATAATCATGTCAGTGGTTTGTGTTTAGACAATTCATTTGAATATGTACATCGGATTTGACAACGTTTGTTTGTTCTGTGTTGTCCACAGATTGAGCTTCCGCCTCTAGGCAAAACCAACGGCAAGTAATAATGGAATTTCCCTACATTGCCAAGAATCTCAGAACTTATCGAAATTGGAGATTGCTAAGTTGAAGGGTTCTTCTTACTTCATGTAAAAGAAGAATGTTTTCATTATGTGCTTTTCTTAGATGTTACTTAAAAAGCAAGTCCTAAATACTTTAATTCGATGTAAAACTCGTTTGGATAAGTTTTATGCGATGTGTTTTTGTCTATGAAACGCTTTTTATGCCCTGAAATATTCTGCAAGAGATTGAGTTCCTTACCTACTTCACAGACAAATGATGCATACACAAATTTAGAAACAACAATATGTTTGATAATCTACGGGATTATGAAAGTAGTAGGAAGTGTCACAAATGTTTGTACTACAAATTAGTGAAACCAAACCATTATAATTACACCAACGATGTTTTGTTAGAAAACTTTCAAATAGAAAATTACGAACACTGACAAAAAAAACCCATAAAGTTACAAATACAAAACACTTGACGAGCTAGTTCCGAAATGCTTAGATAGCCTTAACGAAGACTCATGATGTCATTGGGCTTCTTTCGACCAAATTTTTCTATGAACCATTTGTGTTTGTGTGAACTGAAGGTATGTCCGATCACCAATCCACCTAACACACCAGGTACATAGGCGATAGCAGCAGCTATCCAATTCAACACTTGTTCAGGCTCAAACGAAAAAGTCCTCAGATTGTTGCGATGTTGAGTATGGAACTTGGGTTTCTCCTCCGCATATATCTGCGAGACCATAGAGTGCGAGGTTGTCCTCGAATGAAGAACAATTTTACCGTTGAAATTGTGTACCCCGCAACACTGGACTTGGAGAAGGTTGTGGGAAAAGTCCAAGTATGACATGAATGAGAGATTGCCAAGATGAGGAATTTGACCTGAAAGCTTATTGCAAGAGAGAGGTCCAATGCTTCGAGAGTTTTTATATTCGCCAAGGATGATGGGATATAGTATGTGAATGTATTACCTGACAAGTTGAGGAGATGTAGCCCTTTCAACATGCCAATAGATTTCGGTATCCTGTGAAATATATTTCCAGAAAAATCAATGGCTTTGTATCCAAGAAATATTCGTGGAAACTCTGTTTCTATTCCTATATATATCATATCCATGGAATCTGGGTAAACGTCTTTACTCATGACTAATGAATACAATGATAAGATTCAATAAGTAAAGATAGGATTACAATGTAATTTTTCTCTCAAAATCAATAAGAACACCTTCTCTCAATTGATTCAAGAAACTTACAAAGTATTCAAGGAAATAACAGGAGTCCTTGACTCTCCTTAACAAACTGCAAAATGATCCAAAAGATAGATAAAAGACAAAATGGCTAAAGGCCTAAACTTTATAGATGTTGCTTTAGGACTGCGCACATGGCTCCTCGCTTCTGTTGACGTGGCCTCTCCTTACTCCTCTTTTGCTAACGGTTTGATTCCACACTTGATCCCAGAGGACTCTCCAACGTGGCCTCCTTCCTTTTACTTCCAGAAGCTTCCTCTTCATGGGCTGCAAGGGCTTGAGTCTTGGAGGCCTTTCTCCTCCTGTATTGGAAGAGTATTGGCATTGTTTCATCAACTCTAACATTACCCCCTTCTTTAATATTGACCTTGTCCTCAAGGTGGAATGTGGGGAACTGCCCTTCAATCACGCTCTTCCACTCCCAAGTACATTCACTCTCGGGTAGCCCCTTCCACTGTATCAGCACCTCCTCCTGTCCTGACTGTCTGTTCTGTCTTGTTCCCAACACAAACTCTGGTTCAACTTCTAGTACTCCATCAGCAGTGAGTTGAGGGGGTATGGTGGTCGGAACGAGGGCACTGCCTAGGGCTGCTTTCAGCTGGGACACATGGAAGGTATGATGGACTTTGGCAGTGGGTGGCAGCTTCAATTTGTAGGCCACTGGCCCTACTCTGGCTTCCACTTCATAGGGACCATAATACCTTGCAGCTAACTTCTCACTAGGCCTCCTGGCTAGGGATTTTTGCCTATAAGGCCTTAGCTTAAGGAACACCATGTCTCCCACAACAAAGTTGACCTCCCTGCGATGCTTGTCAGCTTGTTGTTTCATCAAGTGTTGGGTCCTTAGCATATGCTGCTGCAGGACACCGATCATTTCATCCCTCTCTAGCAGCATGCTCTCCAAGGTAGCATTTCCTGTTGAGCCATTTTCATACTTGAGTAGGGTAGGAGGGTCTCTCCCATACACGGCTCTGAATGGAGTCATCTTGATGGCAGTGTGGTGTGAGGTGTTGTAACTCAACTCTGCCCAAGGTAAGTATCTGCTCCAGTGCCTTGGTTTCTCACTGGAAAAGCACCTCAAGAATGTCTCCATGGTCCTGTTGGTAACCTCAGTCTGCCCATCCGTTTGTGGGTGGTAGGCAGTACTGAAGCAAAGCTTGGTCCCAGCTAGGCGGTAGAGCTCATTCCAGAACCCTCCAGTGAAGGTCCTGTCCCTGTCTGACACAATAGTCCTAGGATACCCGTGGAGGCGCACGACCTCATTCACAAAGAGCAGAGCAACATCTGGTGACTCATAGGGGTGGCTAAGCTTGACGAAATGAGCATACTTGGTCAAACGATCCACTACTACCATGACAACATCATACCCATCTGATTTGGGTAACCCCTCAACAAAATCCATCGAGATATCTTCCCATACCTGCTTAGGGACTGGTAATGGCTGTAGTAACCCTGCTGGTGCTAAGGTGGAGTACTTGTGGCGCTGACAGACTTGACACTCTACCACATACTGCCTGATATCAACCAACATTCCCTTCCAGAAGAACATTTCACTAACTCTTCTCTGTGTCTTCAGCACTCCGCCGTGACCTCCCATTTTACCATCATGGAACTCCTGTAATACCAGCTTAACCAAAGGTGAGGCTGCTGGTAATACTAGGCGTCCTTTCATGAGCAATCTTCCCTGCACCACAGAGTAATCGGGATGAGAGGTAGCATTTGTCACCACCTCTTGTTTTAGTTTGCTGAGCTCTTCATCTTTCTCTATTGCTTCATCAATTTCTGACAGCTGGATAGCTACAGGCATTGACAGTGCACACAACTGAGGTACTGCATCGATCCTAGACAGAGCATCTGCAGCCTTATTCTCAAGTCCTGGCTTGTACTGTATCTCAAAATCAAACCCCAATATCTTGGTGAGCCACCTCTGATACTCCAGGTTGATCTCTCTCTGTTCTAGCAGGAACTTCAAGCTCTTCTGATCTGTTCTTACTAGGAACTTCCTCCCTAGCAAATAGTGTTTCCATTTCTGAATGGCAAACACTATGGCCATCAATTCTCTCTCGTAGACAGACTTGAGCCGCTGCCTTTCAGTTAGGGCCTGACTGAAGTAGGCAATTGGCTGCTTCTGCTGCATCAGTACGGCTCCCAACCCTACCCCTGAGGCGTCTGACTCGATGACAAATGGCAGTGAGAAATCCACCAGTGCCAAAACTGGAACCGTGGACATGGCCACTTTGAGAGATTGGAAGGCATCTTCCACCTTCTGAGACCATTGAAACTGATCTTTCTTCAGTAGAGCAGTGAGTGGCCTGGCAATCTCTCCGTAACCCTTCACAAACTTTCTGTAATACCCTGTTAGCCCCAGGAAGCCTCTGAGTGCCTTCACATTCCTTGGCACTGGCCAATCCACCATCGCCAGGACCTTGGCAGGATCTGCGGCGACTCCTTCTGCTGAGATGACATGGCCCAAGTAGTCCACCTTCTGACTCCCAAACTGACACTTCTTCGAGTTTGCAAACAGCTGGTTGTCAGTGAGTACCTGTAGCACAGTTCTGAGATGACCCTGGTGCTCCGCTTCTGACTTGCTGTAGACCAGGATGTCATCAAAGAACACGAGGACAAACCTGCGGAGGTATGGTCGGAACAGGTCATTCATCAGGGACTGAAAAGTTGCTGGGGCATTGGTGAGCCCAAAGGGCATCACGAGGAACTCATAGTGTCCATCGTGAGTCCTAAAGGCGGTCTTTGGAACATCTTCTGCCCTGACCCTGATCTGGTGATAGCCAGCCCGTAGATCCAGCTTAGAGAAGATGACTGCTCCATGTAATTCATCTAGCAGCTGGTCAATCATGGGGATGGGATAGCTATCCCCCACTGTGACCTTGTTCAATGCCCGGTAATCCACGCAAAAGCGCCAGCTCCCATCCTTCTTTTTCACCAACAGCACTGGGCTGGAGAAGGGACTGGTGCTTTCTTGGATAATGCCAGCGGCCAGCATTGTAGCTACTTGTTTCTCCAACTCTTCCCTTTGAATCTGAGGATACCTAAAGGGCCTCACACTGACTGGAGCAGCTCCTGGAGTTAGTTCAATAGCGTGCTCTCTTCCTCTAGTTGGGGGCAATCCCTGTGGTTCGTTAAACACTGACTGGAACTCTCTCAACACAGATTGTATCCCTTCTGTGACAGGGACCTCTTCTTCTGGTTTCGGACCCTGCACACCTCCATATTCAATGATAACCCCTTGACCCTCCTGGTCTAGGGCTTTCCACAACCCCTTCAAGGTCACCGGAGAACAACAAATGCCTGGGTTCCCCTGCAACTCCACTTGCATGCCTTCCACCTTAAAGGACAGCTTTTGCAGCTTCCAGTTACACACCATATCTCCTACAGATTCCAACCACTGCATTCCCAGTATGACGTCGGCGCTGCCTAGCTCGAGTGGTAAGAATTGAGCCACCACTGACAAACCTTGGACACTCAGCTCCACCTCTTTACAAATTCCTTGACCCTGGACCGTCAATCCCGTCCCCGTTACCACACCGTAGCCCTTAGTCCCCTCGACTCTCAACCCTAACTGAGTCACGATCTTCTCCGAGATGAAGTTATGGGTTGCCCCACTGTCTATCAAGATCACTACCGGTTCTCCTTGGATCGTACCTCCCATCTTAACAGTCCTCGGCGAGGATATTCCGACCATCGAGTTCAGCGAGAGTGTTGCTACTCCGGCGATCGTTTGTATCGCTTCTTCGTCACTGTCCTCGTCTGATTCCTCCATTTCGACTTCGTGGCCATCTTCCTGCACGATTAGCAACTGAAAATCCTTGTACGAACATTGCGGCCGGGAATGACCTTTTTCATCACAGCAGAAGCACATCCCTTCTGCCTTCCTCCAGTCCACCTCCGCCTGTGTTAGCCTCCGGAACGGTGGTTTCACACGATTCTGACGATTAGGGTTCCTATCCTCAAAACGCGGTGCATTGGCGTTAGTTGTTTTAGCCGGGCCAAAAGTTGTGATGGGCTTGTTTTGAGGCCTGAAGCCTCCTTGGTTTGTTGGGCCTTGATGTTTCGTCGAGCCCACCTTGTTCCCTCGGTTACTTCCGCCGCTGTACCCACGCGGTGGAGGAGCCTCTGAATCAGTCCAACTCGCAACCTTCTTTGCTGTACTCATCATCATCGCTAAGGTACGAGGGGCAAAGGTCTCTGTCCGGGTACGGATCTCTGGTCGTAACCCGTTCATGTATGTCCACTCCAGGACAAATTCTGGTACCTCCGGTGCGTTGGTGGCTAAACCGATAAAGTCACGGCAGTACTCTTTCACCGTTCCTTCCTGCCGTAGGGTCAGGAGTCGCTGTCCCGCACAGATCTCTTCGTCACCAACGAAATCCTCAAGCAATCTCCGTTTTAGCTGTTCCCAGTTCAGGAAGGGTCGCCTATCCTTTTCCCACTGATACCACTTCAGCGCCTCCTCACTAAAGCACAGACGCACCTCGTGCAGCTTTTGACCGTCGGTGTACTCCATCAAATCGAAATACTGTTCGATTCTCGCTATCCAGTTCTCTGCCTGTTCTCCATTGAAAACTGGAAGCTCTATCCTTCTCGTCGGTGGTGTGTTACGGTCATCGGTTGGGGTCCATAACGTTTGGGGGACCGGACTATAACCGAGTTGTCTGCTTGCGTTGCCAAAGACGGTAGTGGCTTCACCCATAACCCCCTTTCCTTCTCTCTGCTCCATTGGAGTGTTGTCTGGGACCGAACCGACCTGAGCCGCTATCGAGGCCTCCGCACTCTCCGGTGGTTTGAAGCTAACGCTCCCCAGTACCCTCTCGATTCTTTCTAACGCGTCCAACCTCTCTAACTGTTTCTGTACCTCTTTCATCTGTTCCTGTAGCTCTCCCACTGAAACCTCCAGGTCAGTTTTCACTGAACCGCTTGATTCTTGCTCGTTTATTGGTTTGTTGCTGGCTGAAAGCATGGTTAGACTGGTCTCGAAACCTTGCTCTGCTACCAAGTTGATAAGATTCAATAAGTAAAGATAGGATTACAATGTAACTTTTCTCTCAAAATCAATAAGAACACCTTCTCTCAATTGATTCAAGAAACTTACAAAGTATTCAAGGAAATAACAGGAGTCCTTGACTCTCCTTAACAAACTGCAAAATGATCCAAAAGATAGATAAAAGACAAAATGGCTAAAGGCCTAAACTTTATAGATGTTGCTTTAGGACTGCGCACATGGCTCCTCGCTTCTGTTGACGTGGCCTCTCCTTACTCCTCTTTTGCTAACGGTTTGATTCCACACTTGATCCCAGAGGACTCTCCAACGTGGCCTCCTTCCTTTTACTTCCAGAAGCTTCCTCTTCATGGGCTGCAAGGGCTTGAGTCTTGGAGGCCTTTCTCCTCCTGTATTGGAAGAGTATTGGCATTGTTTCATCAACTCTAACATACAAGCCCTGACTTATTTCATAATAATTGTCTCGACGTATCTGCACTGACACCAATGATATTTCAAACCAGTCCGCAAAATAATGTGGTGGCAACGTTCCATTGAATCTATTATGGGAAATGTCAATGACTCGCAGAGTTGGAAAGCAGGCTAGAAATTGAGCCGTAAAATGCATTTGATTCGAACAGAAGACACCTATTGATCTCAAAGACTGCAACCAAGATGGAAAACTGTCATTGATCTTGTTTCTTTTCAAATTCAGAAATTCCAACTTGCTGTAATTGATTAAAGATTTTGGAAGCTTCCCAATCAACTAGTTGTGGCTGACATCTAATGATCGTAACTCGGGGGCATGGATACAAACATATGTAACAACTTTGGTAAAGTTCTTGTTTCTTAGATTCATAATGTGAGACGAGAAGCAGTGGGATTCTTCCAACATGAAGGAATGAAGCTAGAGAGACGATTGTTGGAAACCTCTAACATGTCTAGTGATATACAGTTACATATCCAATGAGGAAATAGTCATTGCAGTGAATTTGAACCAAGATCAACGTGAAATCCCTTCACGACAACATTAAGTGATTTTTCGAGGCTAATGAAAGAGCTATGAGATAGCCTAAGCGAAGCTAGACTCCAAGAAATTGGGTAATTGACCTTCCAACTTATTATAAGAGAGATCAAGTTGAGAAAGGGATACTAATTTGGACATAGATCCTAGGATTGTTATTATGAGGTTGTCATGACTAATATCTAAAATTAAGAGACTGCCATATACAGATTCTGGGATTCGCCAAATGAGTTTGACATATACTGTCTTCTTATAGGGATTGTTCCTATGAGGCTTGTTAATCTTCTTTGGGGAAGCAAACACCTGACCTTTTGGTACTCTAGATTAAAGTATTCGTAAAATATTTCGTCTTGTGTGTCGGAGGAAAGGAAATGTTGGTTCTTGAGGGTGTTCATATCTAGTGTCATGTCCCCGTAATTGGTCAAACGGAGAAACGTTGATTCCACAAAACTCGACACTGGGAGAGATGATACCACCGACATAGAGAGTATTGGTAATCTTAGGGTGTTTTATTTTGCCTGCTATTTTATCATCAATAGCTGGTTAATCAGAAGTGTCTCCAAGTTCGTTATCGACCAAGTCATGCCTGCCCCAAATATTGAGGGTTTCCAACTTAAAGTTTTTCCTTAAGGTTTGAAAAATGACCACCACTGTAATGACCCTTGCGTAGGGCAAAACCCCGTCTCAGCAAAGACCCGTTGCAATGGCCGAATTAGTCTGTTAAGGTTTTGGCCAAAACCTAGTTAAGCAACTCGGTGACTAAAGCTAGGTGTCTGTCTAGTTGGTGAATCACCAGTCTTACCTCCGGACGAAGAAACGTTAATTACCCTTGGACGAAGAAACGTCAGTTACCCTCGGACGAAGAAACGTCAGTTACCCTCGGACGAAGAAACGTCAGTTACCCTCGGACGAAGAAATTTCCAAGGTGCTCGGGATTGACCAAGCACGACAAATCATGTAAGCACGAGGGGACCATGTGCAACAAGTCAGCAAAAGCACAACAGAGCGGAAGCATGACAAATCCACAAGCATCACAAATCATGTAAGCATGAGGTGTCGTGACCATGTGCTACAAGTCAGCGGACGCACGACAAATCTGTAAGCACGACAAATCGGAAGCACGACAAACCCGTATGTACGAGGTGGTGCGACCGGGTGCGACGAGTCAACGGGAAACACGACAAATCGGAACCACGACAAATATGCAAGCACGACAACGCCTTGCTGACTCAGCTACCTACCTACCTGACTACTTGAGCTTATATATAGAACTTAAGCACCTTGTTTTTCCTTCATAGAAAACGTTGGGAACCTCTACTAAAATCACTCTAGAAAACCCTAGTCTATGTCCACGTTTTATCTAATTCGTTTTATAGTCTTAAACCCTCGCGTAGTTCATATTAATCAATAATCTAGCCAAAGTTCTGGCCGCTTTCCGTGGAAGAAGATCCGATCTAGAACCTTAGATCGAGTCCAAATCCTAACCGTTCTATAAGTAAAGGTGAGTCATGGTGATGCTTGTTGCTTTACTTCTACCTACCTGACTACTTGAGCTTATATATAGAACTTAAGCACCTTGCTTTTCCTTCATAGAAAACGTTGGGAACCTCTACTAAAATCACTCTAGAAAACCCTAGTCTATGTCCACGTTTTATCTAATTCGTTTTATAGTCTTAAACCCTCGCGTAGTTCATATTAGTCAATAATCTAGCCAAAGTTCTGGCCGCTTTCCGTGGAAGAAGATCCGATCTAGAACCTTAGATCGAGTCCAAATCCTAACCGTTCTATAAGTAAAGGTGAGTCATGGTGATGCATGTTGCTTTACTTCAAAACAAATTGAGTGTCATGCTTGTTTATTTTTATGCCTATAACTGTAGAGGTTCATGCTAGAATTTTTGGGAATTTGGTTTAAGTGTTTTATTTGGTTGTTTGTGCATGATGTTTGACTGGGTGATTGAGTTTTGCATATTTCAGGTGATGATTGTGTGTGTAGTTGCTACTACCTTTGTGGATGCAGGGTTTCAAGTTAAACTTGATTCGCATGTAATATGTATGGTACATGCGGGTTTAATCTAATTTTATGTTGTATTTGTCTTTTAGTGTTGCAAGTGATTAAGAGGATCATGTAACGTTCTAACTTCCTAACTTCAGTAGAAAGCATTTGATACTTCCATGTATTGGAGGTCACGGAGGAACGGGATTGCAGCATATGGACGTGGATCCGATGTAATTCATGGAGGAGCGGGATTGCAGCCTAGGGTCGTAGATTACAATAGTCGGATCACTTGTCTTTTAGCCTTTGTGGTTAGAGTCAAGTGAGGTAAAATAGGACAATAAAAGGAAGTTGTCAACTGGTTTTATAGGTTTTTGTTGTGCTAACATGTTACTATGAAAGAGGATTGCAGTAAGAGATCCTCTGAGTGTGTTTTGTTTTAATTATCCTTTCCGCATGTGCATTCTCTGTTTATTTGTTGATTGTTATTTAGGGTTTGGGTTGGAAATTTATATATTTCATGTTAGGGGAGTCTTGACTCACTGAGTAATTAGTGCTCACGACTCATTTGTTTTGAAGGTAACCAATAGTGAGATTTTAGTCGGGTTGGAGGAGCTTAGAAAGGTTGGCGTAGATCGTATGCCTTTTTGCATAGTGTAAGTATTTAATATGTAGAAATGTTATTTTGAGCATTGCCTCGATAACATTATATGAATCATGCGAGTAATTCATGTTCATTTTTGAAATTTCAAATAGTAGTATATGCGGAAAAAAAATCTAATCCTTTTTTGTATATATGATAAAAAAGATTTCAATTTAAATCAAACATTGTATATGAAAAACAAAAATAAAACAAATTGTTTGGTCATGTCATTCATGACATGACGTATTCCTTTTCAGTTTGTGGAAGGAAATGTCAGTTTGTGTGCAGAGGGGTAAAATAATCCGAAATTTGTTTCACTTAGCTATACACAACAAATATTATAACGAGTGTTTACGCTTTTTAGTTTTATCATAAAAGAGTGGTTAACGCTCCCTTAATTCTTTGTATAATCAAAGATGAGTTTTTGGATCGATATTTCACAAAATCTTGACACAAAATGGTTGATGGTTCAATCAATGTTGTTTTTCTGAAAATTATTGTTAGTAATTGAGATTGAACAGAAATAATCTCACTCACTCAAGATGGAGAAGATGAAGATCGAGAGAAAAGAATCTGGAAATTATAATCTATTTCTGTTAAAGGTAAATAAAGCTATACATTGTGTTTATATACACTTAACTTATCTGGTATAAACCCGGTTTACTCTAAACCAACATATACATTCTGATCTCCCCCTCAAGATGGAAGCCATTACATCTTGAACATGATGAACACCATATGGCTTACATCTTGGACATGAAAACCATATGGATTGGAGGAGATTGAAATTGAAGTCATAAAGAACTTCAGGTGGTCTCATTAATGAACAATAGAGGAAGTCAAGGATGGAGCAACCAGAATGAGCCACACGCATATGACCAATGAAATCATAGCAGCATTGTCGTTGTAGACAAACTTGACAACCAACAAAGAAGAACTTCTCCATCTCGTGAATGTCACTAGGACAATGAAGAAACAACCATTGCTGCCTCAGTAGCAACTCATATGCAGCAGAATTAATCAACCATAGTTGCCTTTGAAGTAGAGAAGAAAACACGTTCATGAACATGGAAGAAGCTTCATGAATCAAAATAGCCAAATGATTGGTCCTACTTGGCCATATTTCCCCCTGTCTTGGTGTATAACTAAATGGAAAATTGTGAACCTTGGAACAGGTTTGACCAAGCAAAGCACATGTGGAACATAAGGTAAAAGCCTCTACATATAAATGCATAATCTAAAGAGCAACTCCAGGGGCATATAAACCATCAAATATATCATATGGATGGGAATCTATCACTCTCACTCCTTGAGAGGCCATCAACATCTTGATCACAATTCCACAAACGATGGAAAAAAATGCTTAAACTCATCAACAAAGCAAAACGCAGGAGCAATCTCAGAGACCATGTTATTGTCACTTACTTCAAAGCATTGTGTAGCAATAGCAAACTGATGATACTGCATAAAGATTTCTAACCAAATCTCCCCTATCTAAGAGCATGTCTACATTCTAAATGCCAGAACGCAATAATAACTTCACCGTCAAAGATTATTCCATAATCTACATTCATAGCGAAGAGAAATAGTGAACCACATACCATGTTACTATATATTCGCCGATAACATGGTGCAAAACAATTCTCCAATGATCTTGATAGAGAACCATATGGGAGAAGAATCACTAGTGGTGGAACAATGCGCTCAACTAAACCATAAAACAATGAACATAGGCTCATCACAAAATCAGTCATAAGATTGACCGAAACTGTAGAAAATTCTTCAAGAATCAAAGAGTTCCAAGCATACAAGCTTGCTTTACCAACACAACACCCAACCTTGTGAGCAATCACCATGAAAGCAGCTGTAGAATGATCGGTGGAAAAACCAAAAGGAATCGACGAAATCGGCAAAAACGTTGCACGATCTGAAACATCTGAACAACCGCGAGATAACAAAGAGCCATAAGGCTTATCGCGAGTCTTCGGAGATGTGATTACCGGTGAATTTGGTGTAGAACCTCGGAAATTACTCTGGTCTGGACAATCAGAAGCAATGCGAGGTGACGAAGAACCAAAAGGATCATCACGAGCCTCTGGTGAAGAAATCTTCACTAGATCATGTGTAGTTGCTTGATACTTGCAGTTGCATATCCGTTTCACCATTGAAATCGATTTGAGCTCAAGATTGAAGCAAAAAACGCATAGGAAACATCAAATCTGAACTCGATACAACTACATAGATGGATCGATCGTGAAGTGAATAACCAAATCAGAACAAATGAGGAAATCATATCTCGAAATTAAAAGAATATGTTTCATGGCTCCGATACCATATTAGTAATTGAGATTGAGTAGAAATAATCTCACTCTCTCAAGATGGAGAAGATGAAGATCAAGAGAAAGGAATCTGGAAATTATAATTTATTTCTGTTAAAGGTAAATAAAGCTATACATTGTGTTTATATACACTTAACTTATCCGGTACAAACCCGGTTTACTCTAAACTAATGTATACATTCTGATAATTATCAATCAATGTTGTTACAAGGTACTACTGTTATACCAGAAGTTCTAGAATATGCTTGGTCCCCAAATCGTCAAGATGGTTCAGAGTTTTATGCGTACTGGAGTTTTGGACTCCGTAAGCAATATGGTCAATATCTATTTGATTCCAAAGTCAGAACGTCTACGGTTGATGAATGAGTTTTGTCCAATTAGCTTGTGTAATGTGAGCTATAAGATCATTTCTAAGGTTCTTTGTCAGAGGATTAGAAGATTTCTACCTTCTCTGGTGTCGGAAACCCAATCTGCCTTCGTGGCAAGAAGGCAGATTACATATAACATTCTTATAGCTCAGGAGGTGTTCCATGCCCTAACGACAAATGTGGTCGGTAAAAGGGAGTATATGGCTGTTAAAACGGATATGAGTAAAGCCTATGACCGGGTGGAATGGGGTTTTCTGGAGGCGCTGATGCGGAAGATGGGCTTCTCAGAGAGATGGATCATGTGGATTATGACTTGTGTTAGTTTGGTGTCCTACAGTATCTTACTAAATGGAGAACCAAAAGGAGTCATAACACCCTCTCGTGGATTAAGACAGGGAGACCCTCTCTCTCCGTATATGATCATTCTATGTACGGAGGTGTTAATTGCAAGCAGCTTAGGCGGCTGGGAGAATCAGTGGCATTCGAGTGGCCCCAACATCTCCTTCGCTTTCCCACTTATTGTTTGCAGATGATAGCCTTTTCTTATGTACAACAACTGTAGACCAATGCGACAACATCCTCAAGGTGTTAGAGGTGTATGGGAATGCGTTAGGACAACGCATAGATTTTGACAAATCAGCAATTACGTTTTGCAAGGATGTGCCTGACGAGTGTAGAACGGCACTCAAGACAAGGCTGGACATTCCGACGGAATGAGGTTCTGAGAAATATTTAGGTATTCCGGAACAGTTGCAGGGGTCGGGTCGTAAGCGGAAGTATTTGCCTATGTTCGGGAGCGTTTGAACCAGCGGATCAATGGCTGGTCGGCCAAATTTCTATCGAGAGGAGGAAAGGAGATCATGATTAAATCAGTGGCGCAAGCCCTATCGACTTATGTGATTTCCACTTTTCTCCTCCCGAAGAGTGTACTTCGAAAACTGGCGAGTGCGGTTTCTAATTTCTGGTGGAAGACTAAAGAAAATTCCAAGGGGATGCATTGGATAGCTTGGAGAAAGATGTGTCTCCCGAAGAAGGCAGGTGGTATGGGTTTTTTAAGTCTTACGAAGAGTTCAACAAGGCTTTATTAGCTAACCAGCTCTGGCGACTACACCGATACCCAAACTCTTTAGTGGCAAGAGTTTTGAAAGGAAAGTACTTTCGCTACTCGAACCCTTTTGAAGCTAGAAAACATTACCGACCCTCATATAGATGGCAAAGTTTACTCAGTGTCCAACCTCTCTTGGACAAAGGTACGAGACGTACTATAGGATCGGGCGCCCAATCTTGGTTTTGGACATATAAATGGCTCCTTGATGAATACCCTCGAAGAATTCGAAGTCTGGTACATAATCATAATAGGTACGAACGGGTATCAGACTTTATTGACCACTGGTCAGGGCAGTGGAAGATGGCTAGGCTCCAAGCATGTGTCAATGCAGAGGATATCCAATTAATACTATTCATTCAACCCTCCTTGAGAGGAGCAAAAGATGGTTATTGTTCGCACTTTACAAATACGGGTACGTAGATAGTGCGCTCCGGTTATGACATTGCACGTAAATAGTTGGAAGCTGATTTGGTGTATGCCCAATAATTACAGTCGATAAATCCACTAAAAGAGCAAGTGTGGAAGCAGAAGACATCTAATAAGATCCGCCACTTTCTTTGGCAAGCTCTATCTTCGACAGTAGCGGTTAATGAGAGACTTGTGCATAGACATCTCCAGCAAGAGAGGCAGTGCCCTAGATACGGGGACTTCGAGGAGACAATTAATCATGTACTGTTTACAAGTTCACCAGCTAGACAAGTTTGGGCATTGTCAAATATTCCAAATTCCCCGGTAATTTTTCCCTCGGACAACCTATGGGGCAACATGGATTATTTGTTTTCACGGATCCAACATCGTACAGAAGTAGAGGAACATGCCAGTATTTCCTCTGGATTATTTGGTACTTTGGAAGGCTCGTAATGCCAAAGTATTTTATAATGTGGATCGAGAACCACAAGCGATCTTGGAATTGGCCAGAAAGGAGGCAAGGGAATGGTTTTTGGCTAACGAGTCTATGGAGAGGCCTTCACATCCCATTGGGCAGAGTCTAGCGGAGGAGGACTCCCACCCGCAGGCGGTGTTCCGGTGTTTTGTTGATGGTTCGTGGAAAGACGAGGATGCCACGAGTGGTGTGGGATGAATTCTACAGCTTCAAGACGGGACATCTGATTTACTGGGAACAATGGGGATGCGGCGAGTTTTATCCCCACTGCATGCAGAATTGTATAGCCTTATATGGGCTATGTCAAGCAAGAATGGACGATATTGCTCGGTGTTTTTCACGGATTCACAAGAGTTGGTGAGCATGGTTGACGATCCAAAGAGTTGGCCCCGTTTCCGTTCAGAACTTGAAGAACTTCAGGAGTTACGTATTTCTTTTCCAGACTTTACACTTACGTATTATCCTATGGGAAAGAATGAAAAAGCAGACTTTCTAACGAAGAATGCTCGTATCCGTAATTCGGTGTTTTCCTACATTAGTACTTCTATTCTGCATTGGTTCAATGATACTTCAGTATTTTTGTAATCAATAGGAAAAATGTATATGTGACAAAAAAAAAAAAAAAAAAAAAAAAAATACTACTGTTATATGTTCTGAACAGAAATTCTAACACAATATATTGTATTAATAAAACAGCCTCGTCTCCGAGGTACGTACAACAGCAAACCACACAATGTATTATTACACCAGACATAATTTGACAATGATGAGACAAGTTCGCATCAGATAAACCAATGCACACATCGAGCGTGGACTTATAGTCACATCGCATTTTATTCTTCACACACAAAAGCTTCCAAAGCTTTTTCATATCATTACATTATTATTATCTTACAGTAACATAAATAAGCAAAAGACTTGGGGATACAAGTCTCTCACTCACTTAACGACGGAAGCTTCTAACCTGACGAGGCGGGTCGGTCTCACTATCGTTAAGCTTGACACCTGTGTAAACGGCTGCACCGGCTATGGCACCGAGTGTAGGAGCCACCAGATAAACCCAAATTGACCTGTAGTTTCCTGATGCAACGGCTGGTCCTAGAGTCCTCACAGGATTCATAGATGCACCAGTCGCTGGTCTGTCAAAAAAAAAACCCAAAACGTTTTAGAAATGTTTTGATGCGATATGATTCTGTATAATATGAAGGTTAAGAAGCATTTTATTTAGTCTTACCCCGCGACAAGAATGTTGAGCATGACAGTGGCTCCAACTGCTATACCTGCCAATTCTCCAACCTGCTCAAGAAAAGAGTATCAACGAGGGTTAGCTACACACAGATGATCATAATTTATATTGGCTTCCATTTACTTTGTTGCATATAAGTATATTTGTGTTTCTATGTACGTCTAGATATTGTTATCACCAGGACCATGCAGTAATGCCTTGATAAAACAAAAATTCTAGCAAAAATCTTGATTATGAATATGATTAAAACTAGGGAACCTAATTGAAGAAAAACATGTGCAACATAAATATACGTCCTGGTTATAATAGTTTGTTTTCTTCAAATGCAACCACAAATTTTATTTGTAAAACCTCTTTTTGTAAATTGTAGAGAGAAAAACCAAAATCAAACAAAAAGAAAAATATTGTTTGCTATTCTATTTGCAAAAAGAAAGTATTTCATGCGTTCAAACCAATGTAATACCACTTTTTAATGAACCAAAATTGAAAATACGATTAATAAACACTTTTTAATGAACCAAAACTTGCTGACAGAAACAAAACAAAACTACGTACTACTTCTGTCACATCAACTAAGTATATTTATATATAAAGGTATTATATATTATTAGTGGTATTTTCTTAATTCCCCAAACAAGATAATTGTCTTCATATAGAGAATCGAGTAGAGAAAGAGTGAGACTTACGGCACGAGTGTCGGTGGCGACGGCAGTGACAACAAAGAGGAGAATGAAAGTGATGATAAACTCAAGAGCAAAGGCTTGTCCAACATTAACCGATGGAACAGTGACACCTCCCGACATGAAGGGATGGAACACTCCTTTGAGTGCGAACGAAGCACAAAGAGAAGCTGAGACTTGAGCCGCTATGTAAGCTGGCACGTGAGCCCAAGGGAAATGCCTAAGAGCTGCAAAGGCTATGGTCAGTGATGGGTTTAGATGAGCCCCTGAGATGTGACCCGTTGAGAGAATGATGATCATCACTGCGAGTCCTGCGCATGCTGCGTTACCGATTAGGGTTTCTGCTCCGTTGTATTTCTGGTCCACGATTGGACCGGCTGTCGCGGTGAATATCAATATGAATGTTCCCACGAACTCGGCTCCAAGCTGCATCACACACAATATCGCTATATATGATGAACAAGTGCTAGAGGAATATATATTGGCTTGCTATAGAGAAATTATTATGTAACAAGGAAAACGCTTTTTTGTGTTTAAGTTTTTGATTACGAGCCAAACCCGGAATAATCATCAGAGCATGTGGACAATCTGGATTTTCTTATGATTATGATTGAAATCGTAATAAGAAAATTCAGTCTCATATCTCTAACCTAAAGTGTGAGAATGTTTCGACCACTAGACCGCACAAAATAGAAATGATGAACAAGTGAAAAGAGGAATAGAGGCTACAAATAAACGTTTATGGTGTAGCAAGAAAACTAAGTTTTTGTTTTCTTGAAGTGAAGATTATATTTCTGTCGTTAATTTATTGTGTTTGTAATCTAATAAGTGTGTATAAAATCATAACCAATGACAAATAGCAGACGTTGAAATTGGTATTTTATGCTATTTTCATATAACAATGTAGTAAGCACAATGTGAATTAGTTACATATAGTCAACGGTTAGTAAAGCGTATGAGCTGTCCATAACCGCACATCGTGAACCAGTATCAATCAATCAAAATATTAATCATAGCTTATAAGAAAAAAAGTCATAAATAATTAACACTACTAATCATAAGATATAACAATAATCTGTCATACTTAGAAACAAGACTTTATTAATTTAATCTGCGAAGTAGTATTATAGGTTAATGACAAAAAGACAGAACCCTTGTTGCTTCCGTCATGGACAGAAAAAAAAACGCTCACAACAATTAAATGAATTAAAGACCTAACCGAATCATACGTAACCTAAAATTTTCACAGAATAGATAATAAAAACAAACAGACGTAATATTTAACTAATATGTATTCGTCATTGAAAAAACAAACCATTAAATCTAATTATTTGTGTGACCAATTTTCCGTCAAAAGACAAAGACCATTCTTATATTATGCAACTTGTGTTTTCAATAAACTAATAAAAATGTCATCACATTAGCCTATTAGCTCATTGTGAGTTTATATATTAGTGTAACATATATAAAACCCACATATATACCATAGATGATAGATTTTCATTTATGTAGAGAGGGTCGGTGTCCATTGAATAAATTAAAGTTGAGTTCTAGTGGGCCTTAATTAGACTTCTACTCTTGTTCTATTTAATTTCTTTACACTTATTTTGTGAATAAATTTGTTGTATTATTACGAGAAAAAAAACAATTATTATTGTATGTTTTTTGACATTTATTTCACTCTAGTTCTATTTGCCAGTCTGATTGAATTTTTGGTTGCGAGTGCTAGTTCGTGTCGTGTTGCAATCTCCTCCAAGTGTGACGTAAACCCTTTATGATCATAAAATAGTAATTACTCTCTACATTTCAGAGCTTAAATTTTTATTCAAACATAAATGTACGATCGAGTTGTGAGTTCCTATATTCAAACATAAATGTACATATCCTCTTGCAGTTCTTCTTTATAAACAATAAAATACTCGTCAACCATGCATTTATATTTAAGCCTTTTTTGTCGATTATATTTCTCATTTTAAATATAACATAAATATTTATTCCACATTACTTAATATCAAATGTTTTGATGATGATAACAAATGATCAAAAAATATATTGACTGAAACTATTGAAAAACATGTAATATTTTCGTTTATTTATAATACTTCTCTATCAAATATTAAATATTATAATTTAATTGACTTTTTCATTTAACATAAAACATTAAGATTGAATCTAAGAGAGCACTTTACTATTAAAAAAATATTACTATCATAAAATTTCGCAAATTTGAATATGATTAAAGTAAGACCGATTTAAGTCATTCGAATATATTACCTCATTAGGTGACTTTTCCGAATCACACCCGGTAAATTATATATATTATATTTTTAAATTGAAATTTTGGAAATGTGAAAAATAAGTATTAGTTTTAATTTTTTTTATAGATATTATTGTTAATAACATAATTATTTAGAAATTTAGTTTTATCATTTAATTATTTATATATGTAGACGTGTAGTTAAACTAAAAAACTATAAATTATAATTTGATATCTTGAAATGTATAATATAAATAAAAAACACCGAATGGTAAATAGATAATACGACAAATTAACTAACATAATTAATGCATATACAACATAACCTCTATAAATTAATACTCGATAAATTAATACCTCGCTAAACTAATACAATTTTGAAGTTTCAAATTAAGTTTTCGACCCAATTAATCTCTCAATAAATTAATATTTTGTTAAATTAATAAAATATTGTAGTCCCAACGTTATTAACTTATAGAGATTTTACTATATATATAAATATATATATAAATTTGAGTAGTCTTATATATATGTGTATATATATATATATATATATATATATATGTATTTCAATCTAGATATAATTACCTAATTTTTATGGAAAACAAAATTCTATAATATGTAAAATATATTTACCTAATTTTTTACAATCTCATGGAGATTAAATATATTCTCCCAAATAAACTATAAAAGATATTTCAATCGAAATGTATTTACTTAATTTTTATGATACTTTTATGAAAAAAGATTATGTGTTTTTTTATTTTCATTTTTAAAAATTGAAAATGTGTGTTTAGTCCAAAATTTTAGTACATCAATTCAAATATTTTAAAATATGGAAATCTTGTATTTGATAAAAGTGATAAATCATATTGATTACGAGCTAAATATGAAAAAAAATTGAAAGAGTTTTGCCATGTCACATTAGAAAGATTGTCGTGTCACATTTTTTTGCTGAGGATGATTATGAGAATAACACATCAGTTTTTTTTTAAGAATTAATAATTATATAATTAAATTGATTTATTCTTTTGTTTTAACAAACCTTTACGAATATACTTGACAATTAATTGTTCTCACGTACGATCCGTAGATAATCATCTAATACGTATAATAAATTAATAATGTATCGATCTCATTGGTTTTCCCAATTGATCTAACTAATAATATATTTTCCAACGTGAATTCCTATGGTTTCACAAATAGTCTTTAACAAAAAAAAAAAAGGTTTCACAAATAGTAGGATCAAACATTTGATTACAAAATAAATAAAAACGAGTAAGAAGAAAGAGACGTTACCTTGCGAGTTAGGGAGACATCAGAAGCGGTAAAATCGGTGAAGCACGTGTCCGAGTGACCCCAAGTTTGTCCCATCACCGGCAAGCATTTGCATCGAGGCATGGGTTTCCGATGATCGAATGACATTGAATCAACTCTCATCCCCGTCGTGATCAATGGTCCTCCAGGAGTTCCCGGCGTCGGAGGAGCCATCACCACTGTCGCACCCACCTCAGCCTCAGGTGGAGCCATTCCAAACTTTCTTTCTTTTTTGGGTTTTTTTTTGTTTTGATTATGATAAAAATCCTAAATTCTAATTTTTATGGTTTTTTTTGTGTGAAGTGGAATAAATTGCTAGGGGACGAAATTTACATGATTTGAAGTTTTTATAAATTTGGGTTTACACTTGTGTCTTGAACTTGGCCAGGACTAGTTTCACCAAACGAAAGGGACCAATAAATGAAAAACTGATATCTATCGATCACAAACTTTTTATTTTTTGGTTTTTTTTGGAGAAGAAAATGGATGTAGGACTTAAATTTACATGCTTTTAAGGATTTTTATAAAGCTGTTACTACGTCTTAAGAAGAAGAACGAAGATAGCCACCTCAAAAAATGAAAAACGGAATCAAAGCCGAATCTTATAAAAAGCAAATACAACACACACACATGCGTACGTTAGCACTCAACAAAGACTGATTCTCGAAACTGAGGTTCTCAAGAAAAGAGAAAGGGAGAGAATGATATGTGAAGATGATGAAGGATTTGGTTAGTCTTTGAGCATAGGTTATATTTATATGTGTTTGAGTTGATATAGAAAAGATATCTAATTTATATGCATTGAACCCAAAAAAAATCAATTATAAAAAGTCAACTCCAATATCTTAATTGCTTTTATATAACAGCTTCGTAACGTCTACTGACTCCCTTTCGAGATTTCTGATGGTCTGCTAAAGTCACAGGGTACTTTGTGACAGGCATATTTGTTACCGTTCGATCTAAGCAATTGTCTCCGTATGTGACGGTTAGGAATCGCACATGCACCGTGACGGTATCACTCTTTGCCACCCCACGACCCTCCAATAATTGAATATTAAAATGTTCTTAAGTCTAGGGAAGAGCGCTTGATTCGTGGAAATGTTCAAAGAACCAATTTCTTAATTAAAATTTTGCTAGAATGAAGACGTGAGGAAATACATAAATTAACATATACTTATGAGATATTATATATTTTTGTATAAGAAAATTGTCGTTAACGCCATAAAATTCAAAAAAAAACTTTCCGCCTACCATAATCACAAAATTCTCTTCTTCATATCACAACAAATCTTAAACTTCAACATTACCCTTGTTCATCTCTCTTTCTCTTTCCTTCTTTTTTTCATAATTTATGTCCACATAAATTCCGACGAAAACAGTCCTTTGCGATAGAAGTTGACGTCGGAGCCAACCCGGCGACGGACATTGACAATGGAAACAGTCCCGACGACGGAGACGGCAACGAAGATGGTTGTAAATCAAACGGGTGACAGTTGTATACCAAATGGCAACGACATTGGCAACGGTTGCAGACCAAATGACAACGACGACGGACGACTCCGTCGTGGACCAAACAGCGACGGCGACGGTTGTAGACCAAACGACGATACCAAACCGTCACGGCGACGGTGGTGGACCAAACCGCAACGACGACGGTTGTGGACTAAATTGCGACGGCGACGGTTGTGGACCAAATGGAGACGATGGATAACACGGTGACGACGACGGTGGTGGATCAAACCGCGATGGCGATGGCGACGAAACAGACAAAATATTTTGTAGACATGAATGTTATGGACAAAACTAATAAATTATAAGTTAAGTTAGGGGTAAAACAGACTTTTCACGGAAGTTGTTGAAACGACCCAACCCGTTTTTTTTTTTAAAACATACAAACCTTGGTCTCGGAATAGCATTCCCATAAATGTTATCCTCAACAACCACATACAACACAACAGCGGATAACTAAACAATGTAAACCAACCAAATAACTAATTCATTAACTAAACCGAATCAGCAATATCAATTCCAAAACAACAGATTCCATAATCCAGCAACCTAACAGCCGTTCTAAAAACGATAAAAGAAAACATCACGAAATACGAGACCCCAGATCATCTCCCTCTTCGTAGCCGTGATTCCACGATCACAATTTGCCTTTACCTGCATCACATGGAAAAAAGATATGCGTGAGTATTATCATAAATACTCAGTGAGACGGTCATCCCATCTACGACTGCGCACTCAGGCACGATGAACCGCTCAGGCAAACATACAACATAAACAACACAGAATGCAAACACAAAGGCTCAACCACAACCAACCAGACAGGCTGTCGATCGACACTACCACTAGGTGTCGATCGACACCTTCTATACATGCATGTCGATCAAGCCTATCCAATGCCTCCTGAGGGAAGAAATTGGCATTAAACTCCGCCACAAAGTCTGCCCAAGATATCACCTTCCGAGCACGTCTTGCTGCAACACCCCTCCACCAGAGATGTGCATCACCGTCTAAATAATGGACTGCCAGATCAACCATGTATCCCTCTGGACACCTGATCGAGCGAAAGTTCCGCTCCAACCTCATCCGCCACTCATCAGCCTCCTCAGGCTTAGCACCTCCTGCAAACGAACTCGTATCGATCCTCTGCATCTGCTCCATCATCCGGATAAATGACGGAACCTCCTCAGCAACCGCAGCCCTCGGCTGCACCTCTGCCACTCGTGGCAACACTGGAGCTTGCACTGGCACCGCACCCGGTAACCGCTCCAACAGCTGCCTCAACAGGTCAGCCAGACGATCATCACCAGCCTGGGCTACTCCTGCGGCCACACCCGCACCCCCAGCTGCGCCAAACACCACCAGTACCACCAGCCTCAACATGACCCAAACCAGCCCCAACAGGACCCAAACTGTCCCCCACACTGGCAGTCACACTAGCAGACTGACCATCATGCAACGTCTGCTGAATTGTTGCAGCCCCACGCGTGGAACTCTGAGCCTCACTCAAGACTGGCTCATCCACAGGTCCACGACCTCTGCCTCGGCCTCCACGCCCACGCCCTCTAGTAGTCCTAGTCATCTCACTACACTCACAAGCAGACAAGCTAAGCACTAGAAAGACCAAACAAAACAAACAACGCACTTACCGTGGAATCTCTTTGAAGGCTCGAAGGAAGATGATCTAGAACCCCCTAACTCACAGAATTGCAAATTTACCAATTTCAATCCTAGCAGTTCTAGCCCGTCCTAAAACCGTATCGCTCTGATATCAAACTGAAACGATTCAACCCATTTTTTTTTTAAACATACAAACCTTGGTCTCGGAATAGCATTCCCATAAATGCTATCCTCAACAACCAAGCAAACAACCACAGACAATACAACAGCGGATAACTAAACAATTTAAACCAACCAAATAACTAATTCCATTAACTAAACCGGTTCAACAATATCAATTCCAAAACAACAGATTCCACAATCCAGCAACCTAACAGCCGTTCTAAAAACGATAAAAGAAAACATCACGAAATACTAGACCCCAAATCATCTCCCTCTTCGTAACCATGATTTCACGATCACAATTTGCCTCTACCTGCATCACATGGAAAAAAGAGATGCGTGAGTATTATCATAAATACTCAATGAAACGGTCATCCCATCTACGACTGCGCACTCAGGCACGATAAACCGCTCAGGCAAACATACAACATAAACAACACAGAATGCAAACACAAAGGCTCAACCACAGCCAACCAGACAGGCTGTCGATCGACACTACCACTAGGTGTCGATCGACACCTTCTGTACATGCATGTCGATCGACATACCCTCTAGGTGTCGATCGACAGCTTGTCAACTGCATGTCGTTCGACACACCTTATGTGTGTCGTTCGACAGCTTCCGTGCTGGTCTGTCGATCGACACACCTCGTGTGTGTCGTTCGACAGGCCCTGCGCAGAATCCTGGGAAATCGATCATAATCCTCTTGGATCGATTCCTCGTCTGCGTCAACACGAAAACCTGCACGAAAACAACAATCACACACAACAAGCAACAATCCACAGCCCAATCAATCGACACAACATCAATACACATGTTCCAAACCTATCACCAATCAACCCTAACGAATCTACCGGCTCAGAAGCCATGGTCACGCACTCACCTTGTATTTTCGATAGAATTTGATGGGAATTGAGGTTAGAAACGAACTCAGCTACAATCACCACGAAAATCCACTCCAAAACGATCAATAACGAAACCCTAACTCACAAACCTATCAGAAACAAGAGAACTCCTCACAAACTCTTTTCCTGCTGATTTTTAGGCTTGGTTTCGCTCCGAATGCAGCCAAAAGATTTATATACGAACCCTAGTTTTTCTCCAAACCGGTCCGGTCCATCCGAAATACTAAAATCGAACCAGAAAACCGACCACTTAAAGGCTCTGTCGATCGATAGCCCCTCCATTTTCCTCAAAAATGGTTCACGGGCGTCACAGTTGTGGTATGAATTGAGAAAGTCTTTGTAATTATGGTATGGAATAGAAGAAAAATTGAAATTTATGGTGCAGGTGAGCATAATTTCTTTTTTTATTACCATTTCGTTTTGAGTTACAGTTGTTCTACATACGGCTTGGTTATGAGAGATTCCACTAAGGTTGTTATTGTGCATAGTCATATAACCTAATTCATTAAGTTTATTTGGACAGTGAAGAGTATGTACCATCGTAATATCTCTTAGATCATTTTGCAATGGAAGCTAAAAGATATCTTGGCCAGCTTTATGAATACACTCAGCTCGGAAATTCTTCAAATTTAAAGAATGTTAGTGAGTGGCGTATGAAGGTTGGAATATGTGGAATGGAAATAAATCAAAAAGTTTTTCTAATTACCGAAAGTTACTGTTTAGGACGTAAGACATACGACAATCATGTCTAGCGGTTGGCATTTATCTTGGTTATAATAAAATATTTAATTTTCATCCGTCGATTATCTCTTGAATAATTAGTTTTTAATGGGAAATTTTGATAAATACCTTAAAATTTTGTTACAAATTTGAATCTACTATTAAAATGAATCATTTATCACATACCAACCTATTTATTTAAGTGGAAAAGTTATTCTAGTAGTATTTCTGGAACATAATATATCTTCCTAAGACAAACTTTTATTAATTGTCTAAGTTGAAGATATAATTTTATCAGAAAAAGAGTTGAAGATAGTTTCGCTTAATTAATTCTACTAACACTTTTTTTCGTAGGTTCTTCTTTTTAACGTTTGGATTTATTATTTTTATTACAAATTAGGAAACGCCAAACGGGTTTACCCTACTCTAAGTTGAAGATCTTCTGCAAGTTTGCCTCCATTAATCTGTAAATATAATAAATCGCATCTTCTGGGATTCGAACCCCAGACCTCTTGGTGTAGAAGCTTTAAAACCCTTGGTCAACCACTAGGCCTAGGGAGCTTCTACTTCCTCGTAGGTTCTTGAGTTTTCTTTTTTGTATTTTGTTGTGTATAAATATACCGTGTAATAATCAAGGGAATGATTATTGCGAAACGTGGGGAAGAACTTCATGAGTTGTAACATGTCAATAAAAAAAGGAGATTAGTCAAAAGTGATTATTCCTTATTTCCTTTGTTTTACAATAAGCAAAAAGAAAATGTAGTAATTTATTGTTTGTGATTCTTGGATTTAAAACCAAAATTATGGGTTTAACTAAAGTTAAATTAAAAAATCAATTTGGTAAATGACAAAAAATGTTAGAACATCAAATATATAGTTCTTATTTATATATATATATATATATATACTGTATATATAAAGGTTTATGATTTAGCATTTGCTTGCCTTTTTTTTGTTTTTGAGCGAAACATTTGCTTGCCTGCATTGTTATTTTTTAAGGGTTTTCTGCAAATAAACCTTCAAAGTAGCTAGATTTTGTAATTTTACCTTTCAAATCAAAAACTCACAGATCAACCCTTCAGGTATGAGTTAACCCTCAATATAACCCCCGGCCATATATAGATTTTTCTACCGTATATTACAAACATGTTTATTTAGAAACTTATTATAAAGAATGGCTTTTTCTTAGAAGAAGATGCAATCGCTTATATACGGACTGAAAAAATTCATATATGGCCGAGGGTTATATTGCAGATTAACTCATACTTTAAGGGTTGTTATGTGGGTTTTTGACTTGGATGGTAAAGTCACAAAATCTAGCCATTTGAGGGTTTATTTGCAGAAAACCTTTTTTTTAACTGTCCACTTTTTCCCTGAGTTCAATTATTCAAATTATATATACTTCTTTTCTTGTTTGTGATTCTTGTAAATAAAATAAAAACATTAATTAATTAAGGGTTTAACAGCTTTAAGTACTCTAGTTACTTTCATTAGACATGCTAAAAGAGAATTCTTCGACCGTCCAAATTAGCCTGTTTTAGGGTAATTTACAGACAAATGGAAAAGTAATTAGTGGCAGAGAATGCTTGCTTTCTCATTCAGCTCCCTCGTCTTGATTGATGTAGTAATTTCTTCTTGATTTTTGTTCATTCACTGCTTTCAATCGTCAAAAAAGGAATCAATCCCCACAAACTTTAGCTTCGTAATACATAGCAACCAATTATAGAAAATATTCCCATTTTGAAAAATATATCTTACTTTGAAAACCAAACTATTAAAAATACAAATTTTAAAGTTTTTCATATCGAATTTGTTTTGTTTTTGTTTGTTAATTAAAGCTCATAACGAGAACTAATCATGTGATTTGTCCAATAATTTAAACAAGCATCTTTGCCGACTTGTATCCGCTCATTCGCATAGCAGACCACTTGCCACTTCCTGCCATCCATGATGATCATCATTAACAATTATAGTAATCGTAACCCCAAACTATAGAAAAATGTATTTTACTAAAAAAATATCTTTTGACCAAAAAATAATTTAATTTTTTTTTTAAAAAACTATAAAAATTGTATGTCACCTATCCGCGTTGATAATTCATAAATTAATCGAGGAGTGAATATTGATGACGACTGTAATTAGTTCAATATGTCTTCTATTGTTTTTAGGGCAGTTGAATTCATCCTTACATGGAAATTATTTTGTTTGTGCAACCGAAAACACCAACTACTATAATTAGATGCTAAGATGCAAAAAAAAGATGCTAAGTTAGACTAGACGAATGAAGAGAGGCAGCAGATCTATGGTGTTATTTGGGAATCCTTTCGAAATACATCAATTATAAATGTTCAACTATTGCATGGAATAATGAAAATTATTGCATGATCTCTATTTGAACTGTTTTTATATAATAATTTGCATGGAGTTTGGAGATTTCGTAGTGTTTTTATAATAGTTATTTGGCTTTTTCGTGCGAACTGTTTTGGAACTCTTTTTTGTGCGTACCTACATGTTAAGCCATGTTCTCCAAATGAACTTTTGATGTACTAGTTTAAAAAATATTATAATACAAATGACTAAAAAATTAAATTATTTATATACAAAATTAATTAAATCATAATCATAAGTTTATTTTACTGAAGAATTTAATTTTGAAACATTTTGACAAAAGTAGACTAACAAAATATACACAAATAATTATGTATGTATTTGATATTAGTAGTTTTTTAACCGACGTTGATAACTAGAGGCCTTGAATACATTACACAGACATGTGCCTATGTAGCCAAAAAAGAAGCATTGGCCTGTAGCTTTTATTTTAATTAAAAACTAGAGGCCCTTAACATTATAGTAATTAGTAATACTTAATGTAAAATAGCATAGTGCTTTTAGTTTAAAAGGGACAGTAAGCCTTTATAAGAAACTAGGGGAGACCCGCGCATGCGCGCGGGTTTTGTCGTAAATGTATTTTGCTTTTAGTTTATATTTGTTACATAAATAATTTTTGACATATATTTTTAATGTTTTATGTTGTTTTTATTTGGATTTATAAAGTTGTGTTTTTGAAAATATATTTGAATCATATTTTTAATTTATATGCACTTATAGGAGAAGATTCAATAATTCATACTTAAATTGGATACGTAGTAAAAAATGTGTTATTTTGAAGTAATTAAAATGATTCAATTTATCTTTTTTGAAAATAAAACTGTATAACAACTTCTCTAGATCGATGTTTCCAATGAATTATTCTCTTTGAATGAGTTAAAAGGTTCATTAATTCATGGATAAATTGTTTTTTTATAAAATAATTGTATTATTTTGAAGTAATGAAGATAACTCAGGTTAATTTCTTGCAGAATCTAACAAAATTAGCATAAACTAACATTAACAACATAATCTTCCCAAGTATAAAATAGAGAGAAAAATATGTGGATACTGAACGACGATGAAAATGTTTCATTTCTCCTTATCTTAATACATTTCTTCGTCTCTTCTGATTGGTATGACGCTTAACATCTGCTCATAACCAGCTTTCTATGTACCCCTTACCAAACAAATTGATGTGAACTACTCCGCGTTCATTATTTGTGTATCTTTTCTCTTCCGTCTTTTTTTTCTTCCTAGAAAAAAGTACTACAAACAAAGATGTTGCGTCATGTTTATCTTCTTTCTTTGCATCTATCTTTCATAAATAATTTTTAATTCTTAAATAGATTCAAGTCAAATATATTTTCCAAACCTCTACTTGAAGATTGTGAACTTTAAAAGGTTTAGCCCTAACAAACGTTCAACCGTTAAAACTAAATTCAAACACAACATAGTTAACCTAAACATAAATAATATTTTAAGTCAATTATATTTTAAAAGTGGCTTTATGAATTTATTTTTAAAATATGACATTATATAAAGTGGCATTTCTCAAAATTTCGCTTACTTCGAAGCATACAAATTTATATTTCTTCTTCGCTTATTACATTTAAAATTTTATTTTTGTTAAAAACAAAATTTACAAACACATATTTTAAAAAAAAATTAAAACTGATATTATATTTTTGTGTAGATACTTTTAGTATGTTACTTAACAAAACAATAATTGCTCTTATTCTCTTTTTTTCATTTTTGTTATATAATTGCAATTATTGTTTTAAGGATACCTTCATTGTTTTTTCTCTCTACAATATGTAAGACTTAACAACTTCTATTTTTACTATATGAATTTAGCTCTAGATAGACTTATTTGTTGACATGTTTTTTATTTTTATTTGTATTATAGTACTTGCGATATAATTTAACGTAGCTGAAAATATACAAAATGTGAAATATATTAGTATAATCAAATTTATCAAATCTATTATTATTCCGATAACTATATATACCTATCTATATTTATTAGTATAACATTGTGACTTTTCAAATTCTTTTCATAATGTTAGCATCAAATATATAATTGTTAAATAGTACTTATGTGTATTGAATTTAAATTTCTTTTAAAAAAAATATGAAGTGGAAATGATGTGGATGGTGATGTGTCTTCATGAGAAGAGAGAAAAGCTAACTTTATATATATAGATTGCAAAATCATATATATATTTTCTTTCAACCTAACTATTAATCACAAAACACCATTCGAGTTGGAAATTTAAGTGAGTACATTGTTGCTTACATAAAAAAATTAAAAGCTCGTGATCTTGCCGAGTAGGCCAAATAGTCCCCTTCAAATTAATAGAACGTGGAATGTGAGATAATGAGAAGTTTGGTAGACGATTTGTAAGCTTCTGAGCTTGACTGAGAGAATCGAAAACGCCGGCCACTCCTCTAGGTGATTGACAATGTCCACCAAGTCAGAACAATTCGTTTCAAACTCCGGGCACGCTATATCTCTCTCCAATATACAGGTCATAGCCCATATTAGTGCTTTTATCTCCGCATGTAAGGAAGTCCTTCGATTACTTACACCATGTGCATCGAGAAGTAGTATATTATCTCCATGGAGACAAACCCATCCCAAACTCGAAGTGTTTTTTGTGTCTTTCTATGAACCATCCATTTGACATCGCAATCGATGTGTATCCAATGGCGCCGTATGTGTTACCTCAGTTATGTGATCCTCTACATCACTCTCCCTCATTTGTGCAAACATCCACTCTTGAAATTCACTCTCCGCCAAGTCGAAAACAATTTGTGTTTTCGTCTCTATCCATGTAAATACTCTTTTATTTCGTGATTTTCAAATAATGAAATATTAAAAAACATGGTGCATTGAAGTTGATTGATCACTAAATGCATATCGTTGATAATTTTAATTTTAATTGCATATAGTAAAATAAATTATTGAAAGCTAAAATTAATAAAGTTTTTATCTATAGTTGAGAATATCACAAAGAAAATTGAGTAACTTGATTATCTTATCTAAAATATTAATTAAATTTGTTTTATTTATATTCTATTTTATTAGATGTTTTAGTTAAATGACATGAATTAAAAAAGGTTATAAACAAAACATTAAAAATTCACAAAAAAATATTTCAATCAATGATATACAAGATTAGAAATTCAAAAAAGTTAAAATATCAAATAACATTAAATTTTGCATATAAACTAGTAAACAGAGTTTATAAAAAAAAACAAAAGTTTTTATAAAATATCTTGTATAATGGAACAAAAAAGTATTTCAATTTCTTATAATTTTTTTTTATCGGAATGTGTTATTTTATTTGAACTGAAACTTTTTTAACATCGCATGTGTCCTCTATAATTCCAGGCACGACTCTCTCATGACATACTACATACATATGTTGTAAAAAGCCACTAATATTGTTAACTAGATTAGACCCCGCATATTATTCGAGATATTAAATACTGAAATTGATTATTTGTATAGTAATAACCCGTATATTTATATTCTAAATTAAACATCTATTTTTTTTTTCAACGATTAAACATCTATTTATTTATCTAAAAACTAAATTTTCTTAATCGCAAATACAAAAATAGATTTTGGTCCCAATCACTCATATTTTTTGTAAAAAAATAATTCTAAATGAATGAAAAAGCTTCAAAAACATATTTCAAAAACATTTCTTTTAAAAAAAAAATTTATTACATATTTGATCATCTTAAATAAAGAATTCAATCACGAATATAAAATTTCAACCAAAATCTATATTGCTACATATATTCATTTGAAAGATTACTTTTTTTTTAATTAGTTTCCATTTTTATAAGCCAATATTTAATGCTTTTTTAATATATTAATTATATTAACACATGTAATAATATTGATTAGCAATAACATGTGGCAAAATCTCGTGAGTTACAATTTTGTCTACGTGTCGCGCTCTCATCAAACGACCTCTCCTTTATATAATAAGATATATTTTTCGTTCTTTATGATTTATATTTTCTCTAATTTACTTTGTTCAATTTATATTTTCTCTCTACCTTATTTTATGATATATCTTCTCTCAAATTTTATTCTTATTTTTTTATAATTAGTTGAGATTTATCTTTTCTAATTAGTTTACACTACTAAAAACTTTATTGTTTTCTAATTTGGATTATTAAGAATTTATCTTTTTACAATTTGGTTAGCTATTTAACTATTATTTTGTGTATTTTCCATTTTTAATTTTTTAGAATATATTTTTACTATATGATTAGTTATCTAACAATTATTTTGTTAGTAGTCCATTTTTAATTTTACTTTTTTTCTTAATTAATTTTAAAAATTTAACACTTGTTATCGTCTCGATCAATATTTGACACATATTATCATCTCGTGAGTTACAATTTTGACGACCTCTCCTTTGTATGATAAGATGTATTGTGTTAGAACCCATATCTAAAACCAACCAAGACAAGGGAACTACCGTGTTCACTAAAGTTAGCAATGGGAGGACATGCTCGAGTAGTCAAATGACTAGTGGGAATAGTTACTTTAGTCGAGGGATACAAATTCTAAATACAGAATTTAGAGTACAATTTAAAGGAAATTTTGACCAATTTTTTTTTTTATGGTTACTCAACCAATTAACCTAATATTCAAAATCTTTTTTTTTCTCTTAAAGTACTCAAAATCTAAAGGGCTTTTTGCTAAATTGACCTAGATTAGAAGGTATTTTGTCCCACTAACCTATCACCTTTTTGTGTCAAAAATTTCTTAAATTACCTTTAAATAAACATTGAAAATTTAAAATAAATAGGTTTTATAATGTTTAAAAATAAGGAAAATACAAAAACGTTATCTGAAAGGTATATAGATTCATGTTAATATGTTTTTTTTATAATAAAAAGTGTTAGAAAAATATATTTTTTTCCGTCAACCATGTTCAAATCTACTGGTAGATTTCATTTACTACCATATAATATAAATCTATCACGGCTAGAAGGTTATGTTCTGTCAATTACTCTATTTATACATAATGCAGAAAGCACATTCCACAATTTGTCTCGTTACTGCCAAATACAAAAATTGATTTCTACCATTCACTTTGTCTTCTACGGCTTGTAGAATACGTATTCTACCGCATTCATCTACCGCTTAGTCTATATTCTACCGTTGGTAGAAAGTAAATTCTACCAAAGTTAGTTGAAATTCCCTAAATCTAGGATATAATATCCCATAATTATCTACTTTCCTTAAATAAATTATTAAAAAAATATTTTCTAAATCTATTCCTTTTTTAACTAACTACGTGAATTATATGCATATAGTATTAAAATATTATTTTGAATTATAGTATTAAAATATTATTTTGAATTATTAACGAGTGAATATAGTATTAAAATATTAGTTTGAATTAGATGAAAGCTATTATTTTAATACAATATATGAATATAGTATTAAAATATTTTCTAAATCTATTCTTTTTTTAATTAGCTACAAATACGATTTTTTTTTTTAGTTTTGTTAAATCAAAAAATATTTTAAATATTTTAAGTATTAATTTCCAAGGGCTAAATTGAATTTCAAAAATTTATGTGGCTAAGGGAAAAAAAAACATTCAATAAAGGTTAGTGGAACAAAACACCTTCCAATTTAGGTCAATTTAGCAAAAATCCCAAACCCAATAGGGAGTTTTCTTAGTTTTCCTTAATTATTAGCCTTCTTTGATGCTTAAAATAGGAGCCTTCTTTGATGTTTAAAATAGGGCTAGCAAAATATTTGTAATATACAGTTGGATATATTATCCATTTTGATTCGAATAAGAAAGTCGGATAATCGTAAATTTGTGAAGCAACGCAGATGATAAAATTAAAATCTGGCAAATCACAAATGTTAAGTTTATTTTGTCATTAAAAAGGAAAAACAGAAAATAATACTAAACAGTTGAACAAAAAAAGAAGAAGAAAATAATACTAAACATATACAAGTACAAAATTCTCAAAAAAAAAAAAAAAAATACATATACACGTACATGTGTACATATATAATATTAAAATATAAAACAATCCAAAAACAAAGTTTCAAAGTATATTTTGAAATAACTATTATTGAAACGATCTGACCCATCTTTTTTTTTAAACATTAAACTCTTGGTCTCGGATTAGCATTCCCATAAATGCTATCCTCAACAACCAAGCAAAACCACACAGACCACAATACAGCCGATAACAAAATAGTCAACTCAAAACTAAACCAATGCAACTTCATTAACCAAACAAACCAGTTCAACATTCCATAACTATCCAACAACCTATGACAGTTCTAAAACAATAAAAGAAACAAAAGCAAACAACCGAGATCCCAGATCATCCTCTTCTTCATAGCCATGATTCTACGATCACACTTTGCCTTTACATGCATCACATAGGAAAAAGAGATGTGTGAATATTATCATAAATACCCAGTGAGACGGTCATCCCATCTACGACTGCGCACCCAGGCACGATGGACCGCTCATGCAAACATACATATCACACAGCACACAAACAACCAACGGCTCAACTCAGCCCAAACATCACACTCTGAACTGGCTGTCGTTCGACACACCTCATGTGTGTCGTTCGACAGACTTCAGATAGGCTGTCGTTCGACACACCTCATGTGTGTCGTTCGACAGTGGGAACCGATCATAATCTTCTCGGATCGATTCCTCCTCATACACCACGTGTGTCGATCGACAGCCTCTCCATTTTCCTCAAAAATGGTTCACGGGTGTCACAATTGTTACCTCATTTTGATTTCTTAATATTTTAGGATTTTGTTTTTGTTTTTTAAACAATATTAATGGAGGATATTCATCTAGGGTTAATTCGGTGTACCACAAAGAAAAAAAACATAATTTAAAAACTAGCTAAATGCCCTTGATCAAATGACTATGAGTTTGTCACATAAACCACTTTTGGCTAAGTTTTAAATTATGTTTTTTTATTTGTTGTACACTAAATTAACCCATTCATCTATACAAAACTCTCGGAAACAAATGTTGTTTTTTGGGCTAAAAAAACAAATGTTTTTTCATCATATGGAAAGCAAAAAAAAATTTATTAGCAGGTGAATTTAATCGGAATTCATATTGTGACATCTAAAATTGTTATATCCATTAGCATCCAACATCATTTTGAAACAAATATTGATTGAGGTTAATGATTGCGTCCACTAAACTAAACATTCGCGAATGTAAAGAAGTGATATCTTATTATATAAAAGAGAGTTTGTCAAAATTGTAACTCACGGGATCGCGATATGTGTTTATTATCGATCGAGATGATGATACGTGTTAAAATAGTTTATTTAAAATCAAGCAATTAAAAAAAATAAAAATATCATTACGTTAAACCAATAAAAAAAAGACACATTAACATTTTTCTTATTGTTTCATTAACATATTTCTAAAAGCCAAACCAAATTTTATGTAAGTCGTTAAAAAAAAAAGTAAAATATAAATACCATTATGTTAAACAAAATAAATGTTACATCACAAAAATGAAACTTCATATATTAAAAACAAAATAAATGTTAAACATAAAAGGAAAAAGTAAACATACGTTCAACCTTATAAATGTTAAACCATAAATTATTTAAAAAAGAAAAGTAAACATACGTTCAACCTTCCAGAAATGTTATTACTTCAGAAAAAGGCAAATCCAAAAACTATATAATAACACACACCTCCTACAATTTAACGTACTCCCCAAATCTTTAATTTTCTTTGCAAATCATGAATACCACCGTCCCACAAATCAGTCAAACGTGTTTACCGTCGAACTATTGTCTGAATTCTTCGAAAGTGGGAGGTTAGAAATTATTTTCAGAATATTTGTTAGAATATATAATTGTATTTTCTGAAATTCATGTTGTACTGTAAAAATTCAAGTTTAAATTTTCGTAACTGGATCTTTATTGAAAAATTATCAAATATGTAAGTAAATTCATTTAAGGAATTACTTTAAAAAAAATATTATTTATAAAATAGATTCCATTTCAAAGCATATAAGATTTCAAATATGATTTAAAACCTTATCATTCATTTAGATGAATTATTTCTATAACTTTTTGAAGATTTAAACTTATTGATTATCTTACTCCCGGTTAACAAAAACGTAATTTGTGACAATATTAATGGAATTTTAATTTAAAAATATAATTATACTGGTATAACTACATAAATTATCAACTTTAATATCTAATATCCGCATATCATGCGGGTCTTAATCTAATGGTGATATACAATCGCGTGATTAGTCTATATTTGTTACGGTCGAAAAAATTGTTAAGAGAAATTATGGAAAAAAAAAAAAAAAAAACAAGTTTCCCACACCAAAAGGTCAAAAACACAAAAGTCACTTCAGACATAATGATGGATGACTTTGTCTATTTTTCTCTCAGCCATCCAAATTGGCTTAGAGAATTGAGACCACTCTTGAGTCTTGACCTTACATCACATTCATTCACTATTTAATCCACCCTCACTCAAAAAGATTCTCAATTCAATTATTCCACTGTTCATTCCTTTTCTCTATTCGCTTTTGGCTTTTGTATCTCAATCTTCTGACTTAGAACCACCTATTGGTTTTTGTATTTACCAAATTCTAGTATTTTCTCCATATTTGCATCACATAGAGTTGCAATATAAAAACACAATCGTTTTGAAAAAGAAAATATCAAGAACGTGCGGTCTTGCGATTTTGTAAAATAGATAGATGACACACTATAAACGAGAAATGTTTATCAATTGGTCAATGTAACGTTTTAAATAGCAAGAATAACCGGCTTTCTACATGTTTTGATTCGGGATTTACCCAAATCATAAAAACACAAAATTGTAGGTTCATGACTTCTTACATAGCATTAAGCCGATTAGCCCGTAGATCTTTCAAATTATATCTATTTTGAACTCGTATTTTCCGGGGCTAAATCAGATAGATACATGCATCTAAGAGAATCTTTAATGCTTACATTCTTAAAGTGTCTTTACTCATTTTTAATTATAAATTTTAATATTAAAAAACATTAGTAGCTAGGGGTTAATTAGGTGAATAATAGGTTTTAGGAAAAAAATTAAGGATCTAACATGCCTTTAAAATAAATTAGGTGAGTAGTATAGAGAAATAATTAGTGGACGATTTTGCCCATATTAAATGTTTTAACTATTATTGGTAAAAAATAATCTCTAAAAATATTTTTTTCTAAGAATATTTTTTCCTAAATACGAAATTTGCTCCTCACTAATTGTTTATGTTTTGTGCATATATGCTCTTACAAAATGCTCCATCAATTGTGCTTTTATCTCTGAAAAATTAGATTTGATTAGCAAACAAAATATATTTCGATCAAATTTTTTAAGAAAAAGATATGTTGTAATAGTTATCTATTTAGCCATATAGTTGACTATTTTCAAAACTACATATTATATTGATTTCATACAATAGTTAACTATTTTCATAGAATAGTTTAATCTACTGATTTTATAACATAGTTGACTACTGATTTCATAATAAAGTTGGCTACTAATTTCATAACATAGTTGACTACATAATGTAATAACTTATTAATACATAGTTGACTATTATCAGAAACATATTTACATTTTATAGTCTGCATAATGGAAAAGAATAGCATATATAGTTAACTATTATCATTTACCTGTTTTGCTGATTTTAAAAATATATAGTTAACTATAGCGATCTCTAATTTTACAGAGAAACAATGGAGAGTTTAACGAATGATAAAAATCATCATCTTAATCCTTGATTTGAGATTTTTATCCATAGTAATGATATAAAAGAAAGTGATTGATTTTGTAGATCACCAAATAAAGACGAGATCGATTATGGTGGTTGTGTAAAGAAGAAAAAAACAACTATGGGTAGAGAAAAATAAGAAATAATGATGGAAGAAAAAAGAGAAGAGGAAGAAAAAATGGATGGAGAAGAAACGTGAAAGAGAAGAAGAAAGAGAAACAAAAAGAGAAATGAAAAGAAAAGAAGAATAATGAATTAGAGTTTTTTTTATTTTGGTAATTTTAGTTTTTGTTTTTTAATTCTTTTCCTAATAAAATGTGTAAATTAACAAAAGGCACTATAGTAATTATATCTAATGTGAATACTATTCACCTAATTTTTTAAAATTTAGTGTTAGATACTTAATTATTAGCCTAAACTCTATTATTGATGCCAATTTCCCTAGTAGCTAAAGATCCGGTTCTTTAATCCCTCCTAGTGAACCATATCATCAAAAATTCACACCATTAATTCATTGTTTATTCAAATTTTTCTTATGACACCCTAAAAATTTGAGCATTAATCATGCTCTAAGTGGACCGGTTAATGAAACAAGCTTTTAGGCTATATTAACATCTTCTGTGGCCAAATCAATCAGATATATTTGTCGTGCATGTGTGTCAATGAAGATGAGTGGGACATAGTTTTCAGGAAGATTCCAAAAACAATCCTATTAGAAAGTCATCAAAAGGAACAGAATTATCGACCAATGAGAAGACATTAGTCACACATAAGACATATACACAAATCTATTCAAGATTGGTGTGTCCAAATAATTGAATCAATACAACTAGGTTGAGAACTCAAAAATAACCTCCTTACTCTACTTATTCGTCAAACAATAGAGCTTGGCAAACAAAGAATCTTGTCAACTGTTGAACAATTAGTTAAAGGTAGAAACTTTTGTTGGAAGTAATCAAACCAACAAAAAATATAACATTTCTGAACCAGAAGCTAGAATCAAGAAGGAACAGTGATCTGATGGCTAACATAGACATCCATAAATCTGGCTTTAAGCAGCTACAATCAGACAGCCTTAAGGAGCATAGTTGGGTGGTTAAACCACTTGTCACCTTTCAAGTGTCATTCATGTTGAAGTTTTCTTTAAACCAAGCCCATGTCTTACTTTCTAAGTAGAGCCCATAGTTATGTTTCTTTGGCTTTCTCTTCTTTTAAACTTTAAACTATGATTTCAATCTTATTTCTCCTACAAAGGCCTTTTGAAGTCTGTGTTGCTGTGTAGTGAAGAAATTGAGAAACAGAGCCTTTGAAAACATTACTACAAGTCACATAATCTTCGCTTTATTTCCTCAGTGTCATGCTTCTGCTTTAAGCTTGACTTTACATTACATTGAGATTGAGTATAAGTTTCCTTTCTCACAACAGATTTGCGGACAAGGAGAATCAAACAACAAACCAAAAATGGTAACTTTGGTAAATGGTAATTACACAAAATGATGTTTGCTTTTGCTATTCACAGATCGAAAAAGAGTATTTACATTGTTTTCCTTTTTGCTGGTCTTCCAAGAACTCCAAAAGAAGGCACATCAACTATACAGTATTCTGCACTCACCAAATCTTTTGAAGCGTATAACTCACACTCCTTTACCACAACCAAGGAAACTCAAAGATGGGATTTTCTGTACAAGTGTTTCCGCCACTTGAGAAGCCGAAGGTCTTAGAGATGGTGGGCTACGGATACAAAGCGCAGCCACACTCAGCATTGTCTTTACCTCATCTATATCAATACTATCTTTTAACAGCCTCGGATCCAAAAACCGTCTCACATTGTCTTCCGCGACATCTACATTTGAATCAAGAATCTCATGAAGAAGTGGAGCCGCGGTGTGCACCAGCATCTTGCCTCCCTCAGCGGAAACCGCTTCTTTTCCAGAAACCAACTCAAGAACAACAACTCCAAACCCATATATATCCATCTTCTTTGAAGCAACCCCGGTTCTTAAGTAATGCGGGTCAGTGTAACCCGGAGATCCCACCATCATCACTTGTTTTGATCTAGGCGACATCGTAGGAGGCTGAACCATTGAAGAGAACCCGACTTTAGCTGACCCAAAATCGCAAAGCTTACAATTAAAGTCTTTGTCCAAGAGAACGTTGGAGGATTTGATGTCTCCGTGCACAATCTGAGGGCTACATTTCTCATGAATATGTTCAATGGCTTGAATTAGCTGAAACGCAATGGTGATACGGTTCCTCCATGGCAATACTTGCTTGCTTTTGCTATGTAACTTCTCCTGTAAATTCCCTTGAGGAAGATACTCAAGAAGAAGAGAACCATTTTCCTCTGATACATAAAGTAAAACAACATCAATTTATATCCCAAACATATCAAACAACAACAAAAATCCAGACTTTAATTCTAAGACAAGCTTAATCACTAGTAACTATGATCAAAACCTCTAATTTTTCAGAACAGTTCATACATTCAACACAAGCTTAATTGATGATTTGAGAAGCAGTACCTGAATCATCGAAGTAGCCGAGAAGTTTGACAATATAGGGATGTTGAAGATGAAGCAAGATCTGAAGCTCGACTTTAAAGATCTGGTAAAGACGGTGGCTGCTAACATGAACCTTGAGAGCTCCCTTATCGGAACCAGACAAGCGAGCCATGTAGATACTACTGTAGCCACCAGAACCAATCAGTCTAGAGAAATTGGAAGTGATAGCTTCCAAGTCATCCCAACTGTAACAAGTCACACCAGAGTCGGTCAAAGATCCTACTTTGCTTTTGGGTTTGTCGGTGACTGTGGAAGAGACATGGAATCGAACGCAATTCAAGAAACAACCCATTGAAAACAGAGCAGACAGAGGAATTGTGGGTGAAATTGGAGATGGGTTTTGGTTAGGGTTTTATTGTAAGTGGAGACAAAAGAAGAACAATGAGATGGGAGAATTAAGGATTTGGGGACAAAGAGTTGGTTAGATTTGTAAAGAAAGGTTTACACTTTGGGATTGGGAAGCAGAGTTTGACCGATTGCCATTTTTGATGAATGAAAGGTTCCTCGGAAGCAGCTCTGTGACGTTCTAACTACTACTCTGGTTTCATCATTTTTCTAGTCTTTCTTTTTTGGGGTTACGCACATTTTTCATTTGTTATTGGGGAAAAGGAAAAACAGTGGACAAAAGCGATCACGTCACCTTCTTATATGAGACCGTATACACTTTTTTTTATCTTTCAACAAAAGAGTTGAAGGGTGTGTTGAAAGCTAAGTAGCACGGGATTTGTTTTTGTGTTGGAATTAGAATAATCTTTTTTGGGAAATTAGTTTTCTTGGTGGTTTAAAAAAAAAAAATCAAAAAACATATTTCAATAAACCACGTTAAGGATTACATTTTTATTTTATGTAAATAAATAAAATGCATATCAACATATGAGAGCTGTTAAAATGGGTCAAAATCCGTGTATTGAACACAATCCGAATTCAACATTGTATACAAAACAAAAAAAACCGAGTCTCATAAGTTAATCCATAGTAGGCAACGAGTTAAACGGACCAAACTCATGATAGGCGGTAGTTTAAAATAATTCGTCACAATGCATACACTCCACAATGGAGAGTAATATTTTATCATAAAACATTTAAAGCTATGCTAATTTTATTTGTATCGTTTCAATCGGTTTTTTTGTTTTTTTGTTTTTTTTTTTGATAACTAAGGGGTAATCGTTCCAATCGTTTCTGATGGGATGACGGGCTTGTTCTTTCAACAATATTGGCAGATTATTGGTGATGAAGTTACAAAGGAAATTCAAAATTTCTTCTTAGAGGGTGTTTTGCCAACATGTTGTAACTATACACATCTTTGTCTGATTCCAAAGAAAACCAATGCGACAAGGATGAGTGATCTAAGACCTATCAGCCTTTGTTCAGTAATGTATAAAGCTATTTCAAAGATTTTGGTTAAACGCTTACAACCTTTTCTTACTGACTTGGTTTACCCATTTCAGTCTGGTTTTGTGTCAGATAGATTGATCTCTGATAACATTATGATCGCTCATGAGGTAGTCCATAGCTTGAGAACGCACCCTAAGATGCAGATTGAGGCTATGGCAATTAAGTCTAATATGTCAAAAGCCTATGATAGGGTTGAATGGTCTTATTTGAAGGCTCTATTGGAGGCTTTGGGATTTCACAGTAAATGGGTCAGCTGGATATTGATGTGTGTTACATCTGTCACCTTCTCTGTGCTTATTAATGATCAGCCTCATGGTTTGATCAGGCCTAAGAGAGGTTTGAGACAGGGTGATCCGCTGTCCCCTTTCTTAATTGTTTTGTGTACTGAAGGATTATCACATTTGCTGGTGAAAGCTGAGCAAGAAGGTAGGATCAGTGGAATGCGGTTTAATGAGGAAGGTCCGGTTATCCATCACCTTCTGTTCGCCGATGATAGCTTGTTCATTTGTAAGGCTAGTGAAGCTGAGAGCATGGAACTCAAGACTATACTGCAGAATTATGGGGAAGCTACTGGCCAAAGAAGTCATCTATATCTTTTGGTGTTATGGTGCATGCAGACATTAAGGTGAAGATACATAACTCCTTAGGGATACATGCTGAAGGTGGAGCTGGAACATACTTGGGTCTACCTGAATGCTTCAGTGGATCCAAAGTTGAGATGTTGGATTATATCAAAGAAAGCCTTAAGTCTCGGATGTCTGGTTGGTTTGCCAAATCTTTGTCTCTTGGAGGTAAGGAGATTCTTTTGAAGGCGGTTGCAATGGCAATGCCAGTCTATGCCATGTCAGTTTTCAAGCTTCCTAAGACGACTTGTTCAGCTCTTTCTAGTGCCATGACTGACTTTTGGTGGAATTTAGTAGAGGATAAGAGAAAAATACATTAGATTAGCTGGGAAAAGTTGTGTGTAGCGAAAGAGAATGGTGGGTTAGGGTTTAGAGACATTGAGTGTTTCAACCAAGCATTGCTAGCTAAACAAGCGTGGAGATTACTACAGGAACCTGAATGTCTTTGCTCTCAATTCCTAAAGAGTCGATATTTTGCATCTGCTGGTTTCCTGGAAGCCTCTGTTGGTAACATATCATCTTTTGCGTGGAGAAGTATTATTTGGGGCAGAGAATTATTGGAAAAAGGCTTAACAAAATTGATTGGTAATGGCAACACAATTAGAGTTTGGTGTGATCCGTGGCTTGATGATGGAAGGATGCGTATCCCACTCATGAAACAGATTGTGGTTGACTTGGACCTTAAAGTATGTGATCTAATTAACCAGGAGATAGAATTGTGGAAGCAAGAGCTTATTGAGATGAACCTTTTCCAGAGAGATTTTGAGTTCATGATGAAGCTGAAACCGGTGGTCTCTCAAGAAGATTATTGGGCTTGGAACCATACTAAAACAGGCGAGTATCTGGTGAAGAGTGAATATTGGCTAGCTAATATGGAAAAGAACCAGGAGCTGATCCAAGAAGCAACCTATCTTCCATCAATCAATGGCTTGGTTGACCAGATTTGGAACATCAAAGCGCCTCTGAAAATCAGGAATTTCCTCTGGAAAGCGATTAGCTCTGCAATTCCTGTAGTTGATCTATTGGCTAGAAGAGGAGTCACCATTGATAGTAGATGCCAAACATGTGGCTTGGAAGGAGAAGATCCTAATCATCTTCTTTTTTCTTGTACTGCAGCACGACAGATTTGGGCATTATCTAATGTTCCTTGGCCGGAAGGAGGTTTCCATATGCAATCTATGTACGTCAATTTCTCGTATCTATTAAATCTTATGAAGAGAAGAGATGTTCCTAGGATCATTCAGCAAGCGATTCCTTGGATATTATGGAGGATCTGGAAGAATAGAAATGCTTTATTCATTGAAGGGAGATATTTTCAACCTATAGATTCGATAAAAAAGATTATGAAGGATGCAGAGGAATGGGCTTTGAGTCAAGATATTCAAGAAGAAAAGGATCAAGTGAGCTTCTTATCTACGTATTCAAGGTTGAGTAAGTGGAGAAGACTGCCTGATGGGTGGAGTAAATGTAACATTGGTTTCAACTGGAGCAAGAAAGACAAGATTGGAGGAGGTAGTTGGGTTCTTAGGGATACTAAAGGAGTAGTGGTGTTACACAGCCGGAAATCCTTTGGAGGATATGAATCTGAAGCTGATTTTTAACTTGGGTTATTGTTTTGGTGTATTGAGAGTATGAGTACTCATAAGGTGGAAAAGATTATCTTTTCAGCTCAGTTGAGTGATCTTTTTGGGGCTATGTTAAGACCAAAAGCGTGGCCTAACTATAAGTTTCAGGCTGCGGAAATTTCGAAGTCTTTACGGGTAATTATGAAATGGAGGTTGGAAGTGACAGTGGCGAGCTCAAACAAGGGAGCTAATCTTATAGCACAGAGTGTAACCAAGGAGAGGAGGATCCACTCTTATGTTTCTATTGGTTATCCACTGTGGTTAGAAGAAATCTTTATTCTTGATGCCTCTGTTGTGTAGTAGCCATTTTTTGGGGTCTCTTTTTGTGCAGAGTTTAGGCAGTGATCGGTATTGCCTTTGGTGATCCTCCAGAATTTTTGTAGGTTTGATGGGCTTTGTATCTTCTTTGAAAGTTTTTATAAATCTTGGGCTTTATGGCCTTCATCAATATAAATTATTCAGATGGCAAAAAAAAAAGGGTCAAAATCCGTGTATTGAACCCAATCCGAATTCAACATTGTAAACAAAACAAAAAAAGCGAGTCTCATAAGTTAATCCATAGCAGGCAACGAGTTAAGCGGACCAAACCCATGATATGCGGTAGTTTAAAATAATTCATCACAATGCATACAATCCACAATGGAGTAATATTTTATCATAAAACATTTAAAGCTATGCTAATTTTATTTGTATCGTTTCAATCGGTTTTTTTTTTTTTTTTGATTTCTAAGGGGTAATCGTTTCAATCATTTCTGATGCGTTTTAGGAGATTCTTTAAATGAAAATGCACTTCAAAATCGAACGTTCAAATCTAGTTAGTGGAGAGAAGAATAATTAACATGTTATGAAAGAGTATTATTATTGATAAATTTGAGAGGGGTTCTTTGTAACATCCCAACCCGGAGAAGGGACTCTCGGGAAAAACTTAGACGCGAATAAGTGACGCGGACCTTAGGAATTGGTAACTAAGGCACGCAGGACATAAGGAAGGGAGGAGCGTGGAGAGAAAAGGAGGAGAAATGGGCTTTCGGCCCATGTAGTAAGGAGGTGGAGAAAATAAGGAAAGTGGAGAAAAATAAGGAAAGTAGATATTCTCCTTAGGGTTTTTGGTTTACTATAAATAGAGAGATAGGAAGCTCATTATTTACACACACAAAAACATTTCTCTTCTCTCTAGAACCAACGACACACGCTTAAGAGAAAGAGAAAAAGAGGAGCTCGAGAAGGATCTCGACACCCCACCCTAAGGAGCAGCGGTATAAGGTAAGGCGCGATCCGTACCTAATACTCCCTTTCTATTCTCTTTCTTTTAGCTTTCATACGGTAGTCTTAGTAGTACGGGTTAGGGTAGGGTAGTTTAATAGTATAGTAGTAGTGGTCGTGTGCGGATAGATATCCATCCACGGCACCAATAGTAGTAGCATCCGTGTATGGATCGAGGATCCGTACATGGACCGGCTGGCATCGGTAACGCCTAGTGCTGGCATCGGTATGGCCTCGGGGTACCTCGATGATAGTACGCCAGGGTACCGACGGTAGGCCTCGGTGACGCCTCAAGAAGGCATCGGAGACGCCTCGACAAGGGCGCTGGTACGAGGTACCAGTTACGCCTCTAGAGGGCACGATGACGCTTCGACAGGGCCCGAGTAACCTAGCAAGCTGTGGCCTCGGTGATGCCTCGAGAGGGCATCAGAGACGCCTCGACAAGGGCGCTGGTACGAGGTACCAGTGACGCCTCTAGAGGGCACGATGACGCTTCGACAGGGCCCGGGCAGCTTAAGGTCGTGCCTCGAGGAGGTATCGTAAGGAAGTAAGGCTGATCGATGATCAGGACGAGTGAGCCTCAGATCAGGACGAGTGAGCCTCAGATCACTCCTCGATGGACGTATCGGTGAGAAATCGGTACGGACACTCGACGATCCGGCAGTGCCAATAGTGGCTATCAGGTAGTATCCACGGTCGGACCATGGGGACGCGTCGATAGGCCCTCGGGGAGGCCTACAATCGATCTACCACTGGCCATCGGGGATAACTGAGCAGTCCACAAGGCCAGTCCGCGATGAGATCGCTGACTGGCATCGGTAAGCCTCGTATAGGCCTCGGTGTATCAGTACGATACCTTGTTCATCTGCAATGAATAAACCGGTAATCATCGGTGAAGGCATCGATGATCGGAGAGAAAGCTAGACGGCCAGTGCTAACCACTGTGCCGCGAATCAGTAAGGCCTCGATAGAGATCGATACGGCCTCGGTTCGGAATCACGCCTGGTAAGCAAAAGCGTGCTTGGCTTACCAACAGTGGCAGAGCATCCGGTCAGATCATGGCGATCTGGCTATGGACTCATAGGTGAGACAGTAGAGGAGCATGACAAGGCTAACATAGATTGTTAAGTAACTCGGCTATCACAATGGATCTTGGTGAGGGTACATGTACCTAGGCGTACCGGTTGTGGGACTCAACCTTGTATCTCGAGGAAACTTGGCTCGGCAGAAGCTGGCCCAAGAGTGACTCGTTGTTTGGCGGTCTAGAGTCTGGTCATGGCTGATCAGGCCTGGCTCCGACTCGCACCGCATATAGCTTAGTGAATTAGATAGAGTCATGCATAGGCCGGCTATACTCGTAATAGGAGCCAGTGGGCCAAATGTGAGGATTAGCGTGGCAGACTGAGAGCTCTGATACTAACCGATCATTGAACCACGAAATAGAGCTATGGTAGAGTTACCGCCGCAAGGCCGTAAGGATACTCGATGGTTCGCTTGTTTGTTGGACTCAGCAGGCTACTAGAGAATGATGTAGGCCGGACAGGCAGTGGCCGGCCAACTCGATAGTTGTACGGCTACGCCTTAGTCAACCTGGTAGAAAGTCTAGACGGTATAGGCCAACAAGAGAAGCGCTAAGGAGGCTTAACAAACTCGTACGGCCGCATACGACTCCAGGGTTAGAGGCAAGGCCGCGGGAACGCTTAGGCCGGGAACGGCCAAGGCTGGATCGCGAGTCTTCCACAATTAACGGATAGTTTGTGTTTGTATTTCTGCAGGGACGATCACTGTATGGCCATAAATGTGTCATGAGTAACGTATTGGGATAGTCATGCTTACCTGGGGCCGACCATACGGGGCAAAGGTATTGCTTTAAATGCTTTGGCTATTGCTTGAGAACCTAGAGGTATAAAGGACTAGGATTAACCGGAGTAGATAATTTGGTTGTGAACCTTAGGATAGTCTAGTAGTTAAAAGCATGTTAAACCGGTAGGATAGTAGGTTCACAACGCCACCCGTCTAAATATTGCATGGACCGCATCGTGAGTATGCGTTCCCCCGGTTGTTTGTGTTTGGCCTAAAAGATGGCACGAAGACCTAGCGTTCCGCTGCTCGCTAGAAGGGCCGTGTGTGCTAGGTTATGCAAATCCGCCGACGGGCCGACTAGGTTATGGGCTGTCAGGGTGACCGGCAAACCAGTTTACTGGTTAAGGTTACCAGCTTGCTGGTGTAAGGTTATGGGCTGACAGGGTGCCCGGCGAACCAGTTTACTAGTTAAGGTTACCAGCTTGCTGGTGTAAAGTTAAGGGCCGCCAGCGTGCCGGCATAAGTTAAGGGCTGCCAGCGTGCCCGACATGAGGTTGGGATAGTTCTGGATCACCGCCAAAGGGTTGGCCGTGAGACACAGTACCTGGCAAGTAGTGCTAAGGGTGCTGTGTGAGGTTATAAGGGTTAGAATAGCTAGGTAGTGTTAGGTGGTGAGACGGAGTAGATCGTCTTACTGAGTATTCAATACTCACCCCCTTACCAGTGCGCAGGATAGGACATCCGGTCAGGTGGACCATAGGACGGCAAGGCAGGAGGGAGCGGCAGGCAACAGAGGAAGACTTTCCCAAGGCGTAGTGAATCTAGTACCCTATGTTGTAATTTACCGTACAATGTAATAGAGAAATTTTAGAGCATGAAAATATCACTTTTGTCTAACACTTGGGTCTGGATTCATAGTCTGAGATGCGGGTGTTACAAATTTGGTAGCAGAGCTCGGCTGTCACTCCAGTTCTGACCTGGAGGACAACTTAAAAAGATCTCTTGCGACTAGGCCAAAGGAAAGCCTAGTTGCCTCGCTGCGGAACTCGTCGCCTCCTATGGAAAATGGAGGGTAACACTTAAGGAAAATGGAAATATTCCGTTTACCTTTGGAACCAGAATGGTTCCACCGTTTTCTTATATATATATAGCTATAGATAAAGCAAAAATTTTTGGGATGGACGGGCCTCTACATTTAGGCGGGCCTTGGGAAAGCCTTGCTTAAAGCCCCAAATCCATGGAACCCTAATAAGGCTCCACCAAAAACCCTAGGAACTCACGGCTAAGGAGAAGGGAGTCGTGGGGACCGCCGGATGCTGATTAAGGAGGGAGGGAGTAAGCATCAAGGCAGGAATATTCTCAAGATTTAGGAGAATATTTTGGGATTATCCGATTATGGGAGGTGGATTTTCGGCCATTAAGGGATAATGGAGAAAAAGGAAAGTGTACTTATAGGCAATGGAAACTGATAAATACTACCAAATCTTTTGAGATTATCCACACGAAAATAAGAAGAGAATATTCATCCATTAAGGAGAAAATGGAGGAAAAGGAAAGCGTAATTATCAGTAATGGAAACTGATAATTATCACGTAATATTTCGTGATTATCCAAGAAGGAAAGTGAATATTCCCTGCTTGGCAGAGAGGGAAATCCGGCGCTATATAAAGGGGAGAAGGAGTCTCCTCTTTTCTCATTTCGCTTTTCATTCTTCACTTCTCATAACAAATACTAGAGAACTTCACGATGCCTGCCAGAGTCGTCAGAGTCGAGGGCATCAAATTGTGGATCCGGGTGAGGGAGGAGGCCGCGGAGGAGCAAGCAGCAAGGAGTAGTCGATGCTCGAGTAGGAAATCTCGGTCAGCCACCCGACACCTCTCTCGGGTCAAAAAGGAGGCACCAGCCGACAGCCCCATGGAGCAAGATCCACACCCCCGGATCTTCAAGATGGCCCCGCAACCGACGGGAGAAGCTGAGATGACGCCGCCAGACTGGAGAAGATGGGGAGAGATAAGGAGCCGGGGACGTTCGGCGGAATGGGGGATCCTGTACCGGCTCCACCAGCGGCAACAGCTCAAGCGGATCCAGGTAACTCAAGACCGGCGGTATGGCCATACTTCCTGAATGCATACTGAGCCCATGCCGATGTGCGCATCAACCCGAGTGAGGAAGTAGGAAGAAGGTCAAATGGGTGGCTAGAAGAATCGGACGATGAGTCCGACATATGAAGCGAAGTCGAGCCCGAGTGGAAAAGCTACTGGGATAGCCCGCCATCAGCAACGACTGTTAGGGTCGGATTTCACCCGCTGTACTTCGACGTTAAAAGTTATGATAAACAACGAACACGTATCAACAAGCAGGGACAATGTGGACCCTAAGTCACTTCACCTACAAGAAAGGGTGAAGGACTCTTAAAAACCCCTAAGTCATTTCATCCACAAGAAAGGGTGAAGACCTCGTGAAAACCCCTAAGTCCCTCGAACCTTCTACTTGGTGAAGGAACCTTCGAAGTTGTCTTCACCTCAGAAGAAGTCGTGAATGCAGCGTCAGAGAAGTCACAGAGCCAACAGGAGGCGCTGCAGAGACAAAGGCTGCCTGGCACCGATGTCACTGAGCAGTGACGCCGATGACAGGCAGTGGCACCGATGTCACTGCCCAGTGACACCGATGTGCCTGGCCTCATCGGCGTCCAGGCAGCTGACATCGGTGCCCAAGCCTTTCCCATCGGCTTCAGGCTCTTCAATGCCCGTCAGAGCATCAACGAAGGTTCCAGAAGGTTCGACACGTTAAAGCCCAGCAACGAAGCCCACGTAGGCTCGACCGACATAGGCAAAAAAGGGAATCCGCAAAGGTTTAGGAAAAGGCTTAGCCGACTTAGGGGGTTATATATAGGAAAGCAAAAACACTTGTAAAGGGTCATTCACAATTTTTATCACACAAGCAATACAAAGCAATTACAAACCCTAATTTCTCTTTGCTCATCATTGTTCTTCATAGCTTATCTTCAGAAATCTCTGCTTCCTCTCGAAACCCTTACAAATCTAATTGTGCGAATTCCGGCTTCCACAACGACCCCCACCAGAACTCAGAGTGGCTAAAGGAAGAAGAGCCAGTTGAAGCTAGGTTAGGGTAGCCGTTTGATTTGGGTTTTTGTTTCGATTCTAAGTTTGCTTGTTTCAATTATTCTCAAATAGCTTAGGGCATTTGTCTTTCCCTATTTTACTCAATAGAGATTTCGATAATTATTCTAGACTAAGTTTAGGATAAGCATTGAAGTGAGTAAAATACTAGAAAGAGAATACTTAGCTAGGCTCCCGTTGAGGATCGGCAAGGCCGATACTCGTCTTGGATCCGAGGACGGCTCCAATTCAAGGGGGGGAGAATTTGTAACATCCCAACCCGGAGTAGGGACTCTCGGGAAAAACTTAGACGCAAATAAATGACGCGGACCTTAGGAATTGGTAACTAAGGCACGCAGGACATAAGGAAGGGAGGAGCGTGGAGAGAAAAGGAGGAGAAATTGGCTTTCGGCCCATGTAGTAAAGAGGTGGAGAAAAATAAGGAAAGTGGAGAAAAATAAGGAAAGTGGATATTCTCCTTAGGGTTTTTGGTTTAGTATAAATAGAGACATAGGGATCTCATTATTTACACACACCAAAACATTTTTCTTCTCTCTAGAGCCAAAGATACACGCTTAAGAGAAATAGAAAAGGAGGAGCTCGAGAAGGATCTCGACACCCCACCCTAAGGAGCAGCGGTATAAGGTAAGGCGCGATCCGTACCTAATACTCCCTTTCTATTCTCTTCCTTTTAGCTTTCATACGGTAGTCTTAGTAGTACGGGTTAAGGTAGGGTAGTTTAGTAGTATATTAGTAGTGGTCGTGTGCGGATAGATATCCGTCCACGACACCAGTAATAGTAGCATCCGTGTATGGATCGAGGATCCGTACATGGACCGGCTGGCATCGGTAACGCCTAGTGCTGGCATCGGTATGGCCTCGGGGTCCCTCGATGACAGTACGCCAGGGTACCGACGGTAGGCCTCGGTGACGCCTCAAGAAGGCATCGGAGACGCCTCGACAAGGGCGCTGGTACGAGGTACCAATTACGCCTCTAGAGGGCACGATGACGCTTCGACAGGGCCCGAGTAACCTAGCAAGCTGTGGCCTCGGTGACGCCTCGAGAGGGCATCGGAGACGCCTCGACAAGGGCGCTGGTACGAGGTACCAGTGACGCCTCTAGAGGGCACGATGACGCTTCGACAGGGCCCGGGCAGCTTAAGGTCGTGCCTCGAGGAGGTATCGTAAGGAAGTAAGGCTGATCGATGATCAGGACGAGTGAGCCTCAGATCAGGACGAGTGAGCCTCAGATCACTCCTCGATGGACGTATCGGTGAGAAATCGGTACGGACACTCGACGATCCGGCAGTGCCAATAGTGGCTATCAGGTAGTATCCACGGTCGGACCATGGGGACGCGTCGATAGGCCCTCGGGGAGGCCTACAATCGATCTACCACTGGCCATCGGGGATAACTGAGCAGTCCACAAGGCCAGTCCGCGATGAGATCGCTGACTGGCATCGGTAAGCCTCGTATAGGCCTCGGTGTATCAGTACGATACCTTGTTCATCTGCAATGAATAAACCGGTAATCATCGGTGAAGGCATCGATGATCGGAGAGAAAGCTAGACGGCCAGTGCTAACCACTGTGCCGCGAATCAGTAAGGCCTCGATAGAGATCGATACGGCCTCGGTTCGGAATCACGCCTGGTAAGCAAAAGCGTGCTTGGCTTACCAACAGTGGCAGAGCATCCGGTCAGATCATGGCGATCTGGCTATGGACTCATAGGTGAGACAGTAGAGGAGCATGACAAGGCTAACATAGATTGTTAAGTAACTCGGCTATCACAATGGATCTTGGTGAGGGTACATGTACCTAGGCGTACCGGTTGTGGGACTCAACCTTGTATCTCGAGGAAACTTGGCTCGGCAGAAGCTGGCCCAAAAGTGACTCGTTGTTTGGCGGTCTGGAGACTGGTCATGGCTGATCAGGCCTGGCTCCGACTCGCACCGCATATAGCTTAGGGAATTAGATAGAGTCATGCATAGGCCGGCTATACTCGTAATGGGAGCCAGTGGGCCAAATGTGAGGATTAGCGTGGCAGACTGAGAGCTCTGATACTAACCGATCATTGAACCACGAAATAGAGCTATGGTAGAGTTACCGCCGCAAGGCCGTAAGGATACTCGATGGTTCGCTTGTTTGTTGGACTCAGCAGGCTACTAGAGGATGCTGTAGGCCGGACAGGCAGTGGCCGGCCAACTCGATAGTTGTACGGCTACGCCTTAGTCAACCTGGTAGAAAGTCTAGACGGTGTAGGCCAACAAGAGAAGCGCTAAGGAGGCTTAGCAAACTCGTACGGCCACATACGACTCCAAGGTTAGAGGCAAGGCCGCGGGAACGCTTAGGCCGAGAACGGCCAAGGCTGGATCGCGAGTCTTCCACAATTAACGGATAGTTTGTGTTTGTATTTCTGCAGGGACGGTCACCGTATGGCCATAGATGTGTCATGGGTAACGTATTGGGATAGCCATGCTTACCTGGGGCCGACCATACGGGGCAAAGGTATTGCTTGAAATGCTTTGGCTATTGCTTGAGAACCTAGAGGTATAAAGGACTAGGATTAACCGGAGTAGATAATTTGGTTGTGAACCTTAGGATAGTCTAGTAGTTAAAAGCATGTTAAACCGGTAGGATAGTAGGTTCACAACGCCACCCGTCTAAATATTGCATGGACCGCATTGTGAGTATGCGTTCCCCCGGTTGTTTGTGTTTGGCCTAAAAGATGGCACGAAGACCTAGCGTTCCGCTGCTCGCTAGAAGGGCCGTGTGTGCCAGGTTATGCAAGTCCGCCGACGGGCCGACTAGGTAATGGGCTGCCAGGGTGCCCGGCAAACCAGTTTACTGGTTAAGGTTACTAGCTTGCTGGTGTAAGGTTATGGGCTGCCAGGGTGCCCGGCGAACTAGTTTACTGGTTAAGGTTACCAGCTTGCTGGTGTAAAGTTAAGGGCCGCCAGCGTGCCGACATAAGTTAAGGGCTGCCAGCGTGCCCGGCATGAGGTTGAGATAGTTTTAGATCACCGCCAAAGGGTTGGCCGTGAGACACAGTACCTGGCAAGTAGTGCTAAGGGTGCTGTGTGGGGTTATAAGGGTTAGAATAGCTAGGTAGTGTTAGGTGGTGAGACGGAGTAGACCGTCTTACTGAGTTTTCAATACTCACCCCCTTACCAGTGTGCAGGATTGGACATCCGGTCAGGTGGACCATAGGACGGCAAGGCAGGAGGGAGCGGCAGGTAACGGAGGAAGACTTTCCCAAGACGTAGTGAATCTAGTACCCTATGTTGTAATTTACCGTACAATGTAATAGAGAAATTTTAGAGCAATGAAAATATCACTTTTGTCTAACACTTGCATCTGGATTCGTAGTGTGAGATGCGGGTGTTACATTTTTCCCTTAAAGAAAATGAAAATAAAAAGAAAAAAATGAAGAGAGACGCAAAATGTTTTACACGGAAGAAACTTTAGAACTTTGTTTATAAACTTTTTAACCACATGGATTTTATCATTTAGTTATACACATTAATTGTTTTCAAAATATTCGTATTAAATACTTTTGACACTTAATTAAGAGAGTTCACCAATAATGATGTTTTTAATAGTTATGAGTTTCAAAATAAACTACGAATGTAGAGTCGAAATCTTTTGGTTTAAAAATAATAATTTCTGTAAAATATATTTTATATTTTTTAAATAAAATTTTCTTTTTAAAATCGCATAGTGTAAAATATAAAATATATCCTTCTAGACATATTTAATTATAGTAAAAAAAAAAAGCATATATATATAGAGAAATTACGAGCTATACACATAAATACCTTTGCAACTGGATCTTTTTTCTGTTCCTCCAATTGTCACCAGTTTTTCAGTTTTGGTATAAGATTATTAATTTATCACTGACCTAATGAAAGACATGGGAGACACACAAAAAACAAATGCGACAAAGAAAAACAATTACGAAAGAAACAATTAAACAAAGAAAAATGCCCCCACAAACCGAGTCTGCAACACGCATGGGTTCATGCATGTTTGGTATTCAAAGAAAGAGTTGATAGTATATTTCATATATAATAACTATATTAAAAATACAAAAATAACCAATTGTCTAGCTATTTTTGTGGAATAGATATATAAAAAAACTCGTTATGTAGATCAAAGTCAAGGATCGTACACCATTTACAAAAAAAAAAAATTTGTTTTTTTTTTGAAAATTAATTTTTTTTTGTTTTTTTTGAAAATTTATTATATTATAGTTCTGTTCACATAAACACAAAATATCCGATTTACTAAACATCTAGAGAGTAGTCAGAATTTTTAACCCGATAATACGTATAAAAATAGTTTATATGTATATACACACACGCATGACGCATTCATGAGGAATAGAAGGAGAGTCATTGTCCCAATACATGTATTTTCTCTTACAAAAAATGTACTATATTTTAGCTCTATTATTCAATAATGTCTTTCAAATCCGAAGTTAGCTCTTGTGTCACTTTCTTTCTATCTTTCTTAATTCTTATACAGAAAACGTGAAAGATACCATTGTAGACTCAGTCTCCACTCACATATATTTTCTCCGACCTCCATAACAACAACCACACACCGACACTTCACTCTTAAATTTATGCGATATATATTTTACAATTACAAGTGTAAGTGATATATCATGGTTTTTACCGGTTTTCGACCATGATATAAGTCCTTTTATCGAGTCTTTTCGTTGTATTTCGAGTCTTTTTAGTGTCTTAACAGGTTATTGCACGTGAGGAGCTTATATGGTGAATACGGTGCATTTTGAAACGTAAACAAGGTTGTAGCCGGATTTTGCAAGAAAAGAAGCTGATATGAAGCAGCTTGTCGATCGACAGCCCAAAGAAGGACGATCGATCGACAGCTACACTACAGCCTGTCGATCGACAGACACAAGGACGATCGATCGACAGGTGCTCGCAGAGACCGACCTAAAGAAGGAAAATTGTTCCTTTTCGGGCCAGAAGTTACCAATAAACCGTCATAAAAGCCCACCACGAGTTTTACCTCTATAAATAGTTTATTTTAGGTTTTTAGATCAAAAAAATTAGATTTTACTTAACAAAGTTTAGAGAGAGATTTTTAGGGTTTTTAGGGAGACAAGTTTACTTCATTACTTTGAGATTCTTCGAACCCTATTGTAATTCTTCTTTTACTCTTTCTTTATGCAGTATTATTCAGCTATGATTTGCTTTGCCTCCATGTCTGAGTAGTTTGCTTGTTAGGTTTAGGGTAGTTCGAATGGAATGATGATGAATTGTTAGGGTAAACTCACTTGTTAGGATTATCTGTTAGGTTCTTCACCTAGATTGCTTTAACTCTGATTTAGAATTGATCACTCTAAATTAGCTATCTTAGGTTGATAGATTGACACGAAAGTGTAATTGATTAGCCAGAACTAGATCTTAGGTGAGCAAAATTACTTATTCGCAAAGAAATTTGGTTTAGGGATTTTGTGAACAAATTGGACTTGAATTTAATGCTTGTTTAAATTGATTGAATTCGCAAAGAAATTTGGTTTTCTAGGGTTTAGACATAGTTAGTTTTCGCAACGACAGTTGGTTAATTATACATTAGTGTTCCAAGTTCTAGAACGGTTCTTAATTAAATCCTGATTTTGTTTAACCTGCAATTCTGATTCATCCTGAGAATTACCCAAAAGCCTAGCACTTTGTTTAATTGAATTTTAAATCAACAATCTTTCTCTGTTTCAATTTGCTTTTGTCTTTATTTTACATTATTTTACTTAGCCGAATTTGAAGTCAATATTCCTATCGTTTGATTTGACTCCTAGTGATTCGACCCCTACTACGACGACCTCTTAATTTGAGAGAGTAACTCAGGGTAAATTTGAGCATATCAGTAAGTTAAACAAATTGGTTTGACCGAAAAAAGAAGAAGATATGTTATTTGTGCCTGGGTCTGTATTAGGCCTAATGAGTCTAAAGTTGGGCATGAGCCCAATTTGGAAATGAAATAAGCAATTTTGCCCAATTTAGAAATGAAATAAGCAATTTTGTTGCTAACGTTTTTTGTTTTATTTGGGTCGAGTAATGTTTTTTTGACTTTGCATAAAATATTCATATTCTCCATTTCCTTGTCTTAGATCAAGGCCTGCTTAGATCGCACACGCACACGCACACGCACACGCACAAGCACACGCACAACGCATTTAAAGGATTCTTCGTCAAAATTCAGACTTATCTTAAAATTTTGTAAAACATGTATACAATGGTAAACTAAAATTAAAATACTAGTAAAAAAACTTAAACCCTGATCTTCGAGATAGATCATTTAATCATTGGACCACCATGAATGAACTAGTTTGCATATAAATTTTTAACTGGACAAAACAGATAAACAGTAAACCCCCTAAACTCAACTTCAAATATGCTGAAACGAACTAGGAACCAAATTTTCCAGGCTCCAATTTTTGATTAGTGCTATTTTTCTTGAATTTAAAGTAAAATGTGTGAAATGTCCAAATCGAAATCCAAACTAATGCTGCCATGTCTCAAAGCACAAAGACAAGGATACAGTCTTATTTAAATACCATCATCTTCAAAATCTGACACTTAGAAGACCCTACAAATTATGAGTTGAAATTGTACAAATACAAACACAAATTCATCAAATACCAACTGCCACTTCCATTTACACAAGAAAAAGGATGTTCGTAGTTTTGAGATCCCAAGAGGTGACTTTTGTGGCCAAGCAAAACAAAAATTTATGAATTGCAAAAAAGCAAAGGAAAAAATAGATGATCCCAAGAAGTCTAATTAAGCTCTGCTCTACTTTTACTTCTCTTCATCTTTGCCTTAAACCTTGATTTGGCCATCAGTGTCTCTACTGTGTTTTTGAAGTTACCAACAGCCATCACTACTAGAAGAATCCCACACACCATCACCTGAGATTACACCATTGATAAAGTTCTCAACATCTATGTTCAACTTCCGTTACTTCCTCTTTTTCATCTATGTTCTCTAATGAATTACGACTATGGTCTCCTACCAGAGTGTCGCAGGAATATACCAGTTGCACAAAGAGTGAAAATTGTACCTGCCATTCTGCAACAACTCCAGTTAATGCTGCCCTAAGCAACTGCAGTCCAACGTATGCTTCAAACCCCTGAGTTTCGCCAAAAGTACAAGCTTGTTAAGCCCAATAGGTTAAACAGAAAAACTCAACATTCCCAGGATAAACCGTGAAGTGTCTTTCTGGATGTCTCTCGGAAGACAAAGATATTTCATTGTTAGCCTAATATCATGAAATCTACTTTTAACTTATATGAAATGTCTTGAAAGAGATAGTACACTTGGAACAATACGGAATCTATGGTTTCAATGGGTCTCCGGTGCACAAAGCACATATATGCTTACAGTAGTTAAAGAGAATGATGGCGCAAGGTGGAGTAAATGAGAAGCATTGAGATGTTTAAGCATAAACTTGATTCTTACAGTTCTAGGAAAAAGCTCACCTGTAAAATGAACAGTATCGGACATAACAGCCATAATTGTCCATCAACTCCAGCCGTTTCTCCCCAAACGACATCCATCCTCTTAGCCTGAAAAACTACCACAAATCAAACTCAAGAGCTAGCTTACAAAAGCGGGATAAAATGTTGGCCTAAAAAGTAAGTGTATATAATAAGGCACCTTTCCTAGTGCAATGCGAGTGTATAATCTTTGGCGTTGGTATCTGTTTTGCAGAAGCATTGCGACACCTTGCATCATAGCCCATTGCAGGAAAAGATGGACTCCTCTCTGTAGAGGAATAAACTCCATTACAACATTTACTTTATGAAGTTAGTCTGCATAAAAAGAAATAAGCATTACCTGTTTCTGTACACAGTTTGGTTGACCTTTGATTTCCCATGTGAGGCTGACAAGGGCCATAGCCATGGCACAATAGTGATGATATAACCACCTGCAAAAACATATCAGGTTCAGAGTTTAAGACATCCCCAACCGATGTAAATATTTTGATAACCCAACCGAAACACCACTGAACAACTCCAGGTAAAGTGATTTTCACCAAACCAACCAAAATTACTCAACAGACTTACTCATGGAACCTCAAAAACTGATTAAGCAATATATTCAGTGTATCAACAAGAATATTTGTGAAGATTAAGTTATGTCCTACCACATTGAACCATGCAACATGTTCGGTAAATATAGGACAACAATATCACAACAAATCACTCTCAGAAACATATGACTGTCTCCGTCTCCGAATTCATACCTTATAACTTTCCACATATAGCATATAACAGATGCACTAAGAACAGTCCAAATTTAAAGCACTGGATAGGAAGATCAAAGATAAACTTAAGAGATGATAAATCAAGAGAGGAAAAGTACCATGGACGGATATCGCTACCATTGGCTCTCAATACGTTCTCTCGCATAACCAACCCAGTATAGAGGAATAACAACCAAGCCTACTAGTAAAAAGGAAAACAAATTTACACATCAATGTCAAGAACTCCAACACATATACAATGGAAATTGGAATTCTTATATACCTCATAAAGCTGAACAGGGAACGCAGGCAAACATCCATTCCAAAAATAAGATCTAAGGATTAAAAGTGTTGCAGGGAAGAAAAGGAAAAGAAGAGCAGTCTTATCCTGTTCCAAGAAGAGTTAATGCAATTAGAGAGTGAGATTATAAAGCTAACAATGAAGCTGCAGCATGCAACCCAAAAGACAACACTAACTCTGTAGCTATTGTATTCTTCTTTAACTTTGAGCTGAATCTCTTTACGCGAAGCTTTAACATTTACAGGACCCAAAAACATTCGTACAAATCGTCCTGCATCAATCATGCAATTGGGTCATCATAAACCAAAATTGAATCCGAGATTGGACATTTGAAGTGATCATCTCGAGACCTTGGCGTTTGGATGGGAGAAATGAAGAGGTATCTCCATCAGAGAGCATGCATCTAGCACGATGCAGATCTTCTTCAAGCTGCACAATGAACAATTTTTGAAAATCTGAGAAACCAAAGAAAGGGGAAAATTAGAGATTTAGAAGAAGATTGCCTTCTCGGCGAGCTTAGGATCGAGACGCTTGTCGGAGAGGAGAGTGGAGTGGAGACGACGGAGGGAGGCGTCAACGGCGGAGGCTTTTTGCCGGAGAGTGGTCTCTTGTTGGGAAGAAGAGGAGATAAAGGATGATGCAGAATCATGAAGCTCTTTAACCTCATCAACGACGCGTTTAACTTCTTCTTCAACTTCCATGGTGTAGACGAGATCGGAATTTACAATCTCCGAGAAACAGGATTCGATTGAGTTCTTCTGGAGAAGGCAAGACCAAGAAGAAGAAAGGTTTCGATTCGTGCTTACATTTGATATGATCTGATTGTGTGACCAAGGATTCACCAAAATAGCATTTGTTTTTTTTTTCTTTTTAATTTTCCCTATACGATAAATCTAGTTTAATTATTTTGATATGTTGTTGACCGAGAATTGTTAATTTAACAGAAATTAATATATTTCTGACAAAACAATAATTTTTGTCTTTTCTACGATACGGGCTTATTTAGGACTATGTAATAGACCCACCATTGTTTTTCTCTATATCATGATACGCCCAAAATATATAGACAGAAATATTGCAAACAGGATCTAGCAAAAGAAGAAAGAAAAATTCATTGGGATATCATTTCATAACAATTGTCTATACGGTATGATTTCTTTTGGTTAATCAGAAGAGTTTGGAGTTGGAACTTTGAAGTAGGAAATATGAACGTGATGATTTGTATTACAAGCTGTAATTCAAGATTATAAAAGAAGATCTTACAAGAGAGAATGAGAGTTTTGGATAAAGTTGTTAAAGTTGTTAATCTCATTCATTGTGTTATTATGATTACAATCTACTTTATATACAATAATACATCCGGTTTAATAAAAAGGTTAACCGGAAATAAGCTTAGCTCTTACTAACTCTAATACCCTCCCCTCAAGATGGTATGTAAAGAGAGTGAATGCCCATCTTGGATAACAAAGCTTTGAACAATGTTGGATGAACCGCTTTGGTAAAGATGTCAGCAAGTTGATTGTCAGTCGGTACATGTAGGGTCTTGAAAACCACTTTGTAGACGTTCACGCACAATGTGACAATCAATTTCTATGTGTTTCGTCCGTTCATGAAATACCGGATTAGAAGCTACATGAAGAGCTGATGTATTATCACAGTGGAGATTAGCAGCTTCTTATGGAGTACAATGCAGATCAGTGAGGAGATTGGTAAGCCATATCAACTCACATGTTGCGTCTGCCATGGCTCTGTATTCAGCCTCTGTGCTACTACGAGATACAGTCTGCTGTTTCTTAGCTCTCCATTAGATTAAGGAATCACCAAGAAACATACAATAACCAGTGACTGATCTTCTAGAGTCCGGACAAGCAGACCAGTCAGAGTCAGAAAATGCTGTAAGATGCAACTTGGAATTTGCAAAATAGAATAACCCTTGCCCTGGATCATTCTTGAGATATCTGATCACTCTATTAGCAGCACGTAGGTGAGCATCAGTAGGTTTGGACATAAACTGACTTAGCTTATGTACTGCATAGGTGATATCGGGTCTGGTATGCGTCAGATACAACAATCTTCCCACAACTCTTCGATAAACTGATGGATCAGATAGTACTTCACTAGTATCAGCAGGTAACTGTAGGTTTGGTTCCACAGGAACTGATAATGGTTTGCATCCAAGCATACCTGATTCTTCCAACAACTCCAGTGTATATTTTCTCTGATTTATTGAGATACCATTGTGATTCTGAGCTATTTCAAAGCCAAGAAAGTACTTCGCAGGACCAATATCTCTGAGTTTGAATGCCTTCTTCAATACATATTTGAAAGAATCAATAGCACTTTCATCATCTCCAACTACCAAAATATCATCAACATATACTAGAACAATCAAGTAGGATCCAGATTTATACTTCACAAAGAGGGAATGATCCGAAGTTGCTTGTGCAAAACCTTCAACAAGAATGACTTGAGATCATTTCTGGTTCCATTGGCGAGAAGCTTGCTTCAAACCATAAAGAGATTTGTGTAATCTACAAACTGAATTTGGAGGAGGAGAATGACCAGTGAGTTGAGAATAACCAGGAGGAATGACCATATAGATCTCCTCATCTAGATCACCATTGAGGAAAGCATTGCTAATGTCCAATTGAGTAATAGACCAGTTCTTTATAGCTGCCAGACCAAGAACCATACGCAATGTTTCCATTTTAGCAACTGGTGAAAAAGTATCCAAATAGTATAAACCTTCAAGTTGAGTGTATCCCTTTGCTACAAGGCGTGCTTTATGCCTTTTAATACTCCCATCAGGATGATACTTCAGAGTAAATACCCACTTACAACCAATATAACGTTTCCCTTGAGGAAGTTCACAGATAGACCAAGTTCCAGTCACTTCTAATGAACTCATTTCAGACTTGGCAGCTCCAGTCCACTCCACAGACTTGGCAGCTCCATTCACTCTCTTTACATGCCATCTTGAGGGGAGGGTATTAGAGTTAGTAAGAGCTAAGCTTATTTCCGGTTAACCTTTCTATTAAACCGGATGTATTATTGTATATAAAGTAGATTGTAATCATAATAACACAATGAATGAGATTAACAACTTTAACAACCTTATCCAAAACTCTCATTCTCTCTCGTAAGATCTTCTTCTATAATCTTGAATTATACCTTGTAATATGGAGTGGATATTACAAGCTGTAATTCAAGATTACAAGCTTGTAATCTTGAATTGCATTCTCTCTCGTAAGGTTTTAGGTAAAGTGTTTGTGGTAATGGATAGGACAAAGTTTTTGTAGGTTGGATGTAAATGATTATAGGTCAAGAAAGAAGATATAGGATAAGATGTGGTAAAAGAAGGATGAGCAGGAAATTCACTATCATGTTCTAGTAAGTAGCAATGATAGTTATCTAAGTAGGTAGGGACCTTTACCTGTCTTTTGGATTTGGTAACCTTAATTTGACTAGGATTAGAGCTAGGGTGATGACTAGTCTTTGAAAGAGGAGCAGGAATTGAACCAAGATTCGGGTTAGTCTCTGAAATGGCATCAGAGCTATGAATCAGCTTGATTCCTTCTCGATTCTAGCTTCTGCATCATCCGCTTCATCGTTTTCTGATTCGTAAATCTCGAATCGGTGTTGATTTCGATTTTCTTGCTTTTCTTGGTGATTTTATCGAATTTTCTGAGAAATTCTCAGATTCGAGCTCTTATCTTCTTCGATTTTACACGATTCTCGTGTATTTTGTTTGTCTACAATGGTGACACAGCTTCCGTCATCGAATCCTTCAAATCCTCCATCGAATCTATCTAGTTCTACTCCAAATTCAAGGAATGAATCGGTTGCATCATTATCAGATCCGGATTCGAATCCTCTGTATGTTCATAGTGCAGATCATGCAGGTATATCTCTCGTATCGGAAAAACTCTATGGATTAGGGAATTTTAATACATGGCGTAGATCCATGTTAATGGCGTTAGGTGCTAGAAACAAAGTGGTGTTTGTGAATGGTTCATTTCCTGAATTAGAAGAAGAACATCCGGATTTTGGATCTTGGTCTCGCTGCAATAGTATTGTATGTACATGGATAGTTAATGCTGTAGAAAAGCCTATTGCGAAGAGTATAATGTACCTTGATACGGCTAGGAAAATGTGGTTGGATATTCATGCGCAGTTCAAGCAAAGTGATGGTCCTCGTACAGCTGAGATTAAACAACAGATTTATTCAGAGATTCAAGGTTCTCAAAGCATCAGTGAGTATTACACTAAATTCAAACAACTTTGGGAAGAACTCAAGAATCATGAATCTCTTTTTAGCTGTTGTTATGGACGTCCTGATTGTGTTAACATGAAGCGTTTAGAAAATCGTGATGAACATGACAGAGTATTGAAGTTTCTGATGGGCTTGAATGATTCTTTCACTGCTACTAGAGGGCAGATATTGATGATGGAACCAAAACCTTCTCTTTCCAGAGTGTTTAATCTTGTTTCTCAAGAGGAAAGACAACGTTCCATGAAGCTTGGTCATTCTACTAGTGTTGTGGCTTTTCAAACATCACAAATGGGAGCTCCTCAAGATTCAGTGGTTTCTGCTTATGTTAGTGGATATAATAAAGGCAAACCTCGACCTATATGCTCTCATTGTGGTGTTGCAGGACACACAGTCAACAGGTGTTATAAGCTCCATGGATATCCTCCAGGTTATAAAGTTCCTACTCAGAATACACAATACAAGCCTAACAACAACAACTTCAATAAACCACAACAGTCATATCCACAGAAGAAGGAGAATGTGGAAAATTTGGCTGTGCAAGATACTTCTGGTTTGATACCTACAAGCAATCAACATAATGTTAACTTGGGGAACATCACATCATATCAACTCCAGCAACTTCTCAGTGTTCTTAACAACTCTCCAAATGTTATGAACCATATTTCTCAGGTTTTTGGCAGTACATTCACTCTTGCAGATGGAACAGCTTCTACTTCTAAACCTCAACCACATTTGATTTCTCAAACATCTACTTCTTCAGGTACCTCCTTTAAACCCCTTCATATAGTTTCTAACATTGGAATTGAGAAAAGCCTTAATTTCGTAGCACAACAATGGGTTATTGATACTGGGGCTAGTTGTCATGTTTGTCATGATATTAGGATGTTCACTTACACTGAACCTATAAGTAATACCTCAGTAACCCTTCCAAATTGTACTCATATATCAGTAACTCTTTTTGGCACAATCATTCTTTCAGACCATCTAATTCTCAAATCTGTTCTTTTTGTTCCTCATTTCAAGTTCAATCTTCTGAGCATTAGTGCCCTTACCATGAATAGAGGTAATTTTTTACTAATTCTGGTAAATTTTGATTTATGTCTTAATTATGTTATTACATTCAAGTTCAAAAAATTTACCTCTTTTTAGAACTCAAGTTAGAATCTTTGGATCCACCATCAAGAAACTCTTCACTTCTCGGACTTCCGGTAATCAACGCCGAAGATTCTGGTACCTTGCCGGAATTAGCTAACGGATCCACCGCGAGCTCCAATGTCTCGGTAGTTGGATTGTGATGCACGGATCCATTTACCATCAAAATAGCTTTCTCGTAGGAAGAAATGATATGATGCAAGAGAGTCTCTTTCATCTCCGTCGTCAAACATGAAGAAGAAGAAGAAGAAGAAGAAGATGGTGGCTGTGACGGCAAAGGAGCTCCTCCTAGTAGAGCTTGGAGCTGTTTTGCCGCCATTAGGCCGTGAATTAGCTCGCTTAGCAAATTCTTTTCCTCACAATTCAACATAGTAAAAGGGTAATTTGGTCAAGTTTGCGGTGAATTCCGAAGCCGGTTAAGGCGTCTAACTGGTGTTGGCTTATGATAAACCGGAAGAGATAGTTAAAAACCGAACATTTTTATGAATTTCTTGGTAGAATTTTTGACATTGGAGAGGAAGAAATGAGATTATGATTGATGATACCTTTAAACTTGTATGGTAATGTTTAGGGAGAAAAACATATGATTTGGGGTTTAGGGAGAAAAAAGTGAGATTTGGTTTTTGATTCTGAGAATGTTTTCGGAGTTGTGTTTTATATAAGGGAGAAGAATAAGAGTGTTCTTTTGGAATTTAAGTGCTTTGGATTTGAAAATTTTGACCAAGAGATCAATTATTAAAATAAAATGAGGAAAAAAAAGATTCAAAGTTGAGAAAAAGTCTTTGGTCTTCATTAAGAAGTGGGAAAAATCCTTAAAAATACTCCAAGTATTTTGCATTTGCCAGAAAAATACATCAACTATTTTGACTCCCAGAAAAATACACAACGTATAAAAAAGTGTTCTGTTAATACTCATACATTCAAAATCGAGGATTTTTACACAAGAAAGTTAACTCCGTTTAATCGTTAAACGAAAACAGTAAAACGACGTTTAAATTGTTAACACGACGTTAGTTTACTAATACAAAAGACCACTGTTACCCTTAATTCGAGTCTTCTTATTTTCCCCAAATTGAAGAACCCTAGTTTCTATTTCACTTTTATTCTCTTCGCTTCTCTCTCAATTTCTTCACTAAAAATGGAAAACTCAGCCTCCTCTGCAAACTCGTTCAACCACAGCTACAACCAGATGGAAGGTCCTCTTTGCCACTGCAATAGATCAACGATTATGTCGAAGTCATGGACAGATGATAATCCAGGAAGAAGGTTTTACAAATGAGATATCCATGGATTCTTTATCTAGGCTGATAAAGAAAAGCCACATGGATGGCAGAAGATGAGTTTGCTGGAGGCTAGAGATCAGATTTGTTGTCAAAAAGCAGAAATCAAAGAACTTTAGGACTATCCAACAAGTCAACAAAATTTGACCGGAGTAGTTCTTGATTCAACAACATTGGTGAAGTCGGAAGTGTTTGAAAAAATTGCAGAGGAGAAAAAGAAGCTTCAAAACGAATTGATCACATCCAAAGAGAGGGAAAAATTGTTGCGCTAGTTCGTTGTTATCTCTTGGGGAGGCTTCATTGTTGTCACTGCCATGATCTTAGTAATGGTGAAAAACTAGTTGTGCGTATCGTTATTGGTTTAGAAAATCAGTCGTACTTGTGTTATTGATGTTACTTATTTTGTTGTGTTGTCTTTGTTGTTGTTGGTCGTTATTTATGTTTAATGTTTGAAGTTATGTTTTGTTCTTTCATCATGAAATGCAACTAGCAAAATGAAAACACAACTAATGAAAGAAACAACATAAATAGCCAAAGATCTTGCTTAGGAGTCAATAAGTACCAAAAAGAAGAACATCAGTTCCAAAAGAAGAAGAACATCTTAAATAGAGTTGATAAGTACTAAACAAATTCAAAGTGGTGGAGGAGGATGACCACTAATTTGTGTAGCAGTTGAACCCCATACATCAAAATTTTGACCAGTGAAAGGAGAAATATAGCATCCATAACCTTGGAATTGGCTCACGACCACGCCCACGAACCCACGAGGACGACCACGACCACGCCCACCAAAAGTTGATGTAGTTGGAGAACTTGATGGATGCGGATCTACTTCTGGTTGTGTAGAAGTAGCAGCTGGTTGTGTAGAACTAGAACTTGGTCTATTGCGAAGAGTTGAATATAGTTAACTTACAACTATCAAATCTGTGGAGTGGACTGGAGCTGCCAAGTCTGAAATGAGTTCATTAGAAGTGACTGAAACTTGGTCTATCTGTGAACTTCCTCAAGAGAAATGTCATATTGGTTGTAAGTGGGTATTTACTCTGAAGTATCATCCTGGTGGGACTATTGAAAGGCATAAAGCACGCCTTGTAGCAAAGGGATACACTCAACTTGAAGGTTTAGACTATTTGGATACTTTTTCACCAGTTGCTAAAATGGGAACATTGCGTATGGTTCTTGGTCTGGCAGCTATAAAGAACTAGTCTATTACTCAATTGGACATTAGCAATGCTTTCCTCAATGGTGATCTAGATGAGGAGATCTATATGGTCATTCCTCCTGGTTATTCTCAACTTACTGGTCATTCTCCTCCTCCAAATTCAGTTTGTAGATTACACAAATCTCTTTATGGTTTGAAGCAAGCTTCTCGCCAATGGAACCAGAAACGATCTCAAGTCATTCTTGCTGAAGCTTTTGCACAAGCAGCTTCGGATCATTCCCTCTTTGTGAAGTATAAATATGGATCCTACTTGATTGTTCTAGTATATGTTGATGATATTTTGGTAGTTGGAGATGATGAAAGTGCTATTGATTCTTTCAAATCTGTATTGAAGAAGGCATTCAAACTCAGAGATATTGGTCCTGCGAAGTACTTTCTTGGCTTTGAAATAGCTCGGAATCACAATGGTATCTCAATAAATCAGAGAAAATATACACTGGAGTTGTTGGAAGAATCAGGTATGCTTGGATGCAAACCATTATCAGTTCCTATGGAACCAAACCTACAGTTATTTGCTGATACTGGTGAAGTACTATCTGATCCATCAGTTTATCGAAGAGTTGTGGGAAGATTGTTGTATCTGACGCATACCAGACCCGATATCACCTATGCAGTACATAAGCTAAGTCAGTTTATGTCCAAACCTATTGATGCTCACCTACGTGCTGCTAATAGAGTGATCAGATATCTCAAGAATGATCCAGGGCAAGGGTTATTCTATTTTGCAAATTCCAAGTTGCATCTTACAACATTTTCTGACTCTGATTGGTCTGCTTCTCCGGACTCTAGAAGATCAGTCACTGGTTATTGTATGTTTCTTAGTGATTCCTTGATCTCATGGAGAGCTAAGAAACAACAGACTGTATCCCGTAGTAGCACAAAGGCTGAATACAGAGCCATGGCAGACGCAACATGTGAGTTGATCTGGCTTACCAATCTCCTCACTGATCTGCATTGTACTCCATAAGAAGCTGCTAATCTCTACTGTGATAATACATCAGCTCTTCATATAGCTTCTAATCCGGTATTTCATGAACGGACGAAACACATAGAAATTGATTGTCACATTGTGCGTGAAAGTCTACAAAGTGGTTTTCTCAAGACCCTACATGTACCGACTGACAATCAACTTGCTGACATCTTTACCAAAGCGGTTCATCCAACATTGTTCAAAGCTTTGTTATCCAAGATGCGCATTCACTCTCTTTACATGCCATCTTGAGGGGATGGTATTAGAGTTAGTAAGAGCTAAGCTTATTTCCGGTTAACCTTTCTATTAAACCGGATGTATTATTGTATATAAAGTAGATTGTAATCATAATAACACAATGAATGAGATTAACAACTTTAACAACCTTATCCAAAACTCTCATTCTCTCTCGTAAGATCTTCTTCTATAATCTTGAATTACAGCTTGTAATATGGAGTGGATATTACAAGCTGTAATTCAAGATTACAAGCTTGTAATCTTGAATTACATTCTCTCTCGTAAGGTTTTAGGTAAAGTGTTTGTGGTAATGGATAGGACAAAGTTTTTGTAGGTTGGATGTAAATGATCATAGGTCAAGAAAGAAGATATAGGATAAGATGTTGTAAAAGAAGGATGAGCAGGAAATTCACTATCATGTTCTAGTAAGTAACAATGATAGTTATCTAAGTAGGTAGGGACCTTTACCTGTCTTTTGGATTTGGTAACCTTAATTTGACTAGGATTAGAGCTAGGGTGATGGCTAGTCTTTGAAACAGGAGCAGGAATTGAACCAAGATTCGGGTTAGTCTCTGAAATGGGATCATGATTATAACTAGTATTACCGTTAGGACCAAGGTTACAACTAGGATTAGAATTTCATGAGGTACTCATATCAGTAGACACAATAGGAGAAGAATCTGAATGAGTATGAGAAGATGGTATAGAATCTGAAATAGGAATATTTTGAGTAATATGATCTAGATGAGAATGAGATATTAAGGTATTTGTAGACTCAATGGAATGTCAAAAGAAGCTGGAAAAAGAGAGTCTGGTTCAGGAAGAGGAAGTAAGGACTGTGGGAAAATATCATCAATAGTAGGTTCTTTTGAAAACGGGAAAACATTCTCATGAAAGATAACATTTCTGGAAATGGTAATAGTTCTTGTTTGAAGATCAAGAACTTTTTAGCCTTTGTATCTAGAAGGATAACCTAGGAAAACACATTCAGTGGCACGAGGTGAAAATTTATGTCTATCTTTCAAAAGAGTTGAAGCATAGCATAAACATCCAAAGACTTTGAGATGCTCATAGGAAGGAATTTTAGAAGTAAGCAGCTCAAAAGGAGATTTGTTTTGAAGGACAGGAGAAGGAATTCGATTTATGAGATAAACAACAGTTTGGATACTATCTCCCCAATACTGCAAAGGAATATTTGATTGGAATAAAAGAGAGTGAGCCACATTAAGAATGTGTTGGTGTTTGCGTTCCACAACAGAAATCTGTTGTGGTATATACGCACAAGAGAAAAAATGGACAATGCCTTTAGATTTTAAAAGAGTATTGAAGGAAAGTTCAGGGGCATTGTCTGAACGAATTGCCTTGACTTTGGCATTATATTGTGTTTCCAGAAGCTGAAGGAATTCAAGAAAAATAGTTGAAACAGAACTCTTGTGTGTAAGCAAATAGATCCAAGTAACTCTAATGCAATCATCAACTAGAGTTAACAAGTATTTATATCCATCATAAGTGGGAACACGAAATGGTCCCCATGTATCAATGTGAATCAAATCAAAAGGTTTAGGAGAAAGAATATGTGAAGAAGAAAAAGCTAGACGTTTTTGTTTTGCCAAAGGGCGGATTTTACAAACTGAATCATGAGATGTTTTCCCATTTGAAAAATTCAAAAGTTTATAGAAAGAATAGGAATCTTATTTTTGGATGGATGACCAAGACTTTGGTGCCAAACTTCAGTAGAGACTTGAAGAATGGTTTGATCTGGTGACAAAAGAGATGGAGCTTGAAATGAAGAAGATGATGGAGATTCCAGAACATAGAGATTGTTTTGAAGGCTACCCCTCCCAATCGTCAAGTCCGGAGTATGCTCCTGAGGAATGAAAGGATTATAAGGAAAAATGTAGCAAGAAGAAGATGAAAATAAGACTGATATAGTGCTATTCCTGGTAAGGGCACTAATGCTTAGAAGATTGAACTTGAAATGAGGAACAAAAAGAACAGATTTGAGAATTAGATGGTCTGAAAGAATGATTGTGCCAGAAAGAGTTACTAATATATGAGTACCATTTGGAAGGGTTACTGAGGTATTACTTATAGGTTCAGTGTAAGTGAACATCCTAATATCATGACAAACATGACAACTAGCCCCAGTATCAATAACCCATTGTTGTGCTACGAAATTAAGGCTTTTCTCAATTCCAATGTTAGAAACTATATGAAGGGGTTTAAAGGAGGTACCTGAAGAAGTAGGTGTTTGAGGAATCAAATGTGGTTGAGGTTTAGAAGTAGAAGCTGTTCCATCTGCAAGAGTGAATGTACTGCCAAAGACCTGAGAAATATGGTTCATAACATTTGGAGAGTTGTTAAGAACACTGAGAAGTTGCTGGAGTTGATCTGATGTGATGTTCCCCAAGTTAACATTATGTTGATTGCTTGTAGGTATCAAACCAGAAGTATCTTGCACAGCCAAATTTTCCACATTCTCCTTCTTCTGTGGATATGACTGTTGTGGTTTATTGAAGTTGTTGTTGTTAGGCTTGTATTGTGTATTCTGAGTAGGAACTTTATAACCTGGAGGATATCCATGGAGCTTATAACACCTGTTGACTGTGTGTCCTGCAACACCACAATGAGAGCATATAGGTCGAGGTTTGCCTTTATTATATCCACTAACATAAGCAGCAACCACTGAATCTTGAGGAGCTCCCATTTGTGATGTTTGAAAAGCCACAACACTAGTAGAATGACCAAGCTTCATGGAACGTTGTCTTTCCTCTTGAGAAACAAGATTAAACACTCTGGAAAGAGAAGGTTTTGGTTCCATCATCAATATCTGCCCTCTAGTAGCAGTGAAAGAATCATTCAAGCCCATCAGAAACTTCAATACTCTGTCATGTTCATCACGATTTTCTAAACGCTTCATGTTAACACAATCAGGACGTCCACAACAACAACTAAAAGGAGATTCATGATTCTTGAGTTCTTCCCAAAGTTGTTTGAATTTAGTGTAATACTCACTGATGCTTTGAGAACCTTGAATCTCTGAATAAATCTGTTGTTTAATCTCAGCTGTACGAGGACCATCACTCTGCTTGAACTGCTCATGAATATCCAACCACATATGCCTAGCCGTATCAAGGTACATTATACTCTTCGCAATAGGCTTTTCTACAGCATTAACTATCCATGTACATACAATACTATTGCAGCGAGACCAAGATCCAAAATCCGGATGTTCTTCTTCTAATTCAGGAAATGAACCATTCACAAACACCACTTTGTTCCTAGCACCTAACGCCATTAACATGGATCTACGCCATGTATTAAAATTCCCTAATCCAGAGAGTTTTTACGATACGAGAGATATACCTGCATGATCTGCACTATGAACATACAGAGGTTTCGAATTCGGACCTGATAATGATGCAACTGATTCATTCCTTGAATTTGGAGTAGAACTAGATGGATTCGATGGAGGATTTGAAGGATTCGATGACGGAACCTGTGTCACCATTGTAGACAAACAAAATACACGAAAATCGTGTAAAATCGAAGAAGATAAGAGCTCGAATCTGAGAATTTCTCAAAAAATTCGAGAAAATCACCAAGAAAAAGCAAAAAAATCGAAATCAACACCGATTCGAGATTTACGAATCAGAAAACGATGAAGCTGAAGCTAGAATCGAGAAGGAATCAAGCTGATTCATAGCTCTGATGCCATATTACAAGCTGTAATTCAAGATTATAGAAGAAGATCTTACGAGAGAGGATGAGAGTTTTGGATAAGGTTGTTAAAGTTGTTAATCTCATTCATTGTGTTATTATGATTACAATCTACTTTATATACAATAATACATCCAGTTTAATAGAAAGGTTAACCGGAAATAAGCTTAGCTCTTACTAACTCTAATAATTTGCTCAAAACTTAATGGTTGATAATTGACGATTGATCTAATGCGAGGTAGCTAGGCACAAAGTAAAGAATTTATGGTTTAAATTAGTAGCCTTTATGAAAATAGACACTTCATCGTGGGATTTAAAAAAAAAAATGAACACACTAGTTTATGAAATTATCCCAAAAACAACATTGTGACAATCTAATTTAAAAATGCGAGAGAAGAGTAGACAATATACAATTAACAAAAACAAGAAAAAAACATAAACTGTTACAAAAGTCAAATAAAAAAGCATGCCTACAAGCTAACTTACATGTCAATACATTTTGAAATAAATTCGTGTGGAACCCATGTCACTATGCATACATAGTAACTTTTGCTTTTTTACTTCTATATAAATGAACGAAATTTTGTAAACATAACATTCTCATCATAATAACAAAACTCTCTTGCTCTTTTTTTCTTTATATTCTCCATTGTCCTGTTCTTTGCCGGGTATAAAATTTTCGTCGTTATTTATATATACTGTTATGATAAATTTTCATTCTTTTTATAACATAAATAATATACAAAATCAATAATTCCTAGTTTCTATAATTCACCAATGCTTTGGTTAAGCTATTTAAATTTGGTTTAGACTTGGTAGATATCGTCAACCACCCAGAGGAGTGGCCGGCGTTTTCGATTCTCTCAGTCAAGCTCAGGAGCTTACAAGATCGTCTACCCAACTTCTCATTATCACACATTCCACGTTCTATTAATCTGAAGGCGGACTGTCTGGCCCGTTCTGCAAGATCACGAGCTTTTAATTTTTCTTATGTAAGCAACATTGCACCCACTTGGATTTCCAACTCGGGTGGGGTTTTCTGATTAATAGTTAGGTTGAAAAAAAAAAAAAGCTATTTAAATTAGGTAAATCGGTTTACTCTCCTCCCTAAATCAATAATCATAGTCACCGCCTTCGAAATGAACACACAAAATATGATAGAAAGATCTAAAGCCTTTGGCGGGAAATATGACCGTTAAGGAGTGATACAATCCTCTAATCATGTGTGTGTATTCGTGTGTATATATATATGTGGAAAAGAGAGGTTTCTCTAGTCTCTTATTTTCCTTGTCTCATCGTTTTTTTTGCTACTATGTATCATCAATTAAATTACACGTTTTTGTTTCTGCAACGAAAAAATGGCTCCTCGAGAGAGAAAACCATACGATAATTTGGAGAAGAAGAAAAAGACATCTTTTTTCAAACAGAGGTTTCCTGGGTTTAAGAAGAAAGCAACAGAGACACCGCAAGCCCCTACATCAACCACCTATTGTTCGCAGACGGCACAACGTTCTTCTGTGACACTAGTGTGGAAAGTACAGAGACCCTAGTCGACATCTTGACAAAGTATGAAATTGCTTCAGGTCAGGTAATCAATCTGGATAAATCGTCAATCATTTTTGTTAAGAAAACACCAATAGAAATCAAAGAAAGGGTCAAGATGACCCTAAGGATAACCAAAGAAGGCGGTGTGGGAAAATATATGGGTCTACCAGAACATTTTGGTAAGAAAAAACGGGATTTGTTCACTGAGATTGTGGATAAAATTAGGCAAAAGGCCATTGGATGGTCTGCAAAATTCCTCTATGGAGCAGGGAGGCCGGTGCTGCTTAAAAGCGTACTCACTGCAATGCCGTCCTATGCGATGTCTTGTTTCAAAATCCCAGGCTCTCTATGCAAACAAATACAATCTATGCTCACTCGCTTTTGGTGGGAAAAAACTGTGGAGAAGAAAGGGATGTGTTGGGTCTCTTGGGATCGACTTACATACCACAAAGCGAATGGAGGCCTTGGTTTCAGAGATATACCCAACTTTAACGATGCCCTACTTGGCAAGATCAGTTGGAGAGTTTTGAATAACCCACAAGGGTTACTGAGCAGGGTTCTATTGGGAAAATACTGCACCAAAGAAACATTCCTGAACTGCATTGCTCCTAAGTCAGCCTCACATGGGTGGAGAAGCATGCTTGCGGGTAGAGACCTTCTGAAACACAATATGGGATGGGCTATAGGAGATGGTAAAAAGGTGAACATCTGGGAGGATAACTAGATTAATACCTCTAGCCCAACCAGACCTTTTGGACTTGTAAAACGAGAAGATGCTGAGCTTACTGTCTCAGACTTAATGGTGGGAGAAACCAGAGCCTGGGACAGAGCAATGATACAAAGAGTGCTTCCCCATGTAGAGACATAGATACTGAAACTAAGACCAAGCCTTACTTCAGGTACTGATATAAGAATCTGGCTCATGTATAAGTCTGGCATTTATAGCACCAAGACAGGGTACTACGCTGCAAGAGAGAGTGTCAACCAGAAACCCACCAGAAGCTGGCTTGACTGGTCTGCTCATGTGTAAAACCTGCAGGTGGCACCAAAGATCAAACATTTCATCTGGAGAGTGGCCCAGGGAGCTATCTCTGTGGGAGCAAATCTTTCTGAGAGGATCCCAGAAGCACAACCTTCTTGCTGTAGATGTGGAGAAGCAGAGACAACTAGGCATCTACTCTTCACCTGCCCCTTTGCAGTACAGGTCTGGAAACTATCCCCTTTCCCCTCCTTTCCATCTCTATCTTTAGGATGTGAGTTTGATGAGATTTGGAAGAAAGTTCATGACAAAGAATGCCTTCCCCCTTCCGGGATAACAAAAGGTCCGTTAACACCTTGGATATGTTGGAACATCTGGAAAGCAAGGAACAAGGTAGTCTTTGAGGAAAAAGAAACCACGGCGATGGAGCTGGTGACAAAATCGGTATTAGAAGCCAAGGAATGGCAGTCCAAGCAAGAGTTTAAAGCCAACAGCTCCTCTGTTTTGGTGGCTCAACCTGAAGAGAGTAGTAAAGAGGAAGTAGTTTGCCAATCTGATGCGGCTTGGCAAGAGGATTTATCCCTAGCTGGTCTCGGATGGTCCTTTGTACATCCCGAGAACAAAGCAAGAGAAAACTTCGCCATGGTTGAAAACAATGTGTGTTCACCACTAGTGGTTGAGGGGCTTGCGATACGATCAGCACTCTATCAGGCTTGTGAAGAAAAGATAAGGAGTTTAACGGTTGAAACCGACTCCATTCAAATGGTCAGAGCCATCAATGATGGCATTCAAATATCCAAGCTACTTGGAATTGTTCATGACATATCTATCCTATCTAAGAAGTTCATTTCTATTTCCTTTAAGTACATTCCAAGGAAGGCAAATGTTGTAGCTGATTCCTTGGCAAAAAAGGTCCTTTATGACCATGTAAACCCTAAAATTTGATGAAGGAAAAAGTTACTTGTTGCAAAAAAAAAAAAGAAAGCAACAGAGCTCTCTGTTCTCTGCGGCAACTCTGTCGGTTACATCTGTTACTGTCCCGATAACGAAAATCTCCATGTCTGGCCTGAGAACCCACAAACCCTACAAAAGATGGTTGCCGAATGCGATGGGCAGAGCGATCTCAAGAGGAAGAAACACAGCTGTGATCTCAACGATTTCCCACATTTTGAGGGTTTCTCCATTGCGGAATTGATGACTCATCTCTCTCACCTTGATTCTCACTTACTTGGAGTCGAACAGAAAAAATTACAAATTCTCAAAAAGACCTATCTAAGAGATACGGTGTCGGAAGATCGTCCTAGGGTTGAAGCCGGATTTGGTCTCGGAACTTCCGGATTAAGGTTTCAGACACTAAATTAGGGTTTGGTGGTGTTTTTGACGAATTGGATTACGTGGTTCGTGGGTAGTACGAGTTTGGACGCAAGTGTTTCCGATTTCCAACCTAAAACTTTGAAAGATGATGTCATGGAAGCTGGAGACTACACATTAGGGTTTACCGGTGACGAGTCTATTCCGGTGACTTATGATTTGCCTATGAAGATTTGGGATCTAGACTCCGATTCTTTTATGACCAACACTTGCCAAACCACCATCACTGATTATTGGAAGCACTTGCATAATTTTGAGGGTTTGATAGTGTAAGGATTAATCATATGTTATTCGCTTTTTTCTTCATGACCCATTTGTATCTAAATTTTTAGATTGGTTTGTGTGTCTTTTGTTTAATCATAACTCTTCATTTTGTATCCATGGTGGAATGTTGAATTTGATAATTGTATTATCTCCAGTATCTTATAATAGCTTTCAATTTGCTTTTACAAGTGATTCGATTATTTTACTTGGGGATATTCACTGTGAAGCTTAGTAAGTCCGGTAGACAATTTTCCAGGTTCCAAGTGTCTAGTAGGATCATATTCGTTTTATACTAGTAAATAATGGTTTCGGTTCACAATTGCCAAATAGTGGGTACATGTTTGTTCAATGAATACCATAAATCGATAAATATAAAAAAATATTTAACGATAAATATTAAATTGAAGTAAAGTTAATTCTTCTTAAAGATGTTTGGGTCTAAACCTAATATAGTCATAAAACATGATTTCAGAAAAGGAATAAAAAACAGATATTTTGTAAAAACAAAAAGAAAAAGAGAGGAAAAGTAGAGTTCCAAGAGAGTAGGAACACACTTCCACTAGTTGTTGTTGTTGTTGTTGTTAGAAGGTGGACCAGTCCAATAAGTTTTAACAGCAACAAGAATCTTCTCAGGATTGTATGGTCCTTTCTCATGATCCACAATTTGACTCTTCCACTTCATTCCCTTCACTATCCTCTCTACTTTCGTCAATATCTCCACATTATCTCTCAACACGACGGTTCCTTCTGGTCTCAATATCCGATCCATCTCCAACAGTATCAATGCCAAATCACACCTTACAACAACACAAACATTAAACACTCATTATCCGCCTTTATGGTTTGTTACGAGACTTAGTTTTGAGTTGGAATCCCATGAACTTACCTGTTCTCGTATAAGCTGAACAATGCTCCTGCATGAATCATATCATACGTTCTTGGATAAGTTGAGAATCCTTCACACCAATCTTGATACGTTCCGATCAATCCACGCTCGTAGATCAGACCTAATGTTTGTTTCTCTGCATCAACCGGAACAACATTCATGACCCATGACGGATATTTCAGCATTGAAGCAGCGAATCCACCGAGGTAAGCGTTCATGTCCATTATGTTCCTGAATCTTCCATGTGAAAGCTCTGGTATTATCTTCTTGTAATGCGCTATCCTCTCTTTCCAAACCTCGTTGTCTTCTCTGAATTTCTCCGCGTTGATGCCTTCTATTGTTCCTCTGATGATTCTTGGAGGAACCGCAAATGCTCGGTCAGGCCAATCCTCGAGCGCACCGCCCGCTGATTCGTCTGGATTGTTTGTATCCGGTAATGGCGTTATGCAAGTTTCCAAGTCTTTGTACCTAAAGCAAAGAGAGATCAAGTTTTGACCCTTTTTTCTCTCAAAAGTTAAGGTTTGAAGAGGTGTGAGATGGGATTTACCAAGCGAAATCCGGGGTATCGGAGCTGCATATCGGAGGCGATTTCTTGTTTTGTTTCATCTTTTTACACTCAATGTGATTGAGAGGCTTTTGCCAAATGGATAAGTCACCTTTTTCAGTCACTTTCTTCCAGCAAAGACTCTTTGCTACATCTTCTATTGAATCTTGTTCTTGCTTCAGGTCATCCTCTGTTCTTTCCCACCCTCTCCAGTACTGTTTCCAGTTAATTGGTGGTCCCGAGAGGATCCAATAACCGCCCGGTCTTAAAACCCGATCAACCTCTATCAGATACAACCCATCTGCAAAACAAGGTCATGTTGTTCCTCAGGTATGATAAGAAAAAGGTCAGATCAGTAGCAGAGAACTGATGAGTTTCATTACCATTTTTAAACCACGGGATCAAACAACGAGAACAATGAGCAAGATCAAAAGCTCGAGCTGGATAAGGAAGCCTTCTTGATCCCATAATCCCGATTATCGCAGGAACTCCACGTTCCAATGCAAACTGGACCTGTGCTTCATGAGTGTCCCTTGGAGCAAAAGACACAGCCATAATGTCTCTCTTCAAGAGGTAAGCACCAAAACTTGCAACCTAAATAAGAAGGGATCGAATTAATCAATGAAATCTTTACAGTAAACAAAAGAAGAGGACAAGTATACTCAAAGTGAAAAACTTACACCACATCCAGTGTCAATAGCTGTTCTGATTCCACCATTAGTAAGAGGAATGAGCCTAGCAATGTCATCAATATAAGCATCGGCTCCACGAGGAAACATAGTTCCACCACCAGGGAATCTAAACCGGTCGCCTTCTACTTGAATCCAGTTTTGGACTGCTTTCTCAACGCTAAGCTCTTTGTGAGGGATGTTGTCATACCAAGCATAATCTCTGCTTTGAGGCCATTTGAATGGAATCTTGTAGTTTGGTGGAGGAGGAATCAAACAATAGAGAAGCTCATCTTTCGTAGGACAATGCCTTTCTCTATATTTCATCATGTTCCTATCGAATCTTCTTCCTCTTTGTCGATCTTCGCAAGGAGTGTACTCACTGAGGGATAAGTCACATGGTTCAAAGTACTTAATGGTTTGGTTTGTTTCCTTGAAGTCAATCTGATTATGGCTTTTGAAATCTAATTCAGCTGAGTCAGAAGATGCGGAAGACGAAGAAGGATTCGACTGAGTCTCACATCCCATTTTGGAGAAAGAAGCCGGGACATTGTTGTTTTGCCATGCGCCTAAAACGTAGAACAAAATGCAGAGTCCACTTACACCAAGAATCAAAGTTAGTTTCTTTCTTCTTGCTTCTGTTTGGTGATGAAGACCAGTGTTCTCTTTCGCCATTTTCGACTACAAAGACTGAAACTTTATCTGAGGTTAAACTGCAGAGATTGAAACAGAGAAGCAAAAAGGCAAAATGAAATCCCTTGTAGATGTTGGATAAGTTACAAACTATGATTACAGAATAAGAAGAAGGAGAAGGTCATAGTGGATTGTGTAAAAGAATGTCAAAGAAAGTAAAGTAGTAATGTGCTAAGATTATTGAACAAGGGAAAGAGAGAAAAACAAAAACAAGGTAAAAAAAGGAGAGATTGTCTCTATTCTTTAGCAAACAGAGTAAAGAACAGTTAAGTTAGAGAGAAAATAGGGGGTTGGACCAAGAACGGCCTCACTTTACTCCTTTAATCTCGTGTTACCATATACATATACAAACATTTGGTTGTTGAATGAAATGAAACTTAATATGCATATACATATATGAATGGGAGTTTCAATCTGAAACATATCACGAGATTTTCCCATTTTTCTCCACGTTGTGATTTGAAAGAATAATAAATGGACTACACATTTCTAGAGAAAATAATTGTATTCTGAATTTCTGACAAGTTTTTTTGTCTGTCACACTTGAGGAATGTTGAGTAGTGATACACTTGAAAAGATAGGTTTTATGGACTGTGTTCAAACCATTTCTTCATGTAACAGATAAATTAACACTCACTACATAGATTTAGTATTTTACCTTGAAGGCAAGGGCAATTCTTGGGGACTTTGGAGTCAATTGGATCTCTATAGTCTTTGGATCCAAACCATCACACCATAATTTACATTGCCCGTTTCCCTTTTAACCAATCCTTCGTTTAGTTCTGGAAGAAAAAAATGATGAACAAGAAGTCACAAAAACTGACTGAGAATCACATATGCTCAAAAATCTACTGAAATCTGTTTTGTTGAGATAAACGTGTAGACCAAAATCTTGTTGGAGAAAATCAAGTTGAAATGGTGGAAGAAGATATTCTAGAAATTGGTTTCTTTATTGGATAAAGGTCTTATAAGACGAGTATTCTTGGTATAAAGCAAACAATCATTTCAGGGTTACGTTTTTGTTTCTTCTCTCAGTAGTACGTTTTGGCTGTTAATGATTTGGTCTACATAAAATATCATTTGATCTCAAGACCAAATGGAAGTTGGAACAATGTGAAAATGATAGGTTTACAGAGACACAAAAACAAGCCAATCTAACCCAACATTCTCACAGCTTGAAGAAAATATTCTTTCAAGTTCAATCACAAATCCGTTCATCATTCAGCAAATAAGAAAATGCAAGAAGAGTAAAGGTCTCCAAAACTTTTGCAAGAAGAGAGTACAGAAAAAATCCAACATAAAGCATAATGAGTTTGCATCATCAATGGTCCAAAAGGAAAAACAAAAACTACAATCCATAAGAGATGTAAACAAACGCTACGAACAATCTCACTGTTCCACCAAATAAAATCTAAAATAGAATTTCAAATAGCTTCTTCATTCCTCAACTGCGATCTTGCCTCTCTCGCTCACATAGATACCATCAAGAAACTTCCTAATATCCTTCTTCTTCACATGGCATTTCTGTTCAAGAATAAAAAAATAGACTCCGTAAACATATATATAAACAAAGGGCAAATGTATAAAGCTGGAGGCAAATGTAAAGCCTCCAGCTTTATACATTACAACACAACCAAACTCGTCACAAATCAGATTCAATAACCATTTCTACAACATTTCAAAGAAACCCATTTGACACCAAAGCAATAAGGAGAATCAAACAGTACCTGATTGATCAAAGCGCATGACCTTGAGACTAACTCAATATCATTTCCTTCAAGAGTAATCTCATCCTTAACCTTCTCAGATCGAACAATGGTCACACCATCCAACATATCAACCTTCCTAACCTGTTCCATATCAAACCCAATACTCAAAACCCCACATTTCCAAGACAAAAACCCATAAAAAAAATTCAGAGAAACGAACCTTCTTCTCGCCAAGAAAGTTACGGATCTCGATGGACTTGTTGTTACCAGAGATCGAAGCATTGATTGGAAAATGAGCATACACGAACCTCATCTTGTAAAGGAAACCTTGAGTAACACCAGCAATGAGATTGTCAACGTGACTCAGAGCAGTTCGGATGGAAGCACTGGTTTTACGAGTACCGAACCACGAATCGATCTTGAGCTGTCTCTTTCCAGTGACCTCGTCTTTGATCAACTGGAAATCGAGGTTAAGATGCTTGAAATCGCGAGTGAGCTTCCCGCGAGGACCTTCGACCTCAATCACCTTGGCGTGAACCTTGATGGAGACGCCTTCGGGAATGTCCATCGTCTCAGATGACAAAATCGTCTTCATGGTTCCGTCTCTGAGAGAGAGTTTCGACGGCTCTAAGGTTTTAGGGTTAAGAAGAGGAACCCTAAATTTGATTATAAATAGGTCACTTTGCTCTCTGTAGGGTTTTTTCTTTTCTTCTGGTAATACAAAATGGCCCTAAGATTATATAAAAGCCCATAAGATGAATTTTTAAGGCCCATTCTCGTTCACAAGAATTTTTCTATATGCTATATAACATTACAAAATGTATCTAGGGGTGTATTGGATTGAGGATTTTGTAAGACTTTGGTTTTCTTTTAAAATCATCTGTTATCCAAGTAGGGATTTTAAAAAACTTTCTTAAATGAATATGGAATTTAGACAAACTCATTTAAAATCATATCAAATCCTGGGTTATTCAGTTCATAATTTGTTAAAATCATATCAAATCCAGTGTTATTCAAAGCTTAACAAAATTTTAAAGAAAAAGTGGTGAATAGGATTTGAAAAGACTTTTGCATATAATTTTACTTGAAATTAGAACCACAAAAGTTCACACCTCTATACGTGTATTTGGAGAGAGTGACGAGAGACTTTTAAATCATTAAAACATTCATTATCAAATACACCTCTCATAAATCAAATTCTTCTTCTTTGATGGCTAGAAGAAACCACCTTATAGAGAAGAACCCACCATGTAGAGAGACAACTTAGGGCATTAAATAGAAATCTAATTGATGGTTGAGATGAACCTAGCGGCATAATACTTCACAAGGACATCAATTTTGGTTGATTGTGGTTCGGTTTTTGTAAGTGCTTCTGAGTTTTATCAACTTTATGTTAGGCTTGTCTTTTCTGAAAATTTATTGGGCTTCTTGATCTTAGACAATAATTGTTTTGCTTATTTTTAGTTTATGGTCCACTATTCACCTTGATTCATCCTTTGTACGTTGCTTTCCTTTGATTTACTCATCCTTTGTTATTCAAAAGAAGTAGTAGAAAGGGGATAAATTTGGGAAAATGCATGTCATATAATTTTGGGCTGGTTTGTTTAGAAGAATATGACTATGGGCTTTTTGTTTAGTTTAATTAGTAGCTGAACTTATAAATACATGATCAGTAGCCGTCGTCTCATATCTTATTTCATAGGAGACGAGTTCCTAATTGCTATTGATAGTTGAAAGTTCATCTCCTTTTCTGGAAAGGTGAAAATACCTTTCCATATACTTCTGCTGATTTCCATGTTTTGTTTTAATTTTGTTTATTTTTCATATGTTTGGATGATGTTTATTTTTGGCTATTGTTCATACAATTTTTTGAGTTTATAATTCATTGATTTATCATCTTCTGATGGTGCATATCATGCACAACTCATCATGCATAATTCTTATGCTGGTATAGATTATAACTTATCATGTATTTTTTTTTTTGGTTTTGGCTAGCTACCTTCCACTCTCCAATGGGAGATCCACCGTCACAAGGAGATCTATCTTCGCAAGAAGTAAAAGAAATAGGTTCATACAAAAAGTGGTCAGAACTTGAACACAAAATGTTATTGCAACTACTAGTTGAAGCACTCAATCAGGGTTTTCGTGATGCTACTGGTAAATTCAACAAACTAACGGTGGAGACAAAAATATTAGCACCTCTACACCAAGAGGTCGGATCTACGAAAACTTATGGCCAATATAGAAATAGGATGATGATTTTTTTCTTTGTTTAACAGGCTCATCCAGGTAATACACATTTGCGTTCGAAGATTTCGAGGATTTAAGAACGTTATTTGGAGAAAACATTGTATTGGACGGAATGCTGTTGGATCAGGCGATACCATTGATACACAAACCTATCAAGTTGGAGACACCGAAGGGACAAGCGACACAAGTTTTCTCCAAATGATGGATGATGCAGAGGGAATCATAGTCCCATATGTCTTTGAACAATTCAGCATTAGCAGAGGAGAAAAACTTCCCCAACGAAATAAAGCTAGAAAGGATGCAAATGATTCAAGCAAGAGTTCTGAGGAAGTGACAGAGATCACTAGCCATATCTTTGGCATGATACAAAACCGATGGGAAAAAGAAGCTGAAGAAAGAGAAGCCGAGGAGAAAGCTAATAATGTGTGGGATGCTATCAAAGAAATTCCTGATTTGGACGATAATTTGCGTTAGGAAGCCATGACTCTTGTTCACAGCTTAGGTATGAAATATGGATTTGTAAATATGTCCATAACAGATCATTGTGGATGGATTAAGCGAAACCTTCGCAAATCAAGTGGATGAAGTTGGATGCAGTAAGATAGGTTGAAGTCTTGATGATGACTCTTGTTTTTGAAATTTCTTTTTCAAGTTGGATTTTCTTACGATACTTTATGCTTTAATTTGTTTTTTGTTTCCGCAAATTTTTATGTGCTTTTCTTTTGTTTTAACTTCAAGAGAATGTCACTTGGAATTGTTTCTTCTCCATATTCAAATAATAAAGATTGTTTTATTTTCTTAAAGGAGAATGGGATGAGGGACATACGTATATTTCATAAGATAAAACCAAAAAAACTGCTTTCCTTTATGCATGTATATTTCATAAGATAAACATAAAACTAAGATTTTACCTCACTATGAGGATGAGATAAGGAAGATCTTCTTGAGCTCCTTTGGACAGAGAGACTCGCAAGTGTGGCTGCCTAATAATGCAGGTCATTTCACATCAAAAACAAGGCACAACCAAAGAATTTGCACTCAATCTCCAACAAGAAATGATGGATTCAATTGGTGGGCTAACATTTGGAGTATCAAAACTGCTCCAAAGTTACAATTGTTCTTATGGAAGATCAAGTGCAGAGCTCTCTCGGTAGGCTCTAATCTTGCAACAAGAGGCTGCAGCGGCGGCATCATATGTAAGAGATGTGGAGCAGAGGAAGACGAACTCCATGTTCTGCGTAAGTGCCCTTTTGCCCAAAAAATTTGGGACCTTTTACCTGCGATTGAAATTCCGCTACTTAACGATTTGGATTCAATAGCTACACTATTTGAGAGGGCCCGTAAGATGATCTCACTTCCACCCTCGGGAGTTGTAGTGGTTTTGTTCCCATGGGTCTTCTGGTTCTTGTGGACAGCACGGAATGAGCTTGTTTTCGAAAACAGAATAACCTCAGAACACGCCGTTGTCACAAGGACTTTGAGTGAGTCACGTGATTGGCAATATGCAAATCAACAAGAAGTCACCCCTATAATCAAACACAATCCCACTCGGGTATTATTACCGGGTAACAATGCAGCTACATGTCACATTGATGCTGCGTGGGAAGCAAACTCCATGGATTGCGGGATCGGATGGAGCTTCTCATCTCAGAGTTCAACCACTCTACTCCAAGGGACAGCCACGTTTAGGTATATTTCCTCTGCGTTGTTGGCGGAAGCCGTTGCCCTAAAAGCCGCCCTAATTGCCGCCCTAATTGCAGCTCCCACTTCTGAGATCAATGAACTTAGGTTTCTCTCTGATTCTCAAACTCTCGTCAACATCCTCAACACTGGTGGTGTTACTAACGAGTTGAAGAACATCCTCTTTGACATTCGTTGTCTATTGAGCTCTTCTTCATGTCCTATCTTTTTTACTTATGTTTCACGCAATGACAATCAAATTGCGGATGGCTTGGCGAAGTCTGCTTTACGCTCACTTTAGCTTATGTTATGTAAGAACCTTTATTAATTAATGCTCTGGTTTGTTCAAAAAAAAAAAAAAAAACATAAAACTAAAGAAACTGCATTTTTTTTTAATGCATTTTCCCGTTCCCTCTGTTTTTTCTTGGCGGGTCAATTTTGGCGGCTATACTTTTCTGGAGGAAAATTAGATTGTATGAATGATTTGTTTGCCCATTTGTTAGGGCATAAGTTCCATTTTTATAAAACTCATTTGTTCCATCTCTTTCTTTGAAGGTTGACCTCCGCCACTTCTCTGTGAGTTTTTTTCTTTTCTTTGAGTCGTCTTTGTGTTAATTTTATATCAATTTTCTTTCATATATGAGTTTTCATATTTCTTCTTCATTTTTGTCCTCTACTTCTTTATCTTCGCCTCTAAAATTCTATATTTTGTTATGACTAAAATTATGTTTCCCTGTAGAGTTTGATAATGAATCGTATTGTTCATGAAAATGAAAAGATACAAGCTAGCAGAAAAAAAAAGAACGACAAACTACAAGACAAATGTTGATATCATGTTATTGGTTTTATCAGTCATTGTGAAGATTAGGATCAATGGTTCACAAATACAACGTCCGATTAGAAGACCAATTACAAGACTAGGACATGAGTACATTCAAAATGCGTTGAAGATCCAGATCATTTTCGACTTCTAAATCGGATGTATCGAGATGTTTTCCTCAAGTTATGCACTAGTAGCAGAGTAAAAATGGGAATAAAGGACAAGAGAAATGTTTTAGTTGAAGAAATGCTTGCCACGTTTTTGTTCATTGTTGGTCAAAATTCTAGATATGTTCAAGCTCAAGATAGATTTAAGAGGTTAAGATTCCGATCAATACGAGTTTTAACACAATTCTTAAGGTGTTAAGCGCACTTGCTCCAAGCTACATGGCTAAACCTGGACTAATAAAGGACACGAGAAATGTTTTAGTTGAAGAAATGCTTTCCACGTTTTTGTTCATTGTTGGTCAAAATTCTAGATATGTTCAAGCTCAAGATAGATTTAAGAGGTTAAGATTCCGATCAGTACGAGTTTTAACATAATTCTCAATGTGTTAAGCGCACTTGCTCCAAGCTACATGGTTAAACCTGGACTAACAACGGACACAAAAATAAAGGATATCTCACAGTTTTATCCTTATTTTAAGGTATGAGATTGGTTTTTTATGTATTATGTTCAAGTGTAACCAAATTTTAAACATTAGCTTCTGTTTTTCGTAGGATTGTGTGGGTGCTATTGATAGAACACATATACTTGCAATGATATCTGGACAAGAAACTGCTAGCTATCGCAACCGAAAAGGACACCTATCACAAAATCTTTTAGCTGCATGTAATTTTGATTTAGAATCTATATATGTTCTTAGTGGATGGGAAGGTTCAACTCATGATGCAAAGGTTTTACATGATGCTTTAACAAGAAGTACTAACAGATTAGAAGTTCCCGAAGGTACGTCTCTTTCATTATGATTAAAATATTATGTGTTGTTAATTTGCATTTCATTCGTACTTTATGAAATTGCAGGAAAGTATTATTTGGTTGATTGTGGATATGCCAATCGTCACAACTTTCTAGCTCCATTTCGAAGTACTCGATATCATTTCCAAGAGTTTAGGGGACAAGGTAAAGATCCCACGAACCAAAATGAGTTGTTCAACCTTTGTCACTCTACCTTGAGAAATGTAATAGAGAGAATTTTTGGCATCTTCAAATCAAGATTTCTCATCTTCAAATCCACCCACCATTTCCTTTTAAGACGCAAGCGGAGTTAGTAATAGCATGTGGTGTTTTATATAATTATCTGCGTAAGGAATGTCGTTCAGACGTATTTCCTCCAGAAAAAACTGTTGTTGAAGCAAGTACTATTGCGGAAAGAAGCGCTGCCGAAAATAATGATGATTATTGGGGTCAGATTTCACCCGCTGAGCTTCCACGTTCAAAGCTATGATCGATTGCGAATACGCTTTGAACGACATATATTATATGGCCCCTAAGTTGTTCATGTGCTAGAAATGTTTAAGTCTTTTCTCCTTTCCTAAAGTCCTCTCCATAAGTAGTAGCTATAAATGCAGTGACAGAAAGATCACATAGGCAACCAGAGGCGCTGTGAAGGCCAAAACTGCCTCGCACCGACGTCACTGAGCAGTGACGCCGATGTCAACACAGTGACGCCGATGTCACTACCTGTGGCGCCGATGTGCCTGGACACATCGGTGTCTGCCAGAGTGCCACCGGTGTCCATGCACTTTGGTGTCTTCCCGCATGACGACGAAGGCTCCATAAGGTTCCCTGCATCAAAGCCCAGTTACGAAGCCCACACAGGCACGACCGACATAAGCGCATAAGGAAAAAGACAATCCGCGAAGGTTTAGGAAAGTTGACATTATCTTTTAGGAAAAGGCTTAGCCGACTTAGGAGGATATATATATTAATGTACAAGCCATTGAAAAAGGCATTCGCAACTTTTATCACAAAAGCAATACACATCAATAACAAAACCCTTTTTCTCTTTGCTCATTGTTTTCTCTTTCGTAGCTTAACATAGAAATCTCTACTTCCTCTGGAAACCCTTACAAATTTAATTGTTCGATTTCCGGCATCCACAATTTGGCGCCGACTAAGGGGAACTAGAAAGTTTCTTACACAAAAAGCTACGTTACATACCAAATCTAAGATGGTGAGCGACGAAGAAAACACATCTCATAGAGACGACCATGAGGAAGAACCCTCCGTCGGAGCTACTGCTACCATAGTCGCTGCTCAAGGCGACATAACCAAGGTGAAGAAGATGCTAGAAACCTTCCTCACAGAGCAAAAGAAGCAAGCCAAGATCAACGAGGCGACTTTGAACGAACTGAAAGCTCTTTCGCGAAGAAGCTCTTTCGCGAAGAAAGCGCGGAAGACCCGACACAGCAAGACTTAAGGCGCGCGTCGACCCTCAACGCCTCGACTTCTCAGCGCCTCGGACCGCTCGGGGAAACCGAGATGACCTACCACCACCACCGCCGCGTCAAGAATCAGATAAGTCTCCCAAACGCGTCGTGGATATCTCAGACGGAGATGAACCAGCTCCTCAGAAGCGCGCACGAGCAGAAGGTGCAGAAGGCAGCCGACAAGAACCGCGTGCCTCTGACACTCAAAGTGCATCAGGCTCTTCTAAGACAGAGATTGTAAAAGACACCTCGGAGTACACCAGCTACTACAACGAAGAGCAGCACTGGAAGGAGCGAGAACGAAGAGCGCTCAAACGATCCTACACTGCGCAACTTGCGGAGATGCAGGCTCAGATGGAGCGGGTAGCCTCTGCCCTAAAGCGTACCCAGTCACAAGTACACCATGCAACTGGGAGGGCTCCTGCCATCACACATGTTCTAGAAAAGGCAAGGAACACGCCTTTCGATGGACGAATCGCGGGGACTAAAATCTCCGATGCCGGAAGAATCAAATTACCAGTTTACGAAGGAACTACAGACCCTTCGGACCATCTGATAAAATTCGAAGTGGCCTTGGGGAGAGCAAACTTCAAGGAAGCAAAAAAAGACATCGTCTACTGCAAGTTGTTCGTAGAAAGACTCAAGGGGCCTGCCCTTCAATGGTTCTACAAACTCGAGAAGAATTCGATTCATACTTTCCTCCAGCTTTCCGAGTTATTTGTGCAGTATTACAACATCTTCATGGAACGGAAAATCTACGATTCCGCACTATGGAACAATAAGCAAGGCGAGAATGAGAGTCTACGATCCTTCATGACAAAATTCAAAAATACGCTTTCAAAAGTGGAAGGTATTAGCAACAAGTCAGCGCTAGAAGCCTTGCGAGGAGCACTTAGATGTCCGTCTCCTTTCTGGCAAAAGATGAGTCTCAACACTCCAAGAACGATCCAAGACGCCCTCCAACGTGCTGCTGACTTCGCTCGAACAGAAGAGGAAGTCCGTGCCAGAAAAGGTGGAAAGGCTAAACAAGCAAGTGAACCGGCCCAAGTCACTGTACTTAAGAAGAGAAATCCCGCTTACATCCAATACGAAAGAGGTTCCGGAGGGGCTCACAACTATCAAGTGGAGTCATCGGGTCACGGATGTGGAAGAGGCCGCGGGCGCGGTCGCGGCAGAGGAACCTGGAACAACACCTAGACCAGAGAGTCGAAAAACTATGACGAGAAGCTGTACTGCGACTTCCACAAAGCAAGTGGACACTCGACTGCAGGGTGTCGCGAGTTAGGGCGATAACTCATAACCAAACTCACGGAGGGCCCCTTGAAAGGCAACAACAACTTGTCAGACTTCAAGCCAGAGGAGAAAGCTCCTGCTGACACCGAACAACAAGCGGATATTCCTAGACGCCAACGTCGCGATGATGATATGGAAAACGGAGACCAGCGTGAAAGTATGAACATGATAATGGGAGGCTCGCACTACTGTGTTGACAATGTGACTGCGATCGAAGCTTACCAACGACGCGCTGACATCTGCGCGAATATATCAACACCTGCAAAGCCAAGGCTTTCCAGCGACCCTATCACCTTCGATGAACAAGACACTAAGGGTCTCGATCAACCACACAACGATCCTGTGGTAATCAACTTCATTGTTTATGACTTTAACGTCGCTCACGTTCTTATTGATACAGGAAACTCAGTGGATGTCGTCTTCAAGAAAACACTGGAGCGAATGAAGATTGATCTATTCACAATCATAGGGAGGCCTAACCCCATAACAGGCTTCTCTGGCAAGACAACCATGACGATGGGAATAATTCGCCTTCCCGTCCAAGCTGGCAACGTTAAGAAGATAGTCTATTTCATAGTCTTTGATCATCCAATAATCTACAACATGATCATGGGAACTCCTTGGCTCAATCAGATGAGAGCTTTGCCTTCAACATACCACTTATGCCTCAAACTTCCAACAACCATCGGTATAAAAACGATATGGGAAAATCAGAAGGATTCGCGTATGTGTTTTCTTGCTGAGCCTAAGCTGCAAAACATCGAGAAGAAGAAGGACGACTCTGAAGCTCAAGAATCACGAAAAAGAGCGAGAACCAGCTCCGAGCAAGTTAAAAACCTGACCGACCTCTTATAGAAATTACAGATTGCAGAAGGTCGTGTAGAAGAAGTGCGACCCACCTACGAACCTGTAGTGTCGGTATGCATCGACGAGCAGCACCCCGAAAGGTGTGTAGAGATCAGAGCCGCGCTTGATGAAACATTTAACAAGGAGCTAGTGGCTCTCCTCCAAAAGAACATCAACACTTTCTTCTGGGCAGTAGAAGACATGCTTGGGATAGATATCAGCATCGCCAGCCACGAGCTCAACGTGGATCCGACTTTCAAACCAGTAAAGCAAAAAAGAAGGAAGCTCGGTCCCGACCGAGCAAAAGCAGTAAATGACGAAGTCGAAAGGCTTCTACGCGTCGGATCAATCACCGAAGTCAAGTACCCCAATTGGCTCGCCAACCCAGTCGTGGTAAAGAAAAAGAACGGAAAGTGGCGTGTCTGCGTTGATTTCACGGATCTGAACAAAGCATACCCGAAGGAGAGCTTCCCTCTGCCTCACATCGATCGCTTAATAGAAGCAACAACAGGGAATAAACTCTTGACATTCATGGATGCCTTCTCAGGCTACAACCCAATTCTAATGCACCCTGAAGATAGAGAGAAGATCGCCTTCATCACCGACCGTGGAATCTACTGTTACAAGGTGATGCCTTTCGGCCTGAAAAACGCTGGTGCAACCTATCAAATGCTCGTGAACAAGATGTTTCAAGACCAGCTAGGCAAGACGATGGAGGTTTATATCGACGACATGCTCGTGAAATCTCTTGAGGAGAAAGACCACAGCTCTCACCTAGAAGAATGCTTTCACCAGCTCAACCTTCACAACATGAAGCTAAATCCAATGAAGTGCAGATTCGCGATAACTTCCGGAGAGTTCCAAGGATACTTGGTTACCCATCGTGGTATCGAAGCTAATCCAAAGCAGATTGACGCGCTGATCTAGATGGCGTCTTAAAAAAACAAGCGTGAAGTATAGAGATTGACTAGGCGAATGGTTGCGCTCTACCGGTTCATCTCGCGATCAATTGACAAGTGCCTACCTTTCTACAGCACGCTGCGAGGAAACAAACAGTTCGAATGGTCAGACAAGTGTGAAGATGCTTTCAAGCAGCTCAAGGAGTATTTGACAACGTCGCCTATCCTCGCTAAACCAGTAACTGGAGAACCTCTCTTCCTCTACATTGCTTTTTCCGAAACAACAGTCAGTGCTGTGTTAGTACGCGAAGAACGAGGCGAGCAAAAGCCTATCTTCTATGTTAGCAAGACCCTCACCGATGCTGAAACAAGATACCCTCAGCTGGAGAAGCTAGCACTTTCCGTCGTCATGGCATCACGAAAGCTAAGGCCTTACTTCCAATCTCATACTATCGTAATTCTCAACACATTCCCTTTGCGTTCGGTCTTGCATAGTCCAAGTCAATCTGGCAGGTTAGCCAAGTGGGCTGTAGTACTCAGCGAGTATGACATCGAGTATAAATGACGAACGTGTAACAAGTCACAAGTGTTGGCAGACTTCCTCATCAAACTCCAAAGGAGGTTTGACCAGGGATATGGGAACTACACGTCGACGGTTCATCTTCCAAAAATGGGTTCGAAATAGGGATACGCTTAGCATCACCAACAGGCGAGATCCTCGAACAATCATTCCGCCTAGGCTTCAAAGCTTCAAACAACGAAGCAAAATATGAAGCTGTTATCGCCGGCATGCGACTCGCTCAGGGACTTAACATCAAGCACGTTCACGCCTTATGCGATTCACAGCTAGTTACCAGCCAGTTCAGCGGCGAGTACGCAACGAAAGACGATTGTATGGAAGCCTATTTGAAAATAGCAAAGGATCTTGCCTCAACGTTCAAAGAGTTTACACTTACACGAATTCCTTGAGGGGAAAACACGAATGCCGACGCATTGGCAAACCTTGTCTCCTCCTCAGCTCCCCCGAAAGATCCAGCCTTGAAACGAGTCATTCCCGTCGAGTTCATCGAATCTCCAAGTATTCAACAAGAGACGACGCTCGCTATCTCTACACGATCTCAGGTTGCTAAGCAAGCCAAAGCCATTGCTGAATCATTTGAGACAGGAGTCGAGGATGTCGAGATGACATATGCTGCTGCAGACAAAGAGCCCACGCCTCTGACAATGCTGCCAGCAACCGACGCGATGTCACTGACGCCGAGGTCCCCGATGCCGAGGACCCCGACACCGAGGCCCCTGACGCAGACGGCTTAGGTCAGCCCGAAGGCCTCTCATCATAGAACCTTCCGCTTGATCCTAAAGACAAAGACACTTCCTTCCCCATGGACACGGATGAAGAACTCGAGTACGGTTACGATAAACCTTGGATGGATCAAATTCGTGCTTACATCGTCAATGGAGAACTGCCTAGCAACAAGTGGGCAGCCCGCAAGGTACATAAGCAAGCCGCTCCGTATGTTCTGTTAGACGATAACATCTACAGGTGGGGATTCTCCGGTCCTCTGCTCACCTGCGTAGAAGGACAAGAGGCCAGACAAGTCATGGAGGAAGTACACAGCGGGTCTTGTGGCAATCACTCAAGAGGCAAAGCCTTAGCAATCAAGATCAAGCGACATGGCCACTTCTGGCCTACTATTGTGAACGACTGCGTGAAGTTTTCATCCAAGTGCGAAAGGTGTCAACGACATGCTCCAAAGATTCATCAACCAACGGAGATGCTTTCCTCTTCTTTTTCTCTCTCCTCACTCTCTTCTTTTATTTTTTAAGCGCGCCAGGTAGGGGATAATGGAAATCCCACAATTAGATTTGTAAGGGTTTCGAGAGGAAGTAGAGATTTCTATGTTAAGCTACGAAAGAGAAAACGATGAGCAAAGAGAAAAATGGTTTTATTATAGTTGTGTATTGCTTTTGTGAATAAAGTTGCCAATGCCTTTTTCAAGGGCTTGTACATTGATATATATAGCCTCCTAAGTTGGCTAAGCATTTTCCTAAAAGATAACGTCAACTTTCCTAAACCTTCACGGATTGTCTTTTCCCTTATGCGCTTATGTCGGTCGCGCCTGTGTGGGCTTCGTAACTGGACTTTGATGCAAGGAACCTTCTGGAGCCTTCGTCGTCACGCGGAAAGACACCAAAGTGCCTGGACACCGGTGGCACTCTGGTAGACACTGATGTGTCCATGCACATCGGCGCCACATGCAGTGACATCGGCGTCACTGCTCAGTGACGTCGGTGCGAGGCAGTTTTGGCCTTCACAGCGCCTTCTGTTGGCTCTGTGATCTTTCTGACACTGCATTCATAGCTACTGCTTATGGAGAGGACTTTAGGAAAGGAGAAAAGACTTAGTCATTTCTAGCACATGAACAACTTAGGGGCCATATAATCTCTGTCGTTCAAAGCGTATTCGCAATCGATCATAGCTTTGAACGTGGAAGTTCAGCGGGTGAAATCTGACCCCAACAGTTAGCCTCCAACTCGGTAGTGTTAGTGATAATAGTATCGAGTTAAGGACCATTGGGTGTCGATGTTTGCGGTTCAAAGTTATGATGTCGTGTTTAGCATGGTGCTGTAGGCCTGAGCCGTTAGTGTTGGTAACACTGTAAATGTTACGCTTTCGTTCCTCAAAGTTTTTAAGTCTTCATGCTCTGATTTCAAGAGCTGATAGTGTTTGTTGACAAAGGGTTTCGCACTGAGGATTTTAAGACCTTGCGTTTATGCTAAGATTGAAAGACTTCACTCTTCGAGTGCTGAAGCTTGTTGAAAAACTTTTTTTTCTTTTTTTTTCTTGTTCTCCGGAGATTTTAAGACTCCGCGTTGCGTTTGTCGATGTGAACAATGTTTTTTTTTTGGAACGGGAATGAGAATTCCAAGAGTAATAGTGGCACTAAAGGTTCCAAGACCCGCTGGTGAGATAGAAAGAGAGAGAGAAGCTTTTACTCTCGCCTGCGGGCAGAGGACTGTTTGCTGCCATCGCCTGATTTGTTCGCTTCCCCGCTCACCATCTTAGATTCAGTAGCTTCTTTGTGTGAGAAAGTCTCTAGTTCCCCTTAGTCGGCGCCAAATTGTGGGGGCCAATATTCGCACAATTAGATTTGTAAGGGTTTCGAGAGGAAGCAGAGATTTCTATGTTAAGCTACGAAAGAGAAAAAGGGTTTTGTTATAGTTGTGTATTACTTTTGTGAATAAAGTTGCCAATGCCTTTTTCAAGGGCTTGTACATGATATATATAGCCTCCTAAGTTGGCTAAGCCTTTTCCTAAAAGATAATGTCAAATTTCCTAAACCGTTGCGGATTGTCTTTTTCCTTATGTGCTTATGTCGGTCGCGCCTGTGTGGGCTTTGTAACTGGGCTTTGATGCAGGGAACCTTCTGAAGCCTTCTAGAGCCTTTGATGAAGCCTCGAAGAACACAAGGAGCAAACTATATCTACAACAATTGAAAGGCTAAAAAAAAGCTTTGGGAATTAGAGAGCTTTGATGTAGATGAGAAGGAGACTTACCAAGAAATAAGGGGACGTTGGTGACGTCGGTGATGCTGACCGGAAAACTCGCCGGAGGTTGTTGGAAAACGAAGAAAATGGCGCCGTCGGTGGGGTGAGAAAGAAGAGGAAAGACAAAAACCCTAAAGAAAATGAGTGGAGGAGAAAGAAAAAGAAGGTAAAAAAAATCTTATCCCTTTCAAAAAGGTAAAAGCTTCTCTTTCTCTCGTTCCATCTCACCAGCGGGTCCCAGAATCTTTAGTGCTATTATTACTCTCGGAATTCTCATTCCCGTTGCAGAAAAAAAAACATTGTTGACATCGACAAATGCTACGCGGAGTCTTAAAATATCCGGAGAACAAGAAAAAAAAGAAAAAAAAAGTTTTTCAACAAGCTTCAGCACGCGAAGAGTGAAGTCTTTCAATCTTCGCATAAACGCAAGGTCTTAAAATCCTCAGTGCGAAAACCGTTGTCAACACACACTATCAGCTCTTGAAGGCAGAGCATGAAGTCTTAAAAACTTCGAAGAACGAAAGAGTAACGTTTACAGTGTTATCAACACTAACAACTCAGGCCTACAACACCATGCTAACAACGACATCATAACTTTGAAGCGCAAACATCGACACCCAATGGTCCTTAACTCGATACTATTATCACTAACACTACCGAGCTGGGGGGTTAACTGTTGGGGTCGGATTTCACCCGCTGAGCTTCCACGTTCAAAGTTATGATCGATTACGAATACGCTTTGAACGACATAGATTATATGGCCCCTAAGTTGTTCATGTACTTGAAATGACTAAGTCTTTTCTCCTTTCCTAAAGTCCTCTCCATCAGCAGTAGCTATGAATGCAGTGTCAGAAAGATCACAAAGCCAACAAAAGGCGCTGTGAAGGTCACACAGATGCGACCGACATAAGCGCATAAGGAAAAAGATAATCCGCGAAGGTTTTGGAAAGTTGACATAATCTTTTAGGAAAAGACTTAGCCGACTTAGGAGGCTATATATATCAATGTACAAGCCCTTGAAAAAGGCATGCACAACTTTTATCACAAAAGCAATAAACAACAATAACAAAACCCTTTTTCTCTCTACTCATCGTTTTCTCTTTCGTAGCTTAACAAAAGTCTCTGCTTCCTCTCGAAACCCTTACAAATCTAATTGTGCGATTTCCGGCATCCACAATGATGAAATTCTTCATGGCACTCAAAAACAACAAAGAGTGAATGCAAATAATTGGAGAGCAACTATAGCGACATCCATGTGGACAGTTTTACCTCCTAATTTGGTTATCTTGAATGTCTACAATTTGGGAATTACGATACAATGGTGAAATTCTTTTCTCACTGATTTGTCTCTTTGCTTTAACTTTTCTTCAAATTCTCTCATGTTTTGTTTTGATCTATGACACTATTAGCTTCGTTTAGTCAAACATTTTTATTTACAATGTTGTTTTTGAGATTAATTGGTTAATTTTAAAATTTTGCTTTTAGGAAGGTGAATTACGTTTTTTAAGTTGTGAATGTATCACCAAATCATACAAAATTTTGTGAAATCCAAAAAACTCCTACCAAATCATTAGTAGGATTTTGATTTTTATTTATAGAAAACCAGACAAATCCTTTAAACATCTTAAAAATCTACCTAAATCCCACCAAATCTAAAATCCACCAAAATCTTATAAAATCCTTGATCCAATACACCCCCCTTAATTGCCTAAAACTGGTCCAATTCATTGCAATTGCAATTCAACATGGTAATGTAGTTTAATTAGCGATGAGAAAGAGAAAGAAAAAGAAAAAGAGAAAGAATATTCGATCAAAAAGAAAAAAAAAGAAAGAGAAAGAGAAATGTAGTTTCCTCTTTTTCGAATTTTGAAGAAGATGAATATGATTTTTGTGGATGCTAAAATCCGCTTCTAAGTATTTGATTTATGAAAATGTGAAATTAAGGTCTAAATTTTTGTTATTAACCTAAGAAAATATTAGATTGGAAATTACGAACTGCATTTGTATTAACACTAGGTGACATGGCAAAAAGCTTATTCAATTAGCCCATTAACTTTTTAGTCAATTTTAATACTAATATAATAGTAAATTAGCCCATCCATTTTTAATTCTATTTAGCCCATTTAATTGTAATTAGTCCATTTAATTGTAATTAGTCCATTAATCTTCGTGGGAATATATTTTTATAGGATAGGATGTCTCGTGGACTACTACAAAAACATTGTTCATAAATTTAAATTTTTAATGACATCACTCTAACATTCTAATTAAGATTACAATTAATTGTCAATTTTTAATTTTAATTTTCAAAATCTATAGTCAGACCGCCAGTGTGATTGCTAGTGTGGGGGCCGGGTTGGGTCCTGTTGGGGCTGGTTTGGGCCCAGTTGGGGCCGGTGTGGGTCATGTTGAAGCTGGTGGTGTTGGCACAGCTTTGGTGCGGTCGCGGCCGCAGGTGTAGCCCAGGCTGGAGATGATCGTTTGGTTGATCTGTTGAGGCAGTTGTTGGAGCGGTTACCGGGTGCGGTGCCAGTGCAGGCTGCAGTGTTGCCACGTTTGACAAAGGTGCAGCCGAGGGCTGCGGTTATGGATGAGGTTCCGTCATATATTCATATGATGGAGCAGATGCAGAGGATCAGTACGGGTTCTTTTGCAGGAGGTGTTAAGCCTGAGGAGGCTGATAAGTGGAGGATTAGATTGGAGCGTAACTTTTGCTTGATTAGGTGTCTCGAGGGATACATGGTTGATTTGGCAGTCCATTATTTGGATGGTGATGCACATCTCGGGTGAAGGGGTGTTGCGGTGAGACGGGCTCGGACGGTGATGTCTTGGGCTGACTTTGTGGCAGAGTTTAATGCCAAGTTCTTTCCTCAGGACGCGTTGGATCGTCTAGAGGCGAGGTTTTTGGATCTAGCTCAGGGAGCGATGTCGGTTCGTGAGTATGACGTGGAGTTTAACTGACTCTTGGGTTATGCTGGTAGGAGCTTGGAGGATGAGCAGGCTCAAATTAAGAGGTTCTTACGGGGACTTCGAATAGACTTAAGGACTCGGTGCAGAGGCATCAGGTTTGTGTCTAGAGTAGAGTTGGTAGAGACTGTTGAACATATTGAGGAGGACGTGAGGGAGCAGGCTGGGTTGGTTAGCCCAGCTATTCAGCGTAGGAGGCCTCAGCAGCAGGTGCAACAGGTGGGTCCTAGCAAGGGCGGCAAGCCTGCGCATGGACATAAGAGGATGTGGGAGGACACTTCGAGTTCGGGCCAGAGTGGCAGAGGTTTTTATAGTTGTGGGAGTTTGGACCACAAGAGGGCGAGTTGCCCTAAGCAGAGTGAGACTCGAGCGGCTTGGGTGTGTTACCAGTGTCGTAAGCCGGGTCATATCAGGCCAAACTGTCCTAAGTTGCAGCCGATGGGAGTGGTAGTGGTCCAACCAGTAGCTCAGTATGGGGAAATGCAGCATGTGGATCAGATTTCGGCGATGCAGCATCCGCCGGCTATTACTGCGACTGGTGAGCCGAGCACGAGGCCGATCACATGTAAACTTTCTAATTCAAACTTGGTAAATTCTTTGGTGTTAAATTTTTTTTGTCTGCTGTTTTGGATTGTTTATTCTGTGATGGGAAAATTAGGTTTCTTAGCACATGAGATTTGCGTAGGGACCTTGTTTGTGGGCAGTTGTGAGTCCCACGTGTTGTTTGATTCGGGAGCATCAAATTGCTTCATTACTCCAGATCATGCTGAGAGGAGTGGTATCCCGAGATATGCTGGTGAGCGGACTGGACCGGTTATGGTTGCTAGACAAAAGTTTCTAGCTACTCATGGCCGGGCGAGAGACGTGGATATTCTGGTGGCTGGTGAGTTGATGCTAGCGGACTTGGTGACCAGTCCAGTAGAACTGTAGGATGTTATTCTGAGTATGGATTGGTTGAATCGGTACAGAGTTCATCTAGATTGTCACCGGGGTCGAGTGGTGTTCGAGCGTGATGATGGCAGGTTGGTTTATCAGGGAGTGAAACCGACTTCAGGTAGTCTCGTGATCTCTCTTGTACAGGGTGAGGCGATGATTGAGAGAGAATGTGAGGCTTACTTGGCCACGATTGTGATGTCGTAGGCTGTTGGTGGGGTTGATGTGAGAGATATTCGGGTTGTTCGGGACTTCGAGGATGTTTTTAAGTCATTGCAGGGATTACCGCCGTCTCGGTCTGATCCTTTCACGATTGAGTTTGAGCCTGGGACGCCGCCGTTATCTAAGGCACCTTATCGAGTGGCTCCAGCAGAGTTGACAAAACTAAAGAAGCAGTAGGAGGATTTGTTGGATAAGGGTTTTATTCGACCGAGTACTTCACCGTGGGGAGCACCGGTGTTGTTTGTGAAGAAGAAGGATGGTAGTTTCCGGTTGTGCATCTATTATCGAGGGCTTAACCGAGTCACTGTGAAGAACAAGTATCATCTTCTGAGAATTGATGAGTTGTTGGATCAGTTAAGAGGGGCTACTTGGTTCTCCAAGATTGACTTGGCATCCAATTACCATCAGATTCCTATTGCTGAGGCAGATGTCCGGAAGACGGCTTTCAGGACTTCGTATGGGCATTTTGAGTTTGTGATTATGCCTTTCGGGTTGACGAATGCACCGGCGGCATTTATGAGGTTGATGAACGTAGTTTTTCAGGACTATCTGGATGAGTTCGTGATTATCTTCATCGATGACATCTTGGTGTATTCGAAGAGTCCTGAGGAGCATGAGGTACATCTGAGGAGAGTTTTGGAGAAGTTGCGGGAACATAAGCTATTTGCTAAGTTGAGCAAGTGTAGTTTCTGGTAGCGTAAGATGGGTTTTCTGGGTCACATCATTTCTGCAGATGGAGTTTCTGTGGATCTGGCAAAGATTCAGTCTATCCGAGATTGGCCTAGACCGAGGAATGCTACTGAGATCATGAGTTTTCTTGGGTTGACAGGTTATTATCGGAGATTCGTCAAAGGTTTTGCGAGTATGGCTCAGTCTATGACGAAGCTGACAGGGAAGGATGTTCTTTTCGTGTGGTCTGCTGATTGTGAGCTGAATTTTGCAAAGCTGAAGACGATGTTGACTAGTACACCAGTGTTGGCGCTGCCGGTGCCGGGCGAGCCTTATATGGTGTATACTGATGGTTCAGGAGTTGGTTTGGGCTGTGTGTTGATGCAGCAGGGAAAGGTGATTGCTTATGCTTCGAGGTAGTTGAAGAAGCACGAGAGCAACTATCCTGTCCATGACTTGGAGCTAGCTGCAGTGATATTTGCCTTGAAGATTTGGAGGTCTTATCTGTATGGTGATAGAGTTCAGGTGTTCACCGATCATCATAATTTGATGTACATTTTTACTCAGCAGAATTTGAATGTACGACAGATGTGATGGTCGGAGTTGTTGGCAGATTATGACTTGGACATTGTTTACCATCCCGGTAAGGCTAACACTGTGGCAGATGCTCTTAGTCGGAGGCGGTATGATTTAGCTCAAGAGCGGGATGTGGAGACTATTGTGAGTATGATTTGTACCTTGAGGCTGTGTGTTACATCAGAGGAGCCGTTGGGGTTGGAGGCAGTAGATCAGGCAGATCTTTTGAGCAGGATTCAAGTAGCTCAGGAGAAGGATCAGGTGTTGGTTGATCTCTCTAAGGCTGCGGGATCTGAGTATCAGGTTTCTGCTAACGGGACTATGTTAGTGCATGAACGAGTCTGTGTGCCTAAGGATGAGGACTTGAGGCAGGAGATTATGAGAGAGGCTCATGCGAGCAACTTTTCTATTCATCCGAGAGCGATTAAGATGTATCTTGATCTGAAACGGTACTATCACTGGGTCGGGATGAAGAGAGATGTGGCGGATTAGGTTACAGCTTGCAATGTCTGTCTGCTAGTGAAGGCTGAGCATCAGGTTTCAAGTGGTTTGTTGCAGAGTTTACCCATTCCAGAGTGGAAGTGGGACATGATTACCATGAATTTTGTGGTAGGATTGCCGGTTTCTCAAACTTTCGATACCATTTGGGTGATTGTGGATCGACTAACTAAGTCAGCATATTTTCTAGCCATTAAGAAGACATATGGGGCTGAGGTCTTGGCTAAGAAGTATGTGATAGAGATTGTGAGATTGCATGGAATGGCAGCGAGTATTGTGTCGGATAGAGATTCGAGGTTTGCTTCAGTGTTCTAGAGAGCTTTTCAGGCTGAGATGGGCACTAAGGTGCATATGAGTACATCTAATCATCCTTAGAGGGACGGGCAGTCCGAGAGGACGATTCAGACACTTGAGGATCTGTGGAGGATGTGTGTGCTGGATTGGGGTGGTCATTGGGCAGATCACTTGGTATGGCTCATTTTGAGGAATTGTATGAGAGGCCATACCGTACACCTCTATGTTTTACCCAAGTGGGGGAAAAGAGCATTTATGGTGATGATTTAATTCAGGAAACGACGGAGAAGATCCGTGTCATGAAGCTGAACATGAAAGAGGCTCAGGATCGGCAGAAGAGTTATGCCGATAAGAGGAGAAAAGAGTTGGAGTTTGCAGTCGGAGATCATGTGTATCTCAAGATGGCTATGATGCGGGTCTGAACAGGTCCATACCAGAGGATAAGGTGAGTTCGAGGTATATGTGTCGAAGCTCAGGAGATGTTTGCATACATCTGAGGAGGTAGTAGTGACGATTCCTGCAGATCTTGAGAGGAGTATCAATGTTCTGCACCGGAAGAGAGTGCCGTTGTTGAGAGAGTCTTGTGGGACCGTGACGGGTTTCAGGAGGAGACTTGGGAACCAGAGGCTAAGATGAAAACAAAGTTCAAGAAGTGGTTTGAGAAGCAAGCCGAGGACTGAACTTGTTTTATGGTTTCCAGTTTCGGTTTTGTGTTGTAGTCACCGTGTGTGGTGAGGATTGTGGTTTTGGATTATGTATTTTCATTCGAGTTGTAATGATTAGGACATTTTCCAGTTTAATAAGATGAGTATTTCTTATGTGTTTGACTTTGGTAGTCATGTGTATGTGGTTAGAGAACTTCAAAATGAAAGTTTTCTAGCGTGTAGAACTTGCCAGTTTTGGTGGAACTCTAACAGGTTATGTGCGTTGTGTGTTTAGAGAATCTCGGAATATAAGTTTTACAGTGGTTAAAACTGTCTAGTTCCGGTGAGACTCTGCAGGGACATCCGGTGTAATGGATGGTCCAGATGGTCTGTGATGGTATTCCGGGTTGGGAATATCATGTTGAGACCTTGGGAGGTAGTTCCGGTCAGAGGTGCATTATAGGCATTAAGAATTGATTTTGTTCGGGGATGTCGATTTCCTCGCATAACTCAGAGAGAAAGACATTGGTTCTTTCTTGGAGATGCGTTCTCCGGTAGATCTTTGAGAGATGCGTTTCTCCGAGGAATAGTGGGTTCCCTACATACCGATCGTTCATCAAGACTGCGAGGACAGAGAGCGTGAGGGTATGGAGATAGTGTGTTTTGGAGATTGCGATCTCTGGCGGATCTTTGAGAAATGCGTCTCTCCAGGGGATAGTGAGTTCCCTGCATACCGAGAGCTTGATAGACTGTGTGTCTTGATGGTTTGAGGGGTATGGAGATGGTTGGTACCAAACACCATCAGGACTCTGCGGACTGAGGTGGATTGGTATGAGGCACCGAGAGCTTGAGAGGTGACGATCCCGAGAGTTGGATGGTGTGGTTGGTTATGAGTTATGAGTTATGAGCGATCAATGTCTATGACGGGTTTATATGCATAGGACGGATGTGAGCCTCGAGAGGGTCTAGGAGATGCAGTCTCTTGTGTTACTGGCGGGTTGGCCAGGTGGTTAGCCATGATGGCTATGTTTTGGGGATTCGAGGACGAATCCAAGTTAAGTGGGGGAGAATTGTAACACCCGTGAACCAATTTTTGAGAAATTGGAAGGTTGTGTCGATCAACACTAGTTAGTTGTGTCGATCGACACACGTGTTTTGGCTTGAGGCCGGTTTGTTTTGAGTGGGTGTCGATCGACACAGGTGAGGTGTGTCGATCGACACAGTTTTAATGAGCGGTTTTTTGTTTCGATTTTAAATCGGCCGGTTTGAGTCAGTTCGGTTTGAGGAACCTAGAGCTCCGTATTTAAGCCTTTTTGGCTGTATTAGGAATGAAGAGAAAAGCCAGAATCAGTGAAAAAGAGTCTCAGAGAGTTCCTCTTGTTTCTTGTGAGTTTTTTTGTGAGAAAGGTTTTGTTCTTGGGTGTTTTGGAGTGGAATTTCGTGGTGGTTGTAGTGGATATCGATTCTTACCTCAATTCCATCAGTTTCTATCCAAAAATCTAAGGTGAGTGCGTGACCATGACTTATGGGTCGATGGATCTTTAGGGATTCGTGGTGATAGGTTTGTGTGTATTGTTTGATCGCGGATTGATGATTTCGTGATTGTGTGCACTTGTTGAGGTGGTTGTTGAGTTTTATTTGCAGGTTGATGGGTATAGGCAGGCTCAGAATCGGATCAGAGAGGAGAATGTTCGATTCTGGCGAGTCTGTGATCTGTGTCGATCGACACCTAGAGGGTGTGTTGATCGACACATGCACCTGGTCTGTGGAGTGTCGATCGACACACGTCTGATTGGCTGTGTTGAGCCATTTATGTTGTTGTTTGAATTTGCCTAAGCGGTCCATCGTGCCTGAGTGCGCAGTCGTAGATGAGATGACCGTCTCACTGGGTATTTATGATAATACTCATGCATCTCTATTTTTTCCATGTGATGCAGGTAAAGGCAAAGTGTGATCGTGGAATCACGGCTACGAAGATGAGGATGATCTGGGCCTCACTTGATTGTTATTGTTTCTGTTTTGCGTAGAACTGCCTAGGTTGTTGGTTTAATTCTGGAACGCTTTTGAAATGGTTATTGTTTGGATTGGTTGCTTTTAGTTAATGAGATTTTAATGTTTGGCTTATTTGATTAAGTTGTAATCCGCTGAATGTTCTGTGTGTTTTGCTTGGTTGTTGAGGATAGCATTTATGAGAATGCTAGTCCGAGACCAAGGTTTAAGTGTTTAAAAAAAAAGAAAAACGGGTCGGGTCGTTTCAAATCTTATATGAATTAACTTTAAAGTCCTCTACTCAAGATCCATTAAGAGAACTAACCACTAATCATATCTAAAACACATAAAGCATGAATATAAAGATGCATAATGAAAAGACTTAAAGAAATTAATAAGAAAACTTTGCTAAATCATAAAAAGTGAAGAAAGATGCATAATGAAAAGACTTAAAGAAACTAATAAGAAAACTTTGCTAAATCATAAAAAGTGAAGTCTTTTCACCTCAAATAACTCAAGAACACATTAGGTTTAGAGTTTACACAATGGATAAGAGAAGAGGCAAAAAGCTTAGGGTTTTAATGATAATAAGAGTATATAGGAAAAACTAAGTGTACCCGGGTCAAACTGCAAACTGCGAGGTGGAGAAGGCCTACGGATCGGCTTGGAGACCGGCTTGCTAGCCTGTCTAAAGGGCGTTTTCGTGGCAGGGGAATTTTGACGTTCAGAGAACCCTATGGATCGGCTAGGGGATCAGTTTGCTAGCCGATCCATTAGGCTCCTCTTTCTTCATTTTCTTGTTCTTCACTTTCCATCTTGATTCTTCTCTCCATTTGATCTACTTTTGATTCCAGACTCTATTTGCACCTAAAATAGACAAAATATGCATGCGAATGCAAGAAACCAAGAATTTGGACTATAGACTCAATATAATCTAAAATGAACAAAATATGCATCAAAACATGTAAAAACCTAAGCTAAATGTCTCAAAATACTACTAAAATGCATGCTAAGAAAGGGTAAATTATGCACTTATCAACTCTCCCGGACTTGCCTTTTGCTCTCCCTCGAGAAAACAAAGAGAACAAAACCGACAAAGAGGTTTGAAAACAAGAAAATTAAACAATAGATTCAAACAAAGTATTCAACACCATCACCTAAGATAATACAAAGCTATCGCTAAGTGTTATAACGTTCATACAATCTTCTCGCAATCTTTTGCCTCTAGAATAAGTGATCAAGCATTCACATACCATTCTCTCCACCAATTCTTTAACATTCATTAAAGATTTAATGCATGATCTTGCTTATTAACTATCAAACAATGTTCAAGGCTTGATGCGAAAGATAAGGCGGTTACAAAACGTTTTTAGGTGAGTCACACTCAAGAAAGGGTAATGCAAAACATCATGTAAAAGCAAGGAAGAAATGAAACAATTTATACATACAAATAAGTGATTCCATTCTACCCAACCCATATGATCTCAAACTCCTAAGTTCTACCCATGAGTTTGCAAACTCTTCTTTCTTTTGGTAGTCTAAATCTTTTTTGAATATTCCTTTAAACTTTTTAGCTTACTCTAGGGGGTTTCTTTTACTTGCTAGACTCTTTTCTTTCTTCAATCCTTTTCTCCAAGGTTTCTTTTACACTTTTCTACTTGCCCTTTTGGGTTCTAGCTTATAGAGGGGATTTCTATTTAAAATCAAACACTAGATTCTTTCTTTAAACTTTAACATAACCCAACCTTTCCCTAGAGTAGCTCAACTTCTTTTCTTTCTTTGGCTTCTTTTCATTTAGGAACAACACTCTTTCTTTTTGCTCACCAAAACACTCACCAAACCCAACCCATAAGAACAACCAATCCTAACTTATTACTAGTCTTAAAACGAGACTAGCTCTAAATGAAAGCACTTCTTTGTAGTTCCCATCTTTCAAGATTTTACTTATTTATGTATTTTTAAAAAGGAGGTCTCACTCAAGAAAATACATTTAGGTTTCTATGAAGGGTCAAGGTTATGCAAGGTAAGGGAAACCATCCTCATTCACATTAGATATCGTGAATTGGGAATGCCATTTGGACTAGCAAAGAGTGGTAAAAAAGGGAAAAGAAAGTCCAAATGTGTATATGGTTACTTTGAACAAGCATATCAAGTCTCTAAGTAAGAAACTAAAGTCAATATTAGGTTCAAAATGAGGGTTAAATTGATAGAATCGGCTCAAGTCTAATATGCTTCAACCTAATCATGAGTTTTGAGCGAAGAGATCAAGATGCAAAAAAAGAGATTTCTATAATTCACTTAGCAATATCTAGCATTATCCTAAGTATCATATTGAATGCTAAGTCATAAACCTCAAAAACATTTTAAAAATATGCTCAATGCAACCTAAATGATCATACAAATGTATGAAATGCAATTATATGGAAAAGGAAAATCTTTTTGGATTTTTCGAAAATTTTAAAGTTGTTAGTGGTTTAAAATTTTTAGTGGTTTTTCAAGTTTTCTCATATGAACAATGCAATGAAACTCAAACGATGAGAAATGTAAAACAAATTAACTATAATAAGCATTAGCAAACGCCTCCCCCAGACTTTCTCATCGTCTCGATGAGAAAGCAAAACCGAAGAATAAAGAAGGAAAAATGAAACTAAAGATGCATAATTAAAAACTAAATGGTATATACAATGGATAAAGTGGTACCTTGGGATCATTAGTGATCAAGTGGTGGTGGATTGAAGGGTAGACGACGAGGAAGGTTAAATCGGAGGGCACATTTGCTTGATGTGTTCCCAAACTTGGACATCAACAGTAGGTAGCAACAAAGAGGCTCTCCATCGTCATGAAGAAGCGGTAGACAAAACGCCGTAGTCTAAACGATCCACCCAAAGTCTCCTTCTCGACTAAGTAATGATGATCAATCAATGGTCTCTCTTGTAGAGGCTCAAACGCATTGAGATCAATCCCCACATGTAGGAACAACAGTGTGAGCATACCGCCAAAGCAAATGCGCAGTGTAGCCATAGTTGACAAGTAATAGCGAAATTTCTTCAACTTAGCAAAGAACAATGAGCCAATCTCACATCCATAGTAGTCATGATCCATCTCCATAGGTTGACCATCGAAATCTTGCATAGAGGAATGGATACCAAAGTATAGTTGCTTGAGGTCTTCGTTGGTTGGAAAATCATCGTCCGATCTTGCAATTGAAGGTGTTGGCCCATAGATGGAGAACGTATCGCATTGTGGGGTTCTTGACCCTTGTGATGTGATTGGAGGCGGCCGAGTAACTATCTTCTAGCGCTATATTGCGCCACAACACCGTTTCCATGTTGAACTCGGTGTTGTCTTCGTCTTTCTACGGTGGAAACCCATAGACATTGCAAAAATCTCTAAAGGGGATTGTATACTTCAAACCATCTATCTCGAAGAAAACGAAATAAGTTCCAAACCGATCATTGAACTTGCATTCCACTGTAGCTAAGAATATCTTGGTGAGCTCGAACTAAGTAGCATAATCCATTTGAGCTAAACCATTGAAGTGCATCCTTCCCAATAGCTCATTAACCTTGTCTTTAAGACCACTTCTAGCTAAGAACATTGGACAAGCGAATCTCTTGGTTCAAAATCCCAAGGCGAATCTCGTCAATCCGTGACACGAGCTTGTCAAAACGGGTGGTCATAATTGCTAGATTGATCCTACAAAGAAATGTTTCCAATTAAGAACCATTTTCCATCCAACACAAAGATTGTTTAGACAAATCTTAAAGATTGTTGATATATCATGGTTTTTACCATCTTTTGGCCATGATTTAACCCGGTTTTATCGAGTCTTTTTGGTATATTTCTAGTGTTTTAGAGTCTTTGCAGGTTTGTGTACGTGTCGAGCTTAATTGGTGATTATGGAGCATTTTGGAGCATCAAGAAAAGAAGAGCTGAAGTCGCGAGGACGGATTTTCAATTGCCGTCAGATTGGCGCGTCGATCGACGGAGAAAGCTGTTCCGCGAAGAAAGAAGATTTTTTCAATTCTGAAGATTTCCTTTTTACCCCAGAAGTTCCAAAAGTTAACAAATAAAGCCCAGCCCGAATCCTAGCCTATAAATACCTAGTTTTCTTTTAGTTTTCATGAAGTTTGCTTTTATCAAAGAATTAGGGTTTTCAAAGAGATTTTGAGAGTTAGGGAGACAAGTTTTCAGACCATTCAGATTTCTTCGAACCCTTCTGTAATTCTTTCTTACTCTATTTTTATGCAGTATTATTCAGTTATTATGATTTGCTTTGCATCCATGTCTGAGTAATCTATTTGTTAGGTTTAGGGTTTTTCAAAGGAATTAAGATGAATTGTTAGAATTGAATTCATGTTAGGATTATCTATTGGTTCTTCATCTAGATTGCAATAACCCTGATTTAGGATTGATCACCCTTAATTAGATATCTTAGGTTGATTAATTAGAAGCGGAAGCATCAATTGATAACCTGACCATAATCTTAGATGAGCAAAATCACTTATTCACAAAGGAATTTGGTTTAGGGATTTTGTGAACAATTGAAACCTAAACTTTAATGCTTGCATAAATTGATTGATTTTACAAAGGAATTTGGATTTCTAGGGTTTATGCATAGATAATTAATTCAACGGAAGTCGTTTAATTTTACATTAGAGTTTCAAGTTCGAGAACGGTTATTCATTAAAATCCTGACAGTTTTATAATTCTACAATTTATCTTTGCCTGCGAATTTCCCGAAAACCTAGCTTTTTTTTAATTGAATTCTTAAAAACCAACAATCTTTCTTTGCTTTGAATTATCTCTTTCTTTTACTTTACTTTATTTTATTAGCTCAATTCGAAGTCATATATCCTATCGTTTGATTTGACTCCCAGTGATTCGATCCCTACTACAATTGACCTCTTAATTTGAGAGAGTAGCTCAGGGTAAATTTGAGCATATCAATTGTTTAACAGTTGATATACTGTAAGGCTAGACAAGGGATCAATCAAGGCAACAAACAATATTCAATGAACCTTCTACTCATACTCAATCATATTCTAACTTTCCATTCTCTATTAAGCCCATTTATAAAAATTCTAAACTTTAACTTGATAAATTTTAATAATTTTTAGTGAATACTAGGTACCAACAATGCGTAATTGCAATAAATGATTAGCAAAACTCAAAATTAAACTCAATTTCATCTTAAAGATTCCAAATTTAAAACATTTTCAACAATCAAGAACTCTAGAGTAGATAGAATCTCAAATTCAACCATCAATATTCCAAATCTAAATATGAAATCATCTACCCAAGCAATTATAACTCATATTGAACACAAAGCAACTCAATTTCATAACCCAAAGATAGTGAATTCCACAAGATTCTGATGTAAGCTTCCATGAGTTTCAAGAATAATTGAAATGGGTAAAGGAGAAAGGACATACCTTGTGATAATCAAAGATTATGGTAGAAGAGATCCAAAAGTAATGGTGAATCTAAAGTTCTTGCAAAGTTTTAAAGAAAAAGAAGTTCTTGATTTTGAAAAGTGGAGATTTTCTTTAGAGAAAGAGTAAAGTAAGAGAGAGAGAGAGATGCTAAAGATGCTAAAGATTTCAAAAATAATTTGAAAATGAGGGAGAAGGGTCTAGAAAATCTGATTTTAAGAGACTAAACCGGTCAAAATTGATTGAAAATACTTGAAATAAACTGGTTTATACCAAAATTGGACCGAGTCAACGTGCATAAAAAGTCAAACCTGACTGTTAGAGGATCCCTATGGATCGGCCAGGGGATCACCTTGCTAGCCGGTCTAAGTGGCATTTTTGTGGCAGTGGATATTGACATTTCAGAGCCTCGTATGGATCGGTCAGGGGATCGGCTTGCTGGCCCATCCATCAGGCTTCTCCTTTTGCTGAAATTTTCTTCTCCTTCCAAACTTCCTTCAAGACTTCTCTAACCTTCTCTCTTAGTTCCTACACCAAAATCAATCTCCAAAAACATACTAAACACAAATAAAAAGCATAAGAAATATGTACAAGGGATACCATGGGAATGCCTCCCAAGCGCGCTTGTTTTACGTCTCTAAGCTTGGCGGTTGGTGAAGGTGCTAGTTGGAGATCAATGGAGAACCATCAACCTTGCTTGGTTTCCAATCCTCCAAATCAATGTCAAAGGCTTCTTTCATGGCCTTCTTAGACTTATCTATCTCTTCTTGGTTAATACCGTTTGGAAAACGATCTTAGCTTTAGAGAAAAGTCGAACACCGCCATTCATAATGGCTTTACACTCAAGTCCCTCTTCAACCTTATTGATAGGCTCTAGTATGAGCTTGTTCTTGACCTTCTCTTTAGACATCTTGGAGCTCTTACCATTGGCTCCCTTAGGGTCATTAGCTATGGCCATAATCGTCTCATCAATCATTTCAAACATCAAACCAATACCGCCACCATTAAACATATCCAAGCTTTCCTTGTAATCATCTATCTTGGGAGCTTCTTTCTCAACCTTAATGACCTCTTCACTAGTCTGTAGACTCATCATTTTTCTCTAACAACCTCACTAGAGACTATACCACAAATATCAACTCCAATGGGCTCAATAGTGTAGTAAGTGTAAGGGTCAACATTCATCAATAGAGCTTTCATGCAGAGGAAGTCTAAACAAGCTCTGGTGGTAGCCAAGAAAGGCGTACCAAGGATTAACGGAAGCGATTTAGACGTCTCCATCTCGATAACCAAAAAATCCGTCGGTATAACGCAATTACCGATCTTTTAAGGATAGTCTTCGATGATTCCAAGTGGTTGCTTACATGTTGCATCTCCAAAGATGAGAGTGCAAGTGCTCTTCTTGAGCTATTAAATTCTTAGAAGCTCCATCATCAAATAAAAAATCACGTTAACATTGGACCCGGAGTCACACAACGCATCATCGACCTCCAAATCTCCAAGTGTGCAAGACTTGCACTGCAAGTAATAGTAAACTTTTTGGGTTTAAGCTTCTTCTCAAGGGTCCTTGGTTTATCCCTTTCCCCTTTAGCTTAGTACTTCATGATAACTTCCCTAACCTTTCCTTGGTTAGCTAACACATCCGTTATGAGATCCCGCTCTTTAGCGATCCTCTTGTAGTCATCTTCCTTTTGAATCTTAATCCCAATATCCTCTATGTCCTTCTTGTAACTAGTTAAGATCTTCTTAACCGCCTTAGTGAAATCCGGTCTTGGAAGGTCTAGCTTAGGCTTGTGTTTCCTATCTTCATAGGTAGGAGTTTCCATAGCTCTTTTCCTAACTAGAGCAATTGGTGGTACCGGGTTCAACATCCGTAACCATACCCGACTCAGATGCGACTCGATATAGAGATCAAAAGGTCAGCTCGGAGGAATGGGCCAGTAAGAACCCATGAAGACAACTCAGCCTGTTAAGGAGCGTCTGCCGACCTAGGCAAATACAAGCAAATTGGAAGACTAAGCTCGGATTAAAGGAAATACTTAGAATTAGTATAACTTCCTTTTATCTTTTAGGAGATTTTCCATTTATCTTTTAGGGTTATTTCGACCGACTTTGTACTTGTATAAATACTTGATGTATTCCTCCAAAACGAGGACATCTCCTTCAATTCAGAATTCTATACACATATTTTTACTTGATCTTTTCTTTGTGATTTTACGCTTAAACCTAGTTTCTCTATTCTTTGGACCGATCTCGGATTGTTGCTCAATCTAGTATCACCAAATTGACGCCGACTAAGGGGACCGATTAGGTTTACTGCGTAACTTTCAAGAGAGAAATCTTTTAAAGATGTTCAGAAAAGAAACCATAGCTCTAGTAGCTGCAACGACAGAGCTCGCAAAAGGAAGAAGCCATACAACGAAGCCAGCCGTACAAAGGGCCGGAAACAGAAACAGTCAACCGCTACGAAAGCCTAGAGGTAACTTTCCGTGAACAAGATAGGGTGGGTTTGAACCGACCGCACAACGATCCACTCGTGGTCAGACTGTTAATAGACGATTACGAAGTCAATCGCATATTAATAGACACCGGAAGCACTGTAAATTTAATTTACAAAGAAACCCTATAAAGGATGGGATTTGCGGATCGAATGATCCCTACAGTTGGAATAATCCCTACGGTGGAAGTTTCCAAAATAAAACATTACGTCGAGTTCGACGTCGTGGATTCTCCCACCGCGTATAACGCTGTCTTGGGGACACCATGGTTCTATCTAATGAAGGCTGTAGCCTCAACCTATCATCAATGTTTAAAAATCCCGACCTCGTCAGGGTTTCATACCGAAAGAGGTAATCAAAGCGAAACTCGAAACTGTTTCATCCTTGAAAGGAAAAACAGGACCCAAAACGCTATGGCCGTACGGGCCTCAGAGGGGATAGCAGGGAGCCATGACAAGGTATCCTACGCTGATTAGAAGAAAGGGTCGTCAGAACGACAAATCACACAGATAATCGTGGATTTCCAACATCCCGACCAGTGTGTGGGAATAGGGTCATAACTAAGCGACCCTATACGAGACAAACTCGTTGAACTTCTAAGGAAGAAGGCATCGACTTTTGCGTGGTCCATCAAGGACATGAAGGGGATCGATGTAACACCCGCATCTCGGATTATGAATCCAGACCCAAGTGTTAGACAAAAATTGGTATCTTCATTACTCTAAAATTTCTCTATTACATTGTTTGGTAAATTACAACATATGGGTACTAGATTCACTACGCCTTGGGAAAGTCTTCCTCCATTGCCTGCTGCTCCCTCCTACCTTGCCGTCCTATGGTCCACCTAACCGGATGTCTTATCCTGCGCACTGGTAAGGGGGTGAGTATTGAATACTCAATAAGACGGTCTACTCCGTCTCACAACCTAACACTACCTAGCTAGTCTACCCCTTTACAATCTCCACACGGCACCCCTTGTACCATGAGTCGATTGTACTCCTAACCTCTACTCTGGCGAACCCTAGGCCAGCTCTTGGCTCCCTAGGCATTCTTATTGCGGTGAGTCCTAAGCCAGCCCTTGGCTCCTCAGGCACTCGAACTCTTGGTAAGCATCTGCTTACCATTACTACTATAGTAACCAAGGCTGCCTTGCAGCACATGGTGCCAACTATGTGGGGTGGCATCTAGAGATTATCAGCGCCCCGCCCCCCCCCCCCCCCCCCCCCCCCCCCTAGATGCCTGCGGTTGGTACTAGGGATTATCAACTCTCTGACCGTCTCCTAGTACCGCAACTCTAGTCAACCCGTCGACTGACTCCTACCGGTTCTTCCAGCGAACAACTGAACGTTGGGTCTTCATGCCCTATTTTAGGCCAAACACAAACATGGCGGAACGCATGCCCATACATGCACCCTATGCAGTATTTAAATTGGTAGTATTGTGTACCTACTATCCTACCGGTTTATTATGACCTAATCTACTAGACTCTCCTAAGGTTCACAATCAAACTATCTACTTCATTTTAATCCTATTCCTTTATACCTCTACGTTCTCAAGCAATAGCCGACGCATTTTAAACAATACCTTTGCCCCGTATGGTCGGCCCCAGGTAAGCATGACTATCCCAATACGTTACCCATGACACATCTATGGCCATATGGCGACCGTCCCTGCAGAAATACACACATAAAACTAACCGTTAATTGTGGAAGACTTATGATCAAGCCTTGACCATTACTGGCCTTAACGTTCTCGTGGCCTTGCCTCTAACCCTATAGTCGTATGCGGCCGTACGAGTTTACTAAGCCTCCTTAGTGCTTCTCTTGTTGGCTTACAGCATCTAGACTATATATCTGGTTGACTAAGGTATGCCCGAACAACTATCGAGTTTCCCGATCACTACCTGTCTGGCATACATCATTCTCTATTGGTCTGCCGAGTCCAACAAACAAGCGAACCATCGAGTATCATCATGGCCTTACAGCGGTAACTCTACCATAGCTCTATTTTGTGGTTTAATGATCGGTTAATATCAGACCTTTCAGTCTGCCACGCTAATCCTCACATTTGGCCCACCAACTCCCTTTTTGCAGAGTATAGCCGGTCGATGCATGACTCTATCTACTTCCTAACTACATGCGGTGCGAGTCGGAGCGAGGCATGATCCTGCCATGACTAGCCTCCAGTCCGCCAAACAACGAGTCACTCTTGGGCCAGCTTATGCCGAGTCAAGTTTCCTCGAGATATAAGGTTGAGTCCCACGACCGGAGACCGAGGTCTGTGTACCCTCACCAAGATCCATTGTGATAGCCGAGTTACTTAGCAAGCTGTGGTAGCCTTGCCATGCTCCTCTACTGTCTCATCTACGAGTCCATAGCCATATCGCCATGATTTGACCGGATGCTCTGCCACTGTCGGTAAGCCAAACATGCTCTTGCTTACCGGGCGTGATTCCGAACCGAGGCCGTATCGATCACTATCGAGGCCATACCGGTCCGCGACACAGTGGTTGGCACTGCCCGTTAGCTTCCTCTCCGATCATCGATGCCTTCACTGATGATTACCGGTTCGTTCATCGCGAACGAACAAGGTATCATACCGATACACCGAGGCCTAGTCGAGGCTTACCGATGCCAGCCAGCAAACACATCGCGGACTGCCCTTGCGGACTGCTCAGTTATCCCCGATGGCCAGTGGTTGATCGATCGTAGGCCTCCCCGAGGGCCTATCGACGCGTCCCCATGGTCCGATCGTGAATACTACCTAATAGCCACTCTTGGCCCGGTCGGATCGTCAAGTGTCCGTACCGATGATCGTCTCACCGATACGTCCATCGAGGGATGATCCGAGGCTCTCTCGTCCTGATCATTGATCATCCCAACTCCTCACGATACCTCCTCGAGGCACGTTCTCTAGGTTACCCGGGCCCTATCGAAGCGTCATTGTGCCCTCTCGAGGCGTCACCAGTACCTTGTACTGATGCCCTGTCGAGGCATCTCCAATGCCCTCTCGAGGCGTCACCGAGGCCTACTGTCGGTACCCTGGCGTACTATCATGGAGGCATCCCGAGGCCATACCGATGCCAGCACTAGGCGTTATCGACGCTACCGGTCCATGTACAGATCCTCGATCCGTACACGGATGCTATCGGTGCCATGTACGGATCTCTATCCGCACAAGACAACTACTACTACTACTCTACTCTACTCTACCCTAACCCGTACTACTAAGACTACCGTATGAAAGCTATATAGGAGAAGAATATAAAGGGAGTATTAAGTACGTATCGCGCCTTACCTTATACCGCTGCTTCTTAGGGTGGGGTGCCGAGTTCCTTCTCGAGCTCCTCATTTTCTCATCCTCTTTAGCGTTTATCTTTGGCTCTAGAGAGAAGAGAAATATTTTGGTGTGTAAATAATGAGCTCCCTAGCTCCCTATTTATACTAAACCAAAAACCCTAAGGAGAATATCCACTTTCCTTATTTTTCTCCACCTCCTTACTACATGGGCCGGAAGCCCATTTCTTCCCCTTCCTTCCCACGTTTTGCCTTTTCTCCTTTTTGCCCTTACTTTTGCGTTACTGCCTAACATGTCCTCCACTGGTTTCCTATTTCTACTAACGTCCTACCCTATACCCGACCTATCCTATACACGACCTATCCTAATACCTTTAGATGTCCTTGTTCTCCACGTTTTTCCACCTCCTCTCCTACAAAATCTATGGTTTCCTTTCCCCTTTTAATTGTAGGAGGCCCGTTTACCACTTTGCGGGCCAGTCGATAGGTTTCTATTCCCTAAAAACACTCTACCTCTAAATGACCATTTATTCACTCCATCAAACCTCCACGAAATTATTCTAAGTTGCTGAAAACTCTGTAGCCAGATCTGGGATGTTACACCGAGGCCTAGTCGAGGCTTACCGATGCCAGCCAGCGAACACATCGCGGACTGCCCTTGCGGACTGCTCAGTTATCCCCGATGGCCAGTGGTTGATCGATCGTAGGCCTCCCCGAGGGCCTATCGACGCGTCCCCATGGTCTGATCGTGAATACTACCTAATAGCCACTCTTGGCCCGGTCGGATCGTCAAGTGTCCGTACCGATGATCGTCTCACCGATACGTCCATCGAGGGATGATCCGAGGCTCTCTCGTCCTGATCATTGATCATCCCAACTCCTCACGATACCTCCTCGAGGCACGTTCTCTAGGTTACCCGAGCCCTATCGAAGCGTCATTGTGCCCTCTCGAGGCGTCACCAGTACCTTGTACTGATGCCCTGTGGAGGCATCTCCAATGCCCTCTCGAGGCGTCACCGAGGCCTACTGTCGGTACCCTGGCGTACTATCATCGAGGCATCTCGAGGCCATACCGATGCCAGCACTAGGCGTTATCGACGCTACCGGTCCATGTACAGATCCTCGATCCGTACACGGATGCTATCGGTGCCATGTACGGATCTCTATCCGCACCAGACTACTACTACTACTACTCTACTCTACTCTACCCTAACCCGTACTACTAAGACTACCGTATGAAAGCTATAAAGGAGAAGAATATAAAGGGAGTATTAGGTACGTATCGCGCCTTACCTTATACCGCTGCTTCTTAGGGTGGGGTGCCGAGTTCCTTCTCGAGCTCCTCATTTTCTCATCCTCTTTAGCGTTTATCTTTGGCTCTAGAGAGAAGAGAAATATTTTGGTGTGTAAATAATGAGCTCCCTAGCTCCCTATTTATACTAAACCAAGAACCCTAAGGAGAATATCCACTTTCCTTATTTTTCTCCACCTCCTTACTACATGGGCCGGAAGCCCATTTCTTCCCCTTCCTTCCCACGTTTTGCCTTTTCTCCTTTTTGCCCTTACTTTTGCGTTACTGCCTAACATGTCCTCCACTGGTTTCCTATTTCTACTAACGTCCTACCCTATACCCGACCTATCCTATACACGACCTATCCTAATACCTTTAGATGTCCTTGTTCTCCACGTTTTTCCACCTCCTCTCCTACAAAATCTAGGGTTTCCTTTCCCCTTTTAATTGTAGGAGGCCCGTTTACCACTTTGCGGGCCAGTCGATAGGTTTCTATTCCCTAAAAACACTCTACCTCTAAATGACCATTTATTCACTCCATCAAACCTCCACGAAATTATTCTAAGTTGCTGAAAACTCTGTAGCCAGATCTGGGATGTTACACCGAGGCCTAGTCGAGGCTTACCGATGCCAGCCAGCGAACACATCGCGGACTGCCCTTGCGGACTGCTCAGTTATCCCCGATGGCCAGTGGTTGATCGATCGTAGGCCTCCCCGAGGGCCTATCGACGCGTCCCCATGGTCTGATCGTGAATACTACCTAATAGCAACTCTTGGCCCGGTCGGATCGTCAAGTGTCCGTACCGATGATCGTCTCACCGATACGTCCATCGAGGGATGATCCGAGGCTCTCTCGTCCTGATCATTGATCATCCCAACTCCTCACGATACCTCCTCGAGGCACGTTCTCTAGGTTACCCGAGCCCTATCGAAGCGTCATTGTGCCCTCTCGAGGCGTCACCAGTACCTTGTACTGATGCCCTGTGGAGGCATCTCCAATGCCCTCTCGAGGCGTCACCGAGGCCTACTGTCGGTACCCTGGCGTACTATCATCGAGGCATCTCGAGGCCATACCGATGCCAGCACTAGGCGTTATCGACGCTACCGGTCCATGTACAGATCCTCGATCCGTACACGGATGCTATCGGTGCCATGTAAGGATCTCTATCCGCACCAGACTACTACTACTACTACTCTACTCTACTCTACCCTAACCCGTACTACTAAGACTACCGTATGAAAGCTATAAAGGAGAAGAATATAAAGGGAGTATTAGGTACGTATCGCGCCTTACCTTATACCGCTGCTTCTTAGGGTGGGGTGCCGAGTTCCTTCTCGAGCTCCTCATTTTCTCATCCTCTTTAGCGTTTATCTTTGGCTCTAGAGAGAAGAGAAATATTTTGGTGTGTAAATAATGAGCTCCCTAGCTCCCTATTTATACTAAACCAAAAACCCTAAGGAGAATATCCACTTTCCTTATTTTTCTCCACCTCCTTACTACATGGGCCGGAAGCCCATTTCTTCCCCTTCCTTCCCACGTTTTGCCTTTTCTCCTTTTTGCCCTTACTTTTGCGTTACTGCCTAACATGTCCTCCACTGGTTTCCTATTTCTACTAACGTCCTACCCTATACCCGACCTATCCTATACACGACCTATCCTAATACCTTTAGATGTCCTTGTTCTCCACGTTTTTCCACCTCCTCTCCTACAAAATCTAGGGTTTCCTTTCCCCTTTTAATTGTAGGAGGCCCGTTTACCACTTTGCGGGCCAGTCGATAGGTTTCTATTCCCTAAAAACACTCTACCTCTAAATGACCATTTATTCACTCCATCAAACCTCCACGAAATTATTCTAAGTTGCTGAAAACTCTGTAGCCAGATCTGGGATGTTACACCGAGGCCTAGTCGAGGCTTACCGATGCCAGCCAGCGAACACATCGCGGACTGCCCTTGCGGACTGCTCAGTTATCCCCGATGGCCAGTGGTTGATCGATCTAGGCCTCCCCGAGGGCCTATCGACGCGTCCCCATGGTCTGATCGTGAATACTACCTAATAGCCACTCTTGGCCCGGTCGGATCGTCAAGTGTCCGTACCGATGATCGTCTCACCGATACGTCCATCGAGGGATGATCCGAGGCTCTCTCGTCCTGATCATTGATCATCCCAACTCCTCACGATACCTCCTCGAGGCACGTTCTCTAGGTTACCCGAGCCCTATCGAAGCGTCATTGTGCCCTCTCGAGGCGTCACCAGTACCTTGTACTGATGCCCTGTGGAGGCATCTCCGATGCCCTCTCGAGGCGTCACCGAGGCCTACTGTCGGTACCCTGGCGTACTATCATCGAGGCATCTCGAGGCCATACCGATGCCAGCACTAGGCGTTATCGACGCTACCGGTCCATGTACAGATCCTCGATCCGTACACGGATGCTATCGGTGCCATGTACGGATCTCTATCCGCACCAGACTACTACTACTACTACTCTACTCTACTCTACCCTAACCCGTACTACTAAGACTACCGTATGAAAGCTATAAAGGAGAAGAATATAAAGGGAGTATTAGGTACGTATCGCGCCTTACCTTATACCGCTGCTTCTTAGGGTGGGGTGCCGAGTTCCTTCTCGAGCTCCTCATTTTCTCATCCTCTTTAGCGTTTATCTTTGGCTCTAGAGAGAAGAGAAATATTTTGGTGTGTAAATAATGAGCTCCCTAGCTCCCTATTTATACTAAACCAAAAACCCTAAGGAGAATATCCACTTTCCTTATTTTTCTCCACCTCCTTACTACATGGGCCGGAAGCCCATTTCTTCCCCTTCCTTCCCACGTTTTGCCTTTTCTCCTTTTTGCCCTTACTTTTGCGTTACTGCCTAACATGTCCTCCACTGGTTTCCTATTTCTACTAACGTCCTACCCTATACCCGACCTATCCTATACACGACCTATCCTAATACCTTTAGATGTCCTTGTTCTCCACGTTTTTCCACCTCCTCTCCTACAAAATCTAGGGTTTCCTTTCCCCTTTTAATTGTAGGAGGCCCGTTTACCACTTTGCGGGCCAGTCGATAGGTTTCTATTCCCTAAAAACACTCTACCTCTAAATGACCATTTATTCACTCCATCAAACCTCCACGAAATTATTCTAAGTTGCTGAAAACTCTGTAGCCAGATCTGGGATGTTACACCGAGGCCTAGTCGAGGCTTACCGATGCCAGCCAGCGAACACATCGCGGACTGCCCTTGCGGACTGCTCAGTTATCCCCGATGGCCAGTGGTTGATCGATCTAGGCCTCCCCGAGGGCCTATCGACGCGTCCCCATGGTCTGATCGTGAATACTACCTAATAGCCACTCTTGGCCCGGTCGGATCGTCAAGTGTCCGTACCGATGATCGTCTCACCGATACGTCCATCGAGGGATGATCCGAGGCTCTCTCGTCCTGATCATTGATCATCCCAACTCCTCACGATACCTCCTCGAGGCACGTTCTCTAGGTTACCCGAGCCCTATCGAAGCGTCATTGTGCCCTCTCGAGGCGTCACCAGTACCTTGTACTGATGCCCTGTGGAGGCATCTCCGATGCCCTCTCGAGGCGTCACCGAGGCCTACTGTCGGTACCCTGGCGTACTATCATCGAGGCATCTCGAGGCCATACCGATGCCAGCACTAGGCGTTATCGACGCTACCGGTCCATGTACAGATCCTCGATCCGTACACGGATGCTATCGGTGCCATGTACGGATCTCTATCCGCACCAGACTACTACTACTACTACTCTACTCTACTCTACCCTAACCCGTACTACTAAGACTACCGTATGAAAGCTATAAAGGAGAAGAATATAAAGGGAGTATTAGGTACGTATCGCGCCTTACCTTATACCGCTGCTTCTTAGGGTGGGGTGCCGAGTTCCTTCTCGAGCTCCTCATTTTCTCATCCTCTTTAGCGTTTATCTTTGGCTCTAGAGAGAAGAGAAATATTTTGGTGTGTAAATAATGAGCTCCCTAGCTCCCTATTTATACTAAACCAAAAACCCTAAGGAGAATATCCACTTTCCTTATTTTTCTCCACCTCCTTACTACATGGGCCGGAAGCCCATTTCTTCCCCTTCCTTCCCACGTTTTGCCTTTTCTCCTTTTTGCCCTTACTTTTGCGTTACTGCCTAACATGTCCTCCACTGGTTTCCTATTTCTACTAACGTCCTACCCTATACCCGACCTATCCTATACACGACCTATCCTAATACCTTTAGATGTCCTTGTTCTCCACGTTTTTCCACCTCCTCTCCTACAAAATCTAGGGTTTCCTTTCCCCTTTTAATTGTAGGAGGCCCGTTTACCACTTTGCGGGCCAGTCGATAGGTTTCTATTCCCTAAAAACACTCTACCTCTAAATGACCATTTATTCACTCCATCAAACCTCCACGAAATTATTCTAAGTTGCTGAAAACTCTGTAGCCAGATCTGGGATGTTACACCGAGGCCTAGTCGAGGCTTACCGATGCCAGCCAGCGAACACATCGCGGACTGCCCTTGCGGACTGCTCAGTTATCCCCGATGGCCAGTGGTTGATCGATCGTAGGCCTCCCCGAGGGCCTATCGACGCGTCCCCATGGTCTGATCGTGAATACTACCTAATAGCCACTCTTGGCCCGGTCGGATCGTCAAGTGTCCGTACCGATGATCGTCTCACCGATACGTCCATCGAGGGATGATCCGAGGCTCTCTCGTCCTGATCATTGATCATCCCAACTCCTCACGATACCTCCTCGAGGCACGTTCTCTAGGTTACCCGAGCCCTATCGAAGCGTCATTGTGCCCTCTCGAGGCGTCACCAGTACCTTGTACTGATGCCCTGTCGAGGCATCTCCGATGCCCTCTCGAGGCGACACTGAGGCCTACTGTCGGTACCCTGGCGTACTATCATCGAGGCATCTCGAGGCCATACCGATGCCAGCACTAGGCGTTATCGACGCTACCGGTCCATGTACAGATCCTCGATCCGTACACGGATGCTATCGGTGCCATGTACGGATCTCTATCCGCACCAGACTACTACTACTACTACTCTACTCTACTCTACCCTAACCCGTACTACTAAGACTACCGTATGAAAGCTATAAAGGAGAAGAATATAAAGGGAGTATTAGGTACGTATCGCGCCTTACCTTATACCGCTGCTTCTTAGGGTGGGGTGCCGAGTTCCTTCTCGAGCTCCTCATTTTCTCATCCTCTTTAGCGTTTATCTTTGGCTCTAGAGAGAAGAGAAATGTTTTGGTGTGTAAATAATGAGCTCCCTAGCTCCCTATTTATACTAAACCAAAAACCCTAAGGAGAATATCCACTTTCCTTATTTTTCTCCACCTCCTTACTACATGGGCCGGAAGCCCATTTCTTCCCCTTTCTTCCCACGTTTTGCCTTTTCTCCTTTTTGCCCTTACTTTTGCGTTACTGCCTAACACTTCCTCCACTGGTTTCCTATTTCTACTAACGTCCTACCCTATACCCGACCTATCCTATACACGACCTATCCTAATACCTTTAGATGTCCTTGTTCTCCACGTTTTTCCACCTCCTCTCCTACAAAATCTAGGGTTTCCTTTCCCCTTTTAATTGTAGGAGGCCCGTTTACCACTTTGTGGGCCAGTCGATAGGTTTCTATTCCCTAAAGACACTCTACCTCTAAATGACCATTTCTTCACTCCATCAAACCTCCACGAAATTATTCTAAGTTGCTGAAAACTCCGTAACCGGATCTGGGATGTTACACCGAGGCCTAGTCGAGGCTTACCGATGCCAGCCAGCGAATACATCGCGGACTGCCCTTGCGGACTGCTCAGTTATCCCCGATGGCCAGTGGTTGATCGATCGTAGGCCTCCCCGAGGGCCTATCGACGCGTCCCCATGGTCCGATCGTGAATACTACCTAATAGCCACTCTTGGCCCGGTCGGATCGTCAAGTGTCCGTACCGATGATCGTCTCACCGATACGTCCATCGAGGGATGATCCGAGGCTCTCTCGTCCTGATCATTGATCATCCCAACTCCTCACGATACCTCCTCGAGGCACGTTCTCTAGGTTACCCGGGCCCTATCGAAGCGTCATTGTGCCTTCTCGAGGCGTCACCAGTACCTTGTACTGATGCCTTGTCGAGGCATCTCCGATGCCCTCTCGAGGCGTCACCGAGGCCTACTGTCGGTACCCTGGCGTACTATCATTGAGGCATCCCGAGGCCATACCGATGCCAGCACTAGGCGTTATCGACGCTACCGGTCCATGTACAGATCCTCGATCCGTACACGGATGCTATCAGTGCCATGTACGGATCTCTATCCACACAAGGCTACTACTACTACTACTCTACTCTACTCTACCCTAACCCGTACTACTAAGAATACCGTATGAAAGCTATAAAGGAGAAGAATATAAAGGCAGTATTAGGTACGTATCGCGCCTTACCTTATACCGCTGCTTCTTAGGGTGGGGTGCCGAGTTCCTTCTCGAGCTCCTCATTTTCTCTTCCTCTTTAGCGTTTATCTTTGGCTCTAGAGAGAAGAGAAATGTTTTGGTGTGTAAATAATGAGCTCCCTAGCTCCCTATTTATACTAAACCAAAAACCCTAAGGAGAATATCCACTTTCCTTATTTTTCTCCACCTCCTTACTACATGGGCCGGAAGCCCATTTCTTCCCCTTCCTTCCCATGTTTTGCCTTTTCTCCTTTTTGCCCTTACTTTTGCGTTACTGCCTAACATGTCCTCCACTGGTTTCCTATTTCTACTAACGTCCTACCCTATACCCGACCTATCCTACACACGACCTATCCTAATACCTTTAGATGTCCTTGTTCTCCACGTTTTTCCACCTCCTCTCCTACAAAATCTAGGGTTTCCTTTCCCCTTTTAATTGTAGGAGGCCCGTTTCCCACTTTGCGGGCCAGTCGATAGGTTTCTATTCCCTAAAGACACTCTACCTCTAAATGACCATTTATTCACTCCATCAAACCTCCACAAAATTATTCTAAGTTGCTGAAAACTCTGTAGCCAGATCTGGGATGTTACACCGAGGCCTAGTCGAGGCTTACCGATGCCAGCCAGCAAACACATCGCGGACTGCCCTTGCGGACTGCTCAGTTATCCCCGATGGCCAGTGGTTGATCGATCGTAGGCCTCCCCGAGGGCCTATCGACGCGTCCCCATGGTCCGATCGTGAATACTACCTAATAGCCACTCTTGGCTCGGTCGGATCGTCAAGTGTCCGTACCGATGATCGTCTCACCGATACGTCCATCGAGGGATGATCCGAGGCTCTCTCGTCCTGATCATTGATCATCCCAACTCCTCACGATACCTCCTCGAGGCACGTTCTCTAGGTTACCTGGGCCCTATCGAAGCGTCATTATGCCCTCTCGAGGCGTCACCAGTACCTTGTATTGATGCCCTGTCGAGGCATCTCCGATGCCCTCTCGAGGCGTCTCCGAGGCCTACTGTCGGTACCCTGGCGTACTATCATCGAGGCATCCCGAGGCCATATCGATGCCAGCACTAGGCGTTATCGACGCTACCGGTCCATGTACAGATCCTCGATCCGTACACGGATGCTATCGGTGCCATGTACGGATCTCTATCCACACAAGGCTACTACTACTACTACTCTACTCTACTCTACCCTAACCCGTACTACTAAGACTACCGTATGAAAGCTATAAAGGAGAAGAATATAAAGGGAGTATTAGGTACGTATCGCGCCTTACCTTATACCGCTGCTTCTTAGGGTGGGGTGCCGAGTTCCTTCTCGAGCTCCTCATTTTGTCTTCCTCTTTAGCGTTTATCTTTGGCTCAGAGAGAAGAGAAATATTTTGATGTGTAAATAATGAGCTCCCTAGCTCCCTATTTATACTAAACCAAAAACCCTAAGGAGAATATCCACTTTCCTTATTTTTCTCCACCTCCTTACTACATGGGCCGGAAGCCCATTTCTTCCCCTTCCTTCCCACGTTTTGCCTTTTCTCCTTTTTGCCCTTACTTTTGCGTTACTGCCTAACATGTCCTCCACTGGTTTCCTATTTCTACTAACGTCCTACCCTATACCCGACCTATCCTATACACGACCTATCCTAATACCTTTAGATGTCCTTGTTCTCCACGTTTTTCCACCTCCTCTCCTACAAAATCTAGGGTTTCCTTTCCCCTTTTAATTGTAGGAGGCCCGTTTACCACTTTGCGGGCCAGTCGATAGGTTTATATTCCCTAAAGACACTCTACCTCTAAATGACCATTTCTTCACTCCATCAAACCTCCACGAAATTATTCTAAGTTGCTGAAAACTCCGTAGCCGGATCTGGGATGTTACAAACTCCCCCCCCCCTTAGATTGGATTCGTCCTCGAATCCAAGATGGCAATATCTCGTACTTTGTCAAGCCATATCACCTTTGGGGGTTTAGTCATGCCTCCACCGGGTGTTCCTCGAAGCTTTGCTTGCCTCCATCATGTCTTCTTGTTGGTCGCTCCTTATAGATTCATTGGACACTGCATACCAAGCCTCATAAGGTTCTTCTGGGCGTTACCTTTTCTTCCCAAGTCCTCCGGTTTCTTGAGTGGTTTCCTTTCCCAGTACGGGTGACCCTTACCTACTACTCGTAAACACAAGGCCATGTGCTACAGGTGCTCCTCCGTGTGATTGAAGAATGTGGCTATGAATGGCTTTGAACATCATCTTCGTCCTTTGTCTAAAGGGTTGCTGCTAAGTCTCCACGAAGAACATGTTGCTCGTGATGCTCCAAGATCGAGTTACTAGATTGACCCACTTCTTCTTCCTTATGACCACTTCGTGCTTCTTGGGCCACGCCTTCTTGCGGAGAGTGTCGGTAGGTACTCTGACCACATCTATGTTTCTTTTTGACGTGGAGTTGTTCTTCTCCCGGTGAAGGAGCCCGGTTCGATCACAATGACATGTTCTAAATCTTACACCAATTGCATCATCCGCACACCAGTCTTCTTCATTATTTGGTGACCAGATTAGTGGCTAAGTAGGAATTTGCGAGTTTGGAGGGGTGTCCTTCATGTCTTTGATGCTGATAACTTGTTGTTGCTTTTAGGCGCCGTGAGACCCCGAAAGATAACCATTGACCACCCTTCTTTGAACTGTTTATTTTGGCCTCCCATGATCTCTTGATACCAACACCTCTTGTACATCGATGGTATGTCCTAATGTGACTGGCTTGCTCTCCTTGGTTCTCCCCCGAAGTCTCCATTGGCTTACTACTTAGCATTACTAACAATGGATCACTCCAGGGTCAAAGGGAGTGTTGACAATGATCCCTCATACGTTCACCATTCTCATGACAAAGCTTGGGTTTCCACTCCCCAAGCCGTCACCTATTGCTTGGCCCTGAATGGCTGCTCCTCCACTGTCGTAGTCCTTCCCACTTACTCTTCTGAGAACATTAACTAAAAACAGAGCTTAGATTACCAATCCTAACTTACCAGGGTGATTCCACACGACGACAAGGTGGGGCAGCGAAATGGAGATCCTTTCCCAAGTAGTCCCAAGAAATCTTTTCAATCGTCCTCTAGGTCGGATCTGGAGTGACAGCCGAGCTCTGATACCAAATCTGTAACACCCGCATCTCGGACTATGAATCCAGACCCAAGTGTTAGACAAAAATTGGTATCTTCATTACTCTAAAATTTCTCTATTAGATTGTTTGGTAAATTACAACATATGGGTACTAGATTCACAACGCCTTGGGAAAGTCTTCCCCCATTGCCTGCTGCTCCCTCCTGCCTTGCCGTCCTATGGTCCACCTGACCGGATGTCCTATCCTGCGCACTGGTAAGGGGGTGAGTATTGAATACCCAGCTACCTAGCTATTCTACCCCTTTACAATCTCCACACCGCACCCCTTGTACCATGAGTCGATTGTACTCCTAACCTCTACCCAGGCGAACCCTAGGCCATCTCTTGGCTCCCTAGGCATTCTTACTGCGGTGAGTCCTAAGCCAGCCCTTGGCTCCTTGGGCACTCGAACTCTTGGTAAGCATCTGCTTACTATTACTACTATAGACACCAAGGCTGCCTTGCAGCATATGGTGCCAACTATGAGGGGTGGCATCTAGAGATCATCAGCGCCCTGACTCCCTCCTAGATGCCTGCGGTTGGTACTTGGGATTATCAGCTCTCTGACCATCTCTTAGTACCGCAACTCTAGTCAGCCCGTCGACTGACTCCTACCGGTTCTTCCAGCGAAAAACTGAACGCTGGGTCTTTAAGCCCTATTTCTGGCCAAACACAAACAAGGCGGAACGCATGCCCATACATGCGCCCTATGCAATATTTAAATTGGTGGCATTGTTAACCTACTATCCTACCGGTTTATTATGACCTAATCTACTAGACTCTCCTAAGGTTCACAATCAAACTGTCTACTTCATTTTAATCCTAGTCCTTTATACCTCTACGTTCTCAAGTAATAGCCGAAGCATTTCAAATAATACCTTTGCCCCGTATGGTCGGACCCAGGTAAGCATGACTATCCCAATACGTTACCCATGACACATCTATGGCCATATGGCGACCGTCCCTGTATAAATACACACATAAAACTAACCGTTAATTGTGGAAGACTCATGATCCAACCTTGACCATTACTGGCCTTAACGTTCTCGTGGCCTTGCCTTTAACCCTGGAGTCGTATGCGGCCGTACGAGTTTACTAAGCCTCCTTAGCGCTTCTCTTGTTGGCTTACAGCGTCTAGACTCTATATCAGGTTGACTAAGGTGTGCCCGAACAACTATCGAGTTGCCCGATCACTACCTGTCTGGCATACGACATTCTCTATTGGTCTGCCGAGTCCAACAAACAAGCGAACCATCGAGTATCATCACGGCCTTACAACGGTAACTCTACCATAGCTCTATTTTGTGGTTTAATGATCGGTTAGTATCAGAGCTTTCAGTCTGCCACGCTAATCCTCACATTTGGCCCACCAGCTCCCTTTTTGCAGAGTATAGCTGCCGATGCATGACTCTATCTACTTCCTAACTACATGCGGTGCGAGTCGGACCGAGGTATGATCTTGCCATGACTAGCCTCCAGTCCGCCAAACAATGAGTCACTCTTGGGCCAGCTTATGCCGAGCCAAGTTTCCTCGAGATACAAGGTTGAGTCCCACGACCGGAGACCAAGGTCTGTGTACGCTCACCAAGATCCATTGTGATAGCCGAGTTACTTAGCAAGCTGTGGTAGCCTTGCCATGCTCCTCTACTGTCTCACCTACGAGTCCATAGCCAGATCGCCATGATCTGACCGGATGCTCTGCCACTGTCGGTAAGCCAAGCATGCTTTTGCTTACCGGGGGTGATTCCGAACCGAGGCCATATCGGTCCGCGGCACAGTGGTTGGTACTGCCCGTTAGCTTCCTCTCCGATCATCGATGCCTTCACCGATGATTACCGGTTCGTTCATCACGGACGAACAAGGTATCGTACCGATACACCGAGTTCTACTCGAGGCTTACCGATGCCAGCCAGCGATCACATCGTGGACTGCCCTTGCGGACTGCTCTGTTATCCCTTGTGACGCCCGTGAACCATTTTTGAGGAAAATAGAAGGACTGTCGATCGACACACGTGGTGTATGTCGATCGACATGGCTCTTAAGGGGCTGTCGTTCGACACACGTGGTGCGTATCGATCGACAGAGCCTTTAAGTGGTCGATTTTTTGGTTCGATTTTAGTCTTTCGGTTGGACCGGGCCGGTTTGGGGGAAAACTAGGGTTCGTATATAAGGTTTTTTTGCCACACTCTGATCGAAACCAAGTCTCAAAATCAGTGTAAAAGAGTCAGAGAGGAGTTTCTCTTGTTCCTGAAATTTTTGTGAGTTAGGGTTTCGTTTTGGATCGATTTGGAGTGGAATTTCGTGGTGGTTGTAGCTGATTTCGTTTCTAGCCTCAATTTTCCATCAATTCTATCCGAAAATCTAAGGTGAGTGCGTGACCATGGCTTCTGGGCCGACGGATCGTTAGGGTTGTTTGGTGATAGGTTTGGAACGTGTGGATTGATCTTGTGTTGATTGATTGTGGCTGTGTGTATTGGTTGTTGTGTTGTGATTGTTGTTTTGTGCAGGTTTTCGTGTTGACGCAGAGGAGGAATCGATCCGAGAGGATTATGATCGATTTCCCAGGATCCTGCAAAGGGCCTGTCAAACAACACACACGAGGTGTGTCGAATGACAGCCCACGAAGGCTGTTGAACGACACATATAGGGTGTGTCGAACGACAGCCAGATCACATGCCTGTCGTTTGACACCTAGTGGTTGTGTCGAACGACAGGTATGTACAGGGGGTGTCGATCGACAACTAGTGGTAGTGTCGATCGACAGCCTGCCTGTTTTGCTGTGGTTGAGCCTTTGTGTTTGTGTGTTGCTTTTGTTGTATGTTTGCCTGAGCGGTCCATCGTGCCTGAGTGCGCAGTCGTAGATAGGATGACCGTCTCACTGGGTATCTATGATAATTACTCACGCATCTCTTTTTCCCATGTGATGCAGGTAAAGGTAAATTGTGATCGTGGAATCACGGCTACGAAGAGGGAGATGATCTGGGGTCTCGTTTTCGTGTCGTTTCACTTATCGTTTTAGAACCACTGTTAGGTTGTTGGATTGGAATGGATATTGTGGAACTTGTTTGGTTTTGTTGATCGAATCGGTTTAGTGATTTTTAATGGAATTGTTTTATTGGTTTAAATTGTTTGGTTATCCGCTGTAGTATTGTCTGTGAGTTTTGCTTGGTTGATGAAGATAGCATTTATGAGAATGCTAGTCCGAGACCAAGGATTTATTGTTAAAAAAAAAAAAATGGGTCGGGTCGTTTCAGTTTGGTACCAGAGCCCTTACGGTTTTAGGACGGGTTAGAACTGCTAGGATTGTAATTTGGTCAATATTGCAATTTTGTGGGTTTGGGGGTTCTAGATCATCTTTCTTCGAGCCTTCAAAGAGATTCCACGGTAAGTGTTGTCTGTTGTTTGTTTTGTGTTTTGTTCTTTAGTGCTTAACATGTGCTTTGGTAGTACAGTGTGTTGGCTACAGGCGCTAGAGAATGTGGCCTTGGTGGCCGGCGTGACTATGGAGGTCAGGATGGTGGTCGGGGACCAGTGAGTGAGTCGGCTGGGAATACGGCTTGGGGTTCCACGTTTGAGACTCTGACAGATCCGTAGACGTATCAGGAGGGTCTATGTATTAGCGGGAGTGCCAGTGGGAGTGCCCGTGTGATAGCCAGTGTGAGGGTTGGTGGGGCCAGGGCTGGTACTCGAGCTGGTGCTGGATTGGCTCGCTGTTCGGGTGCGCCCGCAGGAGGAGTCCAGGTGATGAGATGATCGTTTGACAGATCTGTTGTAGTAGTTATTGTGGCGTGCACCAGTGAGTGAGTCTGCCGGAAGTGCGACTCAGAGTGTTTCGCATGTGGCTGAGAGTGATCCACAAACGCTTCAAGACGGCTTGAGCGCCATTGAGACTGCCAGCATGCAGCCAAGTGAGAACGCCAGTGTGAGGGCTGGTGGGGATAGTGTAGTCCCAGGTTGGCTGTCGGGGGCCGGTGTGGGTCCTCGTGAGGTTGGTAGTGCGGGTGCATCCGCGGGTTGGCTCAGGGTCGAGATGATCGTCTGGTGGATTGGCTTCAACAGTTATGGGAGCGGTTACCGAGTGCGGTGCCAGTTAGGCTCAGGTGATGCCACAAGTGGCAGAGGTGCGGCTGAGGGTTGCGGTTGTTGGTAGGGTTCCGTCTTCTCTGCGGATAAGGGAACAGGTGTAGATGATTGGTATAGGATTCTTTGCGGGCGGTGTGTTGCAGCTAGGATGGTTCAGGCAGAGTTGGCCTGGGCGGACTTTTGGGCAGAGTGTGATGCAACGTTCTTCCTTCAAGAGGTTAGGGATCGTTTAGAGACAAGGTTTTTGAAACTGGATATGTGAGAGAGATCAGTTCGTGGGTATGATTTGGAGTTTAATCGACTCATGGTTTATGCTGGTTCATGCTGGTAGGAGCATGGAGGGCGAGGAGGCCCAAGATAAGAGGTTATTGAGAGAACTTCGACCAGGTTGGAGGCCACGGTGCGGAGTGCCTAAGTATGCTACGGGAGCAGAGCTGGTTGTGACTGCTTGATGCGTTGAGGAAGTCTTGAGGGAGCAGGCTGTGGGGGTTAACCCAGCTGTTCAGTCTATTTGGCCTCAGCAGCAGGTGATACCTGGCATGGCGGCAAGCCTGCGCAGGGACAGAAGAGGAAGTGGGAGGATACTTCTGGGTTGAGTTAGAGTGGCCGAGGATGCTTCGGGTGTGGAAGCATGGGTCATAGTTGGCGAGCTTGTTAGGTTCCTTAGCACATGGGAGTTGTGTGGAGACCTTGGTAGTGGAAAGTAGTGAGTCCCACGTGTGGTTTGAGTCTGGAGCATCATTGCTTCATCACTCCGGAGCATGCTGAGTGGAGTGGTATTCGGAGTAACGCTGGTGAGCGGACTGGACCGGTTATGATTGTTGGAGGAAAGTTACTAGTTACTCATGGCCGGGCGAGAGGCGTGGATATTCTAGCGGCTGGTAAGTTGATACCAGCGAACTTGGTGATCAGTCCGGTGGAACTGTATGATGGCATCCTGTGTATGGATTGGCTTGATCAATACATAGTTCATCTTAATTGTCACCAAAATCGTGTTGTGTTAGAGCGTAGTGAAGGTTGGTTTATCAGGGAGTGAGACCAACTTCTGAGAGTCTCGTGATCTCTCGGGTGTAGGCTGAGGCTATGACTGAGGGGTTGAGAGGCTTACTTGGAGACTATTGTGCCGGCGGAGTCTGTAGGTGAGGTTGCAGAGAGGGATATTCGGGTTGTCCAGGACTGTGAGGATGTCTTTCGGTCGTTGCAGAGATTACCGTCGTCGCGGTCAGATCCTTTCACGATTGAGTTAAAGCCTGGGACGACGCCATTATCTAAGGCACCTTAGAGGATGGCTCCAGCAGAGTTGGTAGAGCTGATGAGGCAGCTATAGTATTTATTGAGTAAGGATTCTTTTGACCGAGTACCTTGCTGTAGGGAGCACCGGTGATGTGTGTAAAGAAGAAGGATGGTAGTTTCCGGTTGTGCATCGATTATCGAGGGCTTAACTGAGTCACCGTGAAGAACAAGTATCCTCTTCCGAGAATTGATGAGTTGTTAGATCAGTTGAGAGGGGCTACTTAGTTCTCCAAGATTGACTTGGCATCCGGTTACCACCAGATTCCTATCGACGAGGCAGATATTTGGAAGACGGCTTTCAGGACTCAGTATGGGCATTTTGAGTTTGTAGTTATGCCTTTCGGGTTGACGAATGCACCGACGGTATTTATGAGGTTGATGAACGGGGTTTTCCAGGAGTATCTGGATGAGTTCGTGATTATCTTCATCGATGACATTTTGGTGTATTCGAAGAGTCTTGAGGAGCATGAAGTACATCTGACGAGAGTCCTTGAGAAGTTGCGAGAACAGAAGCTGTTTGCTAAGTTGAGCAAGTGTAGTTTATGGCAGAGAGAGATGGGATTTCTGGGTCACATCGTTTCTGCAGAGGGAGTTTCTGTGGATCCGGCGAAGATTCAGTCTATCCGAGATTGGCCTAGACCGAGGAATGCTATTGAGATCAGGAGTTTTCTTGGGTTGGCAGGTTATTATCGGAGATTCGTTAAAGGTTTCGCGAGTATGGCTCAGTCTATGACGAAGCTAACAGGGAAGGATGTTCCTTTCGTCTGGTCTGCTGATTGTGAGGTGAGTTTTGCGAAGCTGAAGACGATGTTGACTAGTACACCAGTATTGGCGTTGCCTGAGCTGGGTGAGCCTTATGTGGTGTATACAGATGCTTCGGGAGTTGGTTTGGGTTGTGTCTTGATGCAGCAGGGTAAGGTGATTGCGTATGCTTCGAGGCAGTTGAGGAAGCACGAGGGCAATTATCCAGTTCATGATTTGGAGTTGGCTGCAGTGATCTTCGCGTTAAAGATCTGGAGGTCCTATCTGTATGGTGGCAGAGTTCAGGTGTTCACTGATCATCATAATCGGAAGTACATTTTTACTCAGCAGAATTTGAATGTACGACAGAGGCGATGGTCGGAGCTGTTGGTGGATTACGACCTGGACATTGTTTAGCATCCTGGTAAGGCTAACACGGTGGCAGATGCTCTTAGTCGGAGATGGTATGATTCATCTCAGGAGCGGGATGTGGAGACTCTTGTGAGGATGCTTAGTACTTTGAGGTTGTGTGTTACTTCAAAAGAGCCGTTGGGGTTAGCGGCAGCTGACCAGGCAGATCTTTTGAGCAGGATCCGAGTAGCTCAGGCGAAGGATCATGTGTTGGTTGATCTCTCTAAGGCTGCTGGTTCTGAGTATCAGGTTTCTGCTAACGGGACTATCTTAGTGCATGGACGAGACTGTATGCCTAAGGATGAGGACTTAAGGTAGGAGATTCTTAGAGAGGCTCATGCGAGCAATTTTTCGATTCATCCGGGAGCGACTAAGATGTATCGTGATCTGAAACGGTATTATCATTGGGTCGGGATGAAGAGAGATGTGGCGGATTGGGTTGCAGCTTGCAATGTCTATAGCTAGTGAAGGCTGAGCATCAGGTTCCGAGTGGCTTATTGCAGAGTTTACCCATTCCAGAGTGGAAGTGAGACATGATTACCATGGATTTCGTAGTAGGGTTGCCAGTTTCTCGGACCTATGACGCTATCTGGGTGATTGTGGATCGACTGACTAAGTCAGCACATTTTCTAGCTATTAAGAAGACAGATGGAGCTGAGGTCTTGGCTAAGAAGTATGTAAAGGAAATTGTGAGGTTGCATGGTGTGGGGGCGTGAACCTGCACAGTTAAATTTGTCAAGGGTTGTAGAAGAGGCGGAGATCTCTAGTAAGCGGAGTCACCTAGAACACAACAGATTGTAAAGAAAGTTCTCCGAAAACACTTAGCACAAGACATATGTATAAAAAGAGTTCTCTTTATTGCTGTTATGGCTTAAGCATTATTACAAGAGAGTTTCTCTGATACAGTTGTGATCCCTTTTCTGGGTGAATACAATGAACTATATATAGTCTCACTAAGTAACCTAGGTCAACTAATAGAATGGGCCAGACCCATTAAGCAATATATTAAATTTAGGCCCATATTCTTATTAAGCCCATTTTACATATGGGGTTAATGTCGTTTTGGGCCTAGATTTCAACTGGGTCTTTGTAGGCTCGCTCTGATTCTGTCGCTTTAAAGCTGAATTGATCTTATCGTTATATCGATCTCATAAGGGTGAAATCCGACCCCTACAGTTAGCCCCCCTGCTTGGTAGTATGAAGTGATGATGATGCCAAGGTAGTCGCTGGAGAAGACTGAGATCGATACGATGGATTGCGCGTTTGCCAGGCATGAACGTTTTATCGCCATACTCGAGAAGTTTTAGTTATTCTACGTTGAGATGGTGTCACCGTGTTTTCCTGGACTCATGTGTATTGTTGGGTTTTTTTTTTACTTAGTGGACTCTGATGACGTTGATGGCTTTCTTTGGTTACCAGGCATGAGGCCTGCCAAGAAGTTTCTAGAACTTTTCCTAAACCTTAGATTGATTTTAGGAAATCTTCGAGGTATAAATAAGCTGCTTCCTTCCCATTGATTTTTACCAATTCACATATTCTTTCCAGAGTAAAAGGTAAAACATCTGCTCTCTTCTTTCTCTCTCCTGCGTTTCTTTATTATTATTTTTCTATTTTTTTTAAATTTTTTTTTTTTGTCTCGTAGCTTGTTTTGTCTTTTTCTTCTGTTTTGTCTTTTTGCTCTTCTTCTTCTTCGTTCCACCATCTTCATCTTCATCTCCGTTCGTTGCTCACCCATGGCGCAACCGTCTCTTTTCATCGATACGTTTGCTTGTGGATCGGATCAAAGAGAGAGAGAGATCGAGGAACAGAGGTGCTCAGATCTTGTTCCGGTTCGAGAGATCTTAATGGTTGGAAGCTCGTTACGAGATCTTGATGCTGGCTCGGAGGTGATGGCACAATCGTGGCGAGGCGGCGTGGTGCAAAGAGGACATGGTCCATCGGCGAAGAAAACCGGTTGGACCGGTCTGATCCGGTTTGACTGGTTTGACCCAATTTGACTGGTTGGACCCGGTTTGACAGGTTTGATCCGGTTTGACTGGTTGGACTGGTTTGACTGCGAGTTTGACTAAGTCTTGAATTTTTATCGCAGCGGAGAAAGTGGACTGAAGAGGATGACTTCTTACTCCGCGGATTCATGTCTCGATCGCAAGCAAGACGAGGATGGCTCAGAAACTGTTTCGGATTTATACGATTTTGGAGAGATGACTGCTGACCCTTCACTCTTCGCATGGAGAATGGTTCTTTCTTCAGAGTTAGTTCGACGAGATCGGCTTCATGCAGTACTTTGGTTGTAGTTGACGAGGTGTTGTTGGAGAAAAGATCGTGGTGGTGAAGAAGACTCAGAGAGCTTTGGTTAGTTGTACATGGTGAGGCGCTGAATCTCGATCAATTGTGAAGCAGAAACGAGGATCTCTTATATGGTGAGGTGAGAGACAGTTTCGATGCCGGTGACTCCATGATGAGGCGAAACTTTGGAGAAGAGATCGTGATACAACAGCATGAACGAGGTCGTTTTACTGAAGCCTTATCACGATTGAGTGAAGCCGTGCATGGGCGAGTGAAGTTCTCTAGGGGAAGCCTTGTCATGATCGAGTGAAGCCTTGCATGCGCGAGCAAAGTCATTTTGGTGAGATGGGGTCGCAAAGTTTGACTTGGTGAGATTGATTTAATGCTTGATTGAAGTAAAGCTTGACCACCAACATGGTAGAGAATGACTTTTTGGATTCTTGGTTATGCCTTAACCCGACGTTGATGCGTCGGAGACGATGTGTGTCTTGTATTTTGCTCAAGAGGTGTTGCGACCAGTTTGTCTTTACTGAGTTCTCACATATTGTGGCAAGCCGCTAGTGGCAAGCTTGCTCGAACTATGTTCTCGCTTTAGATTTTAACAATGGTCGTCCTAGTTTGCGAGACTATCGTTGCTGACTATTTCGCTCCTAAAGACGAACATGTTATGTTGTTGCGACTAGCGATACATTAGCTAATGATCCTCTTGGCTTCGGGGCAAGTCCGTGTTGTCAAGAGTGATCATGGTATGTTGTTTGAGACCAATGTTGAGTTAATTGGATTTTTTGATGATCTTCTTTGTTTACGGGCGAGTTCGCATTAACACGCCCGCTCCAAGAGTGAACATGTTGGTTGTTTAAGACCAGTGTTGAGTTAACTGGGTTTTCTGATGATCATCTTGGTTTACGGGCAAGTCTTTATTGACACGCCCGCTCCAAAAATGACCACGCTCTCATGTAATGACCAACGATTAAGTGTAGTAGGGTTTTTTTAGTGAACATTTCGGTTTACGGCTTTGTATTCAAAAACGCAGTCGTTCCTATAATGAACACTTTACGATGGTACCTGTTTTATGGTTAACTGGGTTTCTAATGATCATTTCGGATGACGCAGGTGTTACTCCTTGAACACCTCCGCTCGATAATGATCATTCATTTATTTGTATAGTGCGATAATTACCGTAGTGGGTGTAATGGTCAGATTTGATTTCGTCACTGTGGCCAGCAGTGACGTCAAGTCTTTTTTGTTTTTTGTTTTTTTTTTTTTTTTACTTGAGTAATCCGTGAAGGATGTAAGAGAAATGTGAACAAATCTTTGATCTTAATTAATCGTGGAGTTTGTTACAAAAATGGGAGTATATGAGTATACGTACCCACTCCCCCCCCTTTTTATGGAGGAGGGCAACTAAACACATCCGGAGATGAGCTGCCTACGTACCCTTTGCAGGGATCAAGTCGCCTCGTAGTTCATGTTTTTGTGGAGCTCAAGTTACTCAAAGCTTTCCTCTATCTCAAAATCTTTGAGACTAAAGTCACCTTTGAGTGTTCCGGCTACGAGCTTGAAAGCAAGTTTTTGTCCCAAGGTAGGGCAGTTTGCTGTGGAATGTCCAGGGGTACAGTGGTATTCAGAATAAGATGTTTCATCGTAGGTGATTTGTTCTCCGGTACATGGGTTGTAGCTTTCCAGCTCTACTTGGTAGTTGTGAGCTCCTTCGAAGTCGCCTTCATGATGGGCGGAGCCGGAACTAGTGTTGTTCTGTTTTGCAGCATGAGGGTTAGCGGTCTACGGTGGGTTATTTGTCGTCTTGGATTTTACCCTTTTTTGCGATGCTCGTATCTCGTCCTCGCTCTTGGCGAAGTCGGTAGAGCGATGAAGAGCATCTTGGATGGTTGATGGATGTTCACGGTCATTTTTTGTCGAAAGGGAGAGGGGCATAACAAAGCTCTTCTCAAATCATCCAATGCGGAGGCGTTGCTAATTCCTTCCACCTTGGAAAGTATTGTTTTGAACTTTTCCATGAAGGTTTGCAGACTCTCGTTTTATTCCTGTCGAATATTCCATAGATCTCCGTCGAAGATCTTTCGCTCCAAGAATATTCCGTAGTGTTGCACGAACATCTTAGAGAGCTGTCTGAAGTTATCGACTGAGTTTTTTTCTAATCTGTAGAACCATTGGAGGGCAAGTCCCTTGAGGTGTTTGACAAACAACTTACACTACCCAGCCTCTCTTTCTTCCTCTTTGAAGTTAGCTCTGTCCAACGCTACTTTGAATGACAGGAGGTGATCCTTTGGGTCGGTTTGTCCTTTGTAAGGCTGGATCTTGATCTTTCCAGGGCCAGTAAATTTTGTCATAGAGATCCGTTCAGTAAAGGGAGTGTTTTGCGCCTCTTCGAGAACACTTTCGATTTTTGGAGCCCTATTGGTGACGCGGTGTACTTGGGATTGCACCATTTTTAAGTCAGAGGCGGCTCGTTCCATCTGTGCTCGTAGTTTTTTCATCTCTTCCTGTTGAGCCTGGTGTTGTGCTCTACGCTCCTGCTCGAGTCTGTCATGCTCCATCCAATAAGGATCTTCTTCCTCGTTGGCGAGGTCTTGTGTACGTCTCACGTCTGCGCCGCTTCGCTGAGTCTGCGTACGGCTCCTACCTATAGGTAGGTTGCGGTTTTCAGTGCGAGTCCCGCAGAGGTTGACATGCGTTGGTCCTGAAGCTGGTGGGTTGACATGCGTTGCATCGTCAACATGTTCTGGAGCAGCATCCATTGTCTGCGGGGGTGGTGGTAGGTCATCTCTGGCTCTTCGTGTAGTGCGCGATGTCGAGAAGCTGAGAGCATGTAGCTTGAACCGTCCAATCGATCCTCGTGGTCCTCCCTTCTTGGGTGCTGTCGTGGGAACCTTTAGCTTGCCCTTGAAGGTAGTGTTCAGCTTGTCCTGCTTTGCAGTGTTCTCGAGGAGCGTCTTCAGCATGTTCTTCACCTCGGCCATGTCTGTTGAAGCTGTTGCGGCGGTGTCCATGTCAGGGTGCGATGCTGAGTAGCTCTTGTTGCTGCTAGTCATTGCGTTGGGTCTGATGCGTGTAGTGATTCCTAAGTGTTAGAGAATTCTCCTTCCCCTTGGTCGGTGCCAAACTGTGGGGGCGTGAACCTGCACAGTTATATTTGTCAAGGGTTATATAAGAGGCGGAGATCTCTAGTAAGCGGAGTCACCTAGAACACAACAGATTGTAAAGAAAGTTCTCTGAAAACACTTAGCACAAGACATATGTATAAAAAGAGTTCTCTTTATTGCTGTTATGGCTTAAGCATTATTACAAGAGAGTTTCTCTGATAAAAGTTGTGATCCTTTTTCTGGGTGAATACAATGAACTATATATAGTCTCACTAAGTAACCTAGGTCAACTAATAGAATGGGCCAGGCCCATTAAGCAATATATTAAATTTAGGCCCATATTCTTATTAAGCCCATTTTACATATGGGTTTAATGTCATTTTGGGCCTTTGTAGGCTCGCTCTGATTCTTAGTGATTTCAATTGGGTCTTTGTAGGCTCGCTCCGATTCTGTCGCTGTAAAGCTGAATTGATCTTGTCGTTATATCGATCTCATAGGGGTGAAATCCGACCCTACACATGGTGTGCCAGCGAGCATTGTGTCGGATAGAGATCCGAGGTTTGCTTCAGTGTTCCGGAGAGCTTTTCAGGCTGAGATGGGCACGAAGGTGCACATGAGTACATCTAATCATCCTCAGACGGATGGGCAGTCCGAAAGGACGATTCAGACACTTGAGGATCTGTTGAGGATGTGTGTTCTAGATTGGGGTGGTCATTGGGCGGATCACTTGAGTTTAGTGGAGTTCGCATATAACAACAGTTTTCAGGCGAGTATTGGTATGGCTCCTTTTGAGGCGTTGTATTGGAGGCCATGTCGTACCCTGCTATGTTTTACCCAAGTGGGGGAGAGGAGCATCTATGGTTCTTATTTTGTTCAGGAGACGACGGAGAAGATCCGTGTTGTGAAGCTGAACATGAAAGAGGCTCAACATCGGCATAAGAGTTATGCCGATAGGAGAAGTAAAGAGTTGGAGTTTGCAGTCGGAGATCGAGTGTATCTCAAGATGGCTATGATGCGGGGTCTGAATAGGTCCATATCCGAGGATAAGCTGAGTACGAGGTACATGGGTCCGTTCCGGGTTATGGAACAGTGAGACTAGTTGCTTATCGGTTGGAGCTGCCTCCGATCATGGAGAAATTCCATGATGTGTTTCATGTTTCCAAGCTCAGGAGATGTTTGCATGCATCTGAGGAGGTAGTCGTGACGATTCCTGCAGATCTTCAGCCTAATCTGACTGTTGGGATGAGGCCGGTTAGGATTCTTGAGAGAAGTATCAAAGTTCTGCGCCAGAAGAGAGTGCCTTTGTTGAGAGTCTTGTGGGACTGTGATGGTATTCAGGAGGAGACTTGGAACCAGAGACAAAGATGAAAACGAAGTTCAAGAAGTGGTTCGAGAAACAAGCCGAAAAGTGAATTCGTTCTTCTTTGTGGTTTTCCAGTTTTGGTTTTTGTGTTGTAGTCACCGTGTGTGGTGAGGTTTTTGGTCCAGGTGATCTGTGTTGATCATGTTTGTGATGGTATTCCGGGTTGGGATTATCATGTTGAGATCTTGAGAGGTGGTTCTGGTCAGAGGTGCATTATAGACGTCTAGAGTTGGTTCGCCCAGGGGATGTGTGGGTTCCCTGCATACCGATCGTTCGCCAGGACTGCGTGGACTGGGGACGTGAGGGTATGGAGATAGTGTTTGGAGATTGTGATCTCTGGCAGATCTTTGAGAGTTGTGTCTCTCCAGGGGATGTGTTGGTTCCCTGCATACCGAGAGCTTGATGGACTATGTGTTCTGAAGGTTTGAGGGGTATGGAGATAGTTGGTATCAAACATTGTCAGGACTGCGTGGACTGAGGTGGGTTGATACGAGGCACCGAGGGCTTGAGGGGTGACGATCCCGAGAGTTAGAGGGTATGGTTATGAACTATGAGCGATCAATGTCTGAGACAGGTCTATATGCATAAGACGGATGTGAGCCTCGAGAAGGTCTAGGAGATGTAGTCTCCGGTGTTACTGGCAGGATGGCCAGGAGGTTAGCCAAGTGGGCTGTGTTTAAGGATTCGAGGACGAATCCAGTTTTAGTGGGGGAGAATTGTGACGCCTGTGAACCATTTTTGAGGAAAATGGAGGGGTTGTCGATCGACACACGTGGTGTATGTCGATCGACAAGGCTCTTAAGGGGCTATCGTTCGACACACGTGGTGCGTGTCAATCGACATGGCCTTTAAGTGGTCGGTTTTCTGGTTCGATTTTAGTCATTCAGTTGGACCGGGCCGGTTAAGGGGAAAACTAGGGTTCGTATATAAGGCTTTTTGGCCGCATTCTGATCGAAACCAAGTCTCAAAATAAGTGGAAAAGAGTCAGAGAGAAGTTTCTCTTGTTCTTGATAGTTTTGTGAGTTAGGGTTTCGTTCTGGATCGATTTGGAGTAAAATTTCGTGGTGGTTGTAGCTGATTTCGTTTCTAGCCTCAATTTTCCATCAGTTCTATCCGAAAATCTAAGTTGAGTGCGTGACCATGGCTTCTGGGCCGACTGATCGTTAGGGTTGTTTGGTGATAGGTTTGGAACCTATGGATTGATCTTGTGTTGATTCATTGTGGCTGTGTGTATTGGTTGTTGTGTTGTGATTGTTGTTTTATGCAGGTTTTCGTGTTGACGCAGAGGAGGAATCGATCCGAGAGGATTATGATCGATTTCGCCTTCATGTTGGGCTGTCGTTCGACACACCTCGTGTGTGTCGAACGACACACATAGGGTGTATCGAACAACAGCCAGATCACATGCCTATCGATCGACACCTAGTGGTTGTGTCGAACGATAGGTATGTACAAGGGGTGTCGATCGACACCTAGTGGTAGTGTCGATCGACAGCCTGTCTGTTTGGCTGTGGTTGAGCCTTTGTGTTTGTGTGTTGCTTTTGTTGTATGTTTGCCTGAGCGGTCCATCGTGCCTGAGTGCGCAAGCGTAGATGGGATGACCGTCTCACTGGGTATTTATGATAATACTCACGCATCTCTTTTTCTCATGTGATGTAGGTAAAGGCAAATTGTGATCATGGAATCACGGCTACGAAGAGGGAGATGATTTGGGGTCTCGTTTTTGTGTCGTTTCACTTATTTTTTTAGAACCACTAGTAGGTTGTTGGATTGGAATGCATATTGTGGAACTTGTTTGGTTTTGTTGATCGAATCGGTTTAATGATTTTTAATGGAATTGTTTTATTGGTTTAAATTGTTTGGTTATCCGCTGTAGTATTGTCTGTGAGTTTTCCCTGGTTGTTGAGGATAGCATTTATGAGAATGCTAATCCGAGACCAAGGATTTATTGTTTAAAAAAAAAAAATGGGTCGGGTCGTTTCATCCCCGATGGCTAGTGGTAGATCGATCGTAGGCCTCCCCGAGGGCCTATCGACGCGTCCCCATGGTCCGATCGTGAATACTATCTGATAGCCACTCTTGGCCTGGTCGGATCGTCGAGTGTCCGTACCGATGATCGTCTCACCGATACGTCCATCGAGGGATGATCCGAGGCTCTCTCGTCCTGATCATCGACCAGCCCAACTCCTCACGATACCTCCTCGAGGCACATTCTCTAGGTTACCCAGGCCCTCTCGAAGCGTCATCGTGCCCTCTCGAGGCGTCACCAGTACCTTGTACTGATGCCCTGTTGAGGCGTCTCCGATGCCCTCTCGAGGCGTCACCGAGGCTTACTGTCGGTACCCTGGCGTACTATTATCGAGGCATCCCGAGGCCATACCGATGCCAGCACTAGGCGTTATCGACGCTACTGGTCCATGTACAGATCCTCGATCTGTACACGGATGCTATCGGTGCCATGTACGGATCTCTATGCGCACAAGGCTACTACTACTACTACTCTACTCTACCCTAACCCGTACTACTAAGACTACCGTATGAAAGCTATAAAGGAGAAGAATAGATAGGGAGTATTAGGTACGTATCGCGCCTTACCTTATACCGCTGCTTCTTAGGGTGGGGTGCCGAGTTCCTTCTCGAGCTCCTCGTTTTTTCTTCCTTTTTAGCGTTTATCTTTGGCTCTAGAGAGAAGAGAAATGTTTTGGTGTGTAAATAATGAGCTCCCTAGCTCCCTGTTTATACTAAACCAAAAACCCTACGGAGAATATCCACTTTCCTTATTTTTCTCCACCTCCTTACTACAAGGGCCGGAAGCCCATTTCTTACCCTTCCTTCCCACGTTGTAGTTTTCTCCTTTTTGCCCTTACTTTTGCGTTACTGCCTAACAGGTCCTCCACTGGTTTCTTATTTCTACTAACGTCCTACCCTATACCCGACCTATCCTGTACACAACCTATCCTAATACCTTTAGATGTCCTTGTTTTCCACATTTTTCCACCTCCTCTCCTACAAAATCTAGGGTTTCCTTTCCCCTTTTAATTGTAGGAGGCCCGTTTACCACTTTGCGGGCCAGTCGAGAGGTTTCTATTCCCTAAAGACAATCTACCACTATACGACCATTTCTTCACTCCATCAAACCTCCACAAATTTATTCTAAGTTGCTGAAAATTCCATAGCCGGATCTGGGATGTTACAATCGACCGTAGGATAATTTCTCACGAGCTGAATGTAGATCCGTCCCACAGACCGGTTACACAGAAGCGGAGAAAGCTCAGCCCAAAGAGGTCTAGGGAAGTAGATGATGAGGTCCAACAACTGCTCGACGCTGGATTTATTACCGAGATGAAGTAACCAGAGTGGTTAGCTAATCCGGTGGTAGTGAAAAAGAAGAACGGGAAGTGGAGAGTTTGTGTTGATTTCACAGATATCGACAGTCTTGTCGAAGCAACTGTTGGTAACGAACTCTTATCGTTTATTGTTGCCTTCTCCGGTTGTAATCAGATCTTGATGCATCCTGATTACCGAGAGAAGACCACCTTCATAACTGATCGGGGAGTATACTGTTATAAGATGATGCCCTTCGGCTTGAAGAACGCCGGAGCAACCTACCAGCGGCTGGTAAACAAGATGTTTGCAGAACAACTCGATGTGGTGGTGGAAACCTGCACAGTTGAAATAGTCAATTGGGTCTAGGTCTGAAAGCTCTGAGATAAGAAGCACTTAGCGAAGATCTCAAGAGAGTTTGTTTATTAATCTTTTTGCAAATATTACAAGTGGTTTCTGTGTAAGAATTTGGATCCCCTCTTTCGAGGTGTACAAGGTCTATTTATACAAGTCTAAGTCGGCCTAGGTCTACGCCTAAAGAGATAAGGTCAAATCCCTAAATCTTCGGGATTCTCTCTCAGCCTAGTCGGTGACCGCCTTTAGGTCGTGACCTTGTCCTCGTCATGGGCCCAAATCCGAGAGCTCGTTTTCTGGGCCCAGTCTTGTAGTAGAGGTCGGCGTGACTTGTTACTCGTGGGCTTCCGAGTCGTTTTTTCCAATGTGGGCCTTCTGAGCTCGGGCCATTCTTTATCTTGAAGTGAAATGATTGCAACGGTCTCTTGGAGTCTAAATGACCACTATAGACGTCGTCCAGGAAAGGTGCCGGTCCTAGTCCCAATTACTCTGGAGAGCTGGTCCCATAGACAGAGTTGGTCCCTGAGACAGAGCTGGTCCAGATAACTGCGCGCCTACCTCTGGTACTTTGTCATTTTCTTAACGATCTCTACCGGAGTGAGATATGACCCCAACAGTTAGTCCCCCAGCTCAGTAGTATCAATTCTGATGATGCCGAGGTAAAAGAGTCGTAGTGAGGTTTCAAGAAAATGTACTGCTTGGCCTGCGTCTGGCAAGACAAGATTGTGAAACCTTGTTCTGAGGACCTGCCGACGTTACTGAGCTTTTGTGTTCATGTTTAACGCCTGGCCCTATAAAGATTTTCGATAGACTTGTGTTTCTGAATTTGTGTTATAAAGTTTAAAGGAACTAGTCCTGTAAAGTTTGTAGAGCTTGTTCTCGTTAAAGCTCGTAAAACTTGTTTGTCTTAGCTTGTTCTCGTTAAAGCTCGTAAAACTTGTTTGTCTTGGACAACTCTCACATGTTCACGTTAATGCTGAAAATTTTGTTAATGTCGTTTTTCCGGACTTAGTAAAGATTATGTTTTTTTCCAAAAGCTGAAAATTTGATTCCCGCTGAAAATTGGAAATTTAAATTTCTTTTCAGAAATTGGATTGTTCATGCCGACTACTGAAGCGTGTCACTCCAGGATTTTGACAGTAATACTAAAAATACTCATTCCCCTTTTCTTTTCTCTACAACTTCACTCGCCAACAAGAAAAGTACCCTTTCTTCCTTCACTACTTTCTGTTTTTAAATCTAGGGTTTTGGTATTATTATTATTTTATTTTTTTGGTTCCACGCTGTCGTCTCTCCCTACCATCAACGTGCGTTCTGCCTTTCCGGCGAGCACTGGTCGTCGACGGTCGTGCTGCGTCGCCATCACCATTATTCTATTGCCGTGGAGTCATCGTGGTTTTGACAGGATTCGTCTCTTCTCCGCCACCGTTGTGAGCTCGCCATTTTTTCCGGTTGAGAGCTCGTTCTGCTCAGATCTAGGCCATCGATTCCTCTTCATTCTTGCGTGTCTTCGACCCAAGAGAGCTCGTCGCTGACCAGAAGTAGCTTCGGCTCCGTCCACTAGTTCCATCGAATCCACGGTGCTGAGCCAGCTCCGACGAGATTCGATCATACCTCCTGTTGATGCTTCGTCGTTACTGTTTGTTCTCGTCAGTCTCGATTCCAAGCGAGGAGCTCGTCGTGGTTTGTGAAGACTCACCGTCGTCGTTCCTGAAGCTCAGCCGCCGTCGTCGTATGGCTCAGATCCGACAGCTTCACCGCGATGTTGCTAAGAGCTTCAATCGACGAGTTCGCTGAAGGAAGATTGCAATCGATTTGTTTTGGTGAAGCCGACGCATTGATTCTCAAGACATCGTCGTAGAAGAGAGCTTGTCTCGAACCGGAGGCCGAGTTGAGTCGTGAAATCCTCGAGCTCGAGTTCAAGCGTGAAAACCATTCTTTCCGGCGAGCTCGGCTCTGCTCCTGAATCGTCAAAACGGATTCTGCTTGTTGAGGTTTGTTAGTGGGGGTCGATTTCGGAGAGGAGGAAGACGTCGAGGTTCCTTGTTGTTGACGATGAGACGAAGACCATCCTCGTACTGAGCTTGAGCCTATGCCACTGATCTCAGCCGAGAGACTTGGTCGCGCTTCCGCATCATCGTCATCGTTATTTTGCAGATTTCGAGCTTGCTAGCCCGTGTCATACTCGATCCGGAGAGGGGACAAAACAGAGCTTTGCTTTTTCGATGGCTCGGCTTGTGAGGTCAATCATTGGTGGAAGGAAAAAATATCTTAGGTTTAATTCGAGTTTAACTACGTCGTGAAAGTTCTGATTTGACGACAAACTTGTCTTTGCTTAGAATTCCTGGACATTACTTCGATGTTGAGTCCCACGTCATCTTTTGAAAAATTTCTAGAGTCCATTTCGAAGCTGAGGACCACTAGTTTGGAGAGCCTAGGACCGAGCTTTGAAATAAACTATTCTGATGCAGAGTCTAGCTCCATGCTTCGTCCTTGTAAAGATAGAGATGTGACACGGATCCTCGTCTCAGATGCGAGTGATGCAGCGAATGCCCAGAGTCCATCTCTCGTTTATGAGCAACCACCGATACTCGTATTTCTCCAGACGTAAATGTGGAACCGAACGACGACGAGATAAACGAAAGATTTGACTTAGCTTTGGTTTTTCGAAAGCAAAAATCTTCGACTCATGCAAAGAGTCGTGTTAGAAAGTTCAGACCTCTAGATCCACCGGGCTCCACTCTATCATTGGAAATGTCACTTTCTCTTTTGAGAAAGAAACGTAACATCCCCGATGAAATAGAGCTAGTGGTTCCGGAACTTCACGAAGGAGCTGACAATGCTCCAGAGGGGTATTTACTTTGTACGAGAGCTTTCTCGAGGCATGCTTCCTGTAGTTTCCCGTTCCGTATGTGATTTTTGAGCTTCTAGCAAAGTATAGGCTTTCGATTTCGCAAATCACTCCTCGAGGAATTCGTCACTTAGTATGAATCCTCGTTCGGAGTTATGAGTGCGGGGAAACTTTAAGTGTTCATCATCTGATGCGCTTTATGGATATTCGGCGGTCCTCTCCCTTTTCTAAGCTTGTATACTTCGCCGTAAACCGAAAGAATCTTAGACTTATCCACGGGTTTGGCAGCAAAGACCGGCAATTAATGGATTTTTTCTTTTTCGTGCCGATATGCGAAGAGACTTTGGGAGATGGACTAGGCCTAATCCAATCGAAATGGCTTACAAAGGATAGCCAGCCCCGTTATCTATCTTTGGGAGTCGGCTAGCTTTACTTTTATTGTTCGTGATGTGTTTGTCTTTTTTTTGTATCGATTCTAACCTCTCGTTTTGTTTATGTCTTTTTTGCAGTGACAGGCCTAATACCGAAGGTTCCGAGCAACTGGAAGTTAGCTTGGGATTTGCTCAGCGTTCGAGGGTGCAATTGGAAGAAGGACTTCTCACTGCGACGTGTCCAGAAAACGAGAGCTTTTCTTGGGGGTTCTTCGGTCTCGAGTTTTCGCTTTTCATATTGTTCAGAAGACATTCAGTCAGAGATGGAGCGTCCGCGATCTTTCAAGAGCTTAGCGCCTAGGACTACGGGGAGTGGGAAGCCTCCGATGCCGACTACTGCGACCACTTCTGCGGTGCCGACTGCTGTACCTGCTCCGGCCGAGCCCACTACTGCACCAGCTTCCGCTACGCCGATTACAGCGCCAGCTTCTGCCAGGCCGACTACTGCGCCAGCTTATGCCAAGCCGACTTCTGTGCCTCCTTTTGAGCCACGTGACACTTCTTCTGCCAAGAAGACCATTACTACTGCTAAGGGGTCGCGCCTCCCTTCCGTGACTAGGACTGAGCTTGTGGCCGCTCTGCCCACTCCCATTCCTTCCGACTACGATGCGAAGCGGACGGCCTAATGGAAGGGTCACGAGGGCGACGACCGTAAGAGATCGTCTGACAGGGATGATGTGATCGACGTGGGCCGAGAGTCGAGGAGGGCTCAGGCGAGATCCGGTTCACCTCCTCGCGTGTGTCCAGGAACATCTTTCAGGATAAGGCTTCTCCTAGTAGCGTCTTCTCTACTCTGGTTTTCCACAATGACGTCGTGACTCCGATCAACACGGAGTCTTCTGGAGATATGATGCGCCAGGGACTGAAGGTATATTCCTCTTTCTTTTTATTCATTTTCTTTTAACACTTAATACTTTTTCCTTATTTTTGATACTCTTCCTATCTCTTTCTTTTGGCAGTTTCTCGTCCTTGTAAACAAGATGGGACATGAACTAGAGGCCGATGTCGAGGGCTTGAAGAGGAAAGTTGAAGACGAGACTCGTCGTACCGAGAATGCTCGCACCACGGCCGATGGTCTTCGAGTCGAGCGCCACGCGGCCTGGGCGTCGATAGATAAGAAGAACAAGGAGCTCATGGACAAGGCCAAAGAGATAGTCTCGCTCAAGGCCGAGGCACGGAAGTCTGCGGCGGCCTTTCTTGCGGAGGCGGAGAAATCCGCGATAGCTTTTACGGCCGCGGAGGAGAGGGAGCAGTACTCGGCTGCTATCATGACGAAGCGTGATGGTGAGCTTGCTAAGGTTGTGGATCGTTTGAGGCAAGCGGACGAGCAGATCCGGAGTCTTGAGAGAAAGTTTGCTCGTGCCAAGGGTAAGTTTGATGAGCTCCAGGGTGATCCGCGGAGCAACATAGTCTACCAGGTGCATAGGGTAGCCAACCTTGACTTTGTTAGATTGTTGATGGGTCTACTTGACGGTCATGAGCCTCCCAAGCTTGACGACGAGCTCACCTTCCTCACTGCCGACGTCGCGGAGCATGCCAGGGATGAGGAGCGCTTCGAGCAGTTGATGAAGAATCTCCACGGACTTTTGCATGTTCTTGACCCGAAGGTTAGTGGTGTTTCCTTTATAAGTGTAACTATTTCCTCGGATAAATGTAATTATTTCCTTTCTTCACGGTCGGAGTTTTTATAGGTTAAGGTGCCCGCAGTGGTCACCCACGACCGGACACTCGAGACATTTACGGCGAGTGTTGGTGTGGCCGAGCCTTCGGGGTCGCTACTTGGCGGCGCTGGCTCTCGCAAGGCCGCAGTAGCGGGTGTAGATGGGAAGTTCTCCCTAACTGGCGGAGTTGGGGCCAAGGTGACCAAGAGCAGGATTGAAGATGTTGCCGAGGGCGCTGGGACTGTTGGGGCTCCCGAGGAGATGAGGACAGATGAGGACTCCCAGGGGCCGAGGACGTCTTTGGAGAGACAGAGGCCGAGGGGGTGCCGCTTATCCAGGTTGCTCCTCCAAGAGTTGACGAGGAGACCGTTCCTTAGTTGTGTTTTGCGCATCTGTTAGCGCTTTTACTGCTTATGTTTTAGATATTGACTTTGATTTTGCGCCTAGATGGCTGCCATATGTTTTTCGGCTTTAGGTTCTTGGATTCGATGTTTTACCGTCCGGACGGGTTTTATCCATGGATGATTTTAGCTTGTATTTTACAAGATGAGAATGAATGCGGTTTTAGTTTATCGATGATTTTCCTTCCAACGTTTTTCACTTAGTCTTTGAAAGAGAATCTTAATAACGACGAACGCTCTTTGTTGTAGATGTTTGACCACCCGAACATGGATTCCTTTTAAACATTGTTTAAACAGAAGTGGTCAACAGTCGTAACGTGGTTGTTACTAGTGTAAGTATAACTGGGTTTCCTGAACGAACGACTTGGTTTACGGTCATGTTCGCTCTTTCGATCATGGCCGCTCCTGTGACGATCGTCGCTTTTGACCAACGATGTTGTTAGGTTTTGGAGTGGTCATTTTGGTTACACGTGCACTTCTCTCTAAACGCACCTGTTCCTATAATGAACCACTTTTATTTCTATAGCGCGCTTTATCCGATGGTGGATGTTGTTGTATATATTCTGCAGAATTTTTGTGAGAAGTCGTCGCTTTGGCCAGCAGCGGCGGTTTGAAGGTGAGATGGTCGTTTAAGTTAGACCTTGAGTTATCCGTAACGGATGTGATAGAGATCGTTGTTTTGATAAGTTTTTGTAGCAGGTGTTTATTCTCATAAAGGTTTGCTACAAAGAGAGGTGGGAGTATACGAGTATACGTACCCTACTCCCCCACCCTTTTTGGGAGGGGGGCAACTGAACCCATCCAAAAATGAGCTGCCTACGTACCCATTGCAAGGATCAAGTCACCCGTAGTTTATGGTAAGTTGTTGATGTATGTATGATTGAGTGCGAGATGATTTTTTTTGGTAGCGGGACGGAGCTCAGTGGTAGTACTTCTTGAGGTGTCCTGGGTTCCACGATCGTTGGATAGCTTGTCCTTCTATATTTTTGAGTTCATATACGCCCGGGCGGACAACCTTGGTGACGACGTATGGACCTTCCCAATGTGCTCCAAGTTTACCAGCGTTCCGCTCTGCTGTGTTTTGGAAGACTTCTCGTAAGACCAAGTCTGCTGCCCAGGCGAAGGTGCCTACGTTCTGCTTCAGGAATGTGACTAGTCTCTTCTTAATTGTATCGTTCAGATTAGCGCGAATCTCGACGCATCGTTCTGGGTTCTCGTCATCAATGCAAATTGATACAACCGGTTCGAAGGTAGGCACCGCTCGCAACACGCGGTCCTCCTCGATCTGTAATTGCTACAATTTCTCGAAAATCTCTTTGAGCGGGTCTCCCTTTTTCTTCATCTTGTGTTCTACCAGTGTGCATATGCGGGATTCCTTCTGATTTCCATAGATCGCCTTGATGCCTTGTTTCGTTGGAAACTTCACGCATAGGTGGTAAGTGGATGACACGACGTGCATCGCGTTAAGCCATGGGGTTCCCAGGATGACATTGTATATTGCTGGGTGATTTGCTACTGAGAATTCGATTACTTTGACGATTCCTCCAGCTTCGACGGGCAACCTGATTATTCCAAGTGTCATCGTGGTCTCTCCCGAAAAACCAGTTAATGGCTTTGGTAGTGGTTGGATTTCGTCGAAGGTGATATCCATCCGTTTCAATGTCTCTTTGAAAATTACATCGACGGTTCTTCCTCTGTCGATCAAGACCCAAGATACGTCAATGTTGCTGATAGCGATTTCGATGACAAGTGGATAATCATGCGGTTTGTCAATTTCGATTGTCTCACTTTCTTCGAACGTGATTGTGTCAGTAGGGAAATTAGAAGGGGTAGGCCAGTTGACGCTAGCTTCAGCTCGGCGCTGAAATGATTTAATCGAGGAAATCGTATCTGAGCAGTAGTGGGATCCTCCCATTATCATGAGACATTTCCTTCTTGGGCCGCCTTGAGTAGTGTTGTCGTTTTGTCTACCGCGTTTAGCTGGTTCCTCGTCGGCAGGTTCAGGTTTAGGCGCAGGCGCGTCATCTGCTTTGACTTCAAAATCTTCGAGTTTGAGGTCATCCTTAAGTTTGCCGTCCAGCAGTCTCTAAGCAAGGGCCGAGCCGAGGGATCGGCAGTTTACTGTTGAGTGCCCGTGGGTGCGATGAATGTCACAGTATAGTGACCCGTCGTAGGTTGAGTTTCCGGTCCATACATTAGGAAAACCTCTTCCTCGGCCGCGACCGCGGCCTCTTCCTCGGCCAAAGCTGGGTGAGTCCACTTGATAGTTGTGGGCTCTTTTTGAACCGCCTTCGTGCTGGAAGAAACCTCCACCATGGGTTTTTCGCGACTGGCTTGGTTTATGGTCGCTGTCACTTTTCTGTTTTGACTTCCCATACTTTTTTTGTGAGTTTCTTTGCTTCTTCTTCGCTTTTGGCGAAGTTCGTTGCTCAATGCAGAGCATCCTGGATAGTCGAAGGCTCGTTGAGAGACATCTTCTTCCAAAAGTCAGATTCGTGCCATATGGCTCTTTTCAGCGCTCAGAGTGCGTCCAAGTCATCTATCACTTTCACTTGCGATAGTACCAATTTAAAGCGTTCGATGAAAGTCTTTAGAGACTCGGTCGGTCCTTGGTTCATGGACCATAAATCGGCGCCAGACGTTTGAGTCTCAATGAAGATGGAGTATTGCTTGATGAAGGCCGCTGTCAACTGTTTGAAAGTATTGATGGAATTACTTTCGAGCCCTTTAAACCATTTGAGAGCTGGTCCTTTGAGGTTTTTGACGAAAACCAAGCACTGTCCGACGTCTATCTCTTACTCTTTGAAATTTGCTCTTTGAAATTTGTTCTTGTCATAGCCACACTGAATTCGTTGAGGTGGTCAGCTAGGTCTTCGGTTCCGTCGTAGGTCGGCACCCTAATCTTGCCTGGGTCTGCTACTCGAGCTTTGGTGATGCGCTCCGAGAACGGAGTGTGCTGAGCTTGTTCCAGGATCAGATCGAGTTATGGTGCCTTGTTAGTGGCACGATGCATCTGTGAGCGAATAGTCTTCAACTCGGCAGTAGTCTTGCTTAACGAGGCTCGAAACTCGGTCATCTCGTCATGTTGGGCTCGAACCGCAGCTTGTTTCGCTTCAGCGACCTCTGCCTGTTTCACACACTCAACGTTTTCCTCTTCTTCTGATACGTGTTTGGCATATCCAGGATCGATCTCATTGTCGAAAGCGGAGAAACGTTATTGGGCCATCTTCTGTGGGTCGGCATGCTTTGTCCTCGTAGTCGTTCGCCGTCCCACTTCTTCCTCTGGGAGATCGGCGTTGCGTGCGACTCTCCTCGCGGTGCCTTCGTCTCCAAGGGTGGAGAACTGCTGTGAAGCTACGTGCCAGGATCATCGTTCCTCGCTTTGGTTGTTGCCTGTCGATCTCTCTCTGTCTCAGTGAAGATGGTATCAGAAACGACTCTTCTAGCCAGGTCCTCGTCATCGTTGTCGAGGTCTATTGGCTCGTCACCGAGTTTTGCTTTCTCTCGTCGTGTCTGGGATAGGAGAGCGAATCATCCATCTTTTGCGGCGGTCGATGGATTTTGGTGCCGAGGTTGGCTCGACGATCCTACTGGTGTAGTGAAGTTGAGCGCTACTAAATCGATTCGTGTCGCTGGTTTTCTGAACAGACCCCCCTCGAGGGGTCGTGCACGGAAGTTTGCTCCTATGGACCTGAGCTCGTCGGTTATTGTTCCGTTGGCTCTGTTTTGCCGCTCGGCGCTTTCCAGCAATGCGTCCAGTATCGTGCTCATCTTCTGCAACAACTCAGGAAGAAGCGAGCTCTCTCTCGGGGGTTCCTTCGACTTCTCGCCAGGCAGATCGGCGTGAGCTGCACCTCCTGGTGGCAGATTGTCACGAGCGGCTTGGTCTTTGTTAGTACCTCCTTCAGCCTGGATCTCGCCCTCTTCCAGATCTCTTGGCGCGGCGTCTTTCGGATCAGCGATACGTCGTTCGTCAGTTATCTTGTTATGGATCTCTTCGCGGTGGTTCTTCGGAGTAAGAAGCTTTCAACTCCCTCCTTCTAGCGCCAAACTGTGGTGGTGGAAACCTGCACAGTTGAAATAGTCAATTGGGTCTAGGTCTGAAAGCTCTGAGATAAGAAACACTTAGCGAAGATCTCAAGAGAGTTTGTTTATTAAGCTTTTTGCAAATATTACAAGTGGTTTCTGTGTAAGAATGCAGATCCCCTCTTTTGAGGTGTACATGGTCTATTTATACAAGTCTAAGTCGGCCTAGGTCTACGCCTAAAGAGATAAGGTCGAATCCCTAAATCTTTGGGATTCTCTCTCAGCCTAGTCAGCGGCCGCCTTTAGGTCATGACCTTGTCCTCGTCATGGGCCTAAATCCGAGAGCTCGTCTTCTGGGCCCAGTCTTGTAGTAGAGGTCGGCGTGACTTGTTACTCGTGGGCTTCCGACTCGTTCTTTCCAATGTGGGCCTTCCGAGCTCGGCCCATTCTTTGTCTTCAAGTGAAATGAACGCAACGGTCTCTTGGAGTCTAAATGACCACTATAGACGTCGTCCTGGAAAGGTGCCAGTCCTAGTCCCAGTTACTCTGGAGAGCTGGTCCCAGAGACAGAGCTGGTCCCAGAGACAGAGCTGGTCTCTGAGACAGAGCTGGTCCAGATAACTGCGCGCCTACCTCTGGTACTTAGTCATTTTCTTGACGATTTCTACCGGAGTGAGAGCTGACCCCAACACTCGACACTATGGAGGTTTACTTCGACGACATGTTGGTCAAGTCGGTGAATGCCAAAGATCACATCGATCATCTGAGTAAGTGTTTTGAAACGCTCAATTTGTATGGGATGAAATTGAACCCTGCTAAGTGTACATTCGTAGTAACTTTGGGAGAACTCCTGGGTTATTTGGTAACAGAAAGGGGGATAGAAGCGAACCCAAAGCAGATATCCGCCGTGTTAGATTTGCCTTCTCCCCAAACACGAAAAGAAGTCGATTCATAAGTATATCGACAGACAAAACTCTTCCGTTCTATCAACTGCTGAGAAAGGCAAGCAAGACCTTTGAATGGTCTGAACAATGTGAAAAAGCTTTTTCCGGGCTAAAAGCATACCTCACCTCGCCACCCGTGCTGGCTAAACCCGAGGAAGGGGAGACCTTATACTTGTACCTCGCGGTTTCGGCATCGGCAGTCAGTGGAGTTCTAGTAAGGGAAGACCGCAACGAACAACATCCCATCTTCTACATCAGTAAAGCTCTCAACGACGCAGACACGAGATACTCAATGGTGGAAAAATTAGCCTTAGCACTCCTAACATCGGCAAGGAAACTCATGCCATATTTCCAATCTCATACCATCGAGGTATTGACAAATCATCCACTTCGCTCGATCTTGCATAGCCCGAATCAGTCAGGACGATTAACTCGGTGGGCGATCGACCTTAGTGAGTATGATATAAACTATAAAAATAGACTGACTATGAAGTTGCAAGTGTTAGCAAAATTTATCGCCGAGGTACCGTTATAACCCATAACAGAAATAAAAACCGAATAAAACCAAAATATTATATACATTATATATATATATTAGCCACATTTAATCTGAACATTAGAAAAAGTAGACGATTATATTTAAAAACGACATCACCAAAATGTCAAATCGACTTTGGTTTCACTTTACTTTGATACATTTGTTATGTTTAAGTTTCACTTTGGTTTGATACCATCATACTATGTTTCCATTTCATAGATAAAGATGTTTTAGTTTTACTGAAATATGTTGACGTCTTCGGCGAAACCTTAAATTTGTTGAATGTGTAACTTTTTGGTTTTGGTTTTGGTTTCGGTTTGGGGTAATACCCATAACCAAACGGAACCAAAAATATTTCGGTTATTATATGGACTTCATTATTATCAAACCGAACCGACCAAAACCGAAATATACTAGACTGAAACTAGTATGATACCTATGTGGACCACTTCTCCTTAAAACAAAATAACTAAAAAACCGAACCGAAACCGAATCAAAACCGCCCATGCCCACCCCTAATAGTAATTATCCAAGACTCTGAGGATAATACAGAAGGCGTCTCTCTTCCAAATCTGGAAGAGAACCTAGCTAACCAAGATGGTTCTCAGAAGATTCATTGTGCGACCGATGCAGCCGATATGAAAAGGGCCTATGATACGTTAGCTTGGGGGTTTGTCCCTGGCGAGTCTAACGACCAAATGATCCTAGTGATGCTTCCCACTCAAATCAAAGGGAAAAGGAAAAGTTGATCCCGTTGATAAGAAGGCAGAAAACAAAAGGATATCGGCTTAGGCTAAAGCCAACCTCGAAGCAGGGAGGGTTCCAGCCTTCCAGATCGATGGACTTGTGAAGTTCTTCCGTCTGACGCACCCATTGCTCAAAGTTTGGGTGTTACGCCTCCCACTTCTTTTTATGTCAATTTTGACAGTCTGGGGGTTCCACCGTCTTTAGTTGGTCAAACAACTATTGTTATATCTCAACCTCCTCCTCCTCGTGCTTCTTCTCTCACTCCGTCAACTAGGTCGGCCTTGTAGCTTTCGTCCACACCTTCTCTTTCAAAGAGAAGGCATGTTGATGAGGTACGAAATAGAGTTCGCCAAAGGACGTCTGGCCTCTCCACGCCGATCCGGATTCCTCCACGACATGAAAGTCGATGGTCGTTTTCTTACACAAACCAGGATCTGCCGCTAGTCTCTGTCGATGTTAGAGAGGGAGCTGAGTTGATACGGAGGATTGACAGAATTGGGGTCAAGTTTCCCTCAAACCTTGAAGATCTTCTCATTCCAGATCGCTTCTTGGAATGTCACGAGATTTGGTCAAGGTTCGTCGTAAACTTTCTCCTTCCTTTAACCGAATCATATCTTTCCTTGGTATGGTTTTATATCCTTTTTTATAGATAATAAACTCAGGGAGCCGTATCATCAGTGCATATGAGGCTGCGATTGGCCAACAGGAAGAACAAATTAAGTCCCTGCTGGCTCGTGCTAATGTTCACGCGACTTGGAAGGAACCGGACCGCCATAAGACTCGGGCCGATTGATAAGTCCCATATTTTACCTATAATACTACGGTTTTCTATACATATTTAGTGCATTTATGCATGGTTATATGCCTTTAGAGGTTGTTTTCTCGTATTTGTAGTTCAAGAGTCTTTATTAGGAAAATCAGTCAAAAAGGACCAAAAGGAGCATTATGGAGTATACACCAATCTACATCAATTCATGCGAGCCAAAAAACCCATTGGAGCCAAGAAATTCCCAAGTTTACACATTTCACCAAGATGGACATATCACATACGCCAAAAGTTTAGCAGTAAACGGAGGATCAAATGGATTTGGAATTGAATGAATCTTGGAGTGAAGATATCCCTTTGAGTCAGCTTTCCAATGAAGGTGTAACTGCAGCATTTGGACTTCTGTGGAGAGAGTTATACCCAGAAGACCCAAAACATGTCAAAACTGCCCAGAAGATGAAGGAGGAGCACAAACCCCTCATACCGACCCGATCACGTGGTCGGTACCCAGACCATAAGGACGCATCAGGATGTGGCAAATGAGGCCCCCAAACCGACCTAAAATCCCGATCGGTGGCGAAGCCCTAGAAGATTCAAGACCCTATATATACTTGCTTTTAGCCTCTTGTTGGGTGTGTGCCAAAAATTAGACCTAGGATATATCACAAAAACGCAGCCCCATTGTTCTTTCATAGATTTGTGTTTCAAGAGCTCTAAGGAGGAGATTTCGCTTTGTACTTTGTTATAGAGAAAAATCTTCTAACCATTTCTCTTTTAATCAAGTTTATTCATCATGAATACATCATCTCTTTGCTGTTTTTCATGCACCATGCTTGAGTATTTCACTAGCTAGGATTTAGGGTTTGCAATGAGTCTTATGTTTTAATAGAATCGATGATCGTTTAAGGATAAAATCTAGTCTTCATCTTTGCTTATTCTTAATGCCTATTGCTTTACCGCGCATCTAGCAATTTGATCATAGGTAGGTGTATCCATGAGTGTGTTCATAATACCTCCTGATCTAGTATTCGATGAGTTAAACGTCTTAACAGTCATACCAATTAGTTAAGGAGTTTAATGAACTCTATCAGAACTTGTTTATACCGCATGTCCTCACCTTATAATAAACATGCGAGAGTTGAGTCTATTAGGGTGTAGAGCATAGATGGTTGGAGCCACGATAGTGAAAAACCTTACAATCGTGTTCTGAGTTCTTGACGTCCCAATTGTTATCCTTATCCCTAGGCTTTTGTAGGGGCGTGAACCTGTACAGTTAGATTTATCAAGGGTTGCAGAGGAGATAGAAATCCTTAGTAAGCAGAGTGACTTAGCACAAGACAGATGTATAAAAAGTAATCTCTTTATTGCTATTATGGCTGAAGCGTTGTTACAAGAGAGTTCTGTGATCAAAGTTGTCATCCCTTTTCTGGGTGAATACAATGAACTATATATAATCTCACTAAGTAACCTACGTCAACTAATGAATGAGCTTGGCCCATTAAGCAATATATTAAATATAGACCCATATTCTTATTAAGCCCATTCTACATATGGGTTTAATGTCATTGTGGGCCTAGATTTCAACTAGGCCTTTGTAGACTTGCTCCGATTCTGTCGCTTTGAAGCTGAATTGACCTTGTCGTTATATCGATGTGAAATCCGACCCCTACAGTTAGCCCCCCAGCTTGGTAGTATCAAGTGATGATGATGCCAAGGTAGTCATTGCTGAAGACTGAGATTGATGTGATGGATTGCACGTTTACTAGGCGTGAACCTTTTGTCACCACACTCGGGAAATTTCAGTTATTCCATGTTGAGCTGGTGTCACCATGTTTTTCTGGACTTGTGTTGCCTCTTTTTTTTTTACTTAGCGGAATCTGATTAAGTTGATGGCTTTGCTTGGTTAGTGGGACTTGAGGCCTGCTGGGAAGTTTCTTTTTTCCAAAACCCTAGATTGATTTTAGAAAATCCTCCTATTATAAATAAGCTGCTTATTTCCCACTGATTTTTTACTAATTACCTCGTCAAAGAAAAGGTAAAAATAATTTATCCCTTTTTCTGATTTTTTTTTTTTTGCGTTTTGTCTTCTAGTGGGCCACCTTCTTTCTCCATCTTCACGACCATCCTCACCGTCAAACTTCTTCTTCTCCAATTGCCGTCGCCGGATTTGCTTCCCCGTTCACCGTGTCAAGCCCGACGGCTCGGATCGTGCCGCCGTTCGTTGGATCGTGGTGACAAAAATAAAGAGAGAGAGTTGGCTCGTGATTTCCCGGCGGCTCATCAATTCGGCTCGGATCTGGTGGGATTGATCGGCGATAGCAAGCGGAACGAAGCGGCGGCGAGTTCAACGCCAAAGGCAGAGCAAATCAGAGCGGAAACGGTGAGGAAAAACGAGTTTGTTATGAGTTGAACCGAGTCTACTCTAGTTTAACCGGTTTAATTCGGTCAACTCTGGTTTGACTGGTTTACCTAGTTTGACTGGTTTGACCGATTTGACTAGTTGGACCGGTTTACAGGTTTGACTGGTTGACCTGGTTTGACTGGGACTGAGTTTGTTGAAATTGAGTTTGACCACGAGTTTGACTAAGTTTTGAATTCTCATCGTAGCCGAGAAAGTGAACTGACTTCTAACTCTACGGATTCGTGGCTCGATCACAAGGAAGATGAGGATGGTTCATAACTGATTCAGACCTAGACGATTTTGGAGAGATGGTTGCTGACCCTTCACTTCTCGAAAGGAGAATGGTTGTTTCTTCACATTTAGTTTGACGAGACCGGCTTCTTGCAGTACTTTGGTTGTAGCTGACGAGGTGTTTGTTGAGAAGAGATCGTGGCGGCGAAGAAAACACGGAGAGAGGATCACATATCTGCTTCGGTTCGTTGTACATGGTGATGTGGCAAATCTCGATCAATTGTGAAGCGGACTGGCAGTGCAACGAGGTTATCTTCTACGGTGAGGTGAGAAACTGTTTCTAAGCCTTTGACTCAATGATGAGGCGAAACTTTGGAGAAGAGATGGTGATACAAAAGCAAGCAGGCGCGCATGAACGAGGTTGTTTTGCTGAAGCCTTGTCGCGATCAAGTGAAGCCTTGCATGCGCGAGCGAAGTCGTTTTGGTGAAGCCTTGTCACGATCGACTGAAGCCTTGCATGGGCGAGCGAAGTTATTTTGGTGAGATGGAGTCTTGAAATCCGATTGCGTGAGATTGATTCGATGCTTGATCAAAGTAAAGCTTGATAACCGACGTGGTAGAGATAGATGGTTTATGACTCTTTCGATTCTTGGTTATGCCTTCAATCCAACGATGATGCTTTGGAGATTATTTTTGACTTAGATGATTTTGGAGATGATGTGCGTCTAGTGTTTTGCTGAAGAGGTGTTGCGACCAGTTTGTCTTTACCGAGTTCTCACATATTGTGGCGAGCCCCTAGTGGCAAGCTTGCTCGAACTATGTTCTCGCTATAAGTTTGAACGATGGTCGTCCTAGTTTGCGAGACTGTCGTTGCTAACTGTTTTGCTCCTAAACACGAACATGTTATTTTGTTACAACCAGCGATACGTTAGCTACTTTGTAGATGATCATCTTGGTTTGCGGGCGAGTCCGCTTTGCCAAGAGTGAACATCTTATGTTATTTGAGACCAGTGTTGAGTTAAATAGGTTTTTCTGATGATCCTCTTGGCTTATGGGCGAGTGCGTGATGCCAAGAGTTAACATGTTAAGTTGTTTGAGACCAGTGTTGAGTTAATTGGGTTTTCTGATGATCCTCTTAGCTTCCGGGCGAGTCCGTGTTGCCAAGAGTGAACATGTTAAGTTGTTTGAGACTAGTGTTGAGTTAACTGGGTTTTCTGATGATCATCTTGGTTTACGGATAAGTCTTTATCGACATGCTCGCTCCAATAATGACCACGTTATCGCATAATGACCAACGTTTAAGTGTAGTTGGGTTTTTTGAGTAAACATTTTGGTTTACGGCTTTGTATTCAATAACACAGCCGCTCCTATAATGAACAGTTTGTGATGGTACCAGTGTTGTGGTTAACTGGGTTTTGAATGATCATTTCGGATGACATAGGCATTACTCCTTGAACACCTCCGCTCTACAATGATCATTCACTTATTTATATAGCGCGTTGTGTACCGTAGTGGGTGTAATAGCCTTATTTGATTTTGAATGTGTTCGTCACTGTGGCCACCAGTGACGTCAAGTCTTTTTCATTAAGACTTGAGTAATCCGTGAAGGATGTAAAAGAAATGTGAACAAATCTTTGATCTTTATTAATCGTAGAGTTTGTTACAAAAACTGGGAGTATATGAGTATACGTACCCACCTCCCCCCTTTTAACGGAGGAGGGAAACTGAACTCATCCGTAGATGAGCTGCCTACGTACCCTTAGTAGGGATCAAGTCGCCTCGTAGTTCATGTGTTTGTGGAGCTCAAGTTACTCAAAAATTTCCTCCATCTCAAAATCTTCGAGACTAAAGTCACCTTTAAGTGTTCCGGCTACGAGGTTGGAAGCAAGTTTTTGTCCCAAGGTAGGGCATATTGTTGTGGAATGTCCGGAGGTACAGTGGTATTCATAATAAGATGTTTCATCGTAGGTGCTTTGTCCTCCGGTACACGGGTTATATCTTTCCAGCTCTACTTGGTAGTTGTGAGCTCCTTCGAAGTCGCCTTTGTGATGGGCGGAGCCGGAACTAGTGTTGTTTATTTTTTGTAACATGAGGGTTAGCGGTATGCGGTGGGTTATTTGTCTTCTTGGACTTTCCAGATTTTTGAGATGCACGGATTTTGTCTTCGCTTTTGGCAAAATCTGTTGAGCGATGAAGGGCGTCATGGATGGTTGTCTGGCATTTTACGGTCATTTTCTGACGAAAATGAGGGGCACAATAAGGCCCTTGTTAACGCGTCCAACGCGGAGGTGTTGCTGATTTCTTCAACCTTGGAGAGTATTGTTTTGAATTTTTCCATGCAGGTTCGCAGACTTTCGTCTTCTGCTTCCCGTATGTTCCATAGATCTCCGTTGAAGATCTTTTGCTCCAAGAATATTCCATATTGTTTCACGAACATCCCGGACAGCTGCCTGAAGTTATCAATCGAAGTTTTTTCTAGTCTATGAAACCAATGGAGGCAGGTCCCTTGAGGTGTTCGACGAATATCTTGCAGTACCCGGCTTGTCTTTCTTCTTCTCTAAAGTTAGCTCTGTCCAACACTACTTTGAATGACTAATATATCATGGTTTTTACCCATTTTTTACCATGATTTTACCCGGTTTTATCGAGTCTTTTCGGTGTTTTTCGTGTGTTTTAGAGTCTTTGCAGGTTTTTGTACGTGTGGAGCTTAATTGATGATTATTGAACGTTTTAGAGCATTGTGGAAAGAGGAGCTGAAGTCGTTAGAACGGATTTTCAATTGCCGTCAGATTGGCGTGTCGATCGACAGCCCCACGAACACCTGTCGATCGACAGCAATGTTAACACCTGTCGATCGACAGACACATAGGCGATCGATCGACAGGCCTTCGCAGAAACCGACCTAATACGTTTTAAAGAAGGAAATTTGCCCACTAATGGGCCAGAAGTTGCGAATAGACCGTCATAAAAGCCCACCACGAGTTTTACCTCTATAAATAGTTTATTTTAGGTTTTTAGATCATGACTTCAGATTTTATAACACAAAGTTTAGAGAGAGATTTTTAGGGTTTTTAGGGAGACAAGTTTACTTCATTACTTTGAGATTCTTCGAACCCTATTGTAATTCTACTTTTACTCTTTCTTTATGCAGTATTATTCAGTTATGATTTGCTTTGCTGCCATGTCTGAGTAGTTTGCTTGTTAGGTTTAGGGTAGTTCGAATGGAATGATGATGAATTGTTAGGGTAAACTCACTTGTTAGGATTATCTGTTAGGTTCTTCACCTAGATTGCTTTAACTCTGGTTTAGGATTCGCGACCCTGAATTTGGATATCCTAGGTTGATAGATTGACACGAAAGTGTAATAGATTAGCCAGAACTAGATCTTAGGTGAGCAAAATTACTTATTCGCAAAGAAATTTGGTTTAGGGATTTTGTGAACAAATTGGACTTGAATTTAAAGCTTGTTTAAATTGATTGAATTCGCAAAGAAATTTGGTTTTCTAGGGTTTAGACATAGTTAGTTTTCGCAACGACGGTTGGTTAATTATATTTTAGTGTTCCAAGTTCTAGAACGGTTCTTAATTAAATCTTGATTTTGTTTAACCTGCAATTTTGATTCATCCTGAGAATTACCCAAAAGCCTAGCACTTTGTTTAATTGAATTTTAAATCAACAATCTTTCCTGTTACCAATTGCTTTTGTTATTTATTCTACATTATTTTACTTAGCCGAATTTTAAGTCAATATTCCTATCGTTTGATTTGACTCCCAGTGATTCGACCCCTACTACGACAACCTCTTAATTTGAGAGAGTAGCTCAGGGTAAATTTGAGCAAATCAAATTTTGGCGCCGTTGCCGGGGAGTCAAAATCTTCCATAGGATTTAGATTCTAGAATTCTGACTAAGTTTTCTTTTTATTTTTGATTTCGTTTTTTAATTTTTGGTGTTTCAGGTTTATGCCTTCTAGCAGAACCAGGAGCAACAAAGATCAAAAGTTAGCAGATTTTGTTCTGGAGTTAGGTGTTTTGGAACGAGAAAACAGACGACAAGCAAAGCAAGCTAAGATGGCTAATCGAGCTGTGGTAACTTTTCGGAATGCTGAAGGGGAGAATGTTGACAGACATGGTAATCGGTACAACGATCTGGGTGACCCCATTGATGAAACTGGTAACATCATTGAGGTTATGGATCCAGTTGGAGCAGAGCGTGCTGAGCTAGATCGCCAAAGAGTTGAGTTGGAGCGCCAGCGCGCTGAGATTGAGCATCTGGCTCAGGCTAACCGTGTACCACGGGGAGCGGTAGTTAACCAACGCACTTTGGGAGACTACTACCGTCCTGAAGAGCACTATGCCAATAGGGCAGCGATTCGACCGCCTAGATTTGATCGTAGGGATTTTGAGTTGAAGCCTGCGTACTTCTCTTTAGTAGCTCAACATCAGTTCCATGGGCACCCATCAGAGCACCCCATGGATCATCTTGAGATGTTTGAGGATCTTGCGTCTAGCATTAAGGCTAACAACGTGTCTGAGGACTACATCATGTGCAAGCTATTTCCATTTTCTCTTGCTGGAGAGGCAGCCTCTTGGCTGAAGCAGTTGGAGCCAGGCTCACTGACTAACTGGAGAGATACTAAGAGTGCTTTCTTGAGTCACTTCTATGATGAGTCTCGCTCAGAGGAACTACGAGCTAAGATTTCAACATTCGTTCAGAATCAGAAAGAATCTTTCAAAGCTGCGTGGGAAAGGTTCAAGGGATATCAGAGAGACTGTCCTCATCACGGGTTTACAGAGGTTCAGTTGCTGGGTATTTTCTACAGGGGTTTGGATTTGAGACATCAGGTCACTCTAGATGCTTCGAGCAATGGGAACTTCAAAACCAGATTTCCAGCTGATTGCTTTGAACTCATCAAGAACGTGTCTACTAGCAATAGTACAAAGAAGATCGATGAGGAAAGGAGAAGGGAAGCTGATAGATTAGGTGGAGCTGAGATAGCTGAGGTTAAAGCTAAGATAGATTCTGTGCATAACCTTCTGGTGAACAAGAAATCGGTTCATTCTGCACAGGAAATTGATACCTTCTATCAAGATGAAGATAGAGAGCAAGAAGGTGTTAACTACATCAACCAGAATGGCTACCAGAATCAGCGATATGGAAATCAGTCAGAGAATAAGGGCTACAACAATTACAATCAGAGGAGCTCATTCTCTGGAACTCCTGGTTCTCCAACCTATGCTCAGAAATCGCAGTTTCAGAAACCCTTTGGTAGCAACAACAACCAAAGGACTTATGGATCATCTTCTTACCAACCGATTCCCTCTAAACCTTCAGAAAATGACTCGAAGGGTACACTCGAACAGATTCTTGAAGGCCAACAAAGTCTAGAAGTAAATGTCAATGGGAAGATTGACGGGCTTTACACTACTCTCAATGGAAAAATGGATGGGTTCTACACTGATCTCAATGGGAAGATTGAAGCTCTCAGTATTCACATGAAAAAATTGGATACTCAGGTAGCTCAAACCGCAGGGAATGTGAAAAGACAAGAGGGTTTTCTTCCAGCTAGAACAGATGCAAACCCGAGATAGCATGGTGTTGCTGCAATTACAACCAGAAGTGGTAAGGTTATTGAGCCAGTGCTCAAGAAACGACTCTCAATCGAACAATTGGACGAGCTTGAAGAGGTTGAGGATCAGGAATTTTTTGTCCCGGATGACCTGTCGATCGATCGACATAAGGCCTGTCGATCGACAGGCGCAGAAAATGCTAACGAGATAGCAAATCCGGAACACCTGTCGATCAACAGACACGGTGGTTGTCGATCGACAGAGGCAGAACAAAGTTGTCGATCGACAGACCCAGCGGTTGTCGATCGACAGGGGCCCGAGACAGACCAAAACCAGATTCTGCCTACTGAAAGGGTGTACAAACCAAAGATACCTTATCCTAGGGGTCTTAAGAAGTCTAGACAGGAGCTTGAGGAAGCTAAGTGTAAGGAAATCATTGACAAAATCACAGGTGAGATGCCATTGGTTGAGGCAATAAGAACTTCTCCTGTTATTCGCCGTTATGTGAAGAAGTTGGTCACTAAGAACTTGTGCGTTGAAGAAGGGGTTGCTATGATCACGGAGCAAGTGAGTGCTATGATTTTGAACAAGGTTCCAAAGAAGCTAGCTGATCCGGGAAGCTTTGTGTTGGATTATCTCATTTTCTCGGATAGGTTTCCACGGTCTTTGTGTGATTTGGGTTCTAGCATCAACTTGATGCCTCTTTCAGTTACTTTGAGTCTCGGAATGACGGATTTCCAGCCTACAAGGATTTCACTTATCCTTGCTGACAGATCAGTTAGGGTTCCATAAGGGGTACTTGAAGATGTTCCAATCAAGGTTGGAGATTGTTTGATTCCTGCTGATTTCGTAGTTTTGCAGTATTGTGAGGAACCTAAGGACCCTCTCATTCTTGGACGGCCATTCTTAGCTACAGCTGGTGCTATGATTGATGTAAGAGGAGGTAGAATTACTCTAAGTGTTGGGGATTTGGAGATGAAGTTCGATATGGACCAAGTAATTGAGAAACCTACCATTGATGGCCAGACATTCTATGTGGATACATTGGATGAAATCACTCAGGAAGTCTTTGATGAAGACTATCCCGCTGATCCTTTGGAAAGGACTTTGGTAAATTATGTGGTTGAAACTGGGCAGCTTAACGAAGCTTCAAAAGGGTATGCTAAGTTGATGAATGACAGTGAGTTAGTGAAGCAAGTGGTTGCGGATGTGGAACTGGTTGGGGTTTCTGAGAAATCAGAAAGGGTAAGTGACTGGAGTGAAGAAAAAGCTCCAAAGATCGAACTCAAACAACTGCCAGCAGGACTCAAGTACGCTTTTCTTGGTCCTAATTCCACTTATCCTGTTATTGTTAGTTCAACTTTGAACAATATTGAGCAAACCTTGTTACTAAGTAAGCTGCGCAAATATCGCAAAGTTGTTGGGTATTCTCTTGATGATATTGCAGGGATTTCTCCAGATTTATGCATGCACAGGATTCACCTTGAAGAAGGGGCAAAAACATCTGTTGAGCATCAAAGAAGGCTGAACCCGAACCTTCAAGAAGTGGTAAAAAAGGAGATTCTGAAACTATTGGAAGCTGGGATCATCTATCCTATTTCAGATAGTCCTTGGGTTAGTCCGGTTCATGTGGTTCCTAAGAAAGGTGGAGTTACAGTGGTTAAGAACGAGAAGAATGAGCTTATTCCTACAAGGACTGTGACAGGGCACAAAATGTGTATTGATTACAGGAAGCTCAACGCTGCTACTAAGAAAGACCATTTCCCTTTGCCTTTCATTGATCAGATGCTGGAAAGGCATGCGAATCATCCATACTACTGCTTTTTGGATGGGTATTCAAGGTTCTTTTAGATTCCGATTCATCCGGACGATCAAGAAAAGACAACTTTTACATGTCCTTATGGTACTTTTGCATATCGCAGAATGCCATTCGGATTATGTAATGCTCCAGCTACTTTTCAAAGATGTATGATGTCAATTTTCACGGATATGATCGAGGATTACATGGAAGTCTTCATGGATGATTTCTCAGTCTACGGGTCTTCTTTCAAGGATTGTTTGGGTAATTTAGAGAAGGTGCTTGCTAGATGTGAAGAGAAACACTTAGTGCTGAATTGGGAGAAATGTCACTTCATGGTAAACAGTGGCATTGTTCTTGGACATAAAGTGTCAGAAGCTGGAATTGAGGTAGATCCTGCCAAGATTGAAGTTATGACAAGTTTGCAGCCATCTACTTGTGTGAAATCTGTTAGGAGCTTCCTTGGTCACGCTGGTTTCTACAGGAGATTCATTAAGGATTTCTCCAAGATTGCACGCGCACTTACCTCCCTGCTTTGTAAGGATGTCAAATTTGTGTTTGATGCTGATTGTCTTGCTGCTTTTGAACAGATTAAGCAGTCTTTAGTGAATGCTCCAATTGTGCAACCGCCAGATTGGACACTTCCCTTTGAAGTGATGTGTGATGCTAGTGATTTTGCAGTTGGGGCTGTTTTGGGTCAGAAAAAGGACAAGAAACTTCATGCCATTTACTATGCCAGCCGGACTCTTGATGATGCACAGAAGAATTATGCAACTACAGAGAAAGAGTTGTTAGCAGTGGTGTTTGCGTTTGAAAAATTTCGTCCGTATCTGATTGGTTCTAAGGTGATCGTGCATACGGATCATTCAGCACTTAAGTACTTGATGCAGAAAAAGGATGCTAAGCCGCGGTTGTTGAGATGGATTCTTCTCCTTCAAGAGTTTGACGTTGAGGTTAAGGATAAGAAAGGTGTTGAAAACGGAGTTGCGGATCATCTTTCAAGGTTTCGGATCGAGGATCACGTTCCTATTGATGATTTCTTTCCAACAGAGGGATGCAATTTCGTTGAAAGTGGTCTTCAAGATGAAAATCCGCAGACTTTCAGAAAACCAGAAGACCTGTCGATCGATCGACACACCTTGTGTCGATCGATCGACACAGTGGTTGTCGATCGACAGCCTCTGTACCGAGCAATAGAACGCCTTCCACAAATCATCTCCGACGCAGTCCAGGCCCACGTTTTCACTGTCTCTGCTTCTATTCGCCCTTGGTACGCTGATATTGCCAATTATCTAGCTGCAGAAGATATGCCAAGTGACCTTAAAGGTTATGAAAGGAAGAAGTTCAACCGAGAACTTCGTAGATACTATTGGGATGAACCTTATCTCTACAAGTTTTGTTCTGATGGTATTTACAGAAGGTGTATTGCTGAGCCTGAAACTCAAGACGTGTTGTTCCATTGTCACGGGTCTGATTATGCAGGACACTTCGCTTCATTCAAGACAGCCTACAAAGTTCTTCAAGCAGGTTTCTGGTGGCCTATGTTGTTCAAAGATGCTCACGCCTTTGTCAAACAATGCGATGCTTGTCAAACAATGCGATGCTTGTCAACGAAGAGGGAAGATCAGCAGGAGGCATGAAATGCCTCAGAACTTCATCCTCGAAGTTGAGGTTTTTGATTGTTGGGGAATAGATTTCATGGGACCTTTTCCTTCATCTTATGGAAACTCTTACATCTTGGTTGCTGTGGATTATGAATCCAAATGGGTAGAGGCTGTTGCTAGTCCAAAGAACAACTCAGGGGTGGTTATTAAGCTGTTTAAAACCATCATCTTTCCACGATTCGGAGTGCCTCGAGTTGTCATTAGTGATGGAGGAACGCATTTTATCAACAGAGCTTTTGATCGTTTGTTGGCTAAGTATGGAGTTCAACATCGTGTAGCTAGTCCTTATCATCCTCAGACAAGTGGACAAGTTGAAGTTTCTAATCGTCAGATTAAGGAAATTTTGGAGAAAACTGTCAATGCTACAAGGAAGGATTGGTCTGCAAAGCTGGATGATGCACTCTGGGCCTATCGCACTGCGTTCAAAACACCACTTGGCACTACTCCTTTTCATCTACTTTATGGGAAAGCTTGTCATCTTCCAGTGGAACTTGAACACCGAGCAGCTTGGGCAGTAAAGCAGTACAATTTCAACATCAAACCTGCTGCAGAAAGACGTCTGATTCAGTTGAACGAGTTGGATGAGATTAGACATCATGCTTATGAAAACTCCAAGTTATACAAAGAGCGGACTAAGGCATATCATGACAGGAAGATCGTGTCCCGAACTTTCGAACCAAATGATAAGGTACTCCTGTATAACTCTCGTCTAACTTTGTTTCCTGGAAAACTGCGTTCTCGTTGGTCAGGTCCATTCACCATCAAGGAAGTTCGACCACATGGAGCTGTTGTGCTTATCAGTCAGGAAGGCCAAGAATTCACTGTGAATGGCTAAAGGGTGAAGCATTATTGGGCGAAAGCCGAAATTCCAGATGGGCACATTGTGTCACTGGATGAAGCACCCGCTGTCTAATTTCAGACACAGTCAAGCTAGAGACTGAAAACAAGCGCTTGGTGGGAGGCAACCCACTAGTAAGTCTAATTATTTAGGATTTTTCTTCAATTTTCGGATTTTAGCAACCAAAAAAAAAAAAAAAAAAAATTCTAACTTTTTATTTTTCTTTTCTTTCACCAATTTCAGGCTTGATTAACACTGGAGACAGTGTTGTTTAAGTCTGGGGGAGGTAGTTGCTAACATTGTTTTTTTATTTTGGAGTCAAAATTTGTTTTATTGAGTCAAAATGTAGGGAACAACGATCTTTCCTAAGAACAAAGCTTAGTTTTTAAAACTTTTAGCTGTTGCGACAAAGCTTTTGGATGGAACGAATTCGAAACCAGATGATAGTACAGGTTCCCCTCTTATCGCAATTTGCAGAACGAAGTAGATCAAACTCCAGACTAGCACACTTGATCTCCATTTCGCTATATTCTCTTTGATGATATCACGACAGTAAAACATTCAGGACTCCTTATTCTCTTTACCATTCTTTGTTGATCCTGAATGGCCAGCTCATTTTTAGTTGGTACCCAACCCCTAACCTTAACCTTTTGGTCAAACCTCATGCAGTCTCTTTTCCTTAGTTTTATGTGCAGGCATGTGTATAAACTCTGGAGAGAAAGAGATCCGACGCAGTTTTTCATTCACAAAAATTGCACAGAAAAAGGATTTGGTAGGAGTACTTGAACGAGAGCAGCAATGCTAAGCATTCCTTGGGATTTAATACTCAATATTGGTAAATTTTCGAGACTAACAATTTTTGTAAAATCATTTCCCCCCTTAGAGTTAGCTAAAAAAAAAAAAAAAAAAAATTGGATTTAACTTTTATTTTGAAAAATAACTAAGGGAAAGGGAAATGATCATTTTAATAAGTCTCTACCTTCAAAAAGAAATTCCAAGGAATGAGAAGGTTGGATGTGGAAAGTGGAACATGTTATGGTATGGAGGTGTTTGGTTCCTGATAACGTTTTGGAGGAGGGAGTGCAATGTGAATGAGAAACTGTGGGCATCAACAGGATCTGACTCTCTCTTGTGATTATGCATAATGTCTGCATCCACCAAATAAAATCCGGTAACCCTAAACACTCTTTAGCTCCACTGAAACACAAAAGCCTTTAACATCACACTAAGCCCTTTTACTTGGTTGATATCATTGGAGAGAATTCCATCATCACTTCGACCAAGTGTGCGACAGTTAGGAGGATGTGAAACAGATGGGTTTGCAGGTTAAGATTTGAGGCCCAACCTATGATGGTTGAGATTCGTGACCGCTAAAGGTATTTTGTTTATCTGCAGCAAAAGAGTCAAGGAAGCGAAAGCAATGTTTCAAAGGATAAGTGAGTTCTCGCCATTTTCAAACCTTGACTTCATTCTTAGTCTCTAGTTTGCTTGAGGGCAAGCAAAAGCTAAGTCTGGGGGAGTTGAAATATCATGGTTTTTACCCATTTTTTACCATGATTTTACCCGGTTTTATCGAGTCTTTTCGGTGTTTTTCGCGTGTTTTAGAGTCTTTGCAGGTTTTTGTACGTGTGGAGCTTAATTGATGATTATTGAACGTTTTGGAGCATTGTGGAAAGAGGAGATGAAGTCGTTAGAACGGATTTTCAATTGCCGTCAGATTGGCGTGTCGATCGACAGCCCCACGAACACCTGTCGATCGACAGCAATGTTAACACCTGTCGATCGACAGACACATAGGCGATCGATCGACATGCCTTCGCAGAAACCGACCTAATACGTTTTAAAGAAGGAAATTTGGCCACTAATGGGCTAGAAGTTGCCAATAAACCGTCATAAAAGCCCACCACGAGTTTTACCTCTATAAATAGTTTATTTTAGGTTTTTAGATCATGACTTCAGATTTTATAACACAAAGTTTAGAGAGAGATTTTTAGGGTTTTTAGGGAGACAAGTTTACTTCATTACTTTGAGATTCTTCGAACCCTATTGTAATTCTACTTTTACTCTTTCTTTATGCAGTATTATTCAGTTATGATTTGCTTTGCTGCCATGTCTGAGTAGTTTGCTTGTTAGGTTTAGGGTAGTTCGAATGGAATGATGATGAATTGTTAGGGTAAACTCACTTGTTAGGATTATCTGTTAGGTTCTTCACCTAGATTGCTTTAACTCTGGTTTAGGATTCGCGACCCTGAATTTGGATATCCTAGGTTGATAGATTGACACGAAAGTGTAACAGATTAGCCAGAACTAGATCTTAGGTGAGCAAAATTACTTATTCGCAAAGAAATTTGGTTTAGGGATTTTGTGAACAAATTGGACTTGAATTTAAAGCTTGTTTAAATTGATTGAATTCGCAAAAAAATTTGGTTTTCTAGGGTTTAGACATAGTTAGTTTTCGCAACGACGGTTGGTTAATTATATTTTAGTGTTCCAAGTTCTAGAACGGTTCTTAATTAAATCTTGATTTTGTTTAACCTGCAATTTTGATTCATCCTGAGAATTACCCAAAAGCCTAGCACTTTGTTTAATTGAATTTTAAATCAACAATCTTTCCTGTTACCAATTGCTTTTGTTATTTATTCTACATTATTTTACTTAGCCGAATTTTAAGTCAATATTCCTATCGTTTGATTTGACTCCCAGTGATTCGACCCCTACTACGACGACCTCTTAATTTGAGAGAGTAGCTCAGGGTAAATTTGAGCATATCAATGACAGGAGATGATCTTTTGGGTCGGTTTTTCCTTCGTAGGGTTGGATCTTGAGCCTTCTAGGATCAGTAATTTTTGTCTTACATATGCATTCAGTGAAGGGAGTGTTTTGCTCTTCTTCGAGCACACGTTCGATTTCGGGAGCTCTGCTGGTGACGCGATGTACTTGGGATTGCACGATCCGTAAGTTTGAGGCGGATTTTTCCATCTCTGCTTGAAGCTTGGTTATCTCGTCCTGTTGAGCCTTGTACTGTGCTTGCGCTCTTGCTCAAGTCTGTCATGCTCAATCCAATAGAGATCCTCCGCTTCATTGGCGAGGTCTTGTGTATGCCTCATGTTTGCGCTGCTTCGCTGAGTTTGTGTACGGCTCCTGTCTGCAGGTAGGTTGCGGTTTTCTGTGCAAGTCCCGCAGAGGTTGATGTGCGTTGATCCTGAAGCTGGCGGGTTGACACGCGTTGCTTCATGAACTTGCTCTGGAGCAACATCCATTGTTTGCGGCGGCGGTGGTGGTGGTAGGTCACGCAGTGCGCAGTGTTGAGAAGCTGAGGGCATGTGGCTTGAACCGTCCAATCGATCCTCGTGGTCCTCCCTTCTTGCGTGTTGTTGTGAGAACCCTTAGCTTTCCCTTGAAGGTAGTGTTCAACTTTTCCTGCTTTGTTGTCTTCTTGAGGAGCGTCTTCAGCATGTCCTTCACCTCGTGCATGTCTGTTGGAGCTGTTGCAGCGGTGTCCATGTTAGGGTGCGTTGCTGAGGAGCCCTTGCTGCTGCTAGTCATCGCATTGGGTCTGACAGTGACAACAAGAGTCCTCACTGCTGCTGCTCTTGGTGCTAATACTTTGCTGCTGCTGGTTCTCTTCTTGAATCCGGTGCGCGTAGTGATTCCTTAGTGTCAGAGAATACTCCTTCCCCTTGATCGGCGCCAAATTGTAGGGGCGTGAACAAACATAGTTAGATTTGTCAAGGGTTGTAGAGGAGATGGAGATCTCTAGTAAGCGGAGACATTTATCACAAGACAGATGTATAAAAAGAAATCTCTTTATTGCTGTTATGGCTTAAGCGTTGTTATAAGAGAGTTCTCTGATCAAAGTTGTCATCCCCTTTCTAGGTGAATAGAATGAACTATATGTAGTCTCACTAAGTAACCTACGTCAACTAATAGAATGAGCTTGGCCCATTAAGCAATATATTAAATTTAGGCCCATATTCTTATTAAGCCCATTCTACATATGGGTTTAATATCATTTTGGGCCTAGATTTCAACTGGGTCTTTGTAGACTTACTCCGATTCTGTCTCTTTGAAGCTGAATTGACTTTGTCGTTATATCGGTCTCATAGGGGTGAAATCCGACCCCTACAACTTTCATTCGATCTTTGTTGTTGCATAATTCTCTGTGAATTTCCCGAGTGCTAGCGCTTTTCTCCCATTGATTTACAACCTACAATTCATGTTTCACTTGTTCACAATTGATTCAATCACAAATGACACCATATTCTATTTTAGCTTAGTTTTATTCATTACAATTTGAAGTGTGGTTAAGAAGTCCTTGTGGATTCGATCCCTTTACTATACTAACCGTGATTGTTGTGCACTTGCAGGAAGTTGGTTAAGAGGTTAAAACTCGACTGAGGAAACCCGCACCCATCTAGTTTTTGGCGCCGTTGCCGGGGACTTTGAAGAACATCACCTTCGAATTTTTGCTTAAAACCTCGTCTAGAACTTTTCAATTTCAGTTTTTTAGATTTTTACTATTTCTTTTCACCACTTTGATTTCGTTTCCTTTTGTTTTTCTCCGTGTGTTTCAGGTGTTTTATGCCTATCACTAGAAACTCTCCAAGAGGGAATCTAGTTTTACTTGAAGAAGAGATTGACAGACTTGAACGAGCTCTTAGAAGAGAGAGCGCTTACGATGACCGGAGAAGATGACCATCGAGATATGACCGAGGAGGAGAGAGCCCTCGCTGATGTTGCTGCCCGTGGAGAGGAACGCCAAGGGGTTGAACAACCCATTGATGGATGTCCTAACCCACAAGCTCGTGACAATGTCAATGACCACCCCCCCCCCCCTCCGAAGATCATGTGAGAGATCAACACCGCGTGGAAGACCAACACCTTATTCCACCAGTGAACCAAAGGAACCAACCACGTTCTTGTCAACCCCAACACCAAGGGATTGCCAATTTCCAGCAACCCAACACCAAAGACAAGCACTACTCACCTAGCCTCAACACCAAACCATTGGAGATGTTGATTCCTCCAACGCTTTCTTCTTGGATAGAAACCCAATTCGTCCACCACCGCTGCAAAGGCACGACTTTGAGATCAAGCCACATATCATAGCCTTGGTAAAGCAAAACCAATTCCATGGTTTGCCATCCGAGCATCCGCTTGACCATATCGACACCTTTGAGGGGATTTGCAGTACTACTCGTGTTAATGAAATTCTAGTGGACTACTTTAAGTGCAAGCTCTTCTTGTTTTCTTTAAACGACAAGGCACTTAGATGGATGAAGTCATTGCCCCCTCAATCCATTACCACGTGGGACAAATACAAAGGAAAATTCCTGAACCAATTCTACACGAAGCAAAGATCGAGTTCCATGAGGAACAAAATCTCAAGTTTCAAACAAGGAGCCACAGAGTCATTCTTTGAAGCATTGGAACGTTTCAAGAAGTACACTAGTGAAGGAAACCTATTGAATGTTTTCTACAATGGAGTCGATTAGAAGCATCAAACTTCTTTGAATGCTGCGAGTAATGGAAACTTCATGACTAAGCTTGTGCCGGAAGCTAAGCTATTGATTGAGAACCTTGCTGAAAGTGATTCCCACTGTTCTCAAGACTACAATAGGAGCATCAACCCCACACGATCTTCATCTGAATCAACTCAAATCGCGACGCTTAAGACGATGGTCTCACAACTACTTAAAGCTCACCGTGGAGTTTATGCTATTGAGGAGGTTGTTGGTCCAAATTTTGAGTCTAACTTTGAGAAATTTGAAGGTACAATAGAGGATAATCAAGAGGAAGTCAACTACATCGGAGGTAACTATGGAAATCGAGGTTTCGACAACAACTATCGATCGCATCCAAATATGTCTTACCGGAGGAACAATGTGGATAACCCTCAAGATCAGTTCTATCCTAAGCCAAACACCACCCAAGGAGCATAATATCAGCATAGACAATAGCCATACTCGTCGGGTATATACCAAGTGAAGCAACCTTTCCCTACCACCAAGCGTAACGCACCATTCTCTTTGGATGCTAAGCTTCAACATATGAAGAATTAACTAGAAGCTCTAGGTCAAACCAAGAAGGACATTAGCCAAAAGGTTGATAACGTCTATGCTGAGCTAAACACAAAGGTTGAGTCGATTTGGACTCATGTTTCAAAGATGGACGTTCAACTCGCCCAAACAAGCGAAGCCGTCAAGAAACAAGAAGAGGAAAAGTCAAGGAAGTATTGCAACGTCGCTTCCGCCATTAAAGGTACACTCGTGGTTGTTCCTAAACAACTTAAGGAGGAGCCTAATTTGATTCCAAGGACAGTAGAAGCATGCCGACCAGGAGAGTCAAGGAGAGCTTACAAGAGAAGGCTTCACGGAGAGCCACTCGAGAAGATTGAAAATCCAGGCAAGTTTGTTGTCCCATGTTCCATCAATGAAATTGAAGTCTTTGATTGCTTATGTGATACTGGAGCTAATGTCAACGTCAAGTTTTTTGCCATGGCAAGAGAACTTCGATGCTCGGAGTTTAAGTCATCGAAACTCAACATGAAAACATCATGGTGAAAGTAGGAGATGGTGTTGTCCCTACCGACTTTCAAGTATTGGAGATGAATACCGGAATGCTTAACCCATTGATACTTGGTTTGCAATTCTTAGCAACCGCAGGAGCCATTGTTGATTTCCCCAACCGAAGAATCTCTTTCGCAAAGATCAACAAAAACGTCTTCTACCATGAAGTGAACACGGGGAGTGTTGTAAACTTGAATGAAACTAAGGTTGTGGAACCTAGTTTAGACCCCGGAGATCCTATGAGAAGATTGAGAGTTGCTAGAAGAGGAGCTTCAAATGCTAAGTCTAAGGAGGATGAGAAACCATCAAGGACAAGGCATAAGGAGGTTTACAAAGATGTGAGCTCAATTTCGACCACCAAGGAAAATGATGAGCTAGAGAGAGCAGTTGATGAAGGTCTCACAGACATGTTCAACGTGATCAAGATCATTGTGCCAAGAGAACACAAGGCCAATCCCAATGAGACCATCGACAAGAAACTTGAAAACACGTTGAAGCTTTTCCCAAAAGCTGTACCGAAGCCACGTACCAACCCATCACGCCGACACATGTCCCGGACCGGTACAAGCCGCGTACCGGTCCCGATGCCTTTACCTACCGTCGCACGTACTGCGTCCCGTGACCAGTACCGACGCCCTACACCCGAGGTAAGTACCGACCACCGGTACCGGTCAACCAAACCGATCGGTACCGGGGTCGTTTGGTTCGGTAAGTTTTTTTGGTTTAATTTTAAATTTCTAAACTGGTCCTTAACCGGATTTTAACCAGAAATAAACAAATTCCACTTAAAAATCTGATTTTTAAAGGAGTCTTTTCCCTTTAAACTTGTCTCCCAAAAGTAAACACCATCTCTTTCCTCTAAAATGTGTTCTTGAGCTCAAGAACCCTAAAAATTTAATTTTGGGATTTTTACTTAATTCACTAAGATTTGTTTAGTTTTTCCATTAGAATTCAATTTTCTCTTACATTAGACTAATTCACTTAAGTTGTTACAGAAATAGCTTAGAAAACTTGGTTAGACATTAAATAAGATTGAATTATGAGCTTATTACATGATTAGCTTAATTAATCAACTTTTCACCAAAAATTGAGTTTTTGGGTAACTCCATTAAAACGAATTTGGATGAATTGGAGGTTGATTTTGCATTAATTAGGTTGGTTTTATCAAATATACATAGGATTATAATATATTTTGACATGTTTGAGCTAAAATTTGAAAGTTTTTAGAAATTTTCACATATCATTAGCATTAAATCCGAAAATTATGATAAATTTTGGAAAAATTATTTGGATTTAGAATATCATTCTTACATGTTTCTAATTCATTGATTTGCTTTGAATTTATTTAATTTCTCATTAGAAGCAATTCTTTTGGAATTTTCAAAATTCTTGGTAATAACATCGATTTTCGAGGTTTTTCTTTTGTAGGTACTATGATGGATGGTGGGAATGCTCAAAGGAGATCCACAAGGATCCCTAGACACAAGGAAGCAGCACTACTCATAGGAGATGATGAGACACTCGCTTTAATTCAAGCTCATTCGAGGAAACCATCGAAATGCGCTTCAAAGAGACATGATAAAGAGATATTGAGAGGAGATGATGAAGAACGAGATTACACCCTTATAGATGAGGAAGATAAGACTTATGACGAGCCTATGAGATTTGTGGATATCACCCAAACTATCCCACCTAAACTAACGGTTAGGAGGAAGAAATCGAAGAAATCGTGCACCACTTCGAACATGGAGTTCACTCAAGCTCCACAAGTGGCAATGAAGTTGGTTGGTAGTGATATGAGAGCTACTGTTGATTACATGGCTGGCCTTAAGAAGTTTGCTATGCTACCCACTCCAACAATTGATTATGAGACGCTTGATTTACTCGGTATTCGACAAGGCCTTGAATGGTACATTGATGCATTAGGATTGAAGAAATATGTGGCCACCACTCACCCAATATATGTGGATATCACAAGAGAGTTCCAAGCCACCGTGACCCTAGCCTACCCAAGGAGGAAGATCGTTGAAGCTAAGGAAGGAACTCTATCTTTTACGGTTAGAGCAAGGTCGTTTGCTTTGAGTATTGAGGAGCTTTGTGATGTTTTGGGTTTTGAATGCCATGAGATGATAAGTACAGTGGTAGTGAGGAGCACTATAACATATGGTCGAAGATTGCAAACGAGAAGATCTAACCTGGAGAATCTAGAGCCCCACGGATTACACAACATGCGATTCGTTATGTGTATTACCTTGTTTGGCAATAGATTTTTAGTAGGACCGACCGTAGAGTGGTCAATTAAGATGAGTTTTACATGCTTATAGCACCCGTTGTGGAGAAACCCGAGCTAGTTAACTATGGAGCTTCTAGCTTGTCGAATGGTTCGAATTAAGCATGATGCCGCTAAGGAGAATGTAGCAAAGAAGGCTTGTAGTGATTTCGGAGGGACCATCACCAAAATATTGTTGGCATGTGGATTTAATTTTAGCCAAGAGACACTCCCATCACTTGAGGATAAGCACGACCTTCTAGCACTTCAAAGGAAGCACTTTATATGCGGATGGTACGAGAACTCCACGAGCTTTGGCTACCTATTCACGCCACCATACATTAATGAGAAGAACTGTGTTTTCCTTCCACACAAGGAGATCCCAGCCTTGAGTAGTGGAGTGGTTACCTTTGACCCACCACTGTCCACTTGGTTTATTCGTTGTCCCGGTGATATGATTATTGGCATTGCACTTTACTACAAAAAGAAGGTTATGTTGGCACAAAGAGAGAGAGGTAGAGGGACACAAAGAGGA